>OY757938.1:35534434-35851934 GCA_963585895.1 Sepioteuthis lessoniana
GTAATCTTGCCTTTCTCAAATTCCGATTATTTAGTTTCTTTAGCCATTTATGTTTTTAGTTTTTGAAATATTACAGTTTTAATTGCTTTTATATTATGTAGACTATATATTATAAATCTTTCAATTAAGTTAAGTCCGTTTTTCTTTAGTTTTTATTGGTGGTCTTATATTTATGTCAAAAATAAATCTTAAAATTTATCATATATGCTATATATATATATATATATATATATATATATATATATATATATAAAATGAATTGAAATTTCTTTATATTTAAAATTTAATTGTCTTTATGCCTTATCTTTCATATGTCTGATTTTCATAATTCAAAAATTGTAAACAAAATATTCTTATTAATTTTGAGGGTGGGCTTATATTTTTGTTGTGGGGTGTATAGTTGCGTACTTCTGGACAGTTACATTCATTTTCAAAGGAAGAAAAACAGATACAAGCAACGAAATTTTGATCATGGATTTGAATATTAAAAGCGTTCAATCATAAATCTGACTTGGACGCCAGTTACGTCTATAAAATGGTCCATTTGGATTTTTAAACTGTCCTTAAAGAAACAACCCCAAATGATGTTTGAAACCCCTGTGACAAAAAAAAAATCTATAAATGGGTAATTATTGGACTTAAATCCAGCTGTATAAAAAAGGAAGGCAAAACGGAAAATGAGATTGATATATTTCACTACATGGACTGCTTCATCAATTATAACATTCTATACTGCAAAAAGACAGACGAATAGACACGCTCTGAAAAAGGGGAAGGGAAAAGGAGAAAAAAGAATTTCACAGTAAACTGTGACATCTATATAAACCCTGACAAAACATGAAAACATGTTCCACTGCCAAAACTACACGAATAAGTTTGTCTCTCATTGAGTGCGTCTATCACATAGCCCTGGGTCACATGTTATCTGACGAAAGCAACAAGTTGGAAACATACACATATGTAAAAACGAAATAAATAATTCTTAAAAATATAAATCTCTTAGTGGACCTATTCATTTTCCATATATATATATATATATATATATATATATATATATATATATATATATATATATATATACGTGGTGCACTCAATAAGTTTGCAGACTTTTTTGTACAATCATTTAAAATTATCATAGACTCTGGAAAATTCAGTATGTTATTGCTATATATCTTATGAGATGGCTGACCAATTTTTTATGATTTCAGGTTCAAATGAACAGCTACAACAGCAATTGAAATACACCCCACCAAAGCCTGATTGTCACAGATGGTGAATTTCAAAAATGCAATCTGGTCGTGAAGACCCTTTAGGAGAACGATATGCAATAAAATTCTGTTTTAAACTTAGAAAAATGCCACAGAAACGTATGGAATGCTTCAGACTGCTTTTCAACCATCTTGCATGAATCAAGCATCAATTTGTGAGTGGCATAAGAGATTCAAGGAAGGCAGGGAGTCTGTGAGGGATGATGAGATGTGTGGGAGGAGTAAGGAAGTCAATACACCAGAGTTGATTGGCCAAAGGGTTAGGGTTAGGGTTACTATGTTGAGGTTTTAAGGGAGTTCAGGAAGAGATTCCGTTGGAAAAGGCCAGCACTCTTCAAATCGGGTCAGTAGCATTTCGACCGGGACAATGCACCAGTCCACAACTCCATCACTGTCACAGACTATTTGACCAAGAAATAGGCATCAAGACAGTTGCTCACTCTCCCTATAGTCCAGAGCTTGCTCCCCGTGAGTTTTGGTTGTTCCCTAAGCGCAGAAGCTGTCGTTATGAGACAATTGAGTAGATGAAAGAGGCTGTGACGAAGGTCATTGATACTCTCACACAAGAGGACTTCCATAGGGCCCTACAGAAGTTGTTGCAACTGTATAACAGATTTATTGTAGCCGGAGGAGATTACATCGAAGGGGACTTGCGTTTCATGTGTGTACTATCAATAAAAGTGCCCTCACGAGAAAAGTCTAGAAACTTATTTAATGATCCTCGTATATATATATATATATATATATATATATATATATATATATATATATATATATATATATATATATATATATCCTTGCGAGTTTTTGGCATGATTTTTAACTGAAATCTATCTCTAATTCCCCTGATTTCTTTTCCAGGTCTTTGAATTCTATTCTAACGGCACCTACCTTTTAAGCTCTTTGACGAGATCCATGCATTTATTCCTCTATTTCCTTTCTTTTACTCTATCGCTTGGGGGACGGTGAAATCAACCAGATGAAAAAGTTATTAATTTTATAAACTATTTCGTAATAAATATTGTCAGGTCTTCTACCCAGGATTGTGTGGTCATTTTTATCTCAAAATCCCAGAAAATTCCATGGGTTTTCTTTTCTAATACAGGTTCTGGTTTGTGCCAATATCATCTGTCAACATGGCCAAAAGTTAATCTCTTGCCTTATTCCTTATGGACAATCTTTCCCACCAAGTCACACTTGATTTTGATTTACTTTCATGCCAGTTTTTATCTGTCGCTTATAATTGGATTAACCGTTTTAACACTGTCAACATATAAGCTACACTAGCTATTCTGCCTATTAAGAACATTTGATTTATTATAACTAGTCTTGACACGTTATGCTGATATGAAAAGTTATTCAGTTTCTCTTTTCAGATTTCCACTTCTAAGCAATGTCCACGTGTAAGTAATTTTCTTAGTTTTACAGTTGTTTTTCTTCCTATATTTGATTTCTACTTTTTAAAATTGTTTTTCTCATTGTCCTCCAGTATTTTTGTTGATATTTCTATTACTGGCTCTGCTGTAATCAGATTTTCTTCGCTTTTTTCTAAAATAAGATCTTAATTATTCCTACAGTTATACAACTGTAATAGTCTCAGAAACAATAGATTTCACATGAATTTTAAAAATCATTGATATTTTAAACATTCCCATTTCTGTTCTTGCTCGACCCTGAAAATATTATTTTCATCAAAATAGCCACTTGTACTTTTTACCTAGCGTCTCTGGCACGGTCAATAAATATAACGATGCAAAACTTCTATCGTGGTTGAAGGATCTTATCATTGTCATTAATAATAGTTATCAATTCTCTCCAATTGTGTTTGTAGTAATATTATATTACTCTTTCTTTCAATGTAGAACACTGGTTAGGTAAATCATGCTGAATTCTTGATTATCTATCAGTCTGACTGATTTTTGTTTAAGGCAAAATCTGACGTACCGACAAGTGGCGACGAAGTTCTAACTCTAAAATATGCAAATGGAAGATTTTAAAGCATTGATTTCATAACAATACCAAATTCAGCAAGTTTTTTTTTCTAAAAAAACTGAAACGAAACAAGAAGAAATGTTTCGTATTCTCGAGACACTGTTGCCATTTCAATTCGAGAATTCGACAATGATCAAGAAGGTAGCATCTTAGAGGCATATTTTCGAAGATACAAAAATTTTCAAAAAAGATTGTCAAACTTGGACTCACGAGACATAAGTGTTACTAGACTTAATAAAGCTAGGGCCGCCAAGGCGTCAGAAATTTGGCAATTACATGGTACTGAAGAATACGTTAGAGGTCATTTTGGCCAAACAATAAATATACTTTCAAACATTTTTGGAGGAAAATGCTTACTTTTTATACCCGTTTGCAATATTTGGTTATGTTATGTACGCAGGAACGTTAAATCGTGAATTGGAAAAATTTAAACTGCATGAAAGCTAAGACAGATTTAAATGCATGTTTGTTGATAAGGGACTGAAACCTTTTTCAGTTTTTAAATTCCTATGATATTTATAAATCTAAAATTTATGTTACGTATATAATTAAATGCATTGTTAGAATACAAGATGGAATTGGTCTGAAGAAAGCCAAAGGCCTTTCGAGGAAATAAAAAAAGTACGTCCTCTTCGGATATGTCACTAACACATTTTAATCACGATTTTTAGATTATCTTTGAAGTAGACGCTAATGACTACGGAATCGGAGCAGTCATTTTACACAAATTTGAAGATCGAAAAACAAAGCAATGGCTCATGCTTCGAGAGCTCTAATTCCAGCAGAAATGAATTACAACCAAATCAAGAAGGAAGTCAAGGTAATCATTTTCGCCGAGAAAAAATTCACGGCACAATTTTTTTTACAACAAACCGACTATAGTAGACTAGTGAGCATCTTTGAATCTAAAAACAGGAATCCCAACGTTCACCAATAAGCGTCTACATCGGTGGGCTAAAAATTTATTAAATTACAATTTCTAAATGAAATTCGTATATTCGACCAAATTAAGGCTCATCGAAGAATTGCCCCTGCTAATTCCTAACTCTAAATACCCTTAAAAGTGTTGCTTCAATTAAAAAGTATTTTGCCATTAAAATTAAGTTGGTGGTATCAGAATGTATGCTTGACATTAAAATAGATTCGACAGCTTTTAAAAAGTGTAGGTGGAAGTTACAATTAACAAATTGACTGTTGAATTGAAAAAAAAATGTTGTGCATTAAAATGTGAAACTCTCATTAACAAAGTGTTGCTGGCATAAAAATTATGTTGGTTGCATTAAAAAAAAGAGTACGGATTTAACAAAATAGGAGCTTGCATTAAACAATCACTGGCGTTATAAAAACGGATAAGGGTTATTGAAAAAGTGTTGATAGAATTAAAATGTGTCGATGCAATTTTAAGTATTGTGGCATTAGAAAAGTGTAATTGGCATAAAATTATATAGAATCAATAGATCATAGAATCAATAGATTTAAGTTTCTAAAAGTTGTAGTAGGCTTTAAAAACTGAAAACAGTATTTTTTTTTAAAAATTGCCGGAATTTAAAATTGTTGCTTGCAAAAAAAAAAAAAAAAAAAAAAAAAAAAATTGTGTATTAGAATGTGAAAGCGGTGTAAAATATATTGGTGGCAAAAAAATGTTTCATAGTTTTTTTAAAAAGATGGCAGATAAAACGGGTTGGTGACATAAAAAATGTGGCTGGCATTAAATAAAGTCAAGGGGGCGTTAAAAAGAATAAGCAGAATGAAAAAAATGTATTTGGTATAAAATAAAGTGAGGGCGGCATTAAAAACCCATTGGAACTATTAAAAGAAGAATTAGTAACATCAAAAATGTGTATGAAGCAACGGAAATTTCAATTTTTTTAAAAAGTGTACATGGGCATAAAAATTAAGGTGGTATTAAAAAGTTACAGGTAGCAAAAAGATTTGTAGTTTGTTTTAAAAAGTGTTAGTAACATTGAGAAAATATTAGGTGCCATTAAAAAGAATTGCTGGCATTAATAAATGTTGATAGAATATAAAAAAAGTCTCTGCCTTAAAAAGTGTAGCTCGATTTAAAAAAAGAATTTGGCATTATAAATATGAGCATTTAAAAAAGTCCTGAGGTATTAAAAAAAAGTATGTGGCCTCAATATATAATGACATAAAAAAAACTGTAGTTGGCATATAAATGTATAGCTGAAATCTAAAAAAAATGTGGAGGTGGCATAGGTATGATTACAAAAATATTACTGCTTAAAAGAGTTTTGCTGGCATTAAGAAAAGTGTAAATGACATTAAAAATGGGTTGGTAGCATTCAAAAACGTGAAAAGTTTAACAAATATAGGTGCCATGAAAAAAGTATTTAGCATTAAAATAGTGGAGGCGCAATTAAAAAAAGTTGCTGGTATTAGAAAAAGGGTTGCTGGAATTAAAATAGGTGTATCTAGTACTTAAAAGCTGAAATAAAGAAATTGAGCAGGTGGCATAAATAAAAGTGTATGTGACAATAAAAGGTGAAGTTGGCATTAGAAGATGAAGGTAACATTAAAATGTGCAGAGCCTTAAAAAGTGTAGCAAGCACTTAAAAAATGTAGGCAGCATAAATAAAGTAATAGGTAGGATTAAGTAAAGAGTAGCTAGCATTAAAAATAGTATTTTCTGGGATACAAATTATTGGTTGCATATAAAAATGCATATTTTAAAAAATAGTAGTTGGCATGAAGAAGTGTATCTAGCATCTAAAAAAGGGTTGGCTGAATTAAAAAGAAAAATGTAGCTGACATTAAAATAAATCTTGGAGTTGATAAAAAAAGGGGGTAGGTAGCATTAAAATGTGTATTACCTTAGAAATTGGCGATGGAATTTCTAAAAAAAGTGTTGGCGGCATGAAAACAGATAGGTGGCATTCAAAAGGTGTAGCTTTAATTAAGAAAATACAAGTAGTAATAAACATGGAAATGAACAGATGTCTTTCTTATTGCTCCTGAAGAATTGTATATTTCAAAGTAAATAAGCGAAATGACGATTATTTATTTATTTATTTATTTGTTTATTTATTCTTTGTATCATATTTTTCTGTCATCTAAAATTATATATGCATTTTATTCATTTTAATCATTTATAAATTCATTAGTATTTGTTTATTCATGATTTAAATTTGTAACCGTAATTAAATTCTACTTGATAACCTCATTAAATGAAAAATAACAATATCATAAGGAACTTAATAATAATTTGGTGCAAGTGACTGAGCTTGCAAAGCCAAAAACAAACAAACTAAAAATTAAAAAAACATTTTTTTATCCAGGCGTATCTATCACCGAAAGCCGTAGGAAGCAATATGGTGGTTGTGAAGTATGGCATATGAAGCCAATGGTTGATCAGTGTTGAGCTTAACTGGATGCTGGGCGGAATAATCTCATAGATCAACAGCCATGATCAAATAGTTCAGTGAGGAAACTACAGTTACTTATCTATAAAAGTGGCGTCTATTGTTGAGGAAAAACAGCCAACGAAAGATTACTACGACAACTTAAACTATGTACCCAAACCCTTTCGCTCTTCATGCAGGTAAAGAAGAGGCTAGTTTTGGTAAGGATAGAGCTCTGACCCCAATGTTTGAAAAATCAGCGACAAAGCTTAGACCCAAACCAAAATTAATTGGATTCAAAAATCTTATTAACAGAGTGACATTTAAAGTTAGGAATTTAAATACAGTAAAACTGTCAACTGAGCTGACATCGTCAGCAACCAAACATAACATAGGCATCATATGCACACAAGAACGTTGATCCTAACATAGCAAATTTGAAATAAAATTTCAAAATACTGGTAAAAGGTAAACAATTGTCTCACTATCAACATGGAAAACCTCTATCAGTGCCGTCGACGTCACTTTAGTAATGCTTTTCATTCCTCGTGCCTTAAAATCATTTAATAACAAAGAGAAAATTCCATCGAGAATAATGTGCACAGCCATCGTCTCATGCCAGGGATGAAAAGGAGATCATAACCTCCTACAACGAGCTATGTTCCCTTGTCCGACACATTCCCTAACACAACGTTCTAATCATCGGTACAGACATGAATACTCAAAGAGGCAAAAACGAAAATAAAAAATTCTGCTCATACAATTTGTCAAATAGAAATTGATATCTAGCAGACTTTTCACTTGAGAACAGGCTCACGGGCCTTAAAACTAAGTTCCAAGGAAGGGAGGCAAAACAATGGATCCAAACAAATTACTCTAACGCACAGGTCGATGATATATTCATAAACAACAAGTGGATAAATTGTGCTGTCAACTCTCCTTTTGTAGAAGTACCATCTGATCACAGAATCGTTGCAGCAAAGATACGCCCGAGTCTACGCAGATGTAAGAAATGAACAGTAAAACCAAACTGGTCCACAATTACCTGCAGAAATATTAACAATAATTATCCGGTATCTCAGGGAAAAATTCAATACTCTTCAGGGGATATCTGAAACACATACTCCGAATAATATCACTGACCACATCAAAACAGCAGTAGTAGAGTTCATACCAACCAAATGTAGAGTTTCATGTGATCACTGGCAATTAGAAAAAAAAAGCACGAGATAAAATGAAAACAGCATGCTTTCGTCATAAAAGAAACTCTATAAATGTCAATGCCCATAAACTTTATAAAGCCCAGGGAGATTTAATAATCACATAAAAAAAAATCACATAAAAAGAACCACATTAAAGGCTAAATCAATAAAATCAGAAACTCGGTAGAAAGAAACAATCGTAAATAGCGTAGAAGACTGCAAATGGAGTAGTAAGAAGGAAGAGTACATGTAGAACAAAACTAAGTGTTGATGGCCAAGAAGAAAAGCCCGTGAATAGGAAGGAACATTTTAAGGTTCTGCTTGGAACCCCACCTGCTAAAATCTACGATAAACCTATCAACAATTTTTAAGAGCCAACTAGGTATCAAACAGTTTACAAAGGAAGAACTTAACGCTGCACTGGAAAAAAATAAAAGCAGAAAAGCTGCCGGCCTCAACAAAATGCCCTCAGAAGAATGGAAAACCAAGAAATTAGATTACTAACTAATTTGCAAACAAATACGATAGAGAAATGAAGAAAAGGCTGCATCCCCCGCTCCCCCATGAAAGGTGACCTGGGAATCTCTAAAAATTACAGAGGCATAACTCCTTCAGCTATAGGTGCTAATGTTTATAATTCTTTCTTTCTCAACACTATCAAGCCTGATATCGAAAAATTTCTGAGGAAAATCAGAACGGTTTGGGGAGAAATCGATCCACAATTTCTCCGATTTTAACTATCGGTCGAATCATCGAAAGATTTCTTGTACAAAATCACTAGATTGTTCATATATTTCTAGTAGGCTTTTGATACCATATACAGAGTGAAGATGGTGAAAATTCTACTTGTATATAGTCTTCCAAAAGAAACTGTTACAGCTATAATGATACTTTATAAAAACACGAAAGCAATGCTACGCTCAACTGGTGGGGATTGATTCCTCTTCGCCATCGTTGCTGGAGTTCTGCAAGGAGATACATTAGCACCATATTTGTTTATAATCTGCCTAGATTATGTGCTTCCAACGACGATTTATTTCATAAAAGAAAATGGCTTAATCCATAAAAAAGCGGGAAGCAGATGATATCCGGCAGAAACTACAACGGACTCAAACTATGCTGTTGATGTGGTGTTTCTTGTAAATCTGCTCAAGCAAAATCTCAACTGAATAGCTTAGAACAAGCAACAAGAATCATTAGCGTAAATAAAATAGAGAACATGTGTTTTAAAGAAGAAGAAGAGCCCATCTCTTCTCTAAGTTGAATGCCTCAACAATTAGTACAAAAGTTTACACACCTCGGCAACAATATCTCATCTAATAGCGAAGATGTGGACTGCAGTCGATAGTTATGGAAGTATCTGATAAGATAGAATAGAATGTCAATGTTACTTTATGGATACACCACATGGACGACAACAGAACATGAATAAAAAGCTGTAAAGGAACCACACAAGAATACTACGAGCAATATTGAATAAATCCTGGAAGCAACACCCTTCAAAACAGCAGCTGTACTGTCACTTACTTCGTGTCTCAATAAACATCCAAGTAAGACAAAAAATACCAGTGGAACTGGAAATGAAAAGATGTACTCCAAAGTGACTTTCTTCTATGGGTTCCTATAGAGTGACCCATCAGTGTTAGTCGACCAGCAAAAACATCAGTTCTATGTAGACCCTGTGTATAGTTTGGATGATTTGACGAGAGCAATGGATAATAGGGACGGATGAAAAGCGGGAATCTGGGAAATCTGTGATGTTAGTGTGACTTGAGAATGAGGAACACTACAAAAATCTTGCGCCTCTAAAAGTGTGGGAGGTAGGATTAAGAAATGTGATGACGATATTGAAAATGTGTAGTTAGTATTAAAAATATGTCAGTGGTATTTACAATTAGAAGTAGCATTTAAAGATATGTCAAATGCCTTAAAAATGTAACGAAAATTACCATTATTATTATCATTATTATTATTATTTGCTGGAGTTAAAAACGGATAGGTTCTTTAAAAAGTGTCATCATCATCATCATGATCATGTCTCGCTGTCAGCACGGATAACAGAGACCCTTTCCTGCCACACATCTCTATCGTCCATCGCTTTCGGTCGGTCTTCACGGCTACATATTGTATCGGCACAGAGCTGTTGTATATAGGTTCTAGCTGGTGAAGGGGTCCACAGAAATACGTCTCTTTTGTGTTCGTTGTTACTTCACCAGTAATGTCTTACATGTCTTGCTCGTCGAACTTGGATACTTTTCGTGACGGGTGGTAAGTAGCCATACAGCTGCTGCTTTATGGGGTGCTGACCCCAGGACTTTTTCAATATTACTCGCAGCATTCTTGTGTAGTTTCTGTCAAGCTTTTTCTTCATACATTCTATTAGCGTCCATGTATGCATCCATCCAGCAAGTATCGACACAACCGCTGCTTGGAAAAAAATGCGTTTCAATTTATCGGTCAGGTCTGACTTCCATATAACCGATAGCCTATCGATAGTTGTCCGTACCTTTGCTAATACCGTATTGATGTCTGTCTCGGTTGATGAGACACTGCTTCCTAGGTAGGTGAACTTGTCTACTACTTTCAGAGTGCTACCATTTAGTGTGGAGATGTCGCCTCTTTGATTAAAGCTTATATACTCTGTTTTGTGTGCATTGAAATAGAGGTTTATGCCTGCTGCTGCTCGTTCCTGACTAGGTAGCTTAGTTTTGGCTTGGGAAGGTGTATTTGCCAGAAGCACTATGCCATCGGCATATTCGGTGTCGGTAATTGTTTTCGTGGGGTACCTTTTGCTTCTTTCCTTTGTTAGATTGAAACCAATTTCATTCATTTTATCAGTAGACGTCCTAAGCAGGTTGTCTAGACAGATGATGAAGAGGTATGGGGCTAATGTGTCTCCTTGCAGTACACCTGTCAAAGTAATCGGTGTCTCTATCCAGGGAGCAGACTTTTACTTTCGTGTAAATGTTTTCGAGCGATGTTTTCTTTGGGTAGGCTGTAGGCGAGTAGTATTTGCTCCACCTTTCTTCTGTGTATGGAGTCAAAGCCTTTGGCGAAGTCGACAAATAACATTGTCGCTTCAAGGTTTTTTGCACGTATACCTTCAAGAATTCTAAGGATAGTCAAAATTTGTGACATCTTGGATCTATTTCTCCAAAAGCCATTTGGATTCTTCCTAAGTATGTTCTCACTTTTGGGTTCAATGCGGTTGGTAGTAGAGCATTGAAAATCTTGGCCACTAGGGATGTAAGGATTATACCTTGCTAGTTCTTGGCTGATCCGAGGTCGTCCTTTTTAGGGAAAGGGAGGATCCATCCCTTTGTCAATCTCGTGTTTTGATTATATATGGCATTACAGTATCGGAGAAGTATGTCGTCAAATTGCCTGGTCTTCCATACTTCTGGGAGTATTTCATCAAGTCCTGCTGCTATTCTATTATAAATTTTTCTTAATACCGAGTCGAGTTCTTCTAGCGTAAACGTTCGTAGTTTGATGTTTAATTTTTTACTAATAATTCTCGTGATTGGTTCATGTGTAACTGTTGGAGGGTTTCATCGTAAATTCTTGAAATGTTGTTTCCATAATTGTATTCGTTCTTCTTAGCAGGTAGCTTTCAGTTTAGCATTCGCAGAGCTCTTCTTTCTACTCACTTCATTTAATTGACATTAAAATAGGGTAGGTGGCATAAACAAATATCGGTAGTTGTAAAAAGTGTAGTGCTTTAAAAAGTGAGCTTGCATTTAAAAATGTGTTGGCAGCGTCGACATTGGTTAGTTGAATTGCAAATGTGTTGTAAGCATTAATAAAAGTGTAGCTGGCAGTACAACACGTAGGAGCATTAAAAAGAGTAGAGCCCTAAAAAAGGTTGGTACCGTTCAAGAAAGTATGAGTTATATCAAAATATTAACTATCTTAAAAATGCAGATGACATTAATAATGGATAGATAGCATTAACACGTATAGGTGGCGTTAAGAAAGTGCAGGTAGCAGTAAAAAAAAGTCAAATGACATAAAAGGGTAGCTGACTGGTTTGGATGTTTATTGGCATATCAACCTTTGTAGTTTATTTAATGCCAGAGCCATTCTTCTAGAAGAAGAGTAGTGGTACGATTTAACCCATAGCTGGAAGGATAAGGAGATTCATACCTTTCCCGATGATATTTGCCCGAAAGTGAACATAATAGTGCGACTGGAATACGACAATCGATTACTACGCGTCCAGAGTCCATTGCTTTAAGCATTACATAACGAGGACAACCCCAGCGTTGGTAGCTGACATAAAATAATTATTGGTAGTGTTTAAATGTGTAAAAAAAGCAGCATTCAAAAAGTTACTACTGACTGTAAAATAGTGGCAAATCATAAATAGTGACCCAGTCCTGAAGAGAGGTATTTCATGAAAGTTTTGATGGCAAAGAAGACCAAACCATGTGACATTTACAGAAGAATGTGTGATGTAAATGACAATAATATTTTAATCAAAGAAATGTTTACAAATGGACAAATCATGGGTTTGCCACAACGGACCTGAATCAAAAAGAGAGCGTTGAAAGACATTGACTCTTAGGCAAAGGTAAGATTCCAGGTGCAGTGGTCAGTGAAGAAGCTCATGCTAACAGCATCATCTATTCAACTTCTTAGGAAAAATTGCCTTATTATTGAATTAGAGTTTATTTACATATTTCTCTGTTTCTCTGTCCCTGTCTGCCTTTCTTTCTCGATCTAGCTCTGCCCTCTAATCTCTTTTCTGTCTTTATCTGTCTACTTTCCAGCTCTCTGCGAGTCCGTGTCTATCAGAAGGTAATTCTATTTCTCTTGTTCTTCTTTCATTTTGTCTTCAAACACACACACACATACATACATACATATATATATATATATATATATATATATATATATATATATATATATATATATATATATATATAATAGGTAAATTTATCGACATGATTTTAATTGCTGCGAGTATTATAAGTTAAGTAAAACATTTCTGATACATAAGGACACGTGGTACTCGACGATGACGTTGCATCCATTCCTGATACTAAATTCTAGCCCATGTCTTTTTGTCCCCTACTTTTTTTTGAGCAAGTAATAATACATTGACATTTTTTTAAGATATTAAAAAAAATGTTTCTCTCCATTGTGTGATGGATATCTAAAGAGTTTGGCTTCTCTTATTAAGTTACCTGCTGAAATAGATTTATGAGAGCTAAATGACGGTTAGTTGAGTTCTTAAAATACATACATACATACATATATATATATATATATATATATATATATATATATATATATATATATATGTGTGTGTGTGTGTGTGTGTGTGTGCTAACTACCTATATAATGTCTCAAAGAATTTACATCAATTGTTACATGTTCCTAATGAAGTGCTTAGCATATAAAACTATAAACTTCAATTCATAACATAAAGTACATGATGATGAAGTAAGATTAAATTTTTAAAAAAAAGCAAACAGCTAATGCATTAAAGTTTCTCTGAATTCCAAAAGAATGCGATCTGAATTTTACCTTTGAAAATGGTCAAAGATATTTGAAAAAATATTTGTGCGATTTCTTCAAGCCAACGTATAAATATCTGCTTTTCAATCCTGTGAGCAATTTACAAGCAATACACGCAAGTTTGTCTGACAAAGAACAAAGGGCATTTAAAAATCTTAATAGCTTTCTATTCAGTGAGATAGAAGGAATTATGTAGTAAATAAAATTGATTGCATATTTTTGCGAGCTTTGTGCAGCTTTTATTTCAAATGATTTCAAAGGTTCTATCAAATATTGGCTTTAAAACAGAAAGGAAAAATGTTTCCATTTACTTAAATCTTGTGAAAAGAATTTGATTTTTGGGCCTTTTGTATTTAAAATATAAAACTTTTTCGTTTGTATATCTCTCTTTACACATATACATATTTACATATATACGTGTATATATATATATATATATATATATATATATATATATATATATAACTCACATGGACATACAAACACATACATATATGATCTATACTGTATATAGATATATTATTCATAAGCGCGCGCACACACGCACACACAGCCCAGTCGGCTAGGGCTGTAGAATACACTGATTGCATCTCTGCAGAGAAATAAAACCCTTCTAACAAGTGTCCTCCATATGACGCTAAACTGCAAGTGATGGTAAGTCTTAGATTCTGGGAGGATATGGAATACCCCTTCATTCGTATTTGTACCACATCCATTCTTAATCAGAGTGGTAAAACCTATTAGCATCTTATCTGTGAGTCAAATGAAACTGTTTAACCATTTTACTGTGTGAAATCAAATAAATGATGTTAAAGGAAATTGTTAGTATTACATAGGAATACTTGAAGCCATTTCACTGAGTGCAATCAAATGAGTAATGTTGCATAGAATTATTAGTGTGAAATAGTTGTGTTTGAAAGTTATAAACATCATGCAGAAACACTTGATGGAATTTTGCTGTAAGTAAACTAACAGAATTATGTTAGGAATTCTTGAAACCATTTGTGCGCAAACAAATGATTAATAATAAATAGAATTATTAGTGGTATATCGCAATAATTGAAAGCATTTAAATGTGTACAAACAAATGAGCTCTGGCTTGCTTAAAATGTTCCCTACAAACACATACACACGCACGCACGCATACACACACACATATGTATACATATACACATATATATATATATATGTATATAAACACATATACTTACCCAATTGGCGGGAGCGGGAGAAGACTGACTGCATCACTGCAGAATGGTAAGACCCCCATGAGGGTCCTGATAATGACATTAAACAATCTAATGGTGAGGTTTCCGTAATGCTGGAGCTTTGGAGAGGCGGACAACCCTGCTATTGCCATCAGTCTCAGGTCCGGAGTGGTAGCACCTGATAGGGTCCTATCTTTGGGTCAAATAGAACTAAACTGTGTACTTATGCTAAACTGAATTGTTTGAAATAGAACTGTTTTGATATTTATCTCTTTGTAAACAAAAACTATGCTTATACTAAATTGACTTCTTTGAAATTCAATTTTACGTTAAATGACCCAAAAAGGGTTGATACGCTGTAAAACAAAACAAAACAACCAACCAACCAACACACACACGCGCGCGCGCATACACTCACATAGTTTTATATGGTATGAAACCCAACCAACCATCTTGTACGCCCGTGCACACACACACACACACACACACACACACATATATATATATATATATATATATATATATATATATATAATGTTAATACTATAGGTTGCTATAGTTTTAGATAACGACTGCTAAATATCAGTGCTAGAGCAAAGGCAATAATCTTAGTCATCAGTCGCAGTTGACCCTATGTCGACGTTCTTCTAACACACACACATACACACACACACTCACACATATATATATATATATATATAATCAGGGAAAATAGAAATGCATCCAAGAGTATTTATGCATAAAAATACGAAATCATTCAGATGATGATTCTGTTGTTGAATTATTTGCCAACATTAAGCGTTTCGTTTTTTATACATTAAACCATCACCATAGCAATATCAATATGCCCATTTGTGTCTTCTGAACTGTATAAAATTTTATATTTTTTTAACATCAGACCGTATACGATATTTTTTCCAGTCCAGCCAACATCCACATATGAAGTAAAAACGGATACAGTGTTATGTTTAATATGCACCCATATAGGGTGTTTAAAACAGAGTGTCAGCAGCTGAGTCACCATTATTCCTTTTTATGTAGAAAGACATTCGTTTGATGATGAGGCGAATTGAATGATTTTGGTCGAGGTAAAATATCATTACCCTTTTTAAGTAACTTTAATGTCAACATAAAGCGGCTTTAATTTCGATATCATATTGCAAAATGACACTTATGCCATTAGTATACAGTGAAATAATTGTAATCTCAACATCTTATAGTAAAATATTGTAAACGGGAATAGTAAGGCATCTTTTCGTAAAATATTTCAGAGGTCATTATGACATCATGAGGTAAAACAATGGACGTTATTTGATAAAAACAATGTAAAATTTGGCTAAAAATCAAAATAATGCATGAATTTAAAATGGAAAGATTTATTTTGATAATTTTATACAATTGATTAGAATGTTGTATAATATAAACGTGTATATGTTTGCTCACTATCACAATCCCCTCAAGGCAGATGAAATTGGAAATTTAATATGAAATAAAGGAAGATATATAAGTCATGATTATCTATTATCTCCTATATGTGTTAGCTAAAAAGTGATGTGAGATTGAGATAATAATATAGTATTTGTGGTTGCAATGTTACCTATAAATTACTGCGAGCACAGTTTGCTATTCAACTTGTAGTTGTGACACAGTCACTGGTGAGTAAATTATCCACGACACTCTCAAATGTATCCACGAAGAAATTTATAATACCCTTTTTTGTCTCTCTTTTATAAGTATCCTTGCGGACCACCTGGAAATATCTTTATTATCCATCTTAGTATGATCGTATTGATCATTTTTTGTAAGAATGTTTTCCCAGTTTTTAATAAGGCCAATGTCAGTTTAATGTCAGAGTAAAACTGTTTTGTGTTGTCTAAATTACAATTTTACCATCAAATTCGATCAAGCTTTAGCTCAGTCGGTACAACTATATTGTTAGACTAATTGGAGTTTAAAGAAACGCATAGAAAAACGCTAAATGGAAACTAAAAAAGAATGTTGTATACTCAAATGAACAAATACTGGGAGCAGCACCCTACAAAACAACAACTCTACGGTCACATACCTCCAATCTCACAAACTTCGAGTAAGATGAGCTATACATAATGGACACTGTAGGAGAAATAAAAAATAACTCATAAGCGGCGTTTTTTATGGACTCCTACGCATGGACCGACCATTATTGTCTCTCCAGCAAAAACTTACATTAATTATCTATGTGTTGATACTGGATACTGACAAAAGAACATGCTATGATTGATGATCGAGAGGAACTGATAGTGAGAGAGATTCAAGGAAATATGTGCTGTCAGCAGGCCTTAGGGAAGATGATATGGTACTTTCATCAGTTCAGTCTGAGGGGGTAAGATTGAAACGAAAATATATGCCGCCAAATACTTCTAAGGCCTTTTTTAATGTTCATTTAGTGCTAACGGCTTTCATTTATAATTTGGCAGAAAGAAAAATACAAAGGTTCATACAAATCTCCCTCAAAGTTAAGCCTCAATTAAAAAAGCTGAAAGATAGTACTAAGAGAGAGAGAGAGAGAGAGAGAGAGAGAGAGAGAGAGAGAGAGAGAGAGAGAGAGAGAGAAATAAAAACAAAGAACAATGTTGTAAAAATGACTAACAATGACTAAAGTAAAAATTTGCCAAAATAAGTACACATCCGAAGTCAGCAGGTGCTAACTTATCACTCAAAGACATGATTGCTTTTTCTAACCAGTACTCACCGCCCTCATCTTAAGCATCCCATAATTCCCATTTCCCACGTTTATGATTATACCACCATTTGATTAATAAGTCTTTAACGAAAACAATCGGCTCTGAGCAAGATGGCTATGGGTCGGTAAAACCGAGAGACTGGTCAATAGTTCACACGCATTTTTTCTTCTACGTCACAGTACTTGTGGCTGTAATCACTTGGCCGGAGCTCAGATTGATCTTAAGGGGTAAGGTTAAGGGGATGGGGACCTTTCCTCGTAGTAGCAACGTGTTGACAGGATCAGAGCTGCTAAATTGATTTTGACTTTATTCTCGGGATTTTTTTTTTAATTTTGTGTTGATTATGTCGCGGTTATTTTGGTAGCTACTTCCTCATCCCTCCTCCTCTGTTTGGGCATGTGGAGTGGGAGTTTTATAGGCAATCTTATTTTCTGTTATTTCTTTCTTTATGTCTTCAAGAGGCATTTTGTTTCACCCACCCAGGCTTACCCATAACGCCTCGAGAACGCACCTATTAACCTATGGGGTTTTGGCAAGGTCGAAGGGCTTAATGTCATCCTCAATAGCTCGAGACTGGCTTAAAGAGCTTAATTACGTTCGACTACACCACTCAGATAGTATTTTGCCATTCTTTTCCAAAAGGTCTTCTTACTTAACTAATTGCCTCTTTTTACTTAAATTACTCCCCCTTTCGTATTTCTCTCAATCTATTATATTTCGCTGTTTATATCCTTATTTGAGTTCCATTTATCATTCTTCTTCTTCTTCTTCTTCTTCTTCTTCTTCTTCTTCTTCTTCTTCTTCTTCTTCTTCTTCTATCGTTGTTCTATCATGATACATCTCATTTTACTCGCATGCTTGATACACCTATACTAGCTGAAATACACGTATACGTTGTGGATAATGTATCTCGTACGGCCCAGATAGAACCGTTGAAAATATGTAAAATTGAATGATCCCAATTCTGAGAAATACATAAAATGAAGTTTATTTTGTGCAGCATTCCTTCTATTTCAATGAATCGAATGCTATTTTGATTTTTGAAATGATGGTTGTTTATTAACAACAAAGACGAATTCTGCGGTCATTGTGATTGAAATTTAAATTCATGGCAAAATTCATAAGGTCACACACACACACACACACACACACACACACACACACACACACACACACATATATATATATATATATATATATACATGTATATATATGTGTATATAAATTTGATGCATTTGAAACGTATTATTTAATTAGCAATGGCCACCGTTAAAAGAAAGGAGTAAGCAATAATAATGAAAAGATATGCATCGGTGCCACTGAATTGAATAGAAAAAATAAATGGTGTAACAATGACTTTATCTTTACTCAGAGGAAATGCACCTGCAGAACAATATTATCCAAGTATATATAATAAATTAAAGATAAAGCGGTTTAATGTTCCCATAATAACATGGGATATTGTTAAGAAAAGCTTAGGCTTATAAAGGAGGTAATGATAGTTGCTGATTATGTCTAAAAGAAAAATTATGCAACCAAGAACATTCTAAAAAGAAATTGCAGGACAGAAGAAGCGATGTGATATGTAATTGTTGATATGTTAACAAATTTACCTCGTGTTATTTAACATCTGACAAATTTCGTAATCAATTTTCTTTAATTTAGACTGCCCTAAATTATACATACATTTTATGTGTATCATGTGTACTAATATCTTATCACATGATGATACCACAAACTATATCGACGCTGGATAATCCACTTTCCCATATTTCCGTGTGTACTCACCTCATGAAAATTCAAGCAACTAGTTTCTAGTATCCACGATAATAATCTATTCTGTATTTTTTACCCGCTCTATCATAATAGAATCGAACATATTATAAATTCCCAGAACTTTCCCTATATATATATATATATATATATATATATATATATATATATATATATATATATACGTATGTGTGTGTGTGTGTGTGTGTGTGTGTGTGTGTGTGTGTGTGTAACTATTTCTCTTTTCTTTTTTCTGTCTAGACTTTTCTTTCTTTCTTTCTTTATTTTTCTTTCTCGATCTATTAATCTAATTATCTCATTATATTTCCTCATAATTCACGGGCTCTATTTCTCATTGTTCCTAAACCCTTCTGTCTTTTCTTACATTCAGTGACTTCCTTTTTTTCTCCAGTACACCCTTGCTTCTTTCTCTCTCAAACATCAAACTTCTCTCCCCTATTTTTTTTTCAAATTCTCTCGAGCTTCTTCAACCTTCCTTTCTCTCTTCAATTAGGCACTCGATCAGTCACTTGTATTTACATATCTTCTCTTCTCTGTAAAGAGTTATTTATTTTGATTTTTGATTTTTTCTAAATTTTTCTCTTTCCCTTTAAGTGATTAACATTTCTCCTTAATCGTTGGCCATTGGCACTTTGTTATTTACAGAAAACTCAGCAGAGGTTATTTGGTTCGTCAAAGCCGGAGCTGAACAGCATGGCTTAATATAGAAATGCTAAGCCGTATAAATGTTAACTTTACTGAAATAGTAAAAA
Organism: Sepioteuthis lessoniana; assembly: GCA_963585895.1. Taxonomy (NCBI): domain Eukaryota; kingdom Metazoa; phylum Mollusca; class Cephalopoda; order Myopsida; family Loliginidae; genus Sepioteuthis; species Sepioteuthis lessoniana. The sequence goes on from OY757938.1 coordinate 35,554,256, forward strand.
AAGATACCGTCAATGTATATATTCCCGATGAGAAGAAGAGAAGGTAGAAAGACACTGTTATGCTAGTGCAAAAATATCCAACACTCTTATCAGGAAACCAGGAGACTTGATATAGAGTTGAAACCAGTTTACCTCGGGAAATTTCTTACATTCACCTATTTTTAATTCAAAGTAGAAAAAATTCCAGTGTAAGTATAAATTCTGTCTCAATCAAACGAAAACTGGACCAGTCAGTAATATAAACAAGAAACCAAAAAAAATAAAAAACAAGCCATTTCTCTTTGAACGAGTAAAATGTACATATGGTTCGCAGGGAACGGTAATCTTTTGGAATAGAGCAATCAATAGAGTTTTTACTCTGCAAGTCAATATCAAATCAAGATATTAAAATTTCTTGGAAAATGTAAAAAAATATTGAATGATTTGGGATGTTGAAACTATTCTTGAATAATAACAATTACTTATTTTAAAATTTATATGATTTTATATATTCATATCTAATGCTAATGATTTTTCAATAGACCTATTAGACCGATAGATGCAGCCCTTCCATATATAAACAGTCTGGTTTAGAGCAAAGCAGGATGTAAAAACTGTCACAGAAAGCAAAACGCTGTAAGCGGTGCAAGTGCGACTGAATATGAAAATGATTTATTGGGAATTATCCGAGAGACCTATGTTTTGCTATTATAACACATAGCATATGTACAAACTAGAATCTGTCATAAAGTATGTGGACATTTTCTGAGGCTTTCAGATAAAAGAAATGTAAAACCATATCCCAATCATCTGACCAGACCTAGTTGCACACAAAAAAAACAAGAACAAAAACAAAAGAACATATTAATTTTTCGACTTCACTGTCAGAGTATCGGTTATGCAGCGACAAGTCTGTGTCGTCTTGGGAAAGTCACTGACAAATAGCATGTATAGATAAGAAGGTTGATCGAAAGTTCCCGTCCAACTAAGAAGGGAATGTCCAAGATCTATGAAGAAAACGTGTTATTCCAAAAAAATAATCCTGCAGTTCAACACAGTTAGAACCTTAGTTCTCAAAATCCTTTGATCTTTACTCCCCCACCCCAAGGAACGAAAAACAAAAGAAAAAAACAAAAAGAAAAGTAACAAAAAAATAATGATCAAAATAATGATCCTTCGCTACTTGTTTGTATCTCTTTTTTAATGAAAAAGTCACAAGAGAAAAATACCGAAATATTGTAATCTTGTTATGACCTCTCGTTTACATTTTTCATTATTTTTTGTTGTTTTTTTTTTATCATGGAATCTCTGTTCGAACATCTCATAAATGGTTAACAAACTTAGTCGGAATTTTAATCTAATAAAAGGGATATTCAAAAAGTGAGACCCAAAGGTTTACTTATCCAAAATATTTATAAATATAGAAATAAACATTGAGCATATGACACCAGCACTACTATGCCAGTTTTTCAGTATGTCAACACTAAGGTCGATGCACCTGCTGCATCCACGCTCTAGTGAATGAATACCCTCTCTGAAAAACGTGGCCTTAATTCCATTAGTCTAGATCCAATTGATTTGAAACCCAACAAGTTCACAGACAATTGGATACATGCTTATTTTGCTTCATCTGTCACCTTAACTCGAAACTTCAAGAAGTAAAGTGTGGCCTCTGTTCTTGATAACATTTCGTGGGCTTAAATTAGATTATAATGATAACCTTGTGATAGAATCTAATCTCCCGAAATGAGCAGTCCATGAGGAGTTGGGATAGCGGAAGGCACTGCCTCGTTTGGTCCCAAGACAATTTAGTGAAGAACTCATTGTACAATAAGTCAAGAGAAATAGCAAAATCCTGGCACATTTCGTAGTTAAAATACAAACTTTGTTTAAATTAGAAATGTTTAGATGACCTGAAACCACGTTCTTTGTAGAGGGTATCCATGCCCTCTGGTGCTGATGGAAGATATATAGCAATCATGATACTGACTTCATAGGAATATAGTATGTTGTACTGATAACATCCACCATAATCTAATTGAATTCTAGTTGAAATCATGGATAAATTAATACTTTTTCGAAGCAGAACATTACCATTCTTCTCTCTTCGCAAAATTCTAGAACTATTTTGAAGTTATGACTATTCAGCTGTGAACAAAACCCCTAATAGACTGGACAATATTGATAGAAATACTAACAAAAATTAGAACTGGTCTTGGATTCTATGGAATGAAAAACAGAATGTGTTTCGCTCTCCATACTCGCCTCCACAAAGAAGATTGACTATTATTACAGCATAGCCGTTCAAAAACTATCTGAAGAAGTGCACCTTTCATTGTATGACGGTGCATTTTTACTTGATCTCGCCACTGGCAAGCTTGCCTGTCAGAGTGGTTATTGTCAATTTCAGATGGCCTTTCCTCTTGCTGACACTGTTGTTGTCTTAAAGAAAGTTAAGGAAGTAGTTCTAACACTGAAATTATCAGAACAAGGTCGAATACAACTCCAGGTTACTGTTGGTATTCTAGTTGCAGTATTTTAATTCATTGTAGTTTTTTCTCCTGGATTAACTGTACTCTAAGTCTATAGAACCCAGCATGTCTCACAATTTGTGACAACCACACTAATCCTTCAACTTTCTTTTTGCAGCATCATAAACATTTTCATCACGGATGTTAAATCGAATCACCGTGACCATTTCCTAATACGATAACGCGCTTCGTTTCTCTGAAATACCGGTAAATGTAGAAACAAGCAATTACTATATTCTGATCTATATACTACGATTTTCATTGCCTTTTAAGAATGTCAGTCTTCCAATGAAACGAAAGGATTTGAATTTTGTCAATCGTCAGAAACTTTTTTTAACCAATTAGAAACCATTTATCTTAAATATTTTCTTCTCATTTTTTGCTACCTGTATTATTACCTTTCTTTGTTTTTAAAATCTCTTCATCTACTTTTATCTCGTTCTGTCTCCATTTCTTCTTGCTAATTTTCCGAATATCATTCTAATCATCTCATTTTCCAAAGCAGTGGCTAATGGGAGTAGAGTCTTTGCTGAACGGCATTGTGATTGACTTCTGAACGTTCAGTGCATTTCCTCATCTTTTAAGACATATGAAAAAATTTGATATTATTAAAAACATTGCCCTTTTAATCAAAATCTAAGGCGAAAGTAATGGTAGAGTCTTATGGAAAATTGGGAAAAAGTAGGTGTAAAATTATTTAGCGAAATGGAGAACATATTGCCGTTTGAATTTTAATGAAAAATCAGTATACTTGAAAAAAAGCAGTTGATATAGCTCATGATGTCCAGGGTTATGGAGGTCATCTGCAATCTTTTTGTTACGTTTGGTTTGGTTTAGTTTAGTTTGGTTTGTTTTTTCTGGCATATCAGCCATTATAGGTTATTAAAGCCAAATCCATTTCGAAACATTTACACAGTTCTATTTCAAGCATTTAAGTTTTGCGTTAGTACAGTTATAATGCCAAAAAACAGTGCCATTTTCAACAATTCAGTTTAGCACAAGTGCGCTGTTTAAGTATCAAAATACTCCTATCTCAAGCAATTCAGTTTAGCATAAGTACACAGTTTAGTTTTATCTGACCCATCAGATGCTACCACTTCGGGCCAGAGTGGACCTGAAAGCGAGGGCCATAAAGGGGAACTCCACATTCCCCAAAGCTCCAGCATTACTGGAACGTCTTCATCAGATTGTGTAGTGTAATATCTGGAAAGCTCGTTGTGGATGGAGTCTTAACCCCATGCAGAGAAGTAGTCAGTATATTTTCATCCCAAGCTGACTGAGCAATTTTTGTTACCCTACATAATATTTTCCTGACAGAAATACACTTGTTCTCTGTATTTGGTCAGCATAGAATCAGACTTGAGAAAATGCTGGAAGATATTATTCATTTCATTCATCTGATTTAGTTTATTCAACAGCATACCAACTCCTAATGAGTTATTTAATGTCAAAATGGAATTGATTTGTAAATATTTGGTTATAATCATAACTACTGATCGCATTGTTAAATCAATGTTTTTGTTTGCAGGGTTCATTTTTTCACGTTTCCCGATCAAAAAATTTATATAAAATGGCTTCGAGCTGACATGCTTAGAACTTCGATCGACAAAATCAGAGAAAATGGCTTCGAGCTGACTAAGAAAAGAAGCAAAAGGTACCCCGCAAAAACAATTACAGACGCCGACTACGCTGATGACTTAGCGTTACTGGCGAATACGCCTAATCAAGCAGAGACACTACTGCATAGCTTGGAACGAGCTGCAGCAGGCATTGGCCTCCATGTCAATGCGCACAAAACTGAATATATGTGTTACAACCAAACGGGCAACATTACCACTCTAGACGGAGCCTCGCTGAAGCTAGTGGACAAATTCACCTACCTAGGAAGTAGCGTCTCATCAACAGAAAACGACATCGACACACGGCTGACGAAAGCATGGACGGCTATAGATAGGCTCTCAATAATATGGAAATCAAACCTGACCGATGAAATGAAGCGCAGTTTCTACCAGGCAGCAGTTGTATCGATACTGCTATATGGATGCACTACATGGACGCTAACCAAACGACTGGAGAAGAAACTTGACGGCAACTACACAAGAATGTTGAGAGCAATACTGAACAAGTCCTGGCGACAACACCCCACGAGACGCCAACTGTACGGCCACCTACCTCCCATCACGAAAACTATACAGGTCAGACGAGCCAGACACGCCGGACACTGCTGGAGAAGCAAAGACGAGCTCGTAAGTGACGTACTACTATGGACCCCCACATATGGCCAGGCAAAAGCAGGACGACCAGCCCGAACCTACATACAGCAGCTATGTCAGGACACAGGATGTAACCTAGAAGACCTGCCGGAGGTGATGAACGATAGGGAAAAGTGGCGAGAGATGGTCAAGGATATCCGTGCTGGCGGCACGTCTTGATGATGATGATGATGATGACATAATTTCCTGTAACAATAATTCCTTGCTTCTTAAATTGAAATGGTATTTTTAAGGATGGGGAGGATATGAAAGAAAATACAATGGCGCAGCTTCACACCTTATCAAAAGAGAATTGTAAGTGTTGCTTCGACCAATAGATAGCTCGTTGGTATTAAGTGATGAATGTTGGGTGGGCAAATTTTAAAGAAAAGTAACTTTTAATTCATTGTTCAATTTTGTCTTGGTAAATGCAGTTTCAATGTCGACATTTTCTAAACACACCTCGTAAGAAGAATTTTAATTCTAGAAAATGTGTTCTAAAATACATAAATCAGAAATATCTTTACTATTTCTTAATCTATATTTTATAAGAATATCTTCGATTTACACACTCATATGTGCACACACAGACACAGACACAGACACACAGACACACACACATACACACACACACACACACACACACACACACACACACACACACACACATAATGTTGCTTCCCAAAATAATTTGTGCCACTGAATTCTAATAAGATTTTCCAAAAAATCGCGAACCCATTTCTGTCACTGTAATTTAATGAGAGATTAAATGTAGCAACGATTAATTGAAAAACATATTTTCGAAACCGATAAATATATTAATTTAAATCCAAAATTAAACCTTAAGATAAAAAAAAACATAAAAAAACAAACAACTATGTTTATATGTGTTATAAATGTGTAATTATGATTAAAAAAATTAAAGATTAATTCGATTGGATTTTATCTTCAAGTTTCCATTTTTACCTCCTTCCCTGGCAGAAACTTACATAATTTATTCAGTTTTGAAAAACAATTTAATTTGTAAGTCCTACTTTTACAAGATGTTTATTATTATAAAGAAAATGATAAAGAATTTCTCTGATTTAATTGAGAACATCCTGTTGTTTATTCATCAACCTCACTGAAGCTTGACAGAAAAAATGCGTTCAGTTATTTGTAGTTAATCATTAGATGTCTTTTCTCTTCTCATAAACTCTGTGATTACATTACACTTGATCTCAAGAAAGTACTAACATTTTTACGAACTAGTGAAGTTCTATTGAACCAACTGTGGGGGGCACTGTGCAAGAAAAATTAGCTCACATTCGAAATAGATATACACGATTTGTAGTCTGTACTAGAAAAACTGAGCACAAATTGGGAATCAACTTACTTAACTTGAATACTGGGCTAGAACGAGTGTGAACTCAAATTCAGAGTCAGAGTACTCTATTTGTAGATGCACATAACATAACGTTTAGGGAATAGAATCGGCCATCGTAGCTGCGGCTGTTTTAATTTAATTTCACGCTAATGACCTTTAGGAAAGTATCATTTTATTAAAAAAAAAACACTAGTGATTTCCTGAGTGTGTAAGAAATTAAAGTTATTCTTTTTTCATGAAAAAAAAGTTCTTCACTTCAGTTAAATTCTATTTCGGTTTAATCCAAAAAAGACACAGACAAACATGTTCGAGTTTTAATCCACCATGCACGATTTTAAGTTACAACATGAACAGCAAAAAAAAAAAAAAAAATGGAAGAGAAACAATTCGAGCAGCGAAAAAGAATGGATCAACTGCAGCTAGATATACAAAATAAATGACTTGAAACACAAAAACAAACATAAATCAGATCACAAAATCTCGAAGAAATTCAACTTTGAACTTAATAAGTGCAAAGAAACTTGCTTGAACTGACAAACAGGGGACACATTAGCGAAAACGAAAATGCGTTCTCACAAAACACGATTTGGGGTGCAATAGATAATTTTACATATTCTGCAAACGAGGATATCACCTTCACCTCTTATTTTCGAATTTTTTAGGATTTATACGCCACAGATTGCGTGAATTGGGAAAACTCTATGAAAGTTTACCTCCATCTTCGAAAATTAGGCACCATGGAGCATACTAAATTTCTGAGTTACATCTTTCCCTGTAAAACAAGCGAACTGACATTTACCGAAGTCGTTAAACTTCTTACAGAACTTATTAGTCCGAAAACTTTATCCTTTCATAAACGATGGAAGATTATGAATTTAACCAGAAAGGATAGTGAAGATTATTCTGAATAAATTGAAAAATGAGCCAAACCTTATTCTCCAACAAATAGCGAAAGACTGTTAGAGATTCGTAAGCATACGCCAAGACTGGAAAAATATCAAGGAATCTGGCATAGCACACATAAAAAAAGGTACGTCAAAAGAAAAAACAATCTAATTCTCTCTTTAAATCAAACCAATACAAAAAGAAACAAGACAACTTGCCTCCTAATCCCTGTTCCGGTTGTGGGTCACTACATTGGTATAAGGATTGCCCTAACTAGAATATGAAATCCCTAACTTGTAGTCGTGTCGGGCACAAGCACTTACAGAGCCGAGCGAGTAAGAAAGGGTAATAGATTGGTAAAAAAACACAAAATCAGATGATCGAGACGGATTGAATATTAGGAAATACGTGCAAGTACAAATCCAAAATAAAAATATAAAAATACAGTTGGCTTCTGGGTCAAATTTGACAATCATAAATCTACACACCAGGAAAAAGATGGGAAAACCAACTTTGCTAAGATCAAATAAAATGGCCAGGTCTGTGACAAGAAAGAAAATCAAGTGTGTAAGAGAACTTATCACAAATGTACCTTTTTAGGGAAGGACGTTAAAACTAAAAACGTTCGTTTTAAAGAATACAGAACATTTTTTCGGCACCGAGTGTGGGACATCCCAATTAATTTATTTTGCCAAAAACTAAAAAACCTAACCAGCGATGCAAAAAATTTAATCAAAGATTTAAAAGAAGCTTTCCAGGAAGTCTTTTTTTCTTGGGTTTTGTTCGGTATAATGAAATGACGGCAAAATTTGAGTTAAAAGATAACATCCAACCAGTGTTTAAGAAAAAAAGAAATGTGCCCTTGGATTCTTTACCGCAAATAAATGAAGAACTCAACAGATTTGAAAGAACCGGAGTCTTTTTGAAAATTGAGTATAGTTAATGGGCTTCACCGACCATCTATGTGAAAAAGAACCCGAAGGAGGTCCGGGTCTGCCCTGACTTTTCGACGGGGCTTAATGCTACACTCATAGAGAATCAATATTCTTTACCGAACTTGGAAGAAACTTTCGTGAAACCAAATGGAAGATTTTTTTTCTAAAATCGAACTCAGTGACGCGTATCTTCAAATATCAGTGGAGGGATAATGCCTAAGGAACACTTTATCAGCACCCATCGTGGGTTATGCAAATTTGGACGTTTTGCGCTGGCATTCTTCCAGCAAGTAATGGACACTGTGTTGAACGATCTTGACTTCGCGGTTGCATATTTAGACGACATATTGACGAACAGTCAAAATGTAGAACAACTTAAGGAACATGTTCATAAAATCTTCTCAATCATTCAGGAGTACGGTTTCAAATTATAACAATCCAAATGCGACTTCTTTATGGAGAAGATTAAATACTTGGGGCACATTTTCTACAAAGATGGCAAAAGGCCATATCAAGAACGGGCTATCACAATCAAAGTCACGCCTGCTTCTTAGAATTGGCAAACTACAACCAACTGTTTGTACCTAAAATTCACAACTTCCGTGTTTCTTTAAACGAACTACTGAAAAGAGGCAAGGACTGGGAGTGGACACATGGATACCAGGAAGCATTGGTTAAAATAAAAGTAGTCTTGACGTCGGAGTTGTTACTCATCCACTATAACCCAGACTTGGACATTATATTCGACAGCGATGCAAGCTCGTTTGGCATTGGAGCACAAGATGCCAAATGGATCTCTTAAACCAATTGTTCACACATCGATAATACTTTTTGGGGCAGAAAAGAACTGCGCCCAAATTGAGGATTCGTTAGGGATTATTTTCGCAGTATCGAAGTTTCACTGGTACATTCACGGTAGACATCTCACATTGCAGACGTACCATAAATCATTACTTAACATCTTAGGTTTGAAAAAAAAGGTCTGCCTGTGCATACAGCAAATAGACTAGGGAGATGGGGAACAATCCTCTTAAGTTATAACTCTAAAACGGAGTTCCTACCGTCTAAATAACTCTGTCATGGCGACGTACTGCCCAGATTAATCACGAACCAATGGGGATTCCTTGAAGATACTGGGTGTTATGGTTATATACCCACGCACACGTGAACTCTCCCAGCTCTAAATAGCATCAGGCACTCCTCTTAGCCAGAGGGCAATATTCCAGAAGACAGCCCAGGCAGTCGGACCGAAACAGTCTCGCTGGTAAACCTCTCACTGTGTATGCTGTATTACTGTTCTTTTTTTAATATATTTGTATAACTTAATTCCTTCTTGTGTCTATTTCAAGGCCACTTTAAATTAATATCAATTATAAATAATTTGTAAACCTATTTTCTTGAAAACATTTTAAACAACCATGAGATCATTTTGGCCCTGTTAAATTGTTTCAAATATTGCTAATGTGAATAATCTTATTATATTAATCATTTGTTTGCACATTGTTGAATGGTTTTAAGTATTGCTATATAGCAGTCACAATTTAACATCAGTCATTTGTTCGCACATTTAAATAGACATAAATGATATGTCAAAGATAATTTGGTTGGTATTTTCATTATTAAAAGAGTTTGAACTAATTTATTTGCACACTAATATTACTATTGCTTCTGCATAGATAGCTTCAATTATTGCAATCTAACACTTATCGTTCTATTGAATATAAATCATTTGTTAGCGCACAGTGAAGTGGTTACAATTATTGCTATTCCAAAATAATTATTCAATTCAACATTTCTCATTCGTTTGCATTAAGTTTAATGGTTCCAAGTATTGTTATATATTTCTAATAATTCAGTTAAACTTCAGCCATTTGTTTACACGCATATTATCAAACAGTTCTATTTCAAACAATTCAATGTAGCATGTCAACGATTAAAAATCAGTTATTTGTTTACGCACAGTTAAATGATTAGATTGATTTATTTCTAACAAATCAAAGTCATTTACTTACATTCAGTTTAAATGTCAAACATACTTACTTGACCCTTAGATAGGACCTTATCATTTGATAGGACCATGTCAGAGTGGACCTGTGAGCGATAGTAATGAAAGGATACTCCTCGTTCCCCAAAGTTTACTTTTACTGGAGTCTCGATCAGATTGCTTAGTGCCATATCCACGACCGTCGTTGCGTAGCAAATCTTACTCATCAGTAGAGATGTAGTCGGTGATTTTACAGCCCCAGATGACTTGGCCGATACTTGAGTTTTTGTAACAGACAACTTTTTACACGAGTCACAAAACTTATGCTAACTAGTACGTTATAATGGTTACATTTTTTTTCTTCTGCTGTAATTAATATATTCTTTATTTTCTTTTTCGTTTATTAATTTTTCTTCTTATCTTTGTTTGGCACTATTTGGAGTTATTTTGTCATACCAGTTTTTATGCTATAGAATTTTAACTTTAAGATTAAGATTTTGTTTTTTGTATAAATTTTCCATCTCTGTCGTCCCCCCTGCTTTAATAAAATTACAGCATCATCTTTTTATTTAGATATTAGTTTATATTTTTTGCATCTTCTTTATTGTATTTTTCTTTCTTTAATTTTCATTTACTCCTTCTTTGTCTCTTCTCTTTCTTTTTCCCGCCTTCAGTCGTATTCATATTCTTCGACAATTGCGATGCTCCCTTCCAAAATACCTGTTCATTATCTTCTTGTCTCCAGAGGACGTTCCTGGTAATTCGTTTCACAGAAGGGGAATGCGGTACTCTGTGTTACTGAACGCAAACAAAACGCGTTGTCATTATTAAAACAATGGCAGAATTGAAATAACTTGACGTTGTTCCCACATTACTCCAATCTACGAAAAGTTCCTGAGGTTAAAAACAACATGGCTGACATGTGTGATACAATTTCTTTAAATATGTCTTTCAGAATCAAAAAGAAGTTGATGTTGGCCAAGTTGACAATCATAATGATGATTAGAGCAATCATGGTAATTGCTATAGGCAGACTGTCATTCATATTTGAAGAAAAAATGAAAAAAGCAAACAGAAAATAACGCCAGTATTAAAGACACAGAAAAAAGTTCACCGTCCTTATAACTATGAGTATCAATAATTCTTGTTCGTATTATTACGTATTATGAGTATGACGTTAAATTAAATTAGATTCTAGTTCGGAAGCTCGGGTGAGTTTTACAGTCACCAGTTATTATTCCCATCTCCACTCCGTTTCAGAGCGGGGATTTTTGTTAGGGTCCAATCTATGGATCAATATATCTGTTTGAGATTATCTTAAAATAATTTTTCGCAATATTAATATGCTATCCCTAAGAATATTTATATTACAAAAAAGTATGAATCTTCTACCAGATTTAAATCATTTTCTAGGTAAATTTTTGTCGGTTGTAATTGGAGACCGTAACTGTTAAACTTATTATGGCTTAAAATAACGTTAAACGAATTGACGCGGCATAAAAGCAATCAACCTTTCTGATATTGAAGAAATGTGTTAAAAAATCTATAGCAAATGTTATTGATAAAACATTAACTTATATATATATCATCATCAATATCAAGTCACGCTGACAGCCTGGAGTTCCTTGACTCTCTATCTCTCGCCATTCATCCCTATTGTCCATTGCTCTTTGTAAGTCTTCTAGAATGCATCAAGAGTCCGCACAGAGCCGATGTGTGTAAGACTTAAATAGTCGGCTAACACTGGTACGTCTACGTCCAAAAGAAAACGTTGGTTATGAGTTCGTCCTAACTTCTCCAGCAGTCAATCGTATGTCTTATTCATCTTACATAACGGTTTACCTTTGAAAAATAGTATATATATATATATATATATATATATATATATATATATATTATTTTGCATAGATACTAGAAGAAATACGCGACAAAATAGCAGGTGTACGTCATTTCCTTCCTATCTCATAAACCGTCATGTAAGACGAATAAGACATACGGATCACTGCAGAAGAAGAAGGAACGAACTCATAAGCAACGTTTATATATATATATATATATATATATATATATATATATATATATATATATATATAAGATCGGAATTATTATTGTGTATACACTGCGTCAACGGCGCTTAACGACAGTTCATTTTTTGTCTGTGATCATCACGCTAAGTCATGGTAAGTACATGGATATGACTAGAGTTGTTACAAAATGGCAGTTAAACAAGTTAGGGAGGTTTGTATGCTTTTATAGAAGATACACTAGAAAGCGGACGATCTTTCGATGCAAATGAAAGTTTTACTTGTTGTAATGTTCATAATTAACAGAAAACATCTGCACTAATACAATCAGAGGTCAGTAGACAATGGCATCAATTTCTAAATTAGATTAGGTGTCATTTACATAAAAGTTGTATCTTTATTTTTCAGAAATCCCGGCCTTCATATATCCAAGGAAGTAATCGAGAGGTAAGCTAATGAATGGCGACCCGACCAATGATGGATGGGTTAGCCAACATTCCTCAGTGACAAGTCACAAAAATATCATATACATTACTGTTAGGTGACCATCCATAGATAGAATGGTATAAGAAAATGAACAAATCTTGGTCTGTGTTTCACATCGTGATATTAACATATCAGAGCCCAAATCCATAATGCGAAGTATCATACGCTGTTTCCCACCCAGATAAATTCAAAGAGTAAATAAAGAAACCTCAAGAGTATTCTTGAAATTCCTTTTTTCTTCTCTTTTCTTTGTGAAGATGACCTGTAGCTTGTACAGTTTCGGCTAAAACCAACAGTCGACTAATCTTTTCATAGAAGAATCTGCACAACGTCCTGTTTTATCGTTTACCAAGCGGGATTGGCCAGAAAACGACAAGAAACTGCAACAACGATCACTGTGATGTTTATCATACTTGCCCACAAACTGATGTCAACAACGACTGAATGCATATAAGATACTAGTCATGCATTTAAATTGCCTTCAGAGACTGTAAAATTAGTAAATTAGTGATTCACACTCCAACACGAAACACCCATGTTCTAAAGCATTTAAAGCATCTAGGACTTCTCAAAAATGTTAATTTGTAACCACATTCAATTTTCATTAACAGCCAAATAAATTAATTGAATATTAACTTACAAAACATGATAAAATTACCTGTACTTAATACATTTTACATAAGAAAAGAATCAGTAAACTATAAATGAAAACGCATCGTTAATTCTTGAATATATTTTTAATGGGAAAGATCAGTTAGATGAGGTTGATGTTTAATATGTTTACGGTTTCAAGCTTAATTTCTTTACAAAATTCTGAAAAATTATTATAAACGGTTTTTTAAAATTATTTACTAACATCCACACCAAAAAATACCTATCAATAATAAAACTGACTGAAAAGTGAAGAACCAGATCTTTTCGGTGAGAGCAAGATTTTTCTTAATATATTAATATCTAATTTTTTTCATAAAAATGTATTACTATAGATACGAATGAAAGTATCAGACATAGTATTTTTACTTTTACTTTTTCAGTATTTTCCTTTCCCTTTTTAAATCTGTCTTTCATTTTTTCATAATCGTCTTCTTTTCTGAAGACATCTTATAATCTGTTATAAAATGGATATTTTAGAATCCAGTATTTTTATTAATTAATTCATCTAATTATAGTTTTCCTGATAAGTTTTCATTCGTGAAAATAACATTTTTTGGGGTCGATCACTGATCTTTTTTCTTCAGAGCCATAATTTAACATTTTTTTATTCGAACGAAACATCACGAGTGCTCATCAGCCCCAATCGGGTATACTTATACGATATCTGACAATTAATCTACACGATCCTGTGATGTTTATTTTCTAGCTTTAAAGGGATTTAAGAAAGAAAACACGTAAACCAATGCTCTTTCGAACATATCATTTTTATTCACCTGACAAAAATATTTTACACCAAGGGTCTGCATAGACTTAATCTCCAACGTAAAAATCATTTATGTTCTGAAACAGTTAAAGAAATCTGGACGAAAGATATTTACTATGTGCTACAAATTTCCATGTTTCTTAGTTACGAGAGCAGACGATCCAACAAATTACTCGCGATCTTAGTTACCGACATTTAAGATGTTTGAACAGACAAACATAAATGCTTGTCAATAACATTTGTCCTTCTTTTCATTCATCTTTTTTTCGCTCGTTCGTCTATTGAAAGAGTTCGATGACAATGATTTTGATCCAGGAACTATTTTTTCGTTCACAGGCTTCAAGTAAAAACGAGATCTTTTCAAGTAAGCCTGCTTTTAAACTTGTAGAACAATAGTATTACAATAGTGATACAATGTAGAACATAGTATTACGGACAGATCAGGTGTAAAAAATATCATTGGGTTATAAATAAAATCTCATTGGATGTCATTATTTCGATCTCTATCTCTTTCTTTATCTTCGTCTGTCTGTCTATGTCTGTGTCTGTCTGTCTGTCCGTCTGTATATATATATATATATATATATATATATTGACAACACAACAAAATGAATAGACGATAATACCAGACATGAGGGTGACGGTATAAAAATTATGATTGTGCTTGGAACGCTCTCAAAAGGCTTAGAAAGTGGACTGGAAGAGATAGAAATCAGAAGCCTAATCGAGACTAATCAGACTAGAGTATTGTTAAGATCGGTTCCAATAGTCAGAAGAGTCCTAGAGACGTGAATAGACTTAAATATTATTGGTAATTTATTTTCATTTTATTATTCCTAAAAAGACGATATTTAAAACGTGAAATACAATTGTCCTGTAATTTAAAAGAAATTATTGACATGCAAAATAATTTTCATGTTGGAATTTTTTATATTTGACGTATAAATTCAACTGTGTTTTTAATTCCAATATATCACAATCTTAACAATTTCAAAATATCATTAGTATTACAAGTTTGTTAATTTTAGTTTTATTCATCATTCATTTATTTCTAATAATGTTGTTATTCATACGAAGAAGTTGTTAATATTTAATGCTACTATATATATATATATATATATAGAGAGAGAGAGAGAGAGAGAGATTGCTTCGTAGTCATTTCAAGTCACGTGCATTTCCTCCTGTTCTTTAACTCGAAAAATTATATATTTTTTCTTTTAACCTAGTCATCAAATAACACGTTTTTGCCTGTTTTTTAATCCATTTCCATTAATTTTAACTATTGACTAACTTTATTCTTCTAAAATCCAATTTATTTGAATCTTATTTTTTTCTTATTAATAAATTTATTTGACTAGGTCCCCTACACAAGGGTTTCCTTACACACACACACACACACACACACACACACACACACACACACACACAGACACATACACACACACAGACACACACACACACACACACACACACACACACCTACCTATATATATATATATATATATATATATGTTCATATTCATGTTTTTCTTAGTATGCAGGTGTAATTATTACTTTTCTTTTTAAATTTATCTTGTGGTATCATGTTAAACTTATTTTGAATGCTCTTCTCTGACTTTCTGCATGAAATATGGTTCGAGTCCACTGGAATAACGATTTTTTTTTTAAATTTAAAATTGAAAAGATTTTTTAATTTGTTTTTAATTTTCTTTAGGACTTAATTATGTGCGCGCGCGTGCGTGTGTGTGTGTGTGTATGTGTGTGTGTGTGTGTGCAAATAATAATTATCGTAATAATTGAAGCAAAATGCTATTCCTTCAAAGATTAAATTATTTAGATTTCTGAGTAGTTACAGTAGTATTAGGGTTTTTTGTTTACATTTTTCCTCGATATATATATATATATATATATATATATATATATATATATATATATATATATATATATATACCTAAGTCGCACTGCTAGCATGGATTTTCTTGACTCTCATTCGCCATTTATACCTATTTTCCATAGCGCGTGGGAGGTCTTCCCGACTATGTCCTCTGTCCGTACAGAGGTGAGTAAGTTCTTATTTGTCTGCTTACATTAGTACTTAGAGGGTCCATTTGAGAACGTCTCCGATTAGTTCGTTGTTGCTTCTCCAATATATATTAGTTTATTTTTTATTCTTTCTAAAAAACATTAATTTTGGGCTATGCAAAGATGAATAAAACAAAAGATTACATTGAATATTATTAAGATTAAGCTATAACTTTAAACTTATTTCGAATGCTCTTTCCCATCTAAGTTACGGCGTTAAATATAGTTCTTTTGAAGTCTGTTGACATTCATCTTTTTTTTTCGGGGCTTCGAGAGAGTTCATCGTATCCCTTTGAATCTGAAACGCATAAATTTACTATATAGATTTTATCATAACAAAACGTTTTGTATTATCAATAACTCTAATAATAGAATATTTTTCTGTCGATGTTGTCAGTAAAACAAAGCATCTATTCACAATAGAAATAAGATACACAAAAACTATCCATGAAAACTACACTTAATGACACATTCCTTATCGCTATTTTTCGGATGAAAAAGGACCGCCCCTTTCAATGATAAACCTGCTTGTGATCGAAAAATCAGCAAGTAGATCAAACTCCTCGACTCACTTCGGCAGTTTTCAGAACTGGGATTATTCCAGCGTTGACATACCAAGATCTTCACTACTGCCCATAAAAAATAAAAGCTCCGGGAAATAATAGTCAAAAGAAGATTGTAAATAAATATATGTATTCTTTAATCCAATAAACTCAGCAACTCAACGAACCCTTAACATAGGGCCACAAAGGACTAAATGTAAGGATACTCACTTAGATTCCAATAAATTAGCAAAAGTGAGAAGATTTATCATTTAAATCAACTGCTTAACTGATGCTGAAAAATATCAAAGAACAGGTTGTCGCTAATATTCAATGAAATATGACTGTAGCGTTTGAAAAAAAAACGCAGTTAAAAAAGAAACAAACTCTAAATTAAAACAATCCAGCAATGGTTGTATCAAAACCTCAGGAACTGAAAAGGAATTCAATAAATTAGGGTATTGTGAACCTCAAATAGAACACCTTGACAACACAGAAAATAAGACTAAAATTTACGAAATTAAAGAAAATATAAGCAGAGAAATTGCTTAGGTAACTAATACTGATACGAAAGAGAGAAAAAAAAGAAAGGTGACAAGCAATACCATAAGATATTCAGCTTTTAAATGAAATAGCATATACTGCTGGTATAGTAATAATCCCAGTAACCATAATACATAAACCAAATTACTTTGAGCGATCCAAATAAAAAATTAGGAAAAATGAATTAAGCAATACCGCGGAGAAATATCCATACGTGATCAAATGAGGGTGTCAAACTAAAAGCTAAGAAAGCAAGAAAACTTAATGAAAAATAATGAGATATCATCAATTCATGGGATAATTCTTTTTAAAATCCAACTAAAGACCCAGCATGAGATATCATCAATTCATGGGATAATTCTTTTTAAAATCCAACTAAAGACCCAGCATGTACAGATATGTGAAAAACGAACGAAATTCTTTACATGTTCTATGACGACTCCAAAAATGTTCTATGACGACTCCAAAAATTCTATAAAGAAATAGGAATAAAGAAAATAAATATAAAGAAATAGGAATAAAGAAAAATAGGAATAAAGAAAATAAATCCAAAAAAAATAGGAATAAAGAAAATAAATCCAACTAAAGACCCAGCATGTACAGATATGTGAAAAACGAATGAAATTCTTTACATGTTCTATGACGACTCCAAAAATGTTCTATGACGACTCCAAAAATTCTATAAAGAAATAGGAATAAAGAAAATAAATATAAAGAAAACCCACACAATTAATGAATTAAAAACAATTTGGAGTAATGCATGGAGGCATAAGAAATACTATGATTAAAAGAAAATTGAATTGGTAATATAAAAACACTTATGAAAATACTGAACCGCAAATGTACGAAAATATTACTATTGAAGATATCACAAATACAGTTAAACGTACACGTAGATGGACGTCACGTTGAATAGATGAAATAACAAACTTATAACTCCACCACCTCTCCTCCACATATCAGGTGAAGACGAAACTTATTTCGGATTTCAGAACCTGAAAAACTGCTTGATTGGGTTACAAAAATAACATAACGACTACCAAAAATTAAAGAAACAACGAACACAAAACCTACTGACCAATCACAAACCTTCCCACAACATATAAAACGATAACATCAGTTCTGAAGGAAAGAATATATTCATTGAATATAAGGATATATTCCTTTGAGAACTAAAGGAATGGAAAAATCATCATATGGCAGAAAATATCAACTCCTCCTAAATACGATGATAACGGAGAATTGTCGATCCAAACAGAAAAACATTAAGAATGGCTGGTGGATCGACAACAAAAATGCTTTTGACTGCGTACCCAACAAATGGATTCTAGAACTTTTAAAGATTTTAAATATATACCAAAATATAATAACATTCCTAATATTAATAATTGAAAGGTGTAATATTAACCTCGGATTGGTCCATGAAAAGGGCCTGCTAAAATTATCAACCTTCCTTTTTTTATAGCTGTAATACGTTTTCCATGGGACATATAATCTCAAATTATGGATATAAAACTGCAATTAAAATAAGCCATCTATTCTATGTGGCCGATTTGAAAATATATGCAAAAAATGATGACGATTTAGAAGGTCGACTAAACACTGGAGAAAAGATTTTGTGACGACATAGTGATTAAGTTTGGCCTGGACATTGATGATACGCACAAAGAATTAGAAATGCTGATATGGATATCGTAAAGACTGATAGATGGCTGAAAAAAAGCTGGGCTGAAGGTAGAAATACATGTTAATGATAGCAGCACAGGACCAAAGCCTGCAAACTATTCGGCAAACATTATTGAAAATTGATCAAAGGAATTACATAAATTGTGGGAATAAAAAAAATGAATCACTTGACCGCCAAATATCCAACCCTAACATGAACAGAATATAAAGAGATGTATGACAAAAAAGACATCATATCCCTTGAAAAGTATATAAATAGAACTGTAATGTTTTACAAAATAGAGTATAATCACAACTAGAACCAATAACTGAAGCAAAAGGAGTAACTATTTTCTGGGACTTTGTTATCCAAATTGGTTGAAAAATAAAGACCGAATATAGTGGTTTAAGGCTATAAAAGAAAAACATGCTTTCGAATCGATATGTATTGTCAACATATAATGACATATTAGTCAAAGAATATTAGTGAGTACAAAGACCTGGAAATAGAAATTAAGAAAATGTTGCAGCTTAAAACTACCATCAGTGCAGAAATAGTGGGAGCCTTAGGTACGATCAAGAAAGAGATAGTAAAAACACATTAAAAAGATGGATGAAAGTCACAGCCTATTTGAAATACAAAAATTGCCAAACTGGAAATCTAAATTTTTTTCAAGTGTATGATTTCGAAATATGCTAGACATTAAAAAATACAATATATATATATAGGTAAACAAATATATATAGGTAATCAAAAAAATCAAACTGCTCTATCTAAACATTATTGGGGATTAAAAGTTAAAGGGTTAACCCCGGAAATACAGTGGTCCATATTGAAAAGATCTAGTACCCCAAAATCTTTCGATAGTAGGTGCAACCTGTGTCTTGAAGAAAAAATCCACATTTTGCTTTTTCCTGAGCCAAAAAAATTATCAAATAAGAGAAATGAACTAATAGCTAGGTGTAGACATAGGGCTAAATTTAAACTATAAATAATTAACAAAATTTTTCTATAACAACATAGAGCTAATTTTGAGAATAAATAAAATAAATTGTTTGATAGAAAATTGTGAAAAAGAATATAATACACACGTACTACACATAAAATGTGGAACGAATTAATGCTTTCTAAATAATTTTGAAATGTTAGAATATAGTAAATAAATTAAATATTTGCTTTAATTTTAATATATCTAATACTGTACCTTTACTTGAATATTTTATTTAAAGTTTAAATCTTAGTCAATAAAAAATCTGTAAGTTAGGTCTAAATATAAATTTTTAAAAAATCTTTTAAAAAAACCGAAAGTTAAATTTAAAACGGAAGTGGGCTTAGTGAAGAGGTAAATCCTCACCCTTCTTCGACTCCCTCCCACCCCTTCGACTCCCTCATACTATCCCCTCCCACTACCATGTGTCTATTCATTTTTTTTATCCAAAATGATCTGAAGAAGTCCTGTTACTTTTTTCGTGTTTTTGAAAACTTCAAAAATGCGTAACAGGATTGAAATAAATTTATAATCCTATGTGACCGGTTTCGTTGTTTTTCTTAAAGTATATAAGTATTTATATATATATATATATACATATATATATATCTATACATATACATATACATATACATATATATATATATACATCTATATATATATATATATACACATCTCTCTCTATATATATACATCTATATATATATATACATCTATATATGCAAATTTCTATTAAGTGTTGGTTGCAGGTTTCTAATATATAGTGCTTCGAGAATCTGAAGTTTTTGTTTATTATTTTGTGTTGTTGGTCGGTGAGAATTTTTCGTAGTTGTGTTGTTGGGCATGAATGCTTTTAAATGCTGAGCTATTGAACTTGTGTCAGAAAGGTGCATTGTAATTAATAGAATTAATTTTCAAACCAGTGCTAATGTACTAAAATGTCTTTAGCTACTTGCACTATTTACAGAATTACATTTAAAAGCAAACGCCATAATCTTCAACGGCAAAGACGTCCTTACACGGTAGTAATTTGCTAAAACAAAAGTTACATCACTTTTGTAATAGATTCTCCCCTGATGATGGCCCAAAGTCGGACAGAAAGTACTATAGACAATAGACAATACCTAAATCAATTCCCCCCGAATACGATAAAAGTAATACGGGAATTCGAAAGAAAATATGTAGGCATAAAATGTCTATTATGTTTAATGAAATTTGCATTAAGGAAGAAATGCTGCCTAAATATACATCTATATATATATATATATATATATATATATATATATATATATATATATATATATATATATATATAAACACATATATATATATATACACGGATATATTTATATATATATACATTTATATATATATATATATATATACACATATACACATACATATATATACACACATATATACACACATATTTACACACATATATACACACATATATATATATACTCACACACACACACACACACACACACACACACACACACACACACACACACACACACATATATGTATCTGATACATTTAAAATATCCTATGGTATTTTGTAATTCACTTAAATTTGAAAATATTTTAATTTTTAGAAATGAAAAACAATTATGAATTTAAACTGTTTATAAATAATCATGTTTTAGCAAAACTTTTTTTCGTTTAATGTTTACTTACTAATTCATTTTTAAAGGATTAAAAACCCTAAATAACTATAAAAAAATTATTCATAAGTTAAAAATCTCATGTTTTTTCCAATTTATTCTACGGATTATTATCGGTGATAAACTTTCAAATTATCAGAAAAGGAAAAAATGTTTGGAAAATATTTTTGAGTCTTTTAGCGTGTTCATTTTGTGCTAAATATTTTCTAAAAATTAAATATTTTTTAAATTATGTATTAAAATCCAAGTTTGGTGGTGTGATTCAAACCTTTATGAATCAAATAAATTCAAAACCTATTCACAAATAGCTCTAAACAAAGTTTGAGTCATCATTTTCAAATTTAAATTTTCGGTAATAGTGACTTGACTTTTCGTACAAATAATTTCACAGAGTTTTTAAATAAAAATAACCCTTAAAAATAAAAACAAATTCTTTTAAAATTGAGTAAAGAATAAATTTTGTAGTTTTGGGTCATTCAAGAATGAACAAAAAATTAATTCAGCGATATTTTTTCATGTTTAAAAATGATTCATTAAGTTTCAAGTATAGAAATGTTAAAAGATTTTACGATCGTTTTCTAAGAATTTTTATTTCAATATTTCATTGAAAAGAAAACACAATTTTCTTAAATAAAATATCAATAATAATAATTAATTCAAATATTTTTAGAAAATATTTTTAGAAAATATAATGTTTAACAAGTTTTTTCGGCTTCAGTTTAAATATTAAAACTGCTTTCTAGTGCTACGAAAAAACTAATTTTTTAACAAATTTTGAATTAGTGCCTGTTGAAATAAATGGTGATTAAAATTTTAACTATTTACCTTGCTGTGTGGACTTGTGGTAAAAATCTCCCTTTTAATGGCATGTTTCTATTTATCAAATAAATGCTTACTTTTTGGAAACGAAAAACAATGAACTCTGGGGCCATTTTTATAATTCCCTTTGCATTTTGGTACAACACATGGAGAAGTCATGTTTGGTTTGGAAACAGTCAACGCTGAAAGACGCTGTGTAGTCAATAAAACTAATATCTACTGATAGTGACGTCAGCCACTGGAATCTGAAGATCCGGCTGGCCTTGGTATTATTGCGACGGTCACGACTAAACCCCTGCCAATGAGTTTTGCGAAAAAAGAAAATCATTTGTGCGGGCCGAGAGCGTGTCAACGAAGGGCGCCCACGGGCCACGTGTTTGACATGCCTGGTGTAGATTGTAGTCACCTGTCATCGCATACAGTAATTAAATATTATCGGTCAACATGGTTTGCCCGTTATTGCATAAGGTAATTGTGTTATTATCACACATTTTAATGGTTATTCGGCGTTTATTTGAAGTTACTGCTGTCATGACCCGTTCCCCTATGATCACTGGGGTTAAATTAGTCCCCTAACATGGTCCAAGGTGATCGGAACGTCTCAGAGATTGACATATTTGAAAGTGGCGTAACGTTTTCTGATCAGTCGGAAAACATTTTTACTGTTGTTTATATCTCGTGTTCATCCCGAAAGTAGATACGTGGAACCGGTTAAGATTTTGATTACTCTTTGCCATATGAGCGATGGCTGTCGATATTAACCGTCCTAATTGGGATACTAAGAAGACTTCCAACTGGTTACCACAGTAATAATGTATAATTAATGCAGTTAAAAGGGAGATCAAAACGTACCGAAACTGTAGCTTTTAATATGTGGGGATTTAGGAATTAACAGCAAAACTCCCAACCGGATATTGACTCGTCAGCTGCCAGATACAAAGTGTATAAACGCGTCGCCACGCATAAGGCTCCACGCATCCATCCGATTAAAATCAGAAAAAAAGAAAAATAATAAAAAGTAAAGTAGCCAATGGGAAGCGGTCGCGCCAAAATTAGGATTTTGGAGTGGCGAATTTGGAGCCGGTGAAGAGAGATAAATACTCAGGTTGTCTGTGAACCGACCTCTTTTTTGGGTAGTGACGTCGAACCGACAACACCGATTTTACTGTCTGGTGTTTTTGGGCACCACGCTGTGTCTTGGGACGTAGCGTTGGTTAGTCCATTCACCAAGTAAATAAAGGAAAGTATGGAAGAAATGTTTTCGTCTCTTGTCTGTTTCTATCTTTTCTTTTTATATATTTCTTTTGGACTTTCTTTGGGCGAGGCATTGCGCCAGCCAGTCAACGTGGGGTAAAACAAAATAACCAAAATATGGAGTCAGATATCTTACGGCAACACAGCCTTGCCCTTAGCCACTGCCCTTTCCTTAAAAACCCTTTCAAAACCCACAAATATTATAAATTCTAAAATTTAAGTTCTGGTTTTGTTAGTTTTACGGCATGCTAATTTTTGTTGTTTTTTAATGCTTCAATAAATTTTAAAATATGGTGTACAATTCTTTACAAAACAAGACTGAATCTTGATAATCATAATGAACAGGTAAATAGTGATTGTCAAAAACATATATTTAGATCCATGAAACCAAAATGTGACTCAAAGTGGTTTTAATGTAGGAGTACCCCACAGGAAGCGAACCTCCACAGAGATGGGTAAAAAACACTCAGTTGCATCGGCATTCCTCTGCAGGAACATCTCAGACACCAAGCAATAAAACCTGACCATAACATTTCTAGGCAAGAACCAGGTGCTGCCTTGAGGAAAAGAAAATTGAAACTGATTATCTTACTCACTCCCTCGGCACAATAGGGTCCGTACTGGTTCCAGCACTTTAGGTCAGTGTGGATATGCCAGTAATGGTAACAAAAGTGTAACTCAGCACTTTGACAAAAACTAGAACTAGGGTTTTCAGCACGAGATACTTTATTTCATACCAGGATAATCTTCTTTTGGAGGCAATTTTATTACCTTTTCTTCACAAGATGCAGTCGATGTATTCTAAAACAGATCCTGAGTGATAGCAAGTCTTCTTAGGTTTCAAGAATTATTATCAGCATTTTAACTGATGATATCAATTCTTCCTCTGATATCCAATCCCTCTAATCTTTTTCAGGGCTTTGGGAACCGTTGAAGGGGCACTAGCTACAATTGATATCACCGTTATCTTTATGTTCTAAAACTTTTCCCCTTTCTAACAATGTCCAAATATTTATCCATTTTACAACTTTCTTTTATTTTCACTCTCTGGTCAACTGGAAGGGTAAAGCCAACTCAGTGTCAAGTTATTTTCTTCTTCTTCTTCTTCTTCTTCTTCTTCTTCTTCTTATTATTATTATTATTATTATTATTATTATTATTATTATTATTATTATTATTATTATTAAGTTTCTCATACCGGCGTTAGATGATGGTCTTTAACTAGAGCCTGAGTGACAAAAAGTCTTCGGGACTCTTCTCAGAATTCTGACAGTTCTCGATAATGTAGTAGTTTCGTTGGTCTCCTCTCATCCTCTTATTTCCGTGTCCTGCAGTCCCTTTAATAATCCTTTGGTGACTGTACCAAAAGCATCAATCACAACTAGTATACTTGACACCTTCATGTTCCATTAGTTTTTCAATTCCCTCTGAAGGTCCAGGTACGTATCCTTATTTTCATTTTCTTTCAATTTCATTCTGTGGTCAGCCGGGACACAAAGTCCACAATTTTACAAGTTCTCTTTTTTTGTTGATTATTATATGGATATTACTATTATTATTATCATAATAATGAATAGGGAAATCGATACTGATAATGAAACCTTGTAAGGAGTCAAAATTACTACTAATATTTATATTTAAAATTATCGGTAGTTTTCTTGATATTTTAATATGACAAGAAGCAATATAATTACAATGATAATCAAAATATTAATGTTGGGATGTCAGTTTTGGATGGAGACAAGCATATTGATTCGTGTCATTAATAAAGAAGTAAAATAGAAACAAGTAAAAATAGGATAAAAACAAGAATAAATTAACATAAAAAAGTGCCAAAAAAAAAAGTAAAAGCAATATCCTTCTATTTTATTCCACGTGCTTTTCACTTGAAGATTTTCTTGATTATTATTTTTATTTATTTATTTTTTAAGATTCTGTGTTACAATTTAAAATTTTTGAACCTCAAAGTGAAATACCAGCACAAATGACAGAATTAGTTTTGTGGTTAATAAAACGTGTCTTTTGACGAACTTTGGTTATCAGTTTTGACGCTTTTCTAATGTAAAGCCGCATCAAGTCTTTTAATAGTTTATTTCCTTGAATTCAACGGTTTTTGATAACAATTATTTGTTAACGTACTTTTTTGAATTTATTCATTCAATCCAATTGAATTATTTAAAACCGTGATTCACTGAGTTGTCCGTAAATTATCTTCATTTCTTTGTTTGCTATTCATGTCATGATAGTTGCTCGCCCTTATTCACTTCCATCTGAATTTCATTGGCTGCAAGTAAATATCACACGTCGGGAAACTTCAACAAAATTTCATGACGATATATTTATCTTAATTAAATATGGAAGACTTGAGAAAATAACCTCTCATTTCGTTTTTCAAATATTTTTTAAGAATATTCTTTCTTCTCAAGTCATATCTGGGCGCAAAGGGAGAAACGGGTTATAAAACATATTACGCCAGAAAATATTTTTTTTAAGTATCAGCTTTCCACCGGAAACATTTTTTATGTGACTTTCACTTTCTTTTTACGTTCTAAATCGTTCTTAGTTTGATAATGGAGTCTCAGTTTGCTTATAATAATTACTGTTTCTTAGTGGTCTCCTAATTAACTAATGAACAGATTCATTGCTGCTTAACTTCGATAATCTGACTGGTAATGATGCTTTCAACGTAATCGGAAGTCGGTGTTCGCTTTCGTTATCGTTCAATCAATTTCCACAGAAACTAAAACCATTAAAAAATCACAATAAAATCTTTTGATAAAGCACTTTATTAGTTACTATTTTCATCGAAAGTTACTACCATTGGCGATGTATGTCTATTAAGTATGGATATTCACTTTCGATATTATTTCATCTACACATATCTACAATCCAATATAATGTTCATAGCATTGCAGTCAAATAAGCGGTTATCAAAAAATTTGGTTTATTAGAGCCTTTTACATCAAACATAACTTCATAAATATATCTAAAATCGTGCTGAGTGTAACAAACGTGCTGTCAGAAAAAGGAACTGGTGACCTAAGTTTAAAAACCTATAAATGATATCCTTAAAAAGGGATGGCATTGATGTTTTCTCCTAACCCGCCTTTGGGCTCATAATAAGGAAGACTAGATTCTTTAGTATAGGTGAAATATTATCGCAAGTCAATTAGTGAAGATAATAATTGAATCGGGAAAATTAACGCTATAGCATCAGCAATAATAATAATAATAATAATAATAATAATAATAACATTTCGTGACCCGCTGTTCATGAGGAGTTACCGGAACTGTTCTCAGTCATATCTGTGACAGGCGCGCAAGATAATAAACAACCCCTGGGTTTGTTATAGCCAAAATATCCTTCCCATGAAAAATGACAAATCGAAGCATAAATCGACATGGGGGCCAGATGACACGTTTGGGTGTCATGATCGGCTGGTGCCCCCTTGATAGCCAATTTGGGGTATCAATTCGGGATCCTGCGAATATTGGCTGTTCTTTTCCCAGGTACACAAACAATTCTTCCTTCTGGTACACACACGATGAACAAATCGACTACTCACACTATAGACCACAGCGTATATAATTGACTAGGGAAGCTAACAAACTAGCATTATATTGTTATTTTAGAAGCAACCCTGCAAAAAGAGATTATAGAAAAAGAATGATAGAAATCTGGACAGAATTCGGTAGACTTAAGGCAATAAACCAAAAGCTTGTTGACCATGTTAGGACAATAACAAAGATTGATTAGTTTTCTGTCCTTGAAATACTGCAAATATGTAGGCAAATGCATCAACGAACAAACCGAGACAATAAATACAGGAAAGCCAGAGACACTTAACCAAACACTACGTGACAATTACCCATGCACTACAACACACAAACGCTAACACTGACCCAATAGGAAAAGACTAATATAGTTTCCAATAGGAAAAGAATTCTGTCTGAAAAAAAAAACACATTGCCTTCTCTCAGGAACCAAGACTAGAGGACAGTCAAGTCTGAAACCAAGAAAGTGAACGACTTATTGACAAATATCTCGACAAACGAGTTAAACGATCTGATATACGCAGGAGCAAAATTAGTCTAGGAAAAAATCGGGGTCCCCTTGAAGACCACAGACAGGAAGTTAAAACCTGTGTGGGAACTTAGACTAGAATCACTGATAAAAAGACTACGTCAAGAAGCAAGAATACTAAAACGGATTTTTAAGAAATTTTCGGACGAAACTAAAAAAGAACTCAAAAAAGCTTGAAGAGACCAACCAAAAATACTAGCCATAGAAGGATGACTAAAAGACACCGACACAAAACCAAACAATCTGAAGAAAACTGGAAGTTCTAAAACAACGAAAAAAGTTCTACCAACAATTAGGGGGAGTGTGTAAAGCCATATAAACAACCGGATGCGAGTGAGGCCAAAAGATTTTGGAGTAAAATATGGGAACGGAAAGACCATAAAAATTGACCAAATGGAAACAACATGGAAACAGAGTTGCAAAGGCTCGAAGAAGGACCTCAGTTGAACATACACTCCAACGGGCAGAAGGCAACACTTAAAAAGATAGTAAACTGGTCAACTCCCGGCCTTGGTTGCATACACGAGTTTTGGTTTTTAAAATTCACCTTAATACACGACATACTTACAACTGAAATGAATAAATGCATACAGAAAACTGAGATACCGGAATGGATAACCAAAGGGAAGAACACTCTAATCCCCCACCAAAAAACCCTCAAAGGAACTGCCCCAACCAACTCTAGACTCACAACGTGCCTACTGATGAAGTTGAAAATACTAACGTTACAAATTAGGGAGGATATTTACTACTCATTGATAAGCCACGGGATCTTCCCCGACAAATAGAAAGGATGCCGCAAGAGAATCCGAGTCACAGAGGAACTACTATAAAGATCAACTCATACTCAACGAAAGTAAAACGAGGCGGAAAAAAATCTAGCCATGACCTGGATCGACAACAGAAAGGCTTAGGATATTGTCCCTCAAAGCTGGATACTATACTGTCTCAAAATGTATGAAATACCCGACCAAATCATACAGTATATTGAGAAAGCCCTACAAATCTGGAGAGAGGAATTGACAGCGGGAGGACAAAGCTTAGTAGAGTTAAAGATCTAAAGGGGCATATTCCAAGGAGATGAACTATCACTATTACTATTTGTGTTTGCCATAATGACATTAAATTACATCCCTAGGAAATGCACAGCCGGATACACACTCAGTAAATCGCAGGAAGAGACCAATCATTTGATGTACATGGACGACATTAAACTTTTTGGTAAAAAGGAAAAGAATTGGAAACCCAAATACAAAGTGTGAGAATATGCAGTTAAGATATAGGAATGAAATTTAGCATAGTAATGAATAGTGGCAAACGATACATAACAGAAGGAATCAAACTACGAAATCAAGTAATTATCAGAACGTTCGGAGAAAATGAAACCTACATACGTGGTTCATTCAATAAGTTTCCAGACTTTTTGTATAGGCATTTAAAATTGTCGTGGACTCTTGATAATTCAGTATATTATTATTGCTATACATCCTATGAAATGATTGACTAATTTTTATGATCTCAGATTCAAATTAACAGCTACAGCAGCAATTGCAATACACCCTACTAAAGCTTGTTTGTCACAGATGGTGAATTTCAAAAATGCAATCTGGACGTGAGGACACTTTAGAAGAACGATATGCAATAAAATTCTGTTTTAAACTTGGAAAAAATGCCACAGAAACATATGGAATGCTTCAGACTGCTTTTGGAGCATCTTGCATTAATCGAGCACCAGTTTTTGAGTGGCATAAGAGATTCGAGGAAAGCAGGTTGTCTGTGAGGGATGATTAGAGGTGTGGGAGGAGTAAGGAAGTCAATACACCAGAGGTGATTGGCCAAAGGGTTAGGGTTAGGGTTTTTATGTTGAGGTTGTAAGGGAGTTCAGGAAGAGATTCCGTCGGAAGAGGCCAGCACTCTTCAAATCGGGTCAGTGGCATTTCCACCGGGACAATGCACCGATCCACAACTGCATCCTTGTCACAGACTATTTGACCAAGATGGGCATCAAGACAGTTACTCAGCCTCCCTATAGTCCAGACCTTGCTCCCTTTGACTTTTGGTTATTCCCTAAGCTCAGAGGCTGTCGTTGTGAAACAATTGAGGATATGAACGAGGCTGTGACGAAGGTCATTGATACGTTCACACAAGAGGACTTCCATGGGGCCTTCCAGAAGTTGTTGGAACCGTAAAACAAGTGCATTGCAGCCGGAGGAGATTTCTTCGAAGGGGACAAGAGTTTAATGTGTGTACTATCAATAAAAGTGCACATACGAAAAAAAAATCTGGAAACTTATTTAATGATCCTCGTATACTTGTGGATATTGGAAGCTGACACTATCAAACAGGTGGAAATGGAAGAAAAAAATAGCATCTCAGAAGAGCCAGAAAAGCGACAAAACTCTATAGCAAGAACCTTGTCGAAGGTATAAATACCTGGGCTCTCCCCCAAGTTAGATACTCTTAAACAAATGGACCAGACAACAAGAAAACTAATGAACATCCATAAGGCATTGCATCGATAAGATGACGTTGACAGACAACATGTGTCAGGAAGAGAGGAAGGAAGATGACTTGCAAGCATTGAAGACTGTGTTGACGCATCGATACAACGTCTTGAAGACTACATAGAAAAGCACGGAGGAAGACTGATTACAGCCACCAGAAACAATACTAACGATCAGTAGAGCGATAATAACCAGAAACCAAAAGTGGCAAGAAAAAACAACTTTATGAACGTTTTAGACGACTAACAAGCGACATCTCGCACGAGAAAACGTGGACGTGGCTAAGAACAAAAAACCTTAACAGAGAAACTGAATCTCTCCTAAAAGCATCACAAAAAACACCATAAGGACCAATCATATCAAAGCGAAAATAGAAAAGACGCAACCAAAAAGCAGATGTAGGTTTTATGGCAAAATAGACGAAACGATCAATCACATAATAAGCGAATACATCAAATTAGCACAGAAATAGTATACTACTAGGCACGTCTGGGTGGGCAAGCTGATCTATCATGCAAGAAGTTTGAATTTGACCATACGATAAAATGGTATATGCACCATCCAGAATCCGTCTTAGCAAAACGAATCATTTAATCTCTGTCAGACGACTTGACCTAGTGATAGTCAACAAAAAAAGAGAATTTGCCGATTACTGTACGTTGCTGTTCCTACTGGCCACAGTGTAAAACTGTAAAAAAGCGAAAAGAGTGATAAGTACTGAGACCCTGCTAGAAAACCGTAAAAAAATTGAAACATAAAAGTGATGATACCAATTTTAATTGGTGCCCTCGGTATAGTCACCAAAGTTTGATACAGGGACTGGAGTACTTACCATCCAAAATACAGCATTGTTGAGGTCAGCCAAAATACTGAGAAGAGTCCTGGAGACTTGAAAATATTTGCTCCCATTTAGACTCCTGTGAAAAACCATCAGCTAATGCTGGTGGGAAAAACTGTAATAAATATAGTAATAATAGGACATTTTCTTTTAGTAATACATGGTCCATCAGAATGATCTCTTGGTCTTGGAGCGTAAATACACTCGGTAGCATTGCTTCTATTCCAAATTAAATTGCCATTTTGTTTTCTTATTGACATTATTTTATTATCATATCGTCCAAATGATTGCCTTCTCAAACCATATGCTCCTGTAGCCTTATCTTGAATTTCTGTAGTAATCTCCAAGTCGTTGTCTCTGGTATTTCGGCAATTTTAATACGAATAAGATCTATGAGTTCTTCCCCTGTCTGAGGCTTATATTTAAAGGCTTGAGGTTTCAAGTTGCCTCAGATAAAGCAATCTCAAAAACATAGATTTGATAGATTCGGTACTGGCATACAACAGCCAAGAAAGATGAATTTCAATTACAAATGTCCGATGTTCTCTATTCCATGCAATGAAGACAACTAAAATGGTATGGCAGCTGATTCTCAATTGCAAATCCTATGCCTACTCACCCCTTTTAGTTCATGAACGGAGGCAACTTTAAAAAGGGTGATTATACTGCTGGCCCCTATTTATGTAGTAAGGTAATATGTTCCTTGTATTTATTGCAAAAATATTGTTTATTAAACACATTTACCATCATCCAAAACTTCCATCCTGTTTAAAGGATCTTAATTCTCTGAAAATTTCTCAAAACAAATACAATAAAAAATACAGCAGGTGCTGCCTTATTTTTTACACTGAGGCAGAAGTCGCATACCGGTTAACGTTATAGGAAACTGACTTGGCGGACTGAGTTCCAATCCTAAACTATTCTGTGTGCGTTTTTTTAATGGAAAATCATGAATCCATCTCGGCTCATTTCAGTTATGGATCAATAGTAGGGAATATTGAGTTCTTCAGCCGTTGTAAGGCAATCAGTTTCGAAAAAAGCAACCTTTGAATTCGAACCAGCTTAAAAATTACTTTTTGCTACAATATGATCGTAGCGGTGGAGTTGTCTAAATACCTACAAATATAAAAGCAGGCTATCCACTATATTATTTTCATTAGAAGTACTTGCAAGTGTTATGTTCGTTTTTGAAATGGTAACTGATGTTTATTATCTCAATAGTATTGCTTAACAACTCGGACACCAAAAATTAATATAAACATAATCATTCTAATGCCACATTCGCATAAAAATTATTTATCTAAACATCATCTTAGAGAATATAAAGGATATTTATAATATATATGTTATCTGTGTGTGTCTCTATGCGTGTGTGTATATGTGCATGTGTGTGCTTGAATAATTGCAAAGTAACATTAAAACTCTAGTTATAATTGTTATATTTTGACTCTCGCCCCGGCCCAAAAATGCTATTCCAAGGTGATGCACCAGAAGGAAGTGACACATTCCAATGGCCAGTAATCGAAAGAGATCGCGTGGGCGGATTAAGGCTTATGATATGGGACAAGGTGAAGGTCCCATTGTGCCACTACAGCGATGCACCGGAAGAGAGTAACCTCTGAACTGCATGACAGTTTATTTCCGCTTGATGACGATTAAACATTCGATTTCAAAGATCCAGTGGGTGATCGTGTGGGCGTTGAATTATTATATAATTGAGTCGAGTTGGGTGCCAAAGCAGTTGCCAGTAGAATTCCAGACAGCTAGAGATTAGATGTGGTAGGGAAGGCCACACCCGACCGAAGGGTCCCTCGGAAAGCCCCGATGGAGTGGACCCCAACATCAGGAGAACAAGACACAACGTGACGGTCATAACAGTGGGGTCAAAATATGAAGTTTATGTTCGGTCTCCAGCACCCTCTCAAACGCAAACCTTACAAATAAAGTGAGAGGTAAATATGTTGTTAAAGAAGTCTTCCAGCATCTTTGTCAATGCGTTTTCCTTCTTGCGTCGTTTGTTCCTGCGTCTATCTTTTTGCGTGCGTCTGTCTTTATTATTATTGAGTCGTTATGATACGGCAAATGAATATACAACATAATTACCAATTGACTTTTATCAATGAATCAAATTGTGGCATTAAATTACCCATAAGTAGGTGATATGATTTTTTACAAATAAACCAACTGAACATTTTGTTCAATCTATTTTCATGTATACTCGATGCTTCTCTTATAACTCGTTAGTAACAGGTAATGTTATATTTTCATGGATTGAATTTTCAGCCCCAGTGAATAAAAAGGATGTTTACCATTGACATCACGTTGCAGAAAAACAAAAAAGAAAACATGAGCATGCGCATGTGCTTCTTCGCACTCTCTAACGACCCGGTTTTACTCATGTACTTGGTTCTTGCACTTTTTTTAAGGTAACCAAGACAATGTTGACTAATTTAAAGTAAAGTATGTGGAAATAATCAAGTGATAATTCAGCAGACACTGCGAGACACTGCCGTGAGAATTTAAATTTTAGTCCGCGTTAAACGTGAAGTACCAATTAGCACATTTATCGATGGAATAAATCTCCGTCGTTAATTTGAATGTTGAAAGAACATTCAGCAATGTATCGAGAAAACACAAAAACATGTCGGTGCCTTAAAGGTAAGTATGGACAGACGGGTGGAAATTTGGTTACTTTTTAAATATTTTCTTTTTTTCACCTGAAAACATAATTAGAGTTTTGATCTATTTTTGTTAGAATTTTAAAAGAAATGACGTAATCAACCCACTTTGTTAAATTTCAAAAAAAATGAACAGACAGAAAACAAAACATTAAAGTGTTTTTGTACAAAACGTGTGGAAAAAATATAACAATATTAAAAGATGAAAAAGGAAAAAAAAAAAAAGAAAGAATAAATTATATCGATCGTCAAGTAGGAGTTATCGGATTTCACCAGACGATCAGTACTGTGAAATTAAGGGTGGTGAGTTATATATATATATATATATATATATATATATATATTCATGTGTGTGAGTGTGATGTGATGCATGTGAGTATACGCATGTATTAGCCCTCTTTTTGAGAAGTAGTAAACTGATTTTTATGTATTTCAATAAAACTGTTAATGATTTGCCATATATACTGATGAGCTGAGGGAACATTATGACTAATTGAAGAAGAAAAATAACATCAGTTTCCTATAAAACCTGCATGTCAGGTTTGGTCATAAAACGGGCAAACCTGTGTTCCTTTGAGTTCTTAGTATAATTCTAGCAGAATTATTTTTGATTCAAAAATAATATTAGATATTTTTGACAAAAAAGTTTAGGTTTCTTTTCTGTAAATGAAAAGTCAAGTTGGCAAAGTTGACCCGAAATCTCCCTTTACGATAGCTATTACACCAAATTGCTCCACTTTACCCTCCATCCTAACCTTACAATGCTGAGTGTCAAACAAGGAGACAAATACCATTTTTTAGTCTTTGGTATGACTCGACCAGGGATTGAACCCCGGTTTTCCGGGCCTTTGGCAAACACTCTAACCTTTATGCCGTTACGTGAAATGTGATATATTTGATTTTCTTCGACTTTTTTTCATAGGCGTCATCTAAGCAAACCGTTGTATTTTACACTATTTATCATCGCATCGATATGTTTTTGTTTATTGTCTTCCAAGCTTTTTTTATTTAATGTGTGTGTCAGAATTTTCATATTGTTCCCTTGATACTTGGTAGCTCAGGATTGATTGCGTTTGCAGTGTTAACTGACTAGCGAGAAGTAAATTCACACATTATCTTGACAGATCAAGCTGTAAAGTCATTAAAAAAAACCTATATCTCATTCCATGGGATATCGACAAAAATGATCTCTTGCACTTCCTTTATTCTGGTTATTCTTATCCTGCGTCGGGGTGAGAATGAAAGATGAAATTACTAAAAAGTTTTAAGAAAATGTAGAAAGTAAAATAAAGAATATAAAGATCGAAAAAGAGGGCTTCTCTTTTTGCCAGAAATGTCAATAGGAAATGTTTACCTTAGAAAAAAAAATCCTTTGCCATGATCAATAAACATTTTTTTTGGAAATTAGTAAAAGCCCATCAAAAGTAAAGAAAACACTAACACACACACATACACACACATATTAAAAGAATTTACATCAAAGCTAAACATAAGATCACATAAAAAAATATTACAAAACATCTAAAGTAAAATAATACCAATGAAATGTTTATCAAATACACAAAGAAACTCAAAAGACTATTAAAAATGCGTCAAATTTTTGAAAAATCATGAAATAACAATAATTTAGAAATAATTAATTAATTGAAAAAGTTTTTTCAAACCTTTTAATTTCATTTGAATGTTAAACTTGTTATATTTTTCCAATGAAAGAGGATTAATTGCGCACATGTAGCGGCAACATATTGGCAAATGTAATTCATCCTAACAGTTCAGTTTGTAAAGTCATTTAAAGAAAACATATCTCCATCCATGAAGAATCAGCAATTTTAACGTCTTGTGCTTCAATCCATCCGTAGATATTTATCTACTAATTTCAAAAGATATATTCTTAGGTCATAAGCCGTCCAGCACAAGGCAGATTTAAAGCAAAAACTTTTAATGTAAGAAAAGAACTCTGATTGACAGGAGAAGTCACAGATAATCTTTTAGAGTGGAAAATCAAGGAAATAATTGTTTTTTTTTCCTTGGAAGCTGAATGCTGGTTGGTTGATAGGTATTATATGATGGAACTCAGAAGAAGTCGGTGAAAAATTACCCGGGGATATTTTAGATCCAAAAGGAAGCTGTTTGGTTTGCAGAGGCCATAGCAAATAGATTTCACTTGGGAGGCGAAAGAGTATAACAATAATTTAAAATGAATTTATCCTTTTCCCGAAATTGTCGTTCTGAAGAAATAGTCACGATCAAAAGGTCTGGCTAAAAGTATTAGCGCCAAAGAATTGAATTACCAGTTTCAGACTATAGAAATGTATTTGTCAGCTTTTCGGTACTTAGATGAGAATGACGATCAATGGCATTTGAGGTTTGTCCAAGAACAAGCGACAGTATGATACGCACAATGTAATTTTGCGTATCTTTTAAAAATCTAGTCTCCAAAACAGCAAAATATAGTATTTTAGAAAAGTATTTTTATAATAAGAAGTTATTTACTCTCCCTAGTTTATATTGACACAAGGACACAGATATAGAGTACTGGTGAGTGTGAAATTCCACTTAAGTGCATTAGTCAAACTTGCAAAAGATCATGCTAAAAAGAACAATCTTTTTTTTCATCTTGAAACTGATTATTTAATATTAATATTAGCTTTGGATAAGGCTATAGTTAAAAGACTCTCAGTGTAAAACTCGATCACTGCAGTTGATATTTGGAACATAAAAATTTGTGACTGGGTTTTTTCTTAATTTTCTGTAGATATCAAAGTCTAGCTCAAAGACACTTATTAGACTGAGGTTGTGAATATCGAAATGCATGCAGTTATTTTAGGAATGTTGAAAGTTAGTTTTTACCCTTTCTGATTATAATCAAATTTTCCATTGGTCGAATTCTAATAATTTTTTACTCAATAATGAAGTTTTAAGTAATTATATGGTTTCAAGAAGATGAAAATAATAACCATTTATAACTGATTTTAACTTTTAAGTTACTATTCTCAATATAAAAACTGTAAATGATTATATCGTATCAAGTATTCATATCTTATTCTAATAATTTATGTATCAATCTATTTACTCAATATAAGAGAAAATAGCATATACTACAACTTCAATTTCGATTGGGCCTACGAATAATGTCAACGAAGGTTGACATTACTCATAGGCCACAGAACCCACATCACTTGACTGGAACAACACGACGCAATGCTTGCCCAGTCGGCTGGGACTGTAGAATACACCGACTGCACCTATTCAGAGAGGCAAGACCCCCCCCCATGAGTGTCCTGGATATGACACTGAACAATCTGATGCTGAGGTTCCAGTAATGTTGGAGCTTTGGGGGATGCGGAGTACCCCTTTATTGCCATCGCTCCCAGGTCCACTCTGGCCCGGAATGGTAGCACCTGATAGGGCCCTATCTATGGGTTAAATAGAACTAATGGCATACATATGCTAAACTGAAATGTTTGACTAGACTGAATTGCTTGAAATAGAAATGTTTTCGACGATTTAAAACGTTCTTAGATTTAAACTGCGTGCTTATGCTAAATTGTATTATTTGAAATGGAAGTGTTTTTTGACATTGAGACTGTACTTACACTAAACTTATTAGTATAATATAGAACAGTTTTGACATTTAACTGTGTGTAAACCAAATCTGTACTTATACTAAAGTGAATTAGCTGAATTAGAACTATTTGACTGAACTGAATAGCTTTAAATAGAAATGTTTTTCACAATTAAACTGTACTTACATTTACACTGCGTGCTTATGCTAAACTGAATTGTTTTAAATGGAACTGATTATTTGCATAAAAATGGATTTGGCGTTAAATAACCTACAAAGATTGATATGCCATAAACCCAACCACCAACGACGCAATGCAACTTTGTTATAGACAATGCACTTCATCTTCGAAGGGTGTCTTACCAGTATGAAGAGAATGTAAGCTTTGTTGAAGGCCCACGGACAAGTGGAGTGTCAGTTTGCTCAAGTTTAAAGTTCGATTTACAAATTCAGATTCATGCATCGATTCGTCGTATCCTTTGGTTGGCTCCTCTATATGTGCTGTGGCCATCACGAGAAATGTCCTCTTAAGACGACCGTAGTTTTTTTAATCTTTTTAAACTGCGAAAAATTGTTATTTCAAGAGAGCAGTTTAGAACAACAAACAAAAAAGTTGAAAAAGAGAAAAAATGTACATTCATCTAGTCAAAAGACTAATTAGACTTATCTAAGAGAGAAACCACCGAAATAAAAAAGGGAAGAAAAGGAAAACGGTGACCCATACGTACAATAAATATAGCTGGAGTTAAAATATCATAACCTATATACACACTTACATACCTGCGTGTATATCTATTTATATATCTATCAATCTCTTTTTTCTCGTTTGAATGTCATATGTACTAATAGGTAATTCTTTCGTATAAATGCCTCGCGCAATAACGACATTGCACGTGATCAAACCTCACGCTCGATAGACGTTTGATAGTTACTTTTATTGCAGGCCCATTTGAAGATAGAGGAAAACATGAAACTTAAATAACAAAATAATTTCAATATTTATAGGTTTTGTATCTGCTCTACAAGAATTTCATCAAGAACACTTTATTACAATATTGCTGCTTTTTCTATCTTCACACTTATATATATATATATATATATATATATATATATATACCTTTCCCTTTCTATCTCTTACTGTGTGTCTGGCTAGCTGTGTCTTTATATATAAAAGCATATATATATATATATATATATATATATATATATATATATATATATGTGTGTGTGTGTGTGTGTGTGTGTGTGTGTGTGTGTGTAAACAAATATAATATATATTTTTTTAATCATACAATATGTGAAAGCATGTGCGATACCCTGACCTCATCAGCCGCCAACCAAGGTGATAACTCAATTTCGGTAGCTCAAGGCGGTACTGCCACTCCTGGCGCAACCAAGCAGCTTTTGCTACCGGACAGGGTATTAAAAGAATTATATATATATATATATATATATATATATATATATATACAGGATCAATCAATAGCAGAGACTACATTGGACGTTCATCTTCATTCTTAGAGTGCAGTGTGTGATTTAAAAAAAAACGCGTTTACTTTCGGTCGTTGATGTCATTACGCGTTTAGAGTAACCGTTTCCTGGTGTTACGCAATCGCACGGGAATGATTGTTCCTCGCGCATTTCATTCATGCTGAAAATTCCTACCTTTCAACCAAATCCAACTTGATGCATGTTGCGCCGTGGTCTGAAGACGATTCGAGGCAACTTTCAAACTGAAGCCAGTGATTCCTATTTTTGAAAGAAACGAAATGACTGAGTGTCCTAGAAAACCACCATAACCAACCACTATAGGAATCACATGTCATATCAAACCTTTTTTTTTTTTTCACGCAGTCGGCACGCAGTGTCTCATATCGGTTTTTCTTCCGCTCATGAGCTTCCTCCCGGTTTTCTTCTCTGGAAACAGTCAATTCTATGAGGATGACAGTCTTCTTTGAATCGGACCACGCTACAATGTCTGGCCGCTTTTCTGTTTAAATAATGTGAACTGGAAATTGTAGAGATATCTTTAGATCCGCTGAAACTTTCCAGTCACTAGCTCCGTTCAGTAACTTCATTTTGGGATTTTTTGGTTTCCTCACAGGACATTCACCTTCCTTGAGAAACTGAATTATGGGTTCCTTGGCTCTAATAGGTTGCTGGTTTGATGTCTCATATTGTGCTTTTAACAATTCTATGACAACATCTAACACCTTGTTATGTCGCCATGTGTACAACTGAAGCGATTGTGGACATGTGCAAGGTACCCCGATCGCTTTTACACAACAAGCACAGGTCCGGATCTATATATCCCCATAATTTTAGGTTGGTCGAATTTGGTTAGAGATCATATGTAAATCGGAGAAGAAATGATATCGCCAGTGGTTCCCTTGTAATTAAGGATTTCCACGAGGATTTGATTGGTTCGATATCATTCCATTTTGTCCAAGCACATTGTTTGGCTTGAGTAACAGCACTGGCTGTTCTTCAAACATCCTGATTTCTTCGCTCACCATGTCTCTGTTTCCATTTGGGCCCATTTTGGAGAATACCTTGTTGCTCGTGATACCCAGCCCAGCTCGATTGGCTTGAGTGACGCCTACGATGTCTATGATTCGTAGGCTGCATTCTGCCTCCTGGGCGGCCCTTAACGGCCGACCACTTTGTACCTGATTTTATTTCTGGATATGCCTTCCGAATGATCTCGTCGGCCGAGTCCTTCATCATCATGTGAAGGCGTACTTTCCCAATTTTGAATTCTTCTACTAGTGAGGATATTGGGAGCTGTAGGTTTCTAGAATTGGTATATAAACCAACTTTCGAAAAAGTATAAGGAACTCTTAGCCACTTACGACGGTATTTGTTGCTATACTGTTGAATCCGTTCAACACGAGATATCTCAATCTCGTACATCTGTCAGGGCCACAAAAGACGGGGTTGCAGACCATGTTGGTAACACCAAGACTTCATCTTTCCGGGTTGACAAGTTTCGTCAATTGATTTAAGCCACTTCAAGGCTACTTTTTGAACCTCTGTACCCTTATGACGATCAGTCAGTGGGATTGAATAAAGACGTCCTAGGCTCTTACCGGCTTCTCCCTGACTGTTGGGATCTGATCAAACTCAATTTTGAAATGGATCTCCCTAACAGATCCTCCGACTAATGATTGGCTTCGATTTTTTTTGGCTTAACCTTCATTATTGTCCACTGTGAAAAGGTTATAATAGCTTTGTTGTAAACCATCGGCAGCAATTTGGGACGGGGTGAGAATGGTGATGTCGTCCATAAAAGCTCTGGACAGAGGAAGAGTCAGGTGTTCATTTTTCATCACTCTTTTTGACGTATTTGCTGCACCTCGTAAAATGAGTTCCATGGCCAGAACAAAAAGAAGTAGGGAAATCACACAACCCATCATGATGACGATCTCAAGTGCCAGCCACTTGGTGGCATAGTCTTTCACAGTATATTTCATGAAAACTGAATTGAAGTATTTCATTATGATTTCCCCAACCTTGCTAGAGAAGTTGAAAAATTCAAGGGCCATTCGGTTTAAGTGGTGCAGAACTGAACTGTATGCATTGGCATGATCAAGCAAGATCACATGTAGTTCTGTTTTTTCCATTTTGGCTGAGGGTATTGAGTTCTATATCATTTGTGAATGTTCCAGGCATACGAGGAAGACAGGTATTCCAGACTTCTGGACAGATGTGTTTATATAATGATTGCTCATCAGAAAGTTTGCCATAAGACGAGCAAGAACTCCAAAAAATATTTTCCCTTGTACATTTAGGAGGGATATTAGGAGAAAATGTGTGATACCTTTTGACTGAATTTCCTTTGGTGTCCAAATACCATCAGCCATACACCATTCCTGTGCTAC
This sequence comes from Sepioteuthis lessoniana, assembly GCA_963585895.1. Lineage (NCBI taxonomy): Eukaryota > Metazoa > Mollusca > Cephalopoda > Myopsida > Loliginidae > Sepioteuthis > Sepioteuthis lessoniana. The sequence goes on from OY757938.1 coordinate 35,595,226, forward strand.
AATACCCTTCTTTCCAGCCTGCTGAAGGAGGACAGTAAGTTTCCTGAGGACACGGAGGCCGTTTTTATATAACTTGTACGATATCCCATTCATGTCTGAGGAACTACCTGCGCGGGCCTTATGGACGAAATCTCGGACTTCCTTTAGTTTTATCCCGCTATCATCAAACATTACCGTTGGATTTGGTAGATCTCTTAAAGGAGGTATTGGGATACCGTTTAAATCATCTGAGTATGTCATCCTCAAGGGATTCTCGAGTTCCTCCTTCGGTACATCAAGCTTGCCACTCTTTGATTCCACGAAAATTTTTTTTTTTTTTTTTTGCAAAAGCATAAGGATTTGAGTAGAATGATCTCCGAGCCTGACGCTTTTTCTTTCGATGTTTTCTCTGATTTTCAGCTCTGGAGATCACCAAAATCTTTTTTTGAATATCATATGGGATATTCTGAAGTTCCGACCTCTCATGAATTGGGGCTTCTTTTAATCGGCGCTTCAGCATTCTCTGTTTCGATCTTAACCTTTCTTTCTGTATCTGTCGTCTATTCGGTCGTTTTCCTTCGTTTTTTTATGCATTACTGCACGAAACCACTCCAGACAAATGTCCTGTATAACTGCAGAAAGATGTTATTTGTTGATCAATGGGGCCTTTAAGATGAGTGGTGAGCATAAATGGAAAGCTCCTGGTCTAAGTTTGCCAAAGTAGCTGTCTGATAATCCTTGAGCCTCTGAATTATTGGCTTGCTAGGAATGTCTCCAGGACGCTGACGCTCAGCAGTGGGCTCCTGAACGCTGTGGGGGTATTCCTGATTCATAAGCCCATCATTCGATTTATATTCTCCGGTAAGAGAATTACGCTGTTTGCACCAGCGTGCCTTGTGAATTCGTAACCCTCGCAAGCTGATGAATTTTCTGCTGCAATCACACGTGTAGCCGGGTACCTATTCAGATTATTACCGCATGAGTGCATGATGGGTGATATATTCTCCCTCCCCACTATAGACACCCTGAGGGCATTTTTCTTTCGTTGTACTATTCATATTTGTTGAGTATATATATATATAGAGAGAGAGAGATAAAAGTAGTTCTGGAGGGGACGATTTTCTTCATATAATCATTCCCAACGTTAAACACACACACACACGCACACACACACACACGCACACACACACACACGCACACACACACACACACACACACATATATATATATATATATATATGTGTGTGTGTGTGTGTATCTTCGGATATATATATATATATATATATATATATATATAGCGAGGCAGACGGAAAGTTGGGAATAGATGAATACACGGAAAGTACTAAAAAGTTCTCAACTATTTCAAAAAGGAAATAAACAAGAGCGAGGATATGTTCCTGTTATTCCACATGTTATTCTCAAAATTTAACCTATTGCAACATTGTTTCTCAGGGTTTTCTTTTAGTTTTTAGAATATTCAGTCAACGTTTACAATAGTTGAAATTAAACGATGGTGGTGTTAACGAAGATGATAACAAAACTAAAGAATTTGGAAAAAAATATTGTGAACCAAAGATAGACAGGTAGAAATAGATAGATACAGAGAGAGATAAAGAAAAAGAAGGAAAGAGAAAGAAAGAAAGAGAGAGAGAGTGAGAGAGAGATAGATAGATAGAAAGGGGGTATAAAAGCGAATGCAATAAATAATGTATTTTAGAAGGAAGTGGCTATAGGATTTTTGCTAAGTTTGGCATAAGACCAGGAATATGGTGCACCAAGTAAGAAATGAATTCGCCAACAATGGCGTAGTTGTTTAACTTACTAAACATTACATTATATGAGGGGCCTATGTAAGATGAAGACGGTAGACAAATGGATATGCTTCAAATATACATTTCTAACCCTACAAGAAGTTGGTGTTTTGATCTCATTTGAAAAACCTTTTGAATGCTAATTGTCTTAAAAGGTTTTAGGGCCATTTTTTAAAAAGTACATCAGAACACTTAATTATTTCAAATAGATTTATTTGATCCTTAAACTGGAACATAACATTTTGAGTCATCGTGTAGCTAGATGGAATGGCAACAAATCGGTGACTGTATTCTCTACAGATATTCAGAATAGGCACCAGTTCATCCTTTTTGGCTGGGAAGAGTGTCTTACAGTTCAACATGGGATGTGTTCGACGTGTTCTAACCTTCGTCGACAGGGAGAGGAATAAATATAAAAAATCTAAAGGACTGCTTAAAAAAAAGTATGAAAAATAAAATAGATAAACAGCGAAAACAAACAAAAAAATGCTGATTTTTCGGTAAAAAATTTAGATAGAAAACGACTGCTTAAAAAAAGGAGACTTTGACTTGCATTTTTTTTTTAATAAAGATACAAAATTTTGTTGAAAAAACATCAAATGTATGAAAAGACAAAAATATCTCATGAAAAGTAAATATGATTCCAAAATCCCCACAAAAGTAAAAAGAAATCCGATCAAAAGTTAAAAAAAAAAAAAATTCTTTCAAACTTAAAAAAGAAGATAAGTTTTCATCAAAACAAATTTTTAAAAATCCATCTGAACCAGAAAAGTAAAATAAATAATGTAGAAATAAGTCATAAAAAAGAAATGATTTTTGAAATGAAGAAAAGCCAATGAATACTAAAAAAGAATACTATAAAAGAAACACAAACATTTTAATATTTCTATCAAAACTAAAAATAATTTCCCATCTCCACCAAAGAAACTAAAATTAAAAAAGCAATCCAATCAATGCACCCCCCCGCAAAAAATCCCATTGAAAATTTGAAAAAAAGGAAAATTCCTACCAAAACCATTTTTTTAAAATTCATCAAAACTAAAACATAATTAAAAAAATCATATAGAAAAATATAATAGAAAAAAAAACAATTCAAAACTGAATGGTTAATTCTGTCAAATATTTCAAAATGCTGTGAGCGAAGAGAAAGATGCATTGATAATAAAAAGGAATGGATGAAATGGACAAAGAGTTGCGTGGATGAAATGGACAAAGAGTTGCATGAAATAACAAATACAATAAGGCTCGACTTAATTCTTAGAGTCAAAGTAAAAAAGAAAAACATGCAAGAAAAATTAGTTCAAGAAGAATAATGAGAAAACGGAGAAAAGTAAGATAGATAGATAGATAGATAAAAACAAATTATGAACAAAAGAAACAAAACAAAAAAATGAAAGAAAAAATAAACGGAAAGCAGAAAGAAAGATTAAAGAAATCAATTGAGAAATCAGGGCTGGTGAGACAGACTGTCATAAATAAGTAAATAAATAAAGTATGAATGATAAATAGAAAAGAAAGAAAGAAAGAAAGAAAGAAAGAAAGAAGATTAAGAATAGGATAAGAGTAAAAGGACGGAAAAAAAAAACAAGAAACGAATAAGAAAAAATTCCGCCAAAAACGAAAGCGATTATACAAGAAGGAATGCCCGCATAGACAAAACAAAGAATGATGCAAATATATAATTAAGTCAAAAAGTCATTATGAACATGAGAAATAGAGACAAGAAAGAAATCTATGAAAAGAGAAGAATGGAAAAACTCAAGAAAGAAAACATTCAGGCAAAGAAGAAAAGGACCATCAAGGTTGAAATTCAATTCTCGTTGTCAGTAATTGCCTCAGCGCAACCTTGACTTAATAACAGAAGCTATTTTTCAACGAAACTCTCCTAAGTAAATTATAGACTATTGCTGTCTATTCGTGTTATGAATATTCCACACAACGATCTATTTTATAGCATATTTTTCATTCTTTTCCAGTGTATGAAACGAACTTCCGTTTTTGCTGAGTCTGATTCCCAAGTGTTAATTTTAAAGAAATTTTGCCTTTGCAATGATTACGTAAAAGTAAGTTAGCGACCATAGTCGAGGGTGACCCGAAGGCTCCCTTTTCGATAGCTACTACACCAAGGTGTAGGGGAGGGCGCTACTCCATTCCCTGGATTGCTCCCCTTTACCCTTGAACCGTACCTTATAATGCTGAGTGTTAAGCAAGGTGGTATCAAGTTCCATTTTTAAAGTCTTTGGTATGACTCGACCTGGGATTGAACCCAGGTCTCCCGGGCCATTGGCGAACACTCTAACCGCTGGGCCAATGTCCCGGTAAAAGTAAAACGTAAAAGTAATAGCTAAAAAATATTACTAAATGAATAAATTGGTTCATTATGAAAACGAAGAAGACACAGAATTGTCGACTAATAACCTAGCTATTAAATCATTCATCAATTGTCCATAAGTTAAGAAAAAAATGATGGTTTAATATTCTACCATAATTGATTTGAATGAACTCTGAACAATTAAATGATTTTTCTTAAACATTTTCCTCCTTATTTGCAGGAGGAATTACACAAGGTCGCTAGAAAAAGAAATGAGGCTATTTTTTTTTTTTATCTTGAATTAAAAAAAAATTCAGATTGGCAACCCTAATATGAAATTAACCTATCAAGGTTAATCTTAAACGTGTAAAAATATTCACTTCATTCCTATCGAAATTCATATTCAGCAAATTATTCTTGGCTTATTAAAACCCCGGTTCCTTCTATGATCCTGGAGAGGGATGCAAAATCCAACTCTTAATTAAACGTTAAGACTGAGCTACAAAAAATTAACAAGTTAATAAAGGCTTATAGAGATCAAGTTCCATTCTGATTACATGTTTAATTGATTGCATTCACTCAACCCCTTCGTCACGTGCAAGATGCGACGCAGGGTAAATTTTTATACGGAGTACAACTGGTTTAAATTCACATTTCTTACTCATTGGCTGGATGCAAATGAGTAAAATAGATTAAAGGTGCAGCATGTCATCAGATCTATTTGACGTTTGACAGTCATATTTGATATTACTGAATTCAACTGCTCATTTTCAATTGGGATTGTCAAGCTTAAAATAAATTCTAATAACTTTATGGGCATATAATTTTAGCTACAATCTCTGGCAACATAACCAAGGCTAAAAAAAAAAAAATACCATATGAACCTAAAGGGCCGGAAATGAATCATGTTGACTATTTCCAGTTCCCAAGAACCAAAACCCAGCTCAAATGTTACAATCTGGGAATTGCCGTGAACTGAAGGTGGTGATAGTTGAATACATCGATTGCTGTTTCCCAGAAAGGAAACTGCATCTTTGAAGACGTGTAGCTTCCCAAATGAATTATACTGAAAAAAATCCTATTGATATGTAATCAATATGACAATATGTTACATATTCTCATTTAAAACCGAGCTTTTGCATCATTAATCGAAATACAATTCTATGCAGTGTAAGACTTGGAAAGCAAATGGTTATACTGACGAGGTAACTATGTCTTAAAGCTGATTATTTACTGTTAAGGATTGTTTCCGTTAGATTCTAGTAAATTCAACCTCCTATATATATATATATATATATATATGGGGAAAAGTGGAAATATATGCATGTTGGAATTTGAGTAGCCATCTTTTTCCTGGTTGAGAGATACAAGATAATCCTTCTATGAATAAAGGCTGCGTTAATCGGTTTTATTTTTTAAAAAGGCTTCAATTAACAATTTTTGGGGGTACAAGACCCCTTTTTTGTGGGGGAAGCGAAGGAGAGCGGTCATGCTGGTCTATGAAACTAAGAAGCCTTAGCTAGCCACATTTACCGACCCATTCAACAATACAAATAATTATTCATTCTTCCCCAAGTGCCCTACACCCACCCAAATGCCGCATTAAAATCCGACTTAAAAACCTCTGATGAAAAATGTATTTTATTTACAATAAATGGTTTATGAACAATTCATGAAAATGATGGGAATGGGAGAAAACTCTCAAAAGAAAAAGTAAAAAGGAACAAAATGAATACCTGTTTGGTTTAACAACCTATAAAAAGAAGGCCGACTGTTTCCAGATCTCCGAAGGGGACCGAAAACAGGTCGAACCTTCCCTAGTGGGGAAGTGAAAGTAAGCTAAAGGGACAAAAGGAACACAGGGTAGGGTGCGATGTAGGGATATTTATATAGGCCACAGGATTGAGAACGTATTTATGAATTCCAAAATCTTCAGAAAAAGGGCTTTCAGGTTCTTATAAGAGAGGTCCTTATTGTTGGTAATGGTATCTTCATCCATAGATGCTTTACGCCCCTAGGAGGAGAGAGATGTTTGTTTGTTGGTGGAGTTGCTGTGATTACTGGTGGTGGCCATGTATAAGAATTTGAAAATAGTGTAGAGTTGTACAAAAATTGGAGAAAAAGAATGCAAGGTTACGGAAATAAAGTTGGGTCATGCTATTGCTTAGGCCTAATATGGATCGAAAACTCTTACTAGGAATGATAGACCTATTATGAAGGTCGGACAGCATTAAGTCGATTGTCTGTTAATTTGCCATTGTTTATATATAGTGGGATCTGTTTGGATAATCTTCTGCTTCCATTTCAGTCGCCTTTCATTGGCTAATCTACTGATGGGAAAGTCCATAAATATTTACAAAAAATTTATAGACAGCCAACACACTGGCGGTACTCCCAAACAATCCAACAATCTGACAGTATGAAAATGTTTCAGATGATGATTTTTCTTACTGTATTATTGGTTAAGTTTAAACGATCAAGAGATGGGAAAATTTTTATTGTATTCTATTCTCGTAGGTAACATCCTGTTTGAATTTATCTGATGTAATTGAGGTTCCAAAATTTAAGAAAAATTCATATCACATCTATCTATCAATCTGTCGTAGACAGCAAGCTAGCTAGGTATCTATTTATATCTATCTATGTGTATACAGATAATAGAACAGATGTAACAGAGCAGATTGCGGCTACGGAGTCTAGCCTTCTAGATTTAATGATGAAAAAAATAGTTGGCCGGTATGTTTTAAGATTCAGGCAGTTCATTGTGTTTTTTTAAAGAGTGATGCGATAGATTGTCTTCAGGAGAAGGACGATATAAATATTGTTTAATTTGGGGGCTAACAGAAAAATTACAAAAGAGTTGAAATTGGTTTTTCTAACCAGGGAAGGAAAGAAAGAAGGAGAAATCACTTGTCAAAACAAATGATGAGCAAAAAATAAAAGTTACAAAGCACTGGGCTGAGTAAAAATAAACCTTTAAGAATGGAAATTTTGGTGACAATTTTGGAAGTATGTAAATTTTTATGACATATGAATCACGTGATGAGAAAGAATCCATCCTCTTGAGGTGGAGAGGAGAAAAAAGCATACATGATTAGAGAGGAGGGGGTCGAAGCCTAATCTAAGGTAGCAGTCTGACCAGAAGTTGTATCGAGGCAACCAACCCGCCTCTTTGTAGTAGGCACAGAGATACACTGTTAGGGTTGCAGAAAGCAATAGTCAATGAAATTAATTGTTAAAGATTGAATTTAAGAGAGGGCTGTTGATGGAATATGCCCACTTGGAAACACAATAAATAATATAAACCGGATTTTTGCCGACAGCTGGCAGTGCTAGAAGAGGCCTTGCGAACTTGACTTGAGGCTCCCAACGAAAGGGCCTTCCACCAGACTCGTAGATAACCAGACCTTCACACATCTCTGTTGTTTCCAAGACATTCCGCTTATATTTACGGCGAATGGAATATCGAAATAACAACAATTATTTCATGATTGTTACTTGTCCTTTTTCTGATAAAAAAAAGTATTTCATTATTCAACCCCGAGTTTGTTTGTTCTCTAGACTTCAAAAATTTAATCTTATTTTATTTTTCTTTTATAATTGAATGATCAGCCGATCGGGTTATTTTGGCTTTCGCTGTGATAACAGAATCTAGTTATTTGGTTCTAAAATTCACAACGTGGACAGACGGCTGATTAAGCTAAGATTTGACCCCACCCTCTTGGAAAGGTCAGGCGTCGAGTGGTCGAGTGAACTCCACGGCAGACATTTTCATATTTGGTTGCCGTGACAAGGTTGACCCTGAGTGATCCGGCCGGTGACCCGTTCATATATCTCTGTTGATATTTATATTATTTAGTTCATATCTACCTATTTTAAACATTCCATTACTTATCTGTCCATTTTCATGAATATTAGCCTTCTTATTTAACTTCGCTGTTTGTTTAATCTGTGTGTGTGTCTGTCTCTCTGTCTCTGTCTGTCTGTCTGTCTCTGTCTCTGTGTCTATTTATCTATCTCTCTCTCTCTCTCTCTATATATATATATATATATATACATATAAACGATGAAGCCAACTCATTTTGTAACTTTTAGACAGAATAATGAGACAAATTGAAAAAAGCCGGGTCTCCGAAAATATTGAAGTTTGGAATCACACTAAATTCAATAATTTTTCAGAGAATTTTTTATCATGCACATAAACTATTATAAAATAGTCGAGGGATTTCGGTTCATGCCTTTGAGTTTAGTTAGGCTGAGAACCTTTTGACTCAGCACATGGGTTGGTTGGGTGTAACATTGAAGCAGGTGTTAACGCGGGTGCGCGCGGGCGGATGGAGGTGTCACTCAGATGTCATAATAGTCCGAGACGATACTGGGTGACAGGGTGCGGGTGACGTCGCGCACCAGAAGCGCGCAGAGTTTTTGTGTGAGAATTTGAAGAGAGAAAGAGTCGGGTAGTAGACGCCAAACGAGAAGGATCGACTTTTGGAGCTCGCTGGCGCGAGGCGAACGTGCGCCCTATGGGGGCCGCTCGAGATGGGGGGGGTCAAATGAATAACTCTGCATAGAAGATTGTGTCTCTCCTCCTTACGTCGAAACCTTTAACTCAAAGTTAATAAAAAAAGGTTTCGTACCTGAACAAGAAGTCGTTACGTGTTTTCGAATTCCGAGATTCCTATGTTCTTTATATATTCTATATTAATGAACATTATATGTCCATTTCGCACATAGCGTTAATTGCGAATATGGTACAAAACTAACTTCTTGGAATCTTTAAAATTAACGTTGTTATTAGTTGGATTAGGTTTGACCAAACCGTTTCCTTTTGTTTTAAATGTCTAATGTCCTCGTTAATTCTTTTTTTAATAGAAAGGGCACATTCACCTACATAATTTTTTATTACAATCCAGACTTTGAATTTCAAAAACATTTACTCGGCATTTTATGTGAGTATTTTATTCGAATAATTAATTAAATTCCTAATTGTATTTGCTGAGTTAATGACTGTTTAATTTTTAAATTATTTAATTTTTTTCATGATTATTGTGCTTGAATTATTGGGTAAAATTATTTATCTATGTAATAAGTTATTAAAAAAATTGAATTTCAAGAAAATATTTATGATTGAGAATATTTATGATTGAAAATATTTATGATTGAGAAATTATTTTTCTATGTAGTAGGAAATATTTAGGATATGAAATTTCCGTGAAAGAATTTTTTCAGTGATTTAAAAATTTGGGACTGTTAGAGCTCAAAGGAATTGCACGCTCCAAATCTTACATGAATGTTGGGGGATAAGGTCTTATTGTTCTAACCAATGTCAAATTAAAGGAAAGTTATTTTGTTATAATCTTGACGGAAAATATGTGCGTATTTCTTATTGTACAAATAAATTAGCCTGTCGCAATCTTCTTTTAAGTTGAAATTAAAATCATGGCATGTTCATCTTCAAAGCTGATGTATGAAAATATAATCTAGACCTTTTCTTGGTTTTCTTTATTACCAGAAATATACGTATGGGTAGAGTAAGAGCGAGTTAGAGATGGCTGAAATGTACACACACAGAGGTGGCGGTGTGGTTTTTCTGTGAAAAATCTCAGCCTTTCTGCTTCATTCCTCATTCGCAAGACTGGTACGGGGCAAACTCAAAGCATATAATTTCAGCATCAATATGTTTTTCGAAAGTACAAGGCCTTCGCAAGGCACCACCTCTTCTGGGATCATACTCGCTTTTGACTTTAGCGAGTCTCGTATATTTCAGACCTTTCTCTATGTCTCAACCGTGTGCTCTCTGACTCAAGGCCAGCGTCCAGAGCAGCGTGGTGTCTATTGTCACTTCTGAAAGCTCCTTCGCTCTCATTTTTTGGGGAAAATCTTCTGTAGTTATATCATTTTCAGCATGCAATCCTCTTGGTTAAACTTCCATCCGGTATGCCACCCACGAAATCCCTGTGGCATTTCTGCTGTGTTTTGTTTATCTTAAAACACAGGTATATATCCTGTTTTGCCTCCCACGTAACTTACGTAGCTTGTCAAAGGCATCTTCTAATTTCTATTCAACACAGGTAGTGAGTGCTTTTGAATTATCCTACTTTTTGATTTTTCTCGTGATTTTAAGGAAACTTTCACCCACACACATAAACATGTTTAAATATATACTCAATTTTAGAGAAGCACACACGCGCGCGAACATATACACACGTATATATATATATATATATATATATATATATATATATGTGTGTGTGTGTGTGTGTGTGTGTTTGATTAAATAAGACATACTTTGTCAAACGACTCATAGGATGATTGAATGGATCAAAGATAAAACCGGCAGATACCAAGTCTCTATTCTACTTAATCAACCATGTTTAAAAGAGAAAACGCTTCATCTATCTATCTATCTATCTATCTATCTCGTGCTGATAGCTTGAAATTCTCTAACAACGAGTTATGGTAATCTTTCCGTAGTTGTTTGTTTTTCTCGTCAAAAGACGACACTTACATAGGTGCGGTTGGTTTAGTTTCTTTGCTTTGGTTTCTTTTTCAAAGGAATATCAATCATCGAGGGTCCTTCAATGCCAAAGCGATCCCTGCTGAAAAATCAACTGTGATACGATTTAACTCATCACTGGAAGATGAATTTGGTTGATTATTATTTGCTCTCCCGTTACTGATGTAACCTTGAATTCTTCCCATGAAGAAGACAGTTCAGCGAGTACTGAAAGATGGTTTATCCTTACGCTTTTAAACTTAAATTTTTAACTTAGTATAATTTTTTTTTCTTAATATACTTTCGATTTTAATCTTACTCTTTAGTGCTGCTCTATCTATAAATTTTAAGCTAATTTGACCCTTTTTATGTCTTTTACACACTCACACACACACACACAAACATACACACACACACTCTCTCTCTCTCTCTCTCTCTCTCCTCTCTCTCTCTCTCGCGATCTATCTATATATCTATCTATCTTCAAAAATGGCCAGTAGAAGAGAGATTGAAAAGTTGCAGTAAACACTTTGACGACGAAGAACATGTTAACTATTCTTACGATATTCGTCGACTCTGCAAAATAGCTTTGTTTTCTTTTCATCTAGCTTCAAACTGAATATAATGGAAGTATTCAATTTATTTATGCACCTGAGAGAATATCTTAAAGAAGGGGCAATATTTATTCATTAAAACATGCAATAAGAACCGATAAAATGATAATTATCATTAAATCCTACGGCTAAAACTATTTTAAATCAGTAAAATAAAGTGCTGCGTGCATAAAATTGAGAAAAAATATCACAATATTTCAACTATAAAATATATAAAAAAAGACAGGAACCACTTAGGAGTTTTACGTATCCGATGCAAAAGTAACTTGAAGATGGAGCCTCTAAAACTCAGAAGCGTTATCATTTACTTTGCTTTTTTTACGGCTTAGCAAATATCTATCTAACTGCTACTTGGGTCCCATGTCCTTTTATAAATTTTCATGCATTCATGATATTATGAAGAGAAATTCAGTATAATTGTGTATCACTTTTGATATTGCTGAGGTGAGTTATTATCTTTATTTCATTTTAGTTTAGTTTTAATTTCATTGTGTCAAGCAACATTTCATTGTAACAACAAAGACAACAAACCAGCACCAGCACCACCAACAACAGTGAAAAGAGTAGCAGCATCAGTAAATACAAGGTGGATAATGTCTACAAGTTTAATTATACAATCTTCCTTTCTTAAACGCAATAGACGTATTTTTTCTGTTTAACGACATTTGAACTTCGTTCTGGCATTGTTTTTCTATTTCTAAATATTTTGCCGGGAGAATCAGTAAAAATTTACCGTAAATATCATTCGTGATTGTCAAAATAAATTACAAATGATTCTGGCATTGATTCTAAAAATTCAAAATACTGATTGTTTGATTTGCTTGGACAATTCAACTTTGGTTTTGTGAGTGAAGCGAGATGGTTCGCTCTAATCAATAATATCCCAGGTAAATACGTAAGAACCTGTTAATACACTGTGTATTATAACTTGGATGATGCAATAATAAAAACAGAAGCAGAAATTGAGAAGAAATTAAGCCAGGGTGAACCTCATTCAGGAGAGGGACAGTAATCTAAACTTCTCGATCCAACCAAGAAGAGAATAACATTTTTACTTTCAGTTTTTAGCGAACAGCATTCTAAAAAAATAAAAGAAACATGAAAACGAAATAATAAGGGAGTTGAATGGTGGCAGGAATATAGGACATGCACATTTCATGGCTCTGGCAATTATGTTCTTCGATTGACTAAAAAGAAATACTTCAGCATCATTTGTATTACTACAAAAACATCTTTCGTAGGCGCTCGTATCGAACAGTTACTAACGTAGGATATGTACATGCCAGCCAAATTCAAATTCTAAACGCGGCACATACAATTTCATAGGACACTATTGGTAAAGGTATGAATAAATATTCTCATTCCAACTATGGGCAAATAGTAAGGCAGGCTGAGCACTTAACCTTTATTAGGGGAACCTCTCTTAGAGAAGGTAAAATAGGAATTCAAACTTGTTTGAGTCCATTTAAAAATGACCTTGTGTCACATCATCCTTGTGTGGAGAGGTTGTATAAATGTATTAATGAAAGTTTGCTAGTTTGTATGTGTCTGTTCGAAGATCATGGTCAAATGGAAACTACTAGAGATCTGATTTTTGCAAAAATATTTATCGTGTCCAAAGCAGGACTGGATTTACCTATGGGTCGAATAGACAGCAAGCAAAAGAATAATCTGGGATTATACGTGCTAATATCAAAATAAGTGATAAACTATACCCTTATATCAATAAAGACGAGTACAAATAAAAAAGAGCACGTGCATGTATAATGGTGACAAACGTGTTTTGATATTTCATATCAACTTCTTTTATCAAATCTGCATTGACCACGGCAATAGACACTGAAAACATAGCTCAAACGAAAGGAACTCTTCATAGAAACAATGAAAAAATTGAAAAATATTTAAGAAGGTTATCCGCATGGAAAAAGAAGTTTGTTGTTCACAGTCAGCTATGACAAAAATTTGATACATATGAAAAAGAAATAGCGTGGGTAAAATTATAAAATGTAATGTTAGGTCTTTAAAGACATGCAAGACTTAAGACTGAAAGCTTTAATCAATATGCCTTGTGAATAAAAATGTATAAAAATAATTTTTAAAAAATGTGACGAAACAGGTGTCAATATTAGTGATAGAATGTAAGAAATCAACTGAATGAAATTACAGTGACATTCAGAAAAGACTCACGAAAACTAGCACAAACATAAACCGAATATTATCAGGTGTAAGAGGAGAAACAATAAAGGAGTGTGAATAGTTGGGAGAAAGGGATATTAACTGGTGAATCAATTATCAGAAACGAAAAGGTAATGATAGAACCTTTGTCTGATGCCATTAAAATCGTCCAAAGGAAACCTAAAAAAAATTGACTGATGAAAACAAGGACATTTCCCAAGTCATTCATGACAAGAAGTTTCCTTCATTTTAAAGGAACAGTTGAGATGATAATTATAACCTCAGCAATCAATGCACGTGACTAATGGAAATCCTTGATAGTTTTCACATTCTATCCATTGATTTTTACTAGATAAAACAGTCTGGTGATGATGAAATCATTTTTCAGGATGATAATTCATTTTGTTTCTGAGCAGAGTGGGTTAAAGTATTCCTTCATGTAAAGCATTTAAAATCAATGATATAGACAGCGATCATTTCGGATTAAAATCCTATTGAAAATTTATGGTAAAAGCTTTTTTAAAATTGCCGATAGGAAAAGTTGAAACCACTTTGATTATAATGTTGTTTTAATTTAGTGAAATCAATTTATAAAATGATTAAGGATCCCATAAAAGCCAAATGAGGGGCTAGTAAGAAGCACCCCACTCTTAGTATTTTGTTGGGGAGACGAATGAACTATAATCAAATTTACCATCTCTTTAATATGTTTCCCTTTCAATGAGCTGTTTTAGATTTGAGCCATGATAATTTCTAAGAATCAATAGATTAATATGAGCCAATTCATAATTCACCCGAATACTTAATAAATAACCTGTTTAGATAAAAATATTACTGGCTTAGTAAAGAATATATATATATATATATATATATATATATATATATATATATATATATATATGTGTGTGTGTGTGTGTGTGTGTGTGTGTTTGTGTGTGTGTGTGTGTGTGTGTGTGTGTGTGTTAAAAACGAAGTATACAGAGGTAGATTTTATTTAACGTTGAATTATCTTCCAACATAAACCTTTACGGGTTTTATATCAAACCATCAAAAGGTAATGTTAATTTGTGATGTTGTATCTTCTGAAATGTATTCAATTTTTCCATATACATAAAATCTTTGAAAATATTCAGTACAAGCATACGCTCTTTTGTGAAAATTTAGACGTTTCATACCGACTCACTTGAGGATTGGCCACGTGAAACACTGATTTGTAGATTATTATTTTGGTTTATTCTATTTTATACTTCGAATATAGTGTTTCACAATACTGGAGAAGTTTATCAAAAAATGTATACTTGTACTGAAGATTTATAAATACTGTATATTGTACTTTGAGGGAAATATTGCATAAAAAATTTGCCGGATTTAGAATCTGTAGTTAATGTCACCAAAATGTTAAGCATTTTTTGCCTCGATTGCAACTCTCAATCTTATCCCGTGTTCTCGTGTTCGACTTCGGTGATATGAAAGAGGATATTTCGACCTTCCTCTCACAAACATGCTTTATTATAAAACGGAAACGCTTACTTTTTTTCTGATCCATATTATTCCAAATGCCAAATTGTTGCTTCTTGTTCAAAACAAACTATAAAAAAAAGGAAGAAAACTATCCTATGTTTGAAGAAGAGGCACCATCGATACAAAATATTAATAAAATAAGCAAAATTATGGCTGACAATTGTTCATTACTAGGTCTTGTTGCCACTTGTTTTGCGATTGTTTGGAAGATTTGAGAATGAAAAAAAATAATGTAATCTTCTCTCTCGCTTTAGTTTTCCAGCAACTAGAAACAAATTGAACTCTTTCCAATCAATCCTGATTCTCAGATAACATCCGAATCAATCATGGATATCGATTACGTAAAGAAAAAAAAATTGACGTTATTCAGATTAAACAAAGCTTAATTAAAAATAAATTGAATTTCTTTAGAAAATAATCATTTTTTTGTATGCCATTTCTAATTCTTTTTAATTTTTAATTACCGAAGTCAGATATTTGTTGTTAGCATTCCAAGTAGAGAATGAAGCCAGTCCCGGTATTATATCCAAAATACTTCCAAGTGGCTGTACCCTGATAATATATGTTTTTCTAAATCAATGTGTCAATAGAGTTGGCTGAAAAAACAAAACAACGCTGGGTATTCTTAAAACTGTTAATTCATGGAATTCCAACTATGTCCTACAATTTTTATTTATATACATTTTCAAATAAGCTTCTTTTATCAAGTGATATATATTTAAAAATGTATCAATATCTCTAGTTTTCTGTTACTGAGCTTAGTGTATTTTGTACAGGAGTATGTGTGTGGTTTTGTAGAGTGTTGAAGAAAGTTAGTTGAGTCAAAAGTTAGATTAAGATACGACATGTTCACATTAGGAAAAGGAAATAATCAAAGACATGTTCACAGAAAAATAAACTCATTTTCTTATTAGTGTCACAACTTCCCTCTAGATCGCTCTCAAAAAACAGGGAGCCATGAGATGGTATTCTCAAGTGAAAGAAGGAAAATATACTGTTTAACAATTCGTAGCCAACCCCGAACTTGCAGCGGTGTTTTAAATAGCCATGATATTTAGGTCAATTCTTGTCCTCTTTTAGTCATTTACAGATTGAGCCTTTTCCTAAAATCCTTAACTATTGTGCATGACAGTTTCTTACTCTGCTATGAGAGTTCTCACTGCAGAGCACAAAGTTTACGGGCGGTGGGGGATAACAATTTCATTGGTTACTTTATTACATTGCGGTATTCAGTGAGAATTGAACGCCTTAACGATAGTTTACTAGCCTAGCTCGTTACCTATTATTTCACACAGGGTGCCTTTGTATTAAACTTGTTCCTGTTGATTCTTTGCTTTGGAAATTGCCGACAGCTGGTCGTCTGATGAATAAGAAAAACACAAAAACGCAAGTCGACTCAAGCATAGAACTCACTGTTGTTTCATTTCGTCAGCACAGTTTCTGAGACCATGAAAATACATGGAAATACATTATGTGCAGGGTAGATTCTTTATTCTAATCGGAGCCAGCTCTTTTTGTATCTTTTGTATGGCTCAGTTTCTATCCATACAGACAGCATTTTGCCTCTCATATGTCTGTTGCTTCCAAAAAGAGAATGTTAAAAAATGAACTGTTTTTTTATTGAGCGTTCATACATCTGGCTTCCATGAACAGCATTGCCTAACAACTCCTTGCGACTAATTAGAAGGCCAATTAAGTCTGGTTACTTTGGTTACTTTTTGTTAATTGCTGTTTTCTGTCGTAATTGCTTGATCACTATGGATACCCAATTACAACTTGCCTACTGGATGAGATTCTGAACCTTTTCAATTCATCTCTCTTCTTGCCGGTGCTTTTTTATAATTGATTTATTCGGGCCCCACAACCACTCATTTACTACGTTACACAATATTATTATCAATAAACTGAACTTTGGTGGACTGATTGTTCTGCATGATATAACAATTACCAAGCAAGGCAAGCAGATAATTTTTAGCTGGTTTGAAATAATCTGAATTCACCCAATTGTGACTTATACGAACTTGGAAAAGTTACAGTGGATGCCCATGGTAATGTATACGTAATAAATGATACTAAGAACGGCTGATTAAATGTTGATTAGATGGAGATCATATCTCAGATAAAACTCAACTGGGGAGAAAATATTTCGTGGGTAGCGTGAATTTAGCAAATTAGCTTACAGGAGTTTGAGTCGAAACAAATGATTTTTTTTTTTATGTATAGTAGTTTGGCAATAATTTACAAAATATGTTTCTTTGCGCGTAATAATTTCACAACTTTATTGGGAATGCAAATGTTTTTCGTATTTATTTATTGCTTAATTACCTGTCAGTTTTGAATTCCTTTGAAGAAAAAACTGATCATCGTCGTGAAATTCGGATCTGATATGTTTGTTCAACAGCTGGAGAGTTTTAGGTCCGTCTTCTTCGAGTAATTGACTGTTACTAACTAAGATGGGAAAATAGGAATTCAAAACGGAGGAGATTTGGCTGTTAAATTGGAAAAAAAGTCATTAGTGGAATTTATAATAGATGTAGAACTTTTTTCTATTTTTAGATTTGATAAAACGTTTTGGTGAGACAGCGTCACAAAGGCACGATAAAAGAAATGACTGAAGTGAATATCAAGTCATCTGTTATATCCTGTTTTATCAATTAAAATATTAAAAGTTTATATTACTTAGAAAGTATAATACTCATTCAAATTCACATCTGGACATCTTCCTTGTCGCTATTGTATCGTCATATGCGAATTTAATCTATTTAGGTCAGTAGATTATGATTCTGTTGAGAGAAGACTGTTGGAGGAACTTTTATAAAACATCTTAGATATTCTTTGATAAAAGACTGAAATATTTTATTTTAAGAATATAAGTTGAGTAAATAATAATTCTTTTTTTGTTTTTATATGTATAAGAAATTATACCAATTTTACAAGTATTATTTGATTTATTAACTGATTTTAGCGATATGTCAACCCGTCTAGGATTATTCTATACCTAGCTGTGATGGAATAGCGTTTATTGTATGTCCATATTGAAAATTTTAGTCTGGTGTTTCTTAAGATTTTTTGCACACGGTCATATTGATTATGAATGATCTTTAAGCAGATCTTTTTGACTATAACAGGTGCTATTACTCAGGATCAGAGTGGGCCTGATAGAAAGTGTAGCGAACGGGTACTGCACATTCCATGTAGCTCTCCAGAACCAAAGCCTTTCTGTGAGATACAAAGCACCTCCATTTTTTGGATACGAGAACTTACTGCAGAGGATAGACACGGTGTTTTTTAAACCCCCATAGATTGGGCAGAAGGATTTCTTTAATTAAAAAGAAAACTTTTGAAAGAAAAGTATCTCTGCAAAGGTAAACACATCCTACTGGAAAAAGGAACCATAATTTAGCTCTAAACTCTGCTTAATTAATCATCATTTTTATCCTAATTTTGAATCTACCTGGCTAGTTTCTAGATTATCGAACTGACTAGTTAAATTTCCCTCTCACATTTGGTACACGAAACTGCATTTGCTGTTGAGATTCCCATTCCGGAGCTTGAAGAGTGTAGATTAGTTCTTGCAATTACCACCCGGTGAATTCTGACCTGGTGTGGTTGTAACTTTCAGGATATCAACTTTGGGTCAAATAGATGTGTGTGAAAATTATTAGTATTTGATTGGCCTCTACAGAGGAAAAAGAAAAAAGAGTGAACATTAAAAAAAACCAAAAAACTACTACACGAAAAATATACATATGAATGTGATTTCCTGAACTCGATCTATAAAATAACCCTAGATAGAATGACATGTCGTTAATAAGTCAATCTACGAATCTGCAGAACTTGTGACATTTGTAATAGAGGAACCAATGAAAGCAGAGGGCTTTTTCGAATGTTTAAGAAAACACAGAAATAACAATTCTTTGAACATTATTTACTTGTTGAAATAACCTTAAGTATCCTTCATTCATGTGCAAACGTCAGAGGCCTACTTTGAAATAAACTTAACTTACTTTCAGCTGCGGGTAATTAAACTTGAGAAAATTCAAATTCCTTAAATAAATAACGTCATACGATGTATATACATGTATCTTAAAATGATCTCAGATTCAGTAACAATAAAAAATGAAATATCCGTGGCATATAAGTTGCGATGTAGAGTCCCATATTGTCAGATTAAGCATCAAAATTTCTTCGATAAAAATGTGTGTAAATGTTAACGTAAAAATCTTCGGTCCATTCGTAAACTGAACGATCAAAGAATAAATATTATATTATAATTACGCTTGAACATGGTAGATCATTTTGAATAAGGCCATTTTGTTCCTCGATTAGCCTAGGTGTTTCGAAATTGGAAAATGTCCCTTGTCGGATAAAGAACTGCAATAACAGCAAAATAGGATTTGTACTTTCATGTTGAACCGGAATTCATTCGTATAGAAATCATCAATATAAGCACTGACCACTTATAAGGAAAGAAGAAAGAAGAAAAGAAAATTGATTCTTTAGAACAGAAAATTCTAGAATGAAAGTGATGTCTATTTCTTAGAATATATATTAAAAAAATCCCCCTCAATAATCCAGTGTTTAATTTTTTGTGACCCACTGTTCATGAACAATCACCGTGACTGTCCTCGGTTATATCTGTGTCAGGCGCGCAGAGAATAAACAACCCCTGGGTCTGGTAGACCCACAATATACCAACCATGATAAAAAGGTTGAATCAAAATATGTCACAGCGTTGGACCCCGGAATAGGCTTGAGTGTCATGATCGGCAGGCGACTTTTTGATTGCCAACATGGGAGATGCGTCCGTAATCCTGTGAATGCTGGCTGTTCATTTTTCAGATACACAAATGACGATTTAAGGAACCACAACAACCAGAGACCTAAAAACAAAACATGGACTAGGGAAGACAACCAACTTGCACAACACTGCTATTTTAGGAGCAACCCTCCAGAAAGAGGATATAGGAAAAGAATCATAGGGATCTGGCAAGAATGAGCTATTTGCCGACTAAGTTAGAACAATAATAATAAAAAAAAGTTTGGTTTTCTGACCTTGAAATACTAGAAATACACAAGAAAATAGAAAATGAACAAGATAATAATACAGTATCAGACACATCAAGAATTAACAAATAAAAACACCGTAACAGAAATGAACCCCCAACTTCGGAAAATGGAAACACAACACGACCAATAAATGCACAATCAAATGACCCAAAACAAACACTAACACAAGAAGAAAAGTAAATTTTTAGAGAATTATGAACAGTGAAAAGACTACATTACCATCATTAAGAAACATAGAATGGACAACAGTTAAGACGAAAACGAATAAAATAAATCAAGTACTACCGAATATTATCATCATCGTCATCATGTCCAGCCACAGGTACGGATATCCCTGAACCTCTGTCGCTCCTTCTCCCTATCGTTTGTCGCCTCTGGCAGGTTTCAGGGTTAAATCCCGTATCTTGCTGTATGTATGTTCGCGCTGGTCGTTCTGCTTTTGCCCGACCATAAGTGGGGATTCATAAGAGTACATCACTAATGAGCTCGTCCCTGCTTCTCCAGCAGTGTCCTGCATGTCTGTTTCACCTGACTTGGATAGTTTTCATTGGAGGCAGGAGGCCGTATAGTTGGTGCCTTGTGGGGTGCTGCCGCCAGGCTTGTTCAATATTGCTCGCAGCATTCTTGTGTAATTGCAGTCTAGCTTCTTCTCCAGCCGTTTAGTTAGCGTCCAAGTAGTGCATCCATACGGCAGTATCGATACGACTGCTGCCTGGAAGAAACTGCGTTTCATTTTATGGGTCAGGTCTGATTTCCATATGATCGATAACTTAGGTTCCCATGTCTTCGTTAGCCGCGTGTCGAAGTCTTTTTCGGTTAATGAGACGCTACTTCCTAGGTAGGTGAATTTGTCTACCAGTTTCAGAGAGGTTCCGTCTATTGTGGAGATGTTACCTGTTTGATTATAGCACATATATTCCGTTTTGTGTGCATTGACATGGAAGCCAATGCCTGCAGTTGCTCGTTATAAACTTTGCAGTAGTGTTTCGGCTTGGTTAGGTGTATATTCCAGGATCGCTATGTCATTGGCGTAGTCGGCGTCAGTTATTGTTTTTGCGGGGTACGTTCTGCTTCTTTTCTTTGTCAGCTCGAAGCCGTTCTCTCTGATTTTATCAATCGATGCTCAAAGCACGTAGTCTACACAGATGATAAAGCGGTATGGGGCTAGTGTGTCCCCTTATAGTACTCCTGCTACAATGTCGAAGTATTCTGTGTCTCCATATGGTGATCGTACTTTCACTTTGGTGTTTCTATAGAGAATCGTTATTGCTGCTACGGTTTATTTTGGTAGGCCGTTTGCTAGTAGGATTTGTTCTATCATCCCTCTGTGAATGGAATCGCAGGCCTTGGTGAAGTCGACAAATAGTAATGTCGCCGGTAGGTTTTTTGCCCATACGCCTTTAAGGATTCTACGGATAATAAATATTTGTGTGATCGTGGATCTATTTGTTTGGAAGCCATTTTCGTTTTTCCTAAGGATGTTGTCGATTTTGGGTTCTATGCAGTTTCGTAGTAGGGCATTGTAAATTTTGGTTGCTATGAATGGAAGTGTTATACCTCGGTAGTTCTTGGCTAATCCGAGGTCTCTCTTTTTAGGAAAGGGGAGGATGCATCCCTTTATCCATCTGTCGATAAGACTTTGATTATATACTGCGTTGCAGTGTTGGAGTATTATGTCGTCGAATTGTCTGGTTTTCCATACTTCTGGGAGAATCTCACCCAGCCTTGCAGCTTTCCTATTTTCAATTTTTCTTAGAACCGAGTGGAGTTCTTCTTGAGTGAACGGTCTCAGTTTAATGTCCAATTGCTTACTAATAATTCTGGTGATTGGTTCATGCGTAACTTTCGGTGGGTTTCCTAGTAGATTTTCGAAATACTGTTTCAACAGTTTTCTTCTTTCCTGTTGGTTTGCAGCTTTCAATTTTGCTTTGGCTGTGCTCTTCCTTCTACTCACTTCGTTTACGGATTGCCAGGCTATACTAGATTGCCAATCTTCCACTGAGTCTCTAATCTTATCAATCTGATTTTGTATGTTTTCTCTCTGTTCAGTTAGATATACGCCTGCTGATTGATATTGCGCCTTTTTTAGTTTTCGATAGCTTTTGGAGGCTATTGTCACGTGTTCACGTTTTTCTCTCACCTCTAACGTTTCCCATTGGACTCTATATTTAGTTCTAGGTTTTATTGGAATACACTTCACTGCCGCCTCGATGTGCGGGTTGACGAAATTCTCATTTTCGTCATTTGGCTTACCTTTTTCTGTCTTCTCTTGTAGTGTCTCGAATCTGTTTCTTAATTCTAATACATATTTATCCCTAATATCTCTGTTGCTGAGAAGGGCCCAGTCATAGTGTTTGGTGGTCGTTATTCGCGTGGCGTTTTTTCGTAGGCTTAGTCGTATTTTTGCCGTGACTATTCGGTGATCGGAGGACACACCCTCGAAAGAGGAGTATGCATCGCAATTCATTGCGTTATTTTTCCATTTCTTGTTTATAAAGACGTAGTCTATCTATGCTTTACTACTGTTCGCGTATGCGTAAGTCCATAGTTTTCCCTCCCTTTTTTGATAGTTTGTATTGAGGCATGTTAATCTATTTTCTATCATGAAATCTGTTAGATGTTGTCCATTCCTATTTGATGTGTCGTGTAGGCTGTATTTGTTGTTTACGTTTTTCCCGATTCGGGCATTCATATCTGCGCCAATGACAAGCATGTTGTGTTTCGGAATGCTACACACTAGAGAGGATGGCTCATCGTAGTAGGCGACTAGTTAAGTTTCTTCACTAACATTGGTAGGGCTGTAGCAGGAGATGTTTGTTGCTCTGGGGTTGCGATTAAACGTAGCTGCCATCATCCTAGGTTGTATATTGTCAATGCTATTAAGTGTTTTTAACGCTCTAGGTCCTATAAGCATTCCTATGCCTCCTACAGTGGCATTGACAGAGGTTTTTCATGCTGATAGAGTGGCTAGCGTTCATCCATTGCCAGTTTTGTGATATTTTATATCTTCGGTGTGAGTGTATCCGTGTTCTTGTATGCATATTATGTCTATCTTATGTTCTACAGCCGATGCAGTCAGCTCTGGTAGTTGACCTATTCTATTTAAGGTTCTAACGTTAAATGTCGCTATTTGTATTGTTTGTTTGCATTTTAGTATTTTGTTTTTGTTTGAGCACTTATTTTTCGAACACTGATGTCAGGGCTCCAACCTCAGCAGGACACGCCCCTGTTTTACCCGCGCGATGAGCGATGCGGTTTATGTATGTGGTTTGAGTGTGGGTCATGGTTATCTTTCGATGGCTGTGTTTATACTCATCTATAGAAGCCACTCTTATAGATGAGCAGCAGTAGTTTCCCGATCGAACTGACGATCCTGAGCGTTGAACCGCAAAACTCACACGTCCAGGACCAAGTTAGGCAATGCGTTTGGCCGTCAATGGGTTCATTCAAATACCTTTACGTCCATCAGGCTGCTTCACATGTGTATGTAAAAAAAGGGAGGTGGAAGTTTTCATTTCTCTTAAATTTTAACTTAGTTAAAGTCCAGGACTAATGTATTTTAGTAAGAGTTTTTGGTATATTTTCATCTATCTTCTCATACTGGCCCTAACATGTTCTTTTTTTTTTGCATTGGGACTTTTTCTTAGGCTGTTTTTTTTTTCTTCTTCTAAACTACTATGAGAATTCTAACCTTTTAGAAAAGATTCGAAACCATTTGCCGTGTACACAGACACATTTAACCCGAGTCATAAATTCAATTTGGATTTACGGAAAAGTCTTTAATTTAAAACACATAGTTCAAGCAGCATTTTACAAAGAATAAAACTGCATACTATTTTGTAAAATTTTCGGCATTTTAAATTAGTAGGACTTAAAGACGTTATACTAACCAGTATTAAAACTAATTTTCTGGTGGTAAAAGTGAGTACTTCATCCCTCCTGTTCTGCTTTATTATTTAGTTACTACTGAATTTGAATATAATTTGGGAAGGTATACTACTTGGGGAGGCGGACACTAGTTATTTCGTCATTATTTTAGGGATTTGTTTGGGGGGTGGCATTGAGATTTTTTTACTTAGGCTATTTTTTTTTGTTGTTGTTTTCTTCTAAACTACCAGTGGGGAGAAGCTGTGAGAATTGTAGGCTTTTAGGAAAGATTCGAAACCATTTGCCGTGTACACAAACACATTTGACCAGAGTCATATATTCAATTTGGATTTACGGTAAAAGTCTTTACATTTAAAACACATAGTTCAAGCTATTACATGGGGGGGGGGAAATTAGATTATGAAAAAATTGGGATCCCCCATCAAAAAGCACAAAGAAAAACACAAACCGGGATGGGAAATTCGACTGAAAACGCAGTTAAAAAATCTACGAAAACTGGCCAAAAGGATAAAACAAAAGAAAGACACTGAAATATGTATAAACAAAAAAGAAAAGACAACAAAAGAAAAAAGCAACAGTACAATTTAAGGTAATAAACCAGAAAGTACTGGTGAAAGAAGGAAGATTAAAGAGATATCGACAAAGAGTAAAACAATACAGACAAAACAGGACATTCCTAAACAATGAAAGAAAATTCTATCAACAACTCGGAGGAGATGATAAGAAAACATACCACCTACTAGATGCTAGAGAAAGCGAACGATTTTGGACTGAAATATGATAACCAAAAGACACAATGAAAACGCTGAATGGATAAACAACATGACAAGAGAATTAGAAAGACTCAAAGAAGGCTCAAAAGCAGAAATACACATGGATTTACTCAAAACGACACTAATAAATATCAAACTGGAAAACTCCAGACCATGATGGAATACATGGTTTCTGGTTCAAGAAATTCAATTCACGACGGACTAGCACTAGAAATGAACGAATTCCTAAAAGGAGCACACGTACCCAAATGGATGACCAAAGGAAAAACCACGTTGATTCCAAAGAACCCAAGGAAAGAAACCACCTCAAGCAACTACACGCCCATAAGCTGCCTACCCATGATGTGGAAAATATTAACAGCATAAATAAGGGAAAAAATATACTACTCGCTCACAAGCCGAGGATTATTCCCTGAGGAACAGGGAGGATTCCACAAAGGATCCAGAGGCACGGAATAATTACTTTACATAGATCAGCATATCCTAAACGATAGCAAGATCTGGCGGAAAAATCTAACTAGGCCCAGATTGACTCCAAAGAAGCATATGATATGGTTCCACAAAGCTGAAAAAGAAACTACCTCAAAATGTACAAAATATCGCATGAAGTCATAAACTATATTGAGAAAATCATGAAAACCTGGAGAGTGGAATTGACAGCAGAGAGAAGAAACTTAGCTGAAGCAAAGATCTAAAGAGGTATTTTTCAAAGAGTTGCACTATCATCGTTATTATTCATAATTGCCATGATGCCAATTAACCACTTAATCAGAAAATGCACTGTTGGATATAAATTAAGTAGATCGCAGGAGAAGATCAATCAGTTAAGGTACATGGATGTCATCAAACTATTTGCAAAAAATAAAAAAGAACTGGAAACTTTAATACACGCAGTTAGTATTTACAGTCTGGACATAAGGATGGAATTTGGCATAGAAAAATATGCCATGCTATTGATGAAAAGTGGCAAGTGACATTTTCCGATGCATCTTGGAGGCTGACACCATCAAACATGTAGAAATGAAAGAAAGATATAAGAAAGAATATCTCAAGAGAACGAGAGAGCTACTAGAGACAAAACTATCGAAGAGAAACCTTATCAAAGACATACATACCAGGGCTGTATCCCTCATTAGATATTCGGGGCCTTTTTGAAGTGGAACCTTGAAGAAATTAAGCAAATGGACTAAAGAAAAAAAAACTAATGACCATGCATAAGGCATTAAATTCCAGATACGACGTTGACAGACTGTTATGACCGATGATTAAGGGTCAATAAATGAATAACCCAACACGGAGATCTGAGGTGCCACACAAATGTATCCAAGTCTCTGAGGAGGGTTTCCTTGGTTCAACGTACACAAAGACAGGCAAGGTGCTTATTACAGCTGCAGCGGTATATGTTGCACGCCCCACCGAATGTGCAAGTGTGGCACAAGGCCTTTTTGGTGGGTCCGGACACAGGGCCGAAGCCCACACGCGACCGGCATGGACAAAAATACCTACGGCTCCGTCAGCATTTCCCTTATTAGGGGCGCCTTATGCGCCAGGCAATAACCCCTCCCCAAAAAGGGGTAAAAACCCTGGGGGCCGGCCCCCTGAGGCCGGAGGAAATCTCCAGTTGCCGAGACACACTCGGCTTGATCCGTACCGGCCGAAGTGCGAGCCAACAACTGGAGAGAAGTGCAGTTATATTACTGCTGCAGTGGTATCTGTTGCTCAACCCACCGAACGGGCAAGTGTGGCACAAGGCCTTTTTGGTGGGTCCGAGCGCAGAGTCGGAGCCCACACGCACACGGCATGGCCAAAAATACCAACGGCCCCATGGGCATTTTCCTTATTATGGGCGCCTCCAACTCCTTCAAAGGAGTTAAAATCCAGGGGGCGGCCCTCTGAGGCTGGAGGAAATCTCCAGTTGTCGAAACAAACTCGGCTAGATCCCTGCCGCTGCCAGCACGACCGGCCGAAGTGCGAACCAACAACGGGAGAGAGTGCAGTGTTATACCATCTGCAGCTCGCTCTACCAGCTTAGTTCTTGATTAATATACCCTTTTGGTGTGTCCATTATTCTGGTCATAGGTGAGTCTTCTACTACACAGATTATATGCATCAAGAAAGGAGGGAGGAAGAGGACTTGCATGCATTGAAGACAGAGTTGACGCATCGATACAACTGGAAAACTACTTAGAAAAACACGAAGGAGGACAAATTACAGCCATGAGAAACCAGACAGACAACACGATGGGCAAGAGAATCTCAATTAGTAGGAAACAAAAATGGGAAGAAAAACAATTTTATGGACATTTTCAACGACGAATAAACAACATCTAACATGTGACCACCTGGACGTGCCTAAAAAAGGAAACTAAGAGAGAAACAGAATCCCTACTAATTGCAGAACAAAACAACACGATAAGAACCAATCACATCAAAGCGAGAATAGATAAGACGCAATAAAATTGCAAATGCTGGTTATATGGTGATAGAGACGAAATCATCAATCATATAATAAGCGAATGCAACAAATTAGCACAGAAGAAGTATACGACTAGACACTACAGGGTGAGTAAGCTTATCCACTGGGAGATGTGCAAAACATTTTAATTTCACAATACAAACAAATGGTATATGCACAACCCAGACTCTGTCCTAGAAAATGACACACGTAAACTCCTATGGGACTTTGATATACAAACGGATCAACTAATCTCGACCCAAAGGCCAGACCTTATAATAATCAATAGAAAAAAGAGAGAATGCATAATTGTGGAATTTGCTGTTCAAGCTGACCACTTAATAAAACAGAAAAGAAGTGAAAAGAAGGATAAGTATCTGGACCATGCTAGGGAATTGAAAAAACTAAGGAACATGGAGGTGACAATTATACAAACCGTGATTGGTGCTTTTGATATAGTCACCAAAGGATTATTAAAGTGACTGGTAGGCTTGGAGGTCGGAGGACGATTGGAGACCATCCAAACTACAACATTATATAGAACGGCCAGAATAGTGAGATGAGTACTGCAGACTTGAGGAGACTTGCTGTCACTCAGACTCCAGTGAAAGACCATCAGCTAAAACCCATATGAAAAATTCTCAAGGAGTAAATAATAATAATAATAATAGTAATCTCTCATAATAGCAGCACAGAACATCGCCATAAGGACCAATCATATCAAAGCGGGAATAAATGAAACGCAACAAAACAGTAAATGTAGGCAATGCGGTGACAGAGACAAAACGATCAATCACATAATAAGCGAATGCAACAAATTAGCACAGAAGGCGAGACATGACTGGGTCGGCAAGGTGATCCACTGGGAAATGTGAAAGAAATTTAAATTTGACTATACTAACAAATGGTATATGCACAACCTAGCATCTGTCCAAGAAAATGACGCACATAAACTCTTATGGGACTTTAACTTACATACGGATCACCTAATCGCGGCCAGAAGACCAGACCTTATAATAATCAATAAAAGAAAGAGAATTTGGAAAATTGTCGACTTTGCTGTCCCTGCGGACCATAGAATAAATCTGAACGAATGTGAAAAGAAGGATAATACCTTGACCTTGCTAAAGAATTTAAAAAGCTGTGGAACATGAAAGTGACGATTGTGCCAATTGTGATTGGTGCTTTTGGCACAATAACTAAAGGATTATTTAAAAGCCTGGAGGACTTGGAAGTTGGCGGACGGGTGGAGACTATCCAAATGACTGCATTGCTGAAAACGGCCAGAATCCTGAGACTAGTCCTGAGGAGACATGCTGTCACTCAAACTCCATTGAAAAACAATCAGCTAACACTGATGTGAAAAATTTTAAAGGAGTAAATAATAATAATAATAATAATAATAATAATAATGCATGACTGGATGTGTACAGTGATCTACTGGGAATTGTGTAAGAAATTTCAATTTGACCATACGGACAAAGGGCATATGCATAACCCAACATCATCCTGGAGGATGAGGCACTCAAACTCGTCTGGGATTTTGACATACAAACGAACCACTTAATCTCGGCCAGGCGACCAGACCTAATAATAATCAATAACTAAAAATAAACTTGCAATATTGTGGACTTTCCTGTCCGGCTGACTACAGAGTAAAATTAAAAGAGATGAAAAAGAAGGATAAATACCTTGTCCTTACAAAGCAACTGAAAAAACCTCTGGAACATGCAAGTGACGTTTATACGGTGCTCTTGGTACAATCACCCAATGATTAATAGAGGCACTGTATGACTTTTAAACAAAAGGAAGAGTGGAGACCATCCAAAGTACTGCATTATTAAGATTGTCCTGAATACGAAAAAGAGTCCCGGATACTTGAAGAGACTTGCTGTCACTCAGTCTCCAGTGAAAGACCATCAGCTAATGCTGATGTGAAAAACCCTCAAAAAGGAACAACAACAACGACAACAACAACAACAACAACAATTATAAAAATAATAATTTGTTTTCACGCAAATTTACGATTCAAATGATCCTTTTTTATTCTAATAACGAATACACACTTATATTGTTTTAAGTAGATTATTCTATTTGATAGATATATTTATTTGTTGAGAAATTCAAATTGTGTAAAAAATTTCATCAAATACAAATAATTTGCTCACAATGAAAATGCTTCACGAGTTTCTTCTAAAACTGATAAATTCGACTCAAACACTAATTCAACCAAACACATAATCGGCAAATATTTTTAAAATATCGGTATCCAAACTATCAATTTTTTTTAACAATTAGGAGCATAATTAATAAAAATAAGAAACAATATCAGAAGTTTTAATGTATTCCATTGCTTGTAACGTTTTCCAACGGACTTACATTGGCGAAACTTCAAAGATTATAAGAAAACGTAATTAGGAAGACGCTCGATATTTTAAATTAAGAAATTTTTGTAATGTTTAAGTCAAATATTATTCAGAATCCAAAAATAGCTTTAATTTTGAAGATTCCAAAGTGTTAATTGAAATACATAATAATCAACAATTAATTATTTTTAAACTGGCATTATTTCTTATTACAAAACTATCAAACCCTGCCAGGGTACTTTTAACCTAAGGCCTGTTTTAGTTAAATTAGTTCAAAATATTTTCTTTATCCCTTATGTTAATTAGTTTTTATTCATTATAATTTAATTATGATTACATTTGATATTCTTGTTCGTTTAACACTTGATCTGTTGATCATTTTCATCAGACGTTAAAATTCCCTTTAAGCGACGATGCCAGTCATAAACAACCTGGAACGCCTCATTGCATCATCTCCGAAATCTTTTTTTTTTCAGTATTTCAAGAGTATTTGCCGTCATGAACGAATACAAAACGTAGAAAGTAATACAAACGTGTGTACCACTGAGCAATATACAGAATGATGACTAGATTAGAAAAGCAACAATTACAGTTTTTACAATGATCTGTAATAAAATTACCGACTCTTGGTGGTATCATTATTATCGGTGATAAGGTCGGAAAAGTTCATGATTAAAACTGATTTCGCTTCTTGACTTTTTCTTACCTTGATAGCTTTAAGGGTATATCGTAACTGTTAAATTTTTTTCTGTACATTTAGCGTTTATTCTTTGTGTTTAAAGAACATGAAATGTTATTTAAACAATATTTATTACCTTATATATTTCTTTGTTTTACATTATCATTGGACAAAACTAAGATTATTTCTAATAAATCAGATATTGTGTGTGTGTGTGTGTGTGTGTGTGTGTGTGTGTGTGTGTGTTACTCATCCCCTCCGCAAAGGTCAGAATTCGAAAAATTTCAATTTTACTGCCTGTGTTTATGTGAAAGATTCCATACTGATCCGATACCACTCTGGCAACCTCGGGAAATAACCTTAAACATTAGACTTCTTTAACTTTAAATAGTTACAGGTTAGTATATTGCTGACGAACTTTTGTTCGCTATGTATGATCGATAGTACTTTTTGATAATAATCAGCTCATTTCAAAAATACTGTGTTAGCTATGATAATTTTAGTCACGTTAATCGTGATACGACATGTTCCTACTTTTGTATCTCACGTTGAGAAATCTAAAATGCAAGTTAAAAGGAGATAAGCCCATGCTAATTCAAAAGCTATTTATGGTAACGATTGATTTATTTGACGGCATATCAGTACATTTGGAGTTATTCAATGTCGACATTTGATTAATTTGTAAAAGTCTTATTGTAATTATAACAAGATGTTTCAAATTCCATTACATTTTTTAATTGATCTTTTTTATTTGTATGACTTTTTGAGACGTGGCTTGATTGTTTATATTTCGAGTATTCGGATTTTGCCATCATCTTTATAGTTATATACTCGACTTTTCGACCGCTATGCTTTCCAACCCTTTTCAGGTGTTTCTTGTCGAAAGTAGGAACATTCATGTCGAATTTAGAATTTTCTCACAACTTTGAATCGAACTTTTTATTCAATCTACTGGGGGTAACTTGTTCTAATTGCGTAAACCATAAACAAACGCAAGTGTTAAGCTATGTTAAATATTCCTTGTTCCAAAGTACAAGAAACTCGAAAAACTATGGAGATGAAAGCGAAGTAAAGTACAACATCATAGAGAATGTAGAAGCAGGATTGAGGGAAAAAGATACAAAAAGCTAGAGAGACAGAGAGAGAGAGAGAGAGAGAGAGAGAGAGAGAGAGAGAGAGAGAGAAGTTTGGCTCATTTCATTTGATATCACATCGATGTTTTATGTTATTTAATATCAATATTATTTGATATCATATCATCTTTTTTTTTTTAATTCAGAAATATGATTTATTTGGAAATGATTAATTACAATCATATCTATTTATATTTTCAAAGCTCTCTGGAAATCATTTTATACTCATTTCTTTATCTGACTATTGTAACAACCATTAGTTTTAAGGAAATTATATGGTTTAATGCGATTCTATCCTATGCTAAAAATGTATACAAAATTATAACGTTTCAAGTAACTATTCCTATTTGATAAAAAATGACGATTTACTAGAACACAAGTTTTCAAACACAAACAATTTAGACATCTTGAACGGTTTCAAGTATTTCTATCTAATGTAAATAACTTTCAAACAAAACTATTTCCCCATAGATGGGACCCAAACAGGTGCTATCACTCCTAATATTAAATTACCCGGGAATAATGTAATTAAAGGAATACTTCACATTCTTTAGAAATTCAGAACGTGAGCCTCATCACCGGATGCAATTTAAAGTCTTAGGACACAAAAGAACATTATGAAGCAACTATAAAATCTTATTGAATCCATACGTTTAGTATATTTTTACAAGTTCTCTATGATCGTTCTTTATAAAAACTATTTTGTAGTTAATATATCTGTAGTAACTATAATGTGATTTATCAAAAGATTTGCTGCTTTATTTTTTCATATAGAGAGTTATATTTCGCAGGACACTCATACTGTAATCAGTTTATTCTGATCGCTTCAGCAAAGTTGACGGCAACATGAATCTGTCGCAAATTCTGTTTCAATAATCAAAATTTGACCATAGAATTCTACTAAGGGAGGGGGTGTCCTCGTGGTGTAATGGTTAAAGCGATGGACTGCGGAATCGTAGTAAGCGAGTTCGTACTCCAGTCACGCTATTACGTTCACTTTCGGGCAAATACCCTTGGGAAAGGTATGAACCCCCTTATTCTCCCAGCTATGGGTTAAATAGTGTCACTACTGTTCTTCTAGGAGAATAGCTTCGGCATTAAATAACCTACAAAGGTTGATATGCCATTAAACAAAGAACCCCAAACCCTCTCCTAAGGGAAGTAATATGGAAACTGATATTTAAATTAACTCTGATGTTCTTACGATTGCTAATGAGAACTTATATTTTATCATTTATTTTGCTACGTGCCCTGTGCGTTGGTATTGTAGAAATCATGACCTGAGAATTGCGCGATAAAAAGCTGAAAGAAAATAAAAACAGAAAATTAAGAAAATATTACAATCTGGCAGAGAAGAAATACAGAAGCAGGCATCGATATGTGCGGAATATGATTCACTGGGAATTGTGTTAAAGACTGAAGTTTATCTACTATGATAATGATATAAGCATAAGCTAGAAATTGCCATAGAAAATGAAAAACACCAAATTATCTGGGACTTTGAAATGCTCAAACATTTGTTTGATTACCTAATCTTGGCCGTTACGCATACATAGTTTTCATTTTTTTAAAAATCGTAAGAAAAAATCACCTTTTCATCAAGTGGATTTTGATGTTCCAGCAGACCGATGGCTAAAAAATAAAGGTAGGTTAACGGTAAACAAATATTTGAATTTTGTTAGCGAGATGAGAAAGTGCTGGAACATAAAGTGACGGTTATACCCATTTTGGAGCCCTAGAAACAGTCCCCAATAAACTAGGAAAGGTACTGGATGAACAGGTGATTAAGGGAAGAATCGAAACAATCCAGACCACAGCACTTCAACAATCAGCTAAGATTTTTTTGAAAATCAGAGATGAAGGAATATACGTTCTTACTCTGAGCCCAGTGAAACATCACCAATTAAAATTGGTGGGATAAACTCACCAAGAGTTTTTGAAAAACTAAGAAAATAAATAGTATGAAAAAATAATGTTACATTAACACTGAATGTAACACTATTGTGCTAGAAAGTTTTGACTTTAACTTTTTAGCATTTCTACATGTACAGGACTTCGTTGGTAACTATAGAGTTGCAGCAAATAAGTTGTTGAATGTCTCCTGAAATTCATTAGGTGAATCCCGTACATTGTACGTTATACATGATATTCTTTTTTTGCACAGTTATAATTCCTAGCAAACAATTACAGCTTTTAGTTGCAACTTTTTTTGATACAAAATACACACTGTTATAGGGAATCAAGTATAAATATCTCATATAAATAATTTTCAAACAGATCTATTTGACCCATCGATAAGACGCCGACCTGTAATACCACATAAGCTTATATTGCACTTTAGGGTAATGTCAATAAAAGGGTACTCAACACTCCACAGATCTCCAGTAATGAAGCCTCACCACGAGCTAAGTGTCATACCAAGACATCCTTTTTTGGGGGGAAGGATATCTAAAGTTTCTGCAGGGCATTCATTCGGCGTATTTTAAGCCAAGCAAACGCTGGGTCTTCCCTTTGGCAGTATATGTAAAGTTATTCGTTTTTGTTTTTCTGTGTTATTTTTTACGACCCTATCTTTTGCTGGAAGTAGTCAAATGAGGAGCGAGAAAAGAAAGGCGACAAGAAATTATTAGCTGCCAGAAAATACTTCGAAAGGATTAATAGGTGATAATAAATAAATTAAATGATGCTATTTGTATAAATATTGAAGAAAACTAACGACAAAAACGACATGGAAAGAGTAAGAAAAAACGAAAAAAGCCTGTGGTTATAGATTTGCTCAAATTTCAGCAGACAAATGCCGCTTCGGGGATACATTAGTAAAGCAACAGGTGTCTTTAACGAGAATCAATCGTAGCATAGGGACATGGATTCGCTTTTAACCGAGATACTATCGCTGATTATTATTTCAGATCTTCTATGTTTCAAGAATTTGGTATTAGAATAAAAAGCAATTAGATATTAAAACACGAGAGAAATACCCGTAAAATGAGTAAAAATAAAGTGAAATAACTCTTTAAATATTGACGCTTATCATTTAATTAAAATAATGGCTGATTTTTTCTTGCCACCATTTTATGATGAGAGGAAAGGACAGGGTAATTTGTAAGCAGGTAAATTTTAATTAACCGTGAAAATCAAAATCCACTCCCTGACGAGCAGTGTTTGAAATATTAGCTTGGATTAATTTTTGTCGCCTACTGTTCTGTTCGTCTCGGTTTTAGGAGAATATTTTGGTATTTTCTGAAGATTTTTGTTAAAGATTTTCGGGTTTTAATTTTGTGGGAAACCTGGAATGTTCAGGTTCACAGGATTTCAAGAAATACAAGAAGTTTGAAATATATAATTTTTGCTGTAGATGAGGAAATTTCACAGAATTCATGATTAATAATTGTTCTTATGTAAACTATGCATTGCTTAATACGAAGATCAATGAGAATTTCTCTTTCTTTTAAAAATATAATAACAACATTAATACACAACAAAAATTAATTAAACAAACTTACAATAGCAAAAAAAAAAAAAAAAATTCCATATGAAAATTTATATGATTCAGGCTCTGAAGTAAGTAGATTATTTATTAGCATATATTAGTATCAATATATATCATCTTATGTTTGAGAAGAAAAGAAAAGTTCAAAATCATAAGTCGGTGGTTAAATTTAGAATTACTCTAAAAATCAAACCTGTTGTAGGTCTGGAGATGTATTAGCTCTTCCATGCTATTCTCACCCAATAACAGATAGTAATTTACAAAGCTCTTTGCTTCGATGTGGCACAAGGCCCAATAACAGATACATGAGTGGAACCCCCAGAATCAAAACCTGGTCACAGGATTAGTCTTTATGCCATGTATACAGAACATTGAACTGGAACAATAAACTAGCTGAAATAAACCTCAACTATATATATATAGTCATCCGCAGACAGATCTGTTTCGTTCTATCAAAACTCATCAGTGTGGCTCGACATATTAGCTTCCCGTAGCTGGGATCGAAACCCGGTTGACTCAGACGCCAATCCAAGCCTCTAACCCTTCAGCCACGAGGAGCCAGTACCAGCGAAGTAAATTTTAAACGGTTATGAATCAAAATTACTATTGTTTACATACATCCGTTTAACGGCTACCGAGACCTCAATTCATTTATGAAGAGACTTGCAATAAACGCTAATGGCAACATGATTACTTCATTCGCCAGAGAACTCAACCCTATATATATTGTAGAAATAAAAGAGTTAAGGGCAACAATGAAGTGCTGTATAAGGTGTAATACATGATATATTTGTTTAAATAATGGCATATTGCCAAAAGAGAGTTTCTTTAAAAGAAAATTGAACGTACTGAGAGTTTTCTAACAACGTATGTACTTCAAGGTGAATGATTATCTTGTAATCCTGACATATTTGACCGATGGGATATATATATATATATATATATATATATATAGAGAGAGAGAGAGAGAGAGGTGTGTGTGTGAGAAAATATGTGTTTTCGTTTATATTCGTTTTTGTTTTTTTTATCAGAGAAGAAACTCGATCTCAGAATTAATGAATTATATTTTTATCCATACGATTTATGATTAAAAATAGGAATATAATTTATTCTTTTAAATACTGGATAATGGAATTAAATTTCCTTTCACGTATAAAATTTATTTCTAAGAAAAAATCAAGCCTACCACATGCGGCACTTGATTTGGCCAAAGTGGAAAAGGGAGAAGTAATTCCAGACAATACGGCCCAAAAATGCTACCTCGAGAATTACTATTAAGACTCTCAGTCTTAATTCGGGGACCAAGTTTAAAGACACGAAGAATTAGGCAGCAGATGGGTTTCGTCACTCGCTTCATGAATAGCCGATCAATATTTTAAGAAGGCAAGAAGCTTCCCATGAAATAAACCCAAAATCAACCGAAAGTACAAATTCGGGGACCAACTGAAAGGGCATGAAAACTTAAGCCAGCAGAAGGGTTTCGTCACTCGCTTCTTGAATGGCTATTCAATATTTTGAATTAAACCAAAATTGACTACTGAAATTCTACCAAGTTAGACAACTGAAAGAAAATTAAACTGAGAATTCTGCTGAAAAGAACTTTAAAGAAGACTCGAAATTAAATAAACATTGAAACATTTCGGCAAAACTAAAAAGAAAAGAAAAATACTCAAATTCAAAGAATTTTGTTTCCTAGACACTATAAGTTCCAGCAAATTGCACTAAATTTTGCTGCACTTTATCTTTTTATCCCTTTCTTTCTTGCTTCTCTAGTATAAATTTCCTTTTTAAAAACTTTATTGTGTGTGTTATCTTTTCGAATCAGTATCCGAAATAGAAAGCTGTAGAACTTACCGTTTAAAATTACCCAGTTAAATGCTAAATTTGGCTTTAGTGTCATTTCCTTCATATCAATTTTATTCTCTCTCTAAAATTCCTACAAATTTAGATTTACTCTAAATTCTTTACATTGCATATTCTATTCCCCTAAATTCTTTTTATAATGCAAATTTTATTCTCTTAAATATTCTCTTATATCGGAAATTGTATCCTATAAATCTCTTTACTTGTATTTTTTCATATATTCTTTTTTAAATTCGAAATTCTCCAAAAGCTTACGGCATTTACTCGTCTATATTTTAAGATAAAACATTAGAATATGCTCTGGTTTGGTTTGGTTGTGTTTTATATAGCAAACCCTCGGGCTATTGAATGCAAAATATTGTCTATATATATATATATATATATATATATATATATGATTTTTTTACAAGTGAGTAGGCTGTTGGTAAGTTGATTTTTAAACAAGTTAGACCTCATTTGTTTGCAAACAATTAAATAGTTTCATTCATTGCTAACTCTAATAATACTATTCAATGTTCGTCATTTATTTGCTCACGTTTAAATGCATCAAGAAAATTTATGTAACTCTAATAATCCTATCTGATACTGATAATTTGTTTTCATGCAGTCAAATGGTTTCACGTACTGCTGCCTCAGTGCAATTGTCTCAACCACTGTTTCTAGCAATTTTATGGTAGAATCGAGTTGTTACTTCTTTACCCCTTGAGCAAATCGAAGAAAACAGTCGGGACAATCATATACTTTACACGACCAACCGAATGATTGGATCGATCCTCTCCGACCGTTTTTTTAGCCCAGTAAGGACCGAAGTGGAGTACTATAAGTCACATGACCAATTCGATTTCCAGATCACGAACAACTTAGTTACCATGATCCGATTCTCAAGCATTACGTGTCGCTACTAACGACCAACAGGTGGTCATGCGGTGAGGGAGGGTTCTATCCCTCTGCAAAGGAGCGGTCAATGTATTCTTTGACAATAGCCAACAGAGGAGTAAACAGATTTTAGCGTAAGTCTTCTATTATGCATTATCTGATGTAAATGATGATATATTATTTTGTAAAGTAACATAATATTGTATTTTTTCTCTTTAAAAATGTTCATAAAGATTTAGAACAAAATAAGATTGTTCAAACAAAAGTGTTGACGGTAACGTAGGCCTGGAGTTAAAACTCTCACGCTCAAATCTCCAGACTCAATCGGTTACGCTAACAGGGAATGGTCATTTACTTCTCTTAGCATAGTCTTTGAGATCATTCTATAGATTCATTCAAAATTAGCAAACATATGCCTTGTTTTATCGTATTGCCATAGTTAGTAAGTTAGTCATAGAGACACTTATTTATTCAACCCTCACTGAGTGTTACACATTGTGGCCTTGTACAAGACAAAGTTCAGTGAGAAGCGAATTCATGTATATTGATCTGTTTTTCACACAGTTTTGGCCGAATGTTTCTTGGTCATTTTAAGGCATTCAATTTGCTTTGGATTCTTTCACTCACTTAATCTATTAAATCGTTTTATATTTTTCATTTATTTCTGATCACTATTAATTCTTTCTTTCTTTCTTTCTTTCTTTCTTTCTTTCTCCTTAATTACATTATTTTATATTTCAATCAAACAAAATCCTTTTTCATTTTTTCTCATCACTTGTTTCTAAGTTTGTCTCTTTCTTTCTTCCTCTGTTTCTTTTCTTTCTTTCTTTCTTTCTTTCTTTCTTTCTTTCTTTCTTTCTCTTTGCGCCGTCATTCTTTCCGTCGTTTTGTATTATTTCTAATTATTTTTTAAGTTCATGAAATATTTTCCTTATTCATTTCTTCTTGCATTGTATACATCGTTTGTTTGATTGTTCTTTTATTTGTTTGTTTGTTTCTTTCTTTTTCTTACTTTTTTCATTATTTTTTCGCCATTGTCCCATCTTAATTTGAAAATATTTTTATATTCTGTTTCCATATATTCTGTTTCTAATCTCTATATCAACTCCTGATTGACATTTACATAGTCTTTCTTTCTTTCTTTCTTTCTCCTCGATTATTCACGATTATTTTCCCAGAGTTTCTATTTTATGAATGTTCCTTATTAATTGGCTTCTCTTCATTTTTCTATTTTCTTTCCTTCTTTTTTGCTTGCTTTACTACATAATTAAAAAAATTAATTATATATCTTTATTGTTTTACTTTTCTTTTTTTTTATAGTTTTCATCAGTTTCATTTTAATAATTCCCTTCCTATCCTCCGCAATTTCCTGACATAAAATCCCCATTGATTCCCCCATTTTCCTTTGCTCAAACAATCAACATTAATTACTTCATAACATGAACAAAAGGAAAGCTTTTAATTACATCAAAATAACCCGGACTATTTATCTTGCAATGAGAGCA
The DNA here is from genome assembly GCA_963585895.1 of Sepioteuthis lessoniana. NCBI lineage: Eukaryota > Metazoa > Mollusca > Cephalopoda > Myopsida > Loliginidae > Sepioteuthis > Sepioteuthis lessoniana. The sequence continues at coordinate 35,634,231 of OY757938.1, forward strand.
AAAAGACAGAAATAGAAAGACAGACAGATGATCACAAAAAATATAAATAAATAAAAAACAAAGAAATAAAGCAAATTTATCTTTATCAACTCAGAAGAATTAGATTCCTAATTGGTCTCGATGTGTACATTTCTATCAAGTATTCCTTTTGACGGAGGCGTAACGGTTATCGTCGAAGAACAGGAGCACGAAGAGCTAAGTTCAAATGAAGAGTCATTTCTACATTCCACTTGGCACTCCCGATTTTTAAGGAAAACTTAGTTGTAGAAAATCCTTTGCACACTTAATGATAATTAACCAAAGATTGCAATACAAGTGCCACTTCGATCATAAAACACCTTTCTGAACTCAGAAATATGTCTACTCATGGTTAATGTATCCGTTATGTGATTGTTTCTCGGTATAATCAAAGAGTTGCTATCTAATCCTCATTGGAGAGGAGACTCATTACCAAACCTTTCCCGGATAGAATCACTACCAATCATAAAAAGTAGATAGTCTATAATCACATCCAACAGAAAAAAATAATGGTCAGCTCCTAATGAAAAGAGATAATCCATCCCCCAACCAGGACCACGGTCGGAAAAAAGTTATTCCCAGTGTTTGGTGGCGTATGGATAGTGTCGACTACCATGAAGTGCTAAACCAAAACCAATCCGTTAATCCAGATTGCCGTTCCTAAATGAAGATAGGTACATATGCGATGATAATATTTAGATAAACTGAGCTTACATTCCTTTTTATAAAACTTACATGAAAAATATTATTACTCTCCTAACATCTGAATTATATATATATATATATATATGCGTGTGTGTGTATGTATGTGTGTGTATTTTTGTGTATGTGTGTGTGTGTATATGTGTGTGTGTGTGTATGAATGTATTGCTAGAAAATTAGAGATAGTTACCTCGTAAAGTGCTGCTGATCTTCTTACCTTATTAGTTTACATTTCCTAAGTCACACAGCAATATTATAATCCTTATTACATTATATCTATATATAGAGAGAAGAGTATGGTGGCAGGGTCTAATCGAATTGATTAGGAGGGTGCAGATTCACTTTCGTGAACAAACCTGGAGACCCAGGAAGGTCCGAGTGTCGTGAAGAGGAAAGTGGATACCTCAAAAGCTTATTAAGAGAAATAGGTCTCCTCCGATGTCTAAAGAGAGGCAGTAACCGGTCGGAAGAGCGAAATCATGGCCAAACTCAGTCGCATTAGTAGACAGTGTGTTGTCGAGGCAACAGGCGGCAGCAGTTTCCAGCAGCCCCAAATATGGAATGACCTTGAAAAGCAACCATCATGATTCACTAGAACATAGCATCAGGCCAGGAAGTAGTCCTCGGTTGAAATCATTTGTTAGCAATTGCAGAAGGAACGGTGACAACGGCTCCGCGAAAACCCATAACGCTTAAAGTAAATCGCACCTCCTGGTATTTCGATCAGCTGGAGTCTCCCTGATAATAAGAAGCAGTCTGAATGCATATGTCATTGTTGTATTTACAGGTGAGGTGGGCCGTCTGGTTGTGGCTGATATAGCCGTGAGAAACACCAACTTCCTGACTGGCAGCACACAGAGTTAAATATCAAAACAGTTTTATTTTAGATAATTTATTTTAGCAGGATTGTTTCAGTTTAGACGTCAAAGCAGTTCTATTTCGAGCAATTCAGTTTAGCATTAGTAAGCAGTTTAAATATCAAAACAGTTCATTTTTAAACAATTCAGTTTAGTCTAAGCCCGCTGTTTAAATGCAAAAAAACATTAATTTCAAGAAACCACGGTTTAGTTCTATTTAACCCATAGATTGGACCCTCATCAGATACTACAACTCCAGGGCAGAGTGAACCTGGGACCGATGGCAATTAAGGGGTTTTCCGCATCCCCCAAAGTTCCGGCATTACTGGAATTTTTTCCTGAAGTTGTTTAGTGTCATATCCAGGACACTAGTTGGGGGGTCTAACCCCTCTGCAGAGAATCAGTCGGTGTATTCTAAAGCCCCAGCCGACAGGGCAACATTAATGGCAAGAGTGAAGGATATGCCGAGGATACAAAAAGCCATTATTCATGTGTTTTAGGAAGTTGACAAGACCCAAAACGAGCAATCCTGGTCGAATCTCAAAGATAACAAAACGAACCTGTTCAAAACAGTTCAACTGCCAAGGCAATGGCTACAAATGAATGTCAGTTGTATAGAATCCTCATTTCCATTTAATTTGTTCATTGTGAAATTTTCAAAGCCTGAAATTATGCTGGGATAGATATTTCTCGACCGACAATACTCCAGTGACTTCATCTTCTCAACTAGAGGATACAAATTTCGAAGCCACAACAAACATTTAAACAGAAACGAAAACGTTCCTTATGAGATTGGGATCATCATGATTGGTTTCTTTTTCCATGTGATCAGGGTATTTTCAGTGATGTATTTCCTTCAGAGATCGTGTCTCCCGCGTCCGGAGAAAGTTGTTTGAGACATATGACGCCCAATGCGTTAAAATAAGCGTAAATACCCTTCAATATGTAATGGTTCGGGATTGCATGTCAGTCTTCAGTGTTGGAAAGATCTGTCTCTTTAATAGATGGACCAACTCTGCAGACTATCTCAATGTCCTAGATCATTATCTTATCCACCACATTGAGGACAGGCTCAGGAACATTGTTCCACTCACTCAACAAAATCTACCAAAGAATAGTTCAGAGAGAAGAGGATATCTGATCTTGCTTGGCCTGCAAATAGTCCAATAGAAATTATCCAATAGAAATTTGGGGGGGAATCCTTCAGAAGAGATTAAGAAAATGATATGCATCAAAATTTGAAGAACTGAAGGGAGTCACTTCTGATGTGAGGTCATCAATACCTGAAGGATTACAATTTGATCGTTTCGTAACGAGAACGAATGAAAGAAATAGTAAATGCTAAAGTTGCTGCCACAAAGTTTCAATTTACTATAATAGTTCTTCAAAAGAGCCTTTAGTAATAGATATTTTTCCTTGATCAAAACAAACTTTTTATCCTCTGGTTACTGGATAGGAAAATCTTCATATTTCAAAAATTTTACATTAAAATAAAAAAGTTTGCTATGAAATACAACCATAATATTTTAAACAGAGAATGCATATACACTTAAGAATAAGCTGTCAAACTTTAAACAAATTCGAATGATAAATATGCAAGTAATACGCAAAACAACTGAAATTTCCATTTCATCTAATTGATGTAGTACAACTGTCTGTGCAGCAAAGGTTCTCTCATTTTTGACTGATTTTATTCAAACTTTCCGGATTTGTTAGAATTTTGCCTGAAAATGATCCTGGATTGTTTGAGTTCTTACTGCACAGACCTTTTTAAATAATCTTAAGGTGACGTCATGTTTTACAAGGTCCTGTTTATCTAAAACACTCTAAAATTCAGGTTTTATCGACAATTTTACTACACTCCTTGAAACTCTGATATTGAACAATATAAATGTGTTAATATTATCAGGGTTTCTGAGAATGAAAGAAGATTCTATTTTCATTTGATTCTGTTACCCTGACTACAATGAGATGAAGTTAATAATCTGTTAAAAGTTCATGGAATTTCCTCAATCATTATGTTTTTTATTCAAGTGATTATACTGTAAATGATTTAAAGATTCCTAGTTTAAATTTCGTCTTGTCGATGTCATCAATTTCCATATCTTTTGGTTCATTCCTTGGGTTATTTACTTGTTACATGTTGGGCTATAAGTGATTATGTATTTATTGTTCCTGTAGGTACCTATTGATTTCTGTTGGAAGGAACGGTATGGTATTAGGCACCGGTGTAATTGGTTCTCTACGCGTGTATGCACACTTGGCTATTTCCTTAACGACTTCTATCGAGTTGAGATTGTCTGAGAAATCTGGTGGGAATACACGAGTTGAGATTGTCTGAGAAATCTGGTGGGGATACACGAAGGTCCATAAGGGCAGGTTGTGATATGTATATACCAGACGATTTGTTTGACACGTAAATAATCTGTCCCGTCTCAGCATGAGGTATCTTTCCGGTACTTAAAGGTTTTAAAATATCTGATCCACTTGAACAATTTTGAGCCCCTATATAGGTGAACGTGAGGATGCGAAGACTGAGTGCGTTCAAATGACCTGTGAATTCAATGCTTTAATGTCCCTTCTATTGTCAGTGCTAGATGTGGAATGAGGAGCAATTTAAAGCAGGTGAACCACACTTGATTCAAATCGTCCCCAATTCTACAAAATATGAGGCACCACCTTGGACGGTGTCAAACCGATGTTTTGACTCAATGTTGGCCTCCTAGCAAAGCGAGTGAGATGGGGTTTCAAATTAATGTTTGAAACACTTAATGAGCTACATTCTTTCTTGCTTCTTGTTGATTTATTCAGGTTTCGATTACAATATTAGGTGATTGCCGACATGTTTTATAGGTGGCTCCTTTTTCCGAATTTATGTCACCAGATTTGCTGCAGGGCAATATCTTTGGTGAATTGGACCACTGGGGTGAAATATTTTCCCGTAACCAATACAAGGTTTCTTATTTGGCGAAGAAGTAAACATTTTAGTTTTTTGATGTCGTTCAGCCGCCAGGTGCTCGTGACCAGATATCTTTAGGTAGGGCCAAGTCGACTGGCCAACTTCATTTTAAAACCGTGCAGTTGATTTGTTGCTTCCAACTTTTCCTCGGGTGTAGTGAAGATGGCAGCTTCAGCCAAAACTTGACTTCAGCCAAAACTTGAGTCGAATTCTCTGCAGCTTTCCGTGCTGTGACAATCAACTGTGAACGGACAAAATTGAAGTTGGACTCGTAACATTGCTAAAAACTTTGAAATTGACTCGCCTCTATAAAGTCGAAAAGAGCCTGTTAACTTCAGGTGAGCATATCATTCTCAGTTTGTTGCGTATTTCAATTGGATTGGTAAACCAAAACTTCTCCTTATACCGGGTCCATACCTCAAGGAATAATGTAATATAATAGCGGAGGGATTTTTTTATATTATCATTTTTCGTTTTATATATCTTGCCTTTCGGTTTAGGTAGGCTGAGAACCTTTCGGCTTAGTGCATGGGTTAGTTAGGTGGATGTGACAATCAGAGATGTCACAATAAAAACCCCTGATAGAAAATGACCGGGGAAGTGAATGAATTTCGTGTTTTTCGGATTCCCTATATCTATTTCACATATTTATATCTTGGTCGTATTTTTGGACCTATATTTTACATATATATATAACAATAATACCCAGTCGTTCTCGGTTGCGTTCGGTTCAATGACAGGACTGTCTGGTTTCTTTGTGTTGGACATCTGAATCGTGTGAGGAGTTCCACCTCAACAAAGGGCGATAATTTCTCTCTGTCGATCGATAATGTTTTGCCTGAGTTGAGTAAGTAAGTTGTGAATCCAGTCTTGTAAATATACCCTGTTTTATTTTCACTTATCAATTAAATACTGTTCACAGTTCCAGGTAAAGCAGTAATTAGGAAGTAGTTGTAATATTGACTCGCAATTACTTTATTAAGTATCATTAATATACTTGATACTGTATAACTTTGTGCCAATACAGGATTAGATTGATGCAACATTAAAACTATAGTAATGATAACAATCAAACATTTATAAAATAATCAAATATAGGCGTTAAAAAATACATACGTAGATAAAGAAAGAAATCAAACGTTGAAAATCGATCTTTCACTTTCAAGCCCTTTCATTCGTTTGGCCTTTTAAATTTGACTTTCCTTGAAAATAAAAACAAGTCAAAAGAAGTGGACTTTATTACACAAAGCAGATAAAACTAAATTTGAAAGAAAGGTTTTAAACAACAACAGACACATTAGCTCTATGATCACAGACATTAGGAATTATTCTACAATCAATAAAAGAAATTTGCAAACTTGTGTGAATTTCTATTTTACCGTTCAATTATTTGTGCCATTAGCAGAAATTTCCGATATAATGTTTTATATGAAAAAATCAAATTGTAATACAGTAAAAGCTTTCTTATTCTCGGTGAACCTGATAACCGAAAACAAAGTATCGACTAGGAGAACTCTTGTGGTAAGTGTAGGGAACGGTCATACTGAAGTTGGAGATTTTTATAGGTTTGTCAGTCAGACAGTGATATAGTAACCGGCAAAGGACAAATAAAGTGCCTAAATTTCGAAGGTATCATGACCTCACTTCCACTCTAGAGCTGGGCTGCAATTTAACAAATAAATAATAATTCCTTCATCGATTCAAAATACCACTCGGAATCTTACCGATTAATGATCAGCCAATAATGAGAGGAGACTAGTAAAGTGGGCAGCATTTTTTTCGGGGACCTCGTATCTGATTTTTTTTTTCTTTTCTATGGATTTGTTTTTACCACACCATTTAGTCCCGGTCCTTGGCAATATTCATCGATACTCAGCCGTGCGACAATAAAAAATGGAAATAGTTTAATCTGAATATTTACACACAAAATTCCACACGTAACCTTAATAATTTGTATAAATTCCATTGTATTTTGGACTAAGGAACATACAAAGTTTGTAGAAAAAATTAGAAAATAGAATACACTACTTTTGTCTAATTAAAGACAGTTTAAATCATGTAATAATTTTACACGGACTAAAATTCATCTAAAAAGAAACACACACACAAATAAATTAAAACGTCTTCGTCAGCTGATTACTTTATTTTTGCAAGATTTGCTGATAGGAGAAAACGTTGACTTTAATTTAGTCCAATTTAATGTTAATTGATTTTAAAAATCGTTGTTTCTTTCTTTTTCTGTTTTTGTAATTTGAATTATTATCTTTCTCTGAAAATCAAGAAAAAACTTTAGAATTAATTTAAAAAACAAATAATAAGGTTTTTAATATAAGTAGTCGAAATTATTTCAAAATTTTACATTTACAAATTTAAGGGTTTTGTTGACACACCATGACTTTTAATCCGAAGTAATAATAATGTAATTATTTTACATCTCCAGCTTTGAAAATTTTCTAGAAACCTGGTAAGTAATGTTTACTGAAATAGGACTTATATTTCTGTAAGACAACAACATATTATGATTTAGTGAGTTATTTAAGGGCGAAAAAACGTATTTCTATACATGACGGATACACTATAATATACATCACATTTTGCTTTTTATTTTATTTTTTCCATCCTACAACAAAAAATAAGGTGTCCTGGTTATAGCATTTCAATGCATCCGGTAAGAAGTCTCCGTTTCTTGAGTTCTGGCCAGTGTGGAGTCACCGTTTTGGTACTATTACATCCAGATACATTTAGAATGGTTGTATCTGTTAGTAATTGTTATTTATAGATAGGAATACTTGTGTACAGATTACTAGTATTATATAGGAAACATTGAACCATATAACTATAAGCAAGGTATTTGTATAAAGATTAGTTACTTGAAGCTTTAATTGTTTACAAATCATTATCATTACTTAAACGCATATAATCCTGACTTCGGCATTATATAACCCGGCAAGGTTTGACATCCCATAAAACCTTTCAACAAAACAAACAATTAACCAAATAAGCAACATTTATTTTCTCTTCGTCTTTAGTTTCTTATCTTTTCCTTTTCTTTTCCCACTTTTTGTCTTCCAATATTTACGTCTTTATTCATTTTCTTCTTCTCTTTTTCCGACTCTGCAGTTATTTTTTTCTAATTGTTTTTTCATGCAAATGCCATTGTTTCTATTCTACATCACTCTAAAATACAATATAAGTTCATTAAACCAATAAAATCTTAACTCACTACGACATAAACTTTCACAATCTTGTCAACAACGTAATTGCTCACATAGTTCCTCCTTAAGTGATGTCTGATTTAAGGCCCAGAATTCCATTAAACTATTGATGATGTATCCGACAAAAATAAATTTGGGCATATGAGAAATATTTTTTAAATGGTAAAAAGAAAAGAAGACGTTCTCTCCAAAAAATAGAAAAGATAAGAAAGGAAACGGGAAAGAGAGATTTAGAAAAAAACTGAAAGATTGGACTGCCATTTCTACAAAAACACGAAAGAAATGGTTTGTTCACTTTGGTGGTGACACTGACTTCGTTATTATCGCTTGAGTTTCGCAAGTAGATACATTAACTTCATACATGTTTATAATCCGCATAGACTATGTACTTTGAACGTCCTTACATCTCAAATAGAAAACGGTTTTACGCTAAAAAAATAAGTGAGAAGCAGATGGTATTTGGCAGAAATTATAAATGACGTAGACTACGCAGATAAACTAGTGCTTCTGGCCAATAAATCGCACAAGCCAAATCTCTTCTGCTTATCCTGGTGAAAGCAGCTGGAGGTATTGGCCTCGATTTGAACGCAAATAAAACTGAGTACATGTATTCTTCTTCAGAAGCAGGCCATTTAAATTATTTGAAAATTCACATATCTCAGCGGCTATATCTCATCGAGTGAAAGTGGTGTCAACATACACCTAGTAAAGGTGCTGCTTACTATCGAAGCTTATCAATCGTATTGATATCTGATCTTTCCCATAAAATAAATCTCTTCCAAGCTGAGGCGTTGTCAATACTTCTGTATGGATGCACTTAATAAAACGCATGGAGAAAAAAACTCGAAGGGAGCGATATAAGAATGCATCGTGCTGTTTTGAATAAATCCTGTAAAGAGCACCCTCGTAAAAAAGCAGCGGTACGGCCACTTACCTCTCTTCTCTAATCCAACCAAGAAAGATGAACAATACATGCGGTACACTGCTGGAGAAGCACGAACGAACTCATAAGTGACATTATTCTATGGACTGCAAGATATGGATGCGACAGTGTGAGCCGACCAGAAATGACATACATTAACTTAGTGCGTTCCTTGGATGTAGTCTGTCAGGAGCGATGGATGATAAGTACGAAGAGAGAGAGAGAGAGAGAGAGAGAGAGAGAGAGAGAGAGAGTATGAGGGAGGGAGAGAGAGAGTGAGTGAGTGTGTGAGGGAGACAGAGCGAGTGAGCGAGTCAGATAATGCGCGCTGTTAGCACCACTTGATCATGATGATATTACGGTGCTTTAAAGCTGCTGCAGTATATACAGAGAGAGTTTCGTATCTTAGATAAAGACTATGTCTCCGTATAATACATGTATTGCAATTTATAGTTTCACGCCTTCGTGATCAGTAAGCAATACTATATTTTCTTAAGCTATATGTTAGATAGTCTCTTAAAAGATGGAGTGTATATACTCAGAAACTTATGATTTAACCGTCACAGTATGTGGTTTTCTTATTTCTATTGATTTACTTTTGGAGAATTTGGAAATATATGAACACACATACGAATATATATATATATATATATACATATATATATATATATATGTGTGTGTGTGTGTGTGTGTGTGTGTTTGTGTGTGTGTGTGTGTGTATTTGCATTGGAAAGAAGGTTCTAGCTACCCCAGTAATTAAGCTACTGTTATATTTGAATATACAAATGCCTTTTGGGCATTCTTTAAAATTTTCACTTCGCGTACGCAATGAATGGTCATCGAATAATCGATAGATTGATCGCTATTTCTGTATTTATATGTATTTGAGTCAAGTAAGATCCTGACGAGCAGGAAAAACCTGCGTTTATAGAAAAGAAGCATTTGAAATTATGACTTCAACTGGACTCAAATTTCGAAACCATCGCTGGTATGAAACACCTGGAGTATTCGTATTTATGTATCTTTGTCTATCTGTCTCTCTCCCTATATATATATATATATATATATATATATATATATTAAAAACTTAAACAAACTTAGGCATGAAATTAGATTCCATCTTAGCCAACTGAAAACTTGATTCTAAAGTCTAAGAAAATTAAATGACAACAAAATGAAATTACTGAAACCCTTCAACAAACTATTAAAATATAAATCCAGGATATAGGAAGGAAATTTTGTATTGAAAGATGTAACTCGCTTATAAAGAACAAGGTAAAAAAAGTCAATTGAAAGGTAAAACTGCCTAAATAGGAAAGAATCTGATAACTTGAAAATAAAATTACAAGTAGCAGGGAATATTGGAAGCAGGCACTAACAAACAAACTTAGATTATGGAAAAAGTGAAAAAAGTTCCACACAAAGAATAAAACACCACAGCTAAAACCACGTGAAAGAAATACACACATGAGGAAGTCCCACTTGAAAAATACTCTGGCCCGTTCTGGAAATGGACAAGAGGACATGGAAATTGATGACTATACAAAAGTTTTTACACTCGAGACATAGATTAAACAGACTTTGTATCTTTAGAAAGGGAAGAGGAAGAGAGGTATCCAGCATTGTGGATTGCTTAAATCAAACAATTCAAGGACACTAGGAAAGCGGAGGAAATCAAAATAAGTAAATTCTGCAGTCATTAATAGCCATGTCAATACACAGAAATCAACGAAATGTAGAAAAGAAGTGGGATGAAAAAAAAAACCGTATTGATACTTTAAGCGGCAAACTGGAGAAATTACACACAAGATGAACTGGGCATGGTTAATAAAGGGAAACCTCAAATGTGAAAATTATTCTCCTTTTAAGAAGCTAAAAACAATGACGTAAGAACCAATTATATGTAAGCAACATTTGATTATACTCAATAGATTAGCAAATGTAGATTATGTGGAGATAGACATGAAACAATTGATCACATGATTACTAAATGCCGTCAACTGGTACAAACAGGGTAGAGAAAAGTAAGCACAACTAGGTGGGAAAGGTTATCCATTTGGAATCGTGCAAGAGATCAGAATTTGACACTACTTATGAATGGTATGTGCACAAATCAGAATCCATCCAAGAAAACGGGATACGTAAGATTCTTTAGGGCTTTGAGATAAAAACAGACAACTCAATCCCTACCAGAAGGCCAAATCGAGTGTTTATTAACAAGAAGAATATAATTTATCACAAAGTGAATTTTGCTTTTCCAGGGTAACACAGAGTGAAAACGAAAAAATCGAAAAGATTGACAAATACTTGGATCTTGCCAGAGAACAAACAAACCTTTGGAACATATAGTAGGTACGCTGGGAACGGTCACTAAGTCTTTGGGTCCTGAAAATACTTGCTGTCATTAATAGTTTCGTGTAAAACCACCAGTCTAAACCCATATAAAAGACTCTCAAATTGTTAAAGAGAAGCAGAAGATGCAGCAGAAGAAACAACGACAATAATAACAATAACTGGAAATGAGTGGAAGATTAAGTAGAACGGGAAAAAAAAGATGAATGAATAAGAGTTACCACTTCGAATTACCCAAATGACCGTCCCAAAGCTTAAATGCATGTTAAAATAATTATCCTAGCCAGATCACAAAATGAATCCAATCAATTTTTTAAGAAGAACTCAAAAATTTAACAGTGGTCAAAAAATTAAGTGCCATCTAAAGCGATTACTAACTTATTTTGCTTGTTATATAGAGTGTCTCAATGTACACGAGACCCATGTGATTGCAAGTAACACTACTAATAAAAATGTGTTCTTTTTTCTTTCAAATTTGAAAATAGTTTACAATAACAACTATTAATCCTTGATTACAATGCTTTGGACAAGAAAGGAAAATATATTCTGCGTTAAGACTCATTTAGAAACAAAATCATTCAAAATTGTGTAAGCAAAATTTCGCAAGAAGTTTAACTTTAATAATTACCCCTGGAAAAGCTAAATTTATCATTGGCTACACAAATTTCAAGTCACGGAATCAGTAAATAACGTCAAAAATTGCAGAAAATACCATATCTGGCAGGAAGATGACAGCAAGATGCTCTGACAATGTGGATGAGGTGAGAGATTCTGTCGGATCGAGTCCGAAAAAGTCCCTTCGAAGAGGTGTCCAAGAACGTGCATCATTTCAAAGAATCTTAGAGAAGGATCTTCAGCTTTTCCCGTACAGATTTCAGATTAAGCATACACTCATACGAGCTGACATGGAAAAACTTTTACTGATGTCCCGGTGGTTCGGGAACAAGATTGAATAGGATCCTGACTTCTTTGATTATGTTTGGTTCAGCGACGGAGCATACTTCTAGCTACGTGGACATGTCAGAGCAATAACTGTAAGTATTGGGGCACACAAGCCCCAGACAAGGTACTTCAGCAGCCCTTGCACTCTGTAGAATGAACGACCTGGGTGGTCATCTCAAAACATGGAATTATCGAACCGTTTTAGTTTGAAAACGCTGACGAGGAGGCAGTCACTGTCACAAAGGAGCGTTATATTGATGTGCTGAGCAAGTTCTGGAGAGCACTTGGAATACGTCGTGGGGTAAATCAAGAATTACAGTGGGTCCAACAAGACGAGGCACGATGGATTGGCTCAACCATCGATTCCCTAATCGGTTAATCAGCAGATGTTGCAAACCCTTGTGCTCCCCCCTTTCACCCGATCTGAATACTCCCTACCAGATTTTCTATCTCTGGAGAAGAAAGCTTATGAGAACAATCCACAATCCATTGCTGAAGTTAAAGTGGCTATCAATTAGAAGATCCATGCCTTACCGAAAATGCGTGCGTCAGGGTAATTGATAACTTCACTAAAAAAATTCAAGAATGTCACTCATTTGGAACTCATCCAGTTAAAAAAATATATCTTTTGAGCTGGAGACATCCAATCAATTTTTTTTCAATTTTTATTTTATCAGCTTTCAATTTCTTTTTTAGTTTCTTGTCTCTGGAATAAATCATTATCATATTAATGGGTTGCATCTATTTTGAGACACCCTTTATTATCAAATGAAAAGTGGAAATATTTATTACTGTAATATTCACTCGACTTTCAAAACTTATAAACAAAACTTGAAAATGAGTGGGGCATAGTATTGAAGTGGGACTCCTTTGCCGGAAGAAAACAATCAAAGACAAATGAATCTGTAATATCACACGAAAATAACAAAATGATTGCTTAAACGGAGACTAATACTAAGTTACTAATAGTCTCTTTTAAAGGTGTGAATATTATTTATTTATTTATTTATTTATTTTCATTTGTAGCCCTCTTAAGTGTGTTCTTCTGAAAAATATCAGGTTACATATGTGACGAGCAGTGTTATTGATCAACCCATCGGTCTGGTATAGCCACATTATACTAACCATGAAAAATATAAAATCCAAACCTAAATCAACGTGACACTCAGATGAGAGATCAAAGTGCCATGATCACCAGATGCTCTCTTGATAGCCGACATGGGGGATCCGGTTACCTTCTGGCGGATGATGGCTTTATGTACGCAAACGACGACTACGGCAAATACTAAACCAGCGGACAAAATGAACCAAAGAAGACAATAAAAATGATCTTCTTAAAATGTTATTTTAAGAGCAACTTGAAACAAATGATTATTGAAAAGCAACTAAATGTAATACAATATGCCAAAGCCTTACTGGATATGCTAGGATGATATTAAAGAAAGGTTGGTTTTCTGACTTTGAAATAATAGAAATATATATTTAAAAAAATAAAAAGGAAAGGATATAGACAAGGTCCCCCAACCCAAGTCGAAGCATCAAATTCTGAAAAACTCAAGTCCTCAAACCGAATTGAATAACAAAATAGAAAAAACAAAACACCCAACACCCTAGTACAATAAAACAAATGCTAACGCAAGAAAACAAAATGAACGCTGAATTAATAAGGGAAATTATGACTGAAAAGAAAACTACAATACCATCCCTTCCAAACCAAAATGATAAATAGATAAACCAAATATTTCCACGCGCAAAATCACTAAACTAAACGAGTTAATTCATGCAGGAGCGAAATTAGCCAGTGGTAAAGTCGGTATTCCCCCAATGAACCCAAATTGAAATACAAAACCTGGATCGAAAATTAGGCTTGAAAGACAGAAAAAGAAAATGCGACAATAAGCAAATATGCAGAGAAAAAACACAAGGAAATGTCAGGATGAAAAGACCAAAACAAAACTGACGAGTCTGACAACACAGCTTAAAAAGATAGATCAAAAGTTATCAGCAAAAGAAGAGTGATTTAAAAGATACCGAGACAGTGTTAAACAATACAAAGAGAATTAGACTTTCAATATTCACGAAAGAGCATTGAAGTGGAGAATGAGCATAAACAAGTGGAGAATGAGCATAAACGAAAAAAAAAAAAAAAATCCGGATGCAAAGGAAGCAAAGAAATTTTGGAGTAAAATATGGGAACCGAAAGAACATCACAGAAAAGCTGAATGGATAAATCATATGAAAACTCAATTGTAAAAAATCGAGAAGCTTCTTAGGCAGAAATATAGCTGGAATCGTTCAAACTAAAAGTTGAAGAGCTTTTTGAATTTCAAATGCAAACAGAAGAGAGAAAAGAGAACCTGTCGTTTAGAGGATGTTGTCGTCCCGGCAGACCACAGAATGAAAATCAAAGAAAACAAAAAGAGATATAAGCACTTGGGTCTCGTTAGAGATCGAAAAACTGTGAAACATGAAACCGACGAAAATACGAATTGTAATTAATACGATTTGAACGGTCGCCAGAGGTTTTGAAAGGGAGCTGGAAGTGTTGGAAGGCGGACGACGAGCAGAGACCATCAAATCTACAGCATTGTCAAGAATGTTCAGAATACGAAGAATCTGAGAAACAGGGTGAAACTTGCTGTTACTCCGACGTCAGTGAAAAATCATCAGCAAACACTCTCCCGGCAGTCGCTGGAGTAAAAATCGAAGAAAACGAAAAGACAGACAAGTATTTGGACCTTGCCAAAGAACCTGAAGGTGACGGTGATACCCCACCTGTAATTGGTGCGCTTGTAACAATCCCAAAATGCTTGGTAAACAGTTGGGTGTGTTGAAAATTGGAGGACTGGCGGAGACCATCAAAACTACATCGTTGTTAAGATCGACCAGAATACTAAGAAAAGTCTTGGAGATTTAAGGAGACTTGCTGTCACATAGATTCCAGTGAAATACCATCATCTATCGCGGGTGGGGAAAACTCGTAAGGATGAAATATACTGATTAAACTTCAACGAAACTAGAAAATTATTAATGAAGAATAAAAGTTTTAATAAAATATCGAGTTTATAATAAATAAATCAAGTTCAATAACCACAAACTGGATCAAAAGACCACCCGACCACCAACAAAACAAAACAAAATAATAAATCACTGTAGGTATGAAAAAGGACCAGTAAAAACTAGACAACCCTTCCTCGAATGAGCATAAACTAGATTAACATTCCTATTACTCAACGTGGAAACATCTTGGTCTAATAAACATATTGGTAAAAAACTGACAGTCATCAAAAGTTATTGACTCTGCGTATATACTCTCAAAAACTTCACAGTATATATATATATATATATATATATACCCAGGAGAAAAAAGCAATAAGCTTCTAAAAACAATTTGGGGAAAACTTAATTTATCTATTCTTTTCAACTGACCGTTTAATTATGAAGTTCATATTGATCGAAGCATCATAAGGAACTTATAATCACTCCAGTAAATTGCATTTCACTTCTTGTCTCATATATATATATATATATATATATATATATATATATATATATATATAATATTCCTGTCTGTGCGTATGCATGTGTATTTGTATACATTCGTGTCAATCTTCGTATAATATTCATAAAAGCTTGTCGTAAGTATTCAGATTGGAAATATATTTGGAAGATATTCAATGGAATAATAGTATATCCAAAAGGATTTTATTTTCTTGGCTTCTTAATTTTTAATTATCAGTGAATTTTAAGAAGATTGCGTTGACAATTCTATGTCGATGACATTTAACAAAAACACTAATTTATGTAGTATACAGGGCCGCAGAAATTTCACCGGAAACTTTCCCAGGCTAATATGAACTTTGCATAATTGATATCGAGTGATTTATATACAGATGGATATTAGAATAGTAAGATAGATAAGACATATAGGTGAATATGAATAAGTAGGTCGGGGTAGATCGGTATGAAGACACTCGGTAATTCACAATGTTGGGTTCAAAATATGAGTCCAGTGGAAATCATAAGTTCAAATGCTTCTTTTCTATAAAGGCGGACTTTTTCCGCTTGTCAGTCTCTCTCCTGACCCTAATACATATAAATGCAAAAATAACGATCAATCTGAAGATGGATAATAAGTATATAAAAACACTCCTGAATTCGAATAAAATGCTCTCAGAAAATGTTAAATCAATTAGTGGTATGAAACTGGAGATTATCGGTTAGTAACAAACATTTACATTTTTATTTATATAGATTATCCAAGTATTGGAAAATTAAACATTTTAGAAACATGCATTTTCTTTTTTTTTCCATTTAAACAAAGTGAGCCACAGCAACGCGTGGCCGGGTACAGCTAGTATATATATATATATATATATATATATATATATATATATATATATATATATTAAATTTGAAAAATTATATATATATATTAAATTTGAAAAAGTCGAATACTCCAAAATGCTTTGATAGTAGATGTAATCTGTGCCTAGAAGAAAAAATACAAACAATGATATACCCAGACACTGAAAAATTATTAGATCAGCAATGTGAATTAATAGCTAGATGTAGACCTAGGAATAAATTTAAAATATAAACAAATATCATAGTAATGTTTAATTAACCAAAATATTGGATTAATTTGAGATTTGAGGTGTAATGTATAAACATTTTTAAAAAATGGGAAGATTCCATTTGATGTGTACGTACTTTTCAATGGAAAGGTAACTGATTTAATAGGCATGAATATAAATTATAAATTTTAAATTCCAATTTAAAATTTTGAATTTAATTTAAAATAAGTATTAATGTAATCTTAATTTAGGTTTATTAAGAAATGTTGTACTTCCCAAAATTATAATTATATCTGGAGTTTTTTCGTTGAAATGTATTTAGAATTTAAAAATTAAAAATTTAATTTACTGTAGAAAGTGTGTTTTGAATATAAGTCCAGTTACATTATTGTGATTGTAACGGGCAATAAAAAAGAAAAACCAGAAGTGGGTAAATGGGGAGATAACTCTTCACCCCTCTTCTACTTATCCATTAGATCTGGAGAGGTCCTGTTTTTTTGGTATTATTGATTCATGTCAATACCGATAACAGGATGGAAATAAATTTATAATCCTAATGTGACCGGATTTTGTTTTTCTTAAAGGTATACATATATATATATATATATATATATATATTATGTAAGGTATTTTGAATTCATGCGTTTCTGAGCACTATTATTGTTTCGAATTTTGATTAGGGATATTGTCTGCTTACAAACGAACAGAATAATAGGTAAATTAAATTTCAAGCTTAAATGATAACGAAGGGTTATACTGATTTCGTATAAGACATCAGCTCTAAATTTTTTTGAGAAATTGAACTTACACCTTCAGGGCTAATATATGTCTCCCATCGGAATATGATGCATTGCTAAGTGGAGTTTTCAAGCTAAACAATTTCATCTCACTCTACACGCTTCTTAGTGCACCGTTGTCGATAGAACTGATATTATTATAGTATTTTAAATTGATAAAGAAGAATATTCCATTCATAAAACAGATGCTAGACCAATTCAAAAAATGAAATCAGTATCAGCTGAGTGTTATTTGGAAAGATCTGGATTTATTTGTTCTCATATAAAGCAGGTTTAGACTCGATGAACCAGGTGGGAATCGTGAATGAAGTTTCTTGCATTTCATATCCTTTTAGGCAGATATAAATAGTTTTGTCAAGGAAAGAGAACATATTAATTATCCCTGTTTCTTCCTGAATCAATAGGTTTTTTAAGAGTTTATCCACAAAGTTATATGGTATCAAAATATTTCTAATACAAATAATTTGAGAACACTTGTATAGTTTCAAATATTCCTATGTAATATACATAATTGTATGGCTTCTATTTATTATTTCTATTTAATAATTGTATTTTGTTTGCATTCCGTTATAGGGTTTTAGAACAATGTTTAAAGTGTTCGACAATGGCACGAGACACCGGGGTTCAATTTCAGGTCGAGTTATATCAAAGACTCAAGAAATGGTACTTGATATTTTCTTGCTAACCACAGCACTATAAGGTTCGAATCAGGGATATGAAGAAAAATCTAAGGAAGGGAGTTGCACCAACCTCTACACATTGATGTTGTAAAAGGTGCCTTTGGGTCACCCTCAACTACGGTCAGCCAACTTAATTCAGTTAATACGGTTTTTAATAATTAATGTTATACTTAGTAAACACTTTAAGTGACTATTCGTAAAACAAATAATGTAATGATATATGACATCAATTTTTCCTGGCATATACGCCTGCGATTAAATAGAACAATTCGACCCATAGATGGGAACCTAACAGATGCAACTTCTTTGGAAGTGTGTTCTTGGGCGTAAGGTCAGTTAATGCATACTTCACACTCCAGAACTGGAGCGTCAACATTAGATATATTTCAATATAATACCAAGTACATTTAATTTGGGGAATAGTTATCTTAACTCTCAGCAAGGGATACATTAAGCATAAAAAAGGGTAGAGTCGAGGAAATGAGTATTAAGCTTGTACAGAACTAATCATTTTCATGAAATCTCTTGAAATTTTTGTTTAATTGTTATCGAGAAAATCAGTGTACTAATAGTACGTTATAGAGCACATTTACCTTCAAAACTAAGTGTTATGCTGTAATTCTATAAAATGAAGCTTAAAACATATGTAACAAGATAATAACACTTATATTTCATTGAAGGCATTTTATAATTTGTGGTTGCTTTCACGTTTCTTATTTATGGATGTACTAAAGAAGAAATTATGAAATAAGAGGGTAACCAAATAATCTAAGGACAACAAATACAGGAAAAATAAAATCACATCGAAAAGACAGTAATTTCTATTGTAAAATTTCAATAGTTTTCAACGGTTCAGGGCAGTCTTTTAAGGGTTCAATTGAACTATTTGGAGAAAACTGAAAATTTACAATTAAAAAGGATATCCTATAGGGTTTCTACCACGAGACAGTAGGTGGCAAACATTTCATAGTGTGTTCAAGGAATATTTGAGGCTGCCAAAGGATGGATGAACAAATATTTAGAAAGAGGATATCAATTTATGTTCACGTCATGTTCTTCCATAATATTTTTCGTATTATTTTTCCAAAACCGCTTGACATAGATTCGAATAAAGGATGAATCTTCGATATTCTTTTAGGGATCCGATCAAAATCTGATGATAAAGCAAATTCGAAAAACCTTCGAAAAAAGATTGAGACCACGGTCGATATATGCAGAGCAGCAAAACTGTCAGCATTACTCTTCAAATGCTGATATATATATATATATATATATATATATATATATATATATATATATATATATATATTGCTAATGAACACGTCAGTACAAAAACAATTTTAATCAATAAAATTACTCAGATATGAACTGTAGAACCGGATAAAACTGAAAATAAATTGCTTTCTTATCTCCTCATGTTAGATTCATCAGTAAGAGTTTCCTTGCATGAAAGTTCTCCTGATGAAGCTGTCCCGCTTATATATATATATATATATATATATATATATATATATCGAGTGAGAGATAAAGTTAGAGAGAGAGAGAGAGAGAGAGAGAGAGAGAGAGAGAGAGAGAGAGAGAATTACTCATAAGTATCCCCCGGAAAATGATTCTATATAGTCAACATTCTTATACACTAATGAGAATAGAATTCTTTCAATTGCACTTTCAAAAATGATTATTTTTATCTATTATTTATCAACAAATTAATCAGAATTGAAACTCTGAGTACGAAATTATAAATATGAAGAATTTTCAAAATAATTACATGCTTTTGTATATATATATATATATATATATGTATATATATATATATGGGTAATATTCGGTCAGGTTAAACCAGAGTTTGGAGTAATTCCGTCAGGACAAGAAAATCATTCAAGAGCTGAACATTTAAATTTTCCTGGTAGAGAGCTCAATGTAATTCATTACAGAGCAATATTTCTTTAAGAAAAAAAACAAAAACCGGTTAATTCAGGATTATAAATTTATTTCCATCCCGTATTTTCAGTTTCTGGTGTGAAGCAAAAGCATGAAGAAAAAATTAATACAGGACTTCTTCAGACCCAATGGATAATTAATTAAAATTAAAATTGAAATTAAAATTAAACCAGAATAAACACGTGGGGTGTAGGGGGACGAGATTTAGGAGTTACCTCCTCGTTTTATTGAATTTCCGTTTTATTTTAATTTTTCAAATTTCTTCTGTCAGTTATAATTATGGTAATTTAACTTTTTTATTTATTTGTTTAGTTTATTTTCTTTTCATGTTAAGTTCGATAATTAGCTTTTAAGAGAAATATTAATGCTTATATTAAATTCGATACCATTTAATTAGCTACCTATTTTTTAAGTATATATGTTGGATACGTTTTTTTTACTGGTTTCACTATTTATTTCTATGTTTTTAAATTTTTATAGTTTAAATTTAGTCTTAGGTCTACATGTAGCTATTAATTCACTTCTCTAATTTAATAACTTATCAGGCCATTTATAATTTAAAATATAAATTTTCTCTTCTAGGCATAAATTGCATCTACCGTTAAAACTATTTGGAGTATTTGATTTTCTCAAAATAGACCATTCAATCTCAGGGGTTAAACCTTTCTTTTTTAAAAACCAGAAATGTTATATTACGTTATTTAAATTGCATAGTCCATTCATGGGACAAATTTCTCGGGGTTTACAATTACATGAATGGACTATGCAATTTAAATAACGTAATATATCAAGCTATAATTTACCCTAAAGAGAATATCACATATAAGAAAACTTATATCGGGCTAGCTTCCACTAAATGGAAGGAGAGATATTTCAATCATAAATTTACCTTCTCCCACGAACACCTAAAAAACCATACGGCACTATCAAAACATTTCAGCTAAGTAGTCTTGCATCATTACAAGAGTTCGGTTTAATGTGTCAAGAAAGGGAATCTGAATGGCAATTCCTGTGTGAGACTTCAGAATGATGTGAAAAGTAAAAAAGTAAATAAGTTATATCCTCGTCCCGGCGTCTGGGAGACATGTTTGATGAGACGCAAGATCGTTGTCAGTCGGTCACTGTATGAACGAAGGAATATATAATAAATCGGATCGGGGACAAATTAAAATTGTATTACTGACCTGCAGGCCAGTCGACTGGCGGTAGAGAAGGCACTAACTGCATTTCTGCCGAGTGGAAAGAACCATCCCCTATGAGCATCTACATTGTGAGGATATCGTTGCAGTCAACTTCCTGCCAGCACAGGGATTTTTGGCATTCTTCTTGAGCGTGTTTTCTTACCCTTTGGCTTGAAATATATGTACTCAACGACTTCAATTCTGGAACTTAGAAGAAGGGGGTTTCTTTTTTTATTGCCATTTCTCTCATATCCACTTTGATACGAAGTGGTAGTACCTGCCAGGGGTCCTATCAATAGGTCAAATAGAAATATTTAATCATTTGTTTTACTTGGATGCGAACGAATGACAGTAAAATTGAATTATTAGTATTACATAACTATATTTGGGACCTTTCAAATATGTTCAAATAAAAATCTAAGTATTGGATAGGGACACTCGGAATCATAGAACTAACTGAAAATAAAAATATTAATGTTAGATTGCAATACTTGAAAGCATTTCTCTGTGCACAAACAAATAAGCTCTGGCTATTTAAAAATTGTAACATTCAAACTATTCGTTGATAAATCATATACATTTAATATACATGTATAAACAGGATTCGGCATTAAGCAACATACAAGGGTTGATATGCCGTAAAACCCAACCAACTAACGAGACAACTTGAAACTGGGTTGCTTTAGAATGTTGTTATAATTTACAAGTATGTAAAATCTGTGCAAAATTTGTTCCTTTGATGCTCCTGTCCACTCGCTACTCAAATATATACTTACAACTACGCAGTTTGATCAAAAGTAACTAGAATAATGCTTTTTTAAATTGAAATTTTTAGAAGGGTATATATATATATATATATGTGTGTGTGTGTATATATGTGTGCGTGTGTGTGTGTGTGTCTGTGTGTGTGTGTGTATTTGCTTTCTCACGTGTCTCATGGGCACTGTAGACTTAACATGTGAATTTACACCTTACTATTATTAGGACTGATTCGATACTTTTCTGAATTTTCCGTCTGATGATTGAAAAACAAAAAAGAAATTCAATATACGAATAAAATCTTTTAGTTAAAACCTCGGATGAAGTAGAGTTCAAATACGATAAAGCAATGTTGGATTAAAAAACTGAAGGAAACTCTTAGCCACTGTATCTTCTGTAACTACGTGTTTTTCGCGTTTTTAACACAGTTTTTAACCTTGTCGGAGGTCATATCAAATGAAGGTCTGAGCAGGTAGGAAGTATATCAAAATATGTGGAGTTTATTTTCGTGTCAAGAAGGGAATTCTAGGCCGTTTGTAAATCGCGCCAAACCCCAATTGACAGTTTCTCTCAGCTCTGAAATAAAGGTCTTACTTGCTTTGTTCCTGTAACCAATCGATTGATTTTTTAAAATAAATTTCCCAAACCCAAATCTGACCCATTAAAAGAAAGTTCGGATAATTGACATTTTCCTGTCGATCACGCTCCACATAACTGGGCATCGAGGTCACTGTGAGCATGATGGCAACCGAATTAGATTTTAAATAGGGGGCTAAATTATTACAAAGTTACATTTATTAATAACATTCTTATCAAAGATGTTGTGGGTGTTATCTAGAAATAATCAATTATAATTTGTTATTGAGAAAATGTACCTGTATAAGTCATTAGGATCATAGTTTCAAGTTTTAGAAACATACTCAATTATGAAAGATAAAAATAACTATTCAATGATAAAATTCATAAGACAGAGAAACAATTTTAATAAATGTCCCAAGTTTTATCCAATATATTTTATTTCATTTATTGTCTCAATGTTCACAAATTATTTGAGTTTATTTTACCGAAATATTTTTTTAAACAGCTAAATTTTTATGACAATTCAAAACCTGCAGTGTGGGTTGTTTAACTGGCTTAGGAAAACCAAAGAAACAATAATAATTGAAAAATAGCAATATAATTCCATGCCTTTTTCATATAAAAGGAAGCATTTCAGCAACTATTATGAATAATTCCTCGAAGTCTTTAATTTGACAATATTAATCATTATATATCAGGAAAGTACCCACTGAACTTTGGTATCAAGCTGAATTTATATCCCCACGAAATATTCAATTGAAAAATCTTCATAATTTGGGCAATAGAAATGATTATTATTAAATATTTTCTTCTCTGGGGCAATTTTACCAAGTAAAATACCCTGTAACATAATAAGTGACATTTGTATCTTTGGGGATTATTGTTTCTACGTTTGATAAGAGATGAGGTTTTTGGTAAGCTTTTTCATGTAACAAATATCAATATAATCAACTTTTATATTGTGATGGTGCACTTAGTGTTACGGTTATTGTTGTGGGAAATGAAATCAGCGAGGTGAGTTTGTCAGTTCCTGCTCATCGCCTTGGTAAAGCCATGAATAAATATATTCTCAGCAATAAGAAAATTGTAAAGCAAACTGGGTTCTTTATTTTTGGTAAAGCAGCCAAGCAAGATGAAAGAAAAATCTAAATTCAAACCAACTTTATTCAGCTTAAAATTTGACCTAGAGTCACATCCTTCTCGTGGTGAAGAAGTTGCATAAATACATCCTGGATCAAATTATAGACTTAATCATCAACTTTCAATTGAACAATTGAAAGGATTAATAATACTAGGCAGCAATTTTTTATTTTTTGAATGTTGTCTAGATTTCTACAACTGATTTAGAGTATTTTTATACTGTTGAATCAGGAAATGGCACCTGTTTCTCTCCATCAGGTCAGGGTTTTTTGCGCAGTTGATTTGAAAAAATCAGATCTTTTTACAAAACCAATTACATTTTTGTGGCATAATCAGCTGATTTTTGTCAACACATATCATCCTAAATATGTTTTTAAGATAAAAAAATGTTTTGCCAACAACATGTATTGATTACCTGATAGAAACATCGATTATTGTAAACTGAATGGTGGGCATTGATGAAGGTAACTACACGTAAATTGCATGCTGCTTCACCATTGTTCAAACTTCAGGGCTTGAACGTCCGTTTCTTCGAACTCCTTGAATGTTCAGCGACAGGGAGGTCTCTCTTCAGATTCCAATAGTAGTCAGCCATCATGATTGCGTCCCAGCGACCCTGATACCTGGTCTCCATCTCTTCCAGGTCCTGATGGAATCCCTTCCCCTGTTCGTCACTCATTGAACCCAGATTCTCAGGAAACCGGTTCATATATGAAAATAGGTAGTGCATCTTGACGCTCATGTTGCTGCCCAGGTTTCTGAAAGCAGTCAGCATGTTGTTGAGAAGTTTTGCGTATTTTCTGGCTTTATTGTTGCCAAAAAAGTTCTTCACTACCAGAACAAATGCCTTCCACGCTTCCAGTTCCACTTCGTTCATTGAGTTTTCGAACTCTGGATCTCTGATGAGCTGCCAGATATGAGGACCGTCAAAGATACCAGCTTTCAACTTCTCCATGTTCAATCCTGGAAAATCCTGACACAAGTGAAGCAGTCACCATTCTTGTCCAGAGCCTTGGTGAACTGTTTGATTAAGTCGAGTTTGATGTGCAGCGGTGGGAAGAGAATTCTTTCTATGTCCACCAGACGGTCATTGATGACGTTCCTTTCTTTGCAAGGCACCAATTCCTCCCACAAAGGCCAGTCCTTCGTGTAATGCTGAGCATGGTCCCTACTATCCCACAGGCACAGAAAACATGGTTTTATGACTTCAAACTGATCCCTTTTCGACATAATCGCCCAGAACAATTGGACCTGAATATCTCTTGTCATTAAGATAATCATTTCCAATCAAAGCAATTATTCGACATGGCATTTTACCCCCACCAACTTCTTCTAAAATGCCACCCCCACATGTGTACATGTGAAAAAAAACGTAAAAAACGACATGTGACCATAGCTCAAAAACGTGGCCTGATTGAGTAAAACCAATGGGATTTTTAGATTCGGCGCATCAAATTCATCCTAAATCAGCTAAAAAACCGCAGACAACAAATTTGTTGTTGACCAGTGTAATTGATTCCTCGTAACAGGTAGTATTTGCCAAACGTTCAGCATGTGCAGTATATGATACAAGTTCATTTTAAAGCAGTTTAACGTGTTTGAATTCAAAGTTTTCCTTCACCAATACCAGTTGCTTCAATAAGGTTAAATAGCTTAGTCTGTCCATCTATTTTGTTAGTACTGAGGGGAGAATACTTGGGTGCACACTTTCCCACTTGTTCTAGCGCTAGAGGAACTACAACTGGCCTAGTTCTGGATTTGAATTTGCGTCGCTGAATCAATTTTCATCAACGATAGACGTTACGCCAAGAGCACCTCCCCTCGTAATATACATAATTACTTATTAATTACTAATTGGATATAACAAACCAGCTCCTTTTGAGATTAATGCGTTATCTAATTTTCCCGTCTGTCTAATAACATTCATATTATTTTTGTTAACTCTTCACTAAAACTGTTATGCTGTTTATAGAGAAGAGACAAAGAAAGCCTTCCCAATATTAATGCATATATATATATATATATATATATACAATGACTCCTGAAGTGTTGACAATTAGTGAAATACATCTTTACAGATGTTACGGTTTAATCGTATGAGATTTACCAAATTGTTTTCTTTGTCACAAACGATGTTACGAGGAAGACATTATTTTAAGATGTATGATGATGAGAGAGCTAGGAGGAATGAATATTCCTATCATTACCAAGTAAGATGATTATGAGAAAATATTCAGACTGCATAGGTAGATTCCATTTCTTTTACTGATAAACAATACGTTACCACCCAAAACAATACTTGATTGCTTCTTACTTTTCTATTTCTATTTAATTTCTTTTTCTATGAATCAACACACACACACACACACACACACACACACACACACACACACACACACACACACACATATATATATATATATATATATATATATATATATATA
Organism: Sepioteuthis lessoniana; assembly: GCA_963585895.1. Lineage (NCBI taxonomy): Eukaryota > Metazoa > Mollusca > Cephalopoda > Myopsida > Loliginidae > Sepioteuthis > Sepioteuthis lessoniana. The sequence goes on from OY757938.1 coordinate 35,660,296, forward strand.
TATATATATATACACGTTTTATCAATGAGATCTAAGCACAGCAACACCAATGGAAGAAGTGAATTTCTTGGATTTCTATGTTTAAAAATAAATCACATTTGCTCACATTCCAGAAGAGCATCCTGATCAGGCTACGAACTTCCAACCAGTTCTTATATATGTATATATATATATATATGTGTGTGTGTGTGTGTGTGTAAATATGCGTCTAAATTCAACAGTATGAAGAAAGCAGCAAAAACAGGATAATCCAAATAAGATACATTTATTTTTATGTAAAGCCAACAAAAAATTGTTCATGCAGCAATTGATGCTTCTGTTATCTCGACAAGCATCCATTGCTGTGTGAACAATTCTCATGATATCAAAGTCCTTATGAAGGTTATTAAAACCGAAACGTTTAACGTTGGCTTTACATCCAAATAGATTCATTCAATTTGGATCATTGTTTTTTCTACTTTCTTCATATAAATATATATATATATATATATATATATATATATATATATATATATGTGTGTGTGTGTGTGTGTGTGTACGTGTGTGTGTGTGTGTGTGTGTGTTTGGATTGGTTTGGTTTGGTTTGGTTTGGTTTGGTTTGTTGGGTTTTATGTCATATCAACCTTTGTAGGTTATTTAACGCCAAATACATTTAATAATCTATTCTGTTTAAAACAATTCAGTCTAGCATATGTACACAGTTTAATTGTCAAAATCATTTCCATTTCAAACTATTCAAGCAGTTATGTGTAACAATTCAGTTAAGTGTAAATACAGTTTTAATGTCAAAAAACAGTTCTATTTAAAATAATTCAGTTAAGCATAAGCGTGCAGTTTAAATGTAAGTACGGTTTTATTGTCAAAAATATTTCTATTTCAAGCTATTCAGTTTACTCAAACAATTCAGTTTAGCATAAGTATGTTGCTAGTTCTATTTAATCCATAGATAGGACCCTATCAAGTGCTACCACTCCGGGCCAGAGTGATGGTAATACTCCGCATTCCCCAAAGCTCCAGAAGTGCAGTCAGTGTATTCTGCAGCCGCAGCTGACTGGGGAATACACGGAGTTCACTGTCAAATAGTTTTATTTCAGATAATTCAGTTCAGTATAAGTACACAGTTTACACGTCAAAACAGTTCTATTTCGAGCAATTCAGTTCAGCACTAGTACGCAGTTCAAAAGTCAAAACAGTTCCACCTCAAACAATTCAGTTTAGCACTAATACGCAGTTTAAATGCAAAAGCCAGTATAGTGAAAGAAGCACTGTTTAGTTCTATTTAACCCATAGATAGGACCCTTATCAGGTGCTACCATTCCGGGCTTGAGTGGACCTGGGAGCGATTGCAATTAAGGGTTATTCAGTATTCCCCAAAGCTCCAGCATTGCTGGAACCTCACCATAAGATTGTTTAGTGTCATATCTAGGAAACTCGTTGGGGAAGTCTTACACCTCCGCAGAGAAGCAGTCGGTGTATTCTACAGCCCCAGCCGACTGGGGAGTGTGTATGTGTAAGCGTGTGTGTCTGTGTATATGTATATATGCATGTGAGGTATGTAGGGAATATGGGAGTGAGTGTATGTATGGTGGGATATGGAGGATCAAATATTTTATATTCATGTATGTATTTTATACATTGTTGCACTCATAAAAAACAAAGAACACACCCTCCAAATATATATATATATATATATATATATATATATATATATATATATATATATATATAAGTATCTTCATACACTACTTTGTGCGTTATGTTTGGCTCCAGGTGTTCATTCCATTTATCGCTCGGCAGCTTTTCTCCGGGGAACCAGCTGCTCAAATCTGTGAAAAACTTTCAGATTTGTGGGGATGCGAGGAAGTTAGCATTGATGGGCAGAGACTGTCCATAGGTCTTCTACTATGGCGGGTTTACTGAAGCAGACAATGCCATTCTGTTGATCGACGTGGATAAAGAGCTACAAAAACATTGGCAGATAGATAGAATTAAATGATAGATTCAAAAATAGATATGAGTTTGTCTTCCTTCGTTAGAGCATCAGACTTTGAAATATGGAATGTTTTTTTCCACTAAGCCAAGGAAAAAAATTGCACACCATATTGCTAAATACTTTATCCTTTTTTGATGATATTTTCTTTGTATTCTAGAAGAGATAAAAAAAAACATATCCATCCATCTATCTATCTAACTGAATGCACAAGTGGAAAATGTTGACATTAAAAACGAAAGAGGGTTCAGTACTTACATAGTGTAATAATTATTATGCTTGATTAACGGACCATTGTTAATGATTCCATTGTGTGTCTTTGTGTCGCCACTAAATAATGGTTAGTAAATATAGCGTGTTATTTAATACTGTTTATCTAATACTATATTGAATATATAGTGTATTATTGGATACTTAACAGTCACAATATTATCGTAACTAAAGTTACACACACACACACACACGCTCACAACTTACACATTCTTATATATATATATATATATATATATATATATATATATATATATATATATATATATATATCCTTGTTCCCTTTGTGTCGTTTGTTAACAGGTGGCCTTTGTATTCCTCTTTTCAATTTCATTTCATAATCCACTTTCATAAACCACGTAGCTGCCTTCATAAGTCCTATACCTTATCCTAAATGCTTGAACAGTTTTTATATGAGGAATTAAACTTCCATTTTGAAAGAATGTATTCATTTAATCCCACCAAAACCTATGGAAATCTCATATCTTAGATAACAATTAACCTGAAAATATGAAAAAGCTAATTAAACATTTAAACGCTTTATTTATAAGTTACGTATTTCTTCAAATGATATAAACCGTTTAGATTTATTTGATTTGTTGGTTTTTACATATTTCAATTCTTCTGTCATTGTGAATGTGTTATGGTGATATACCAGATGACGTTATGTATGGACCCTCTCAGACTCTCTCTCTATAGGGACTGACTCGACAAACGAGGTAATCGAATCTAGTCATTTACCGGTAAAGCTTACTGTCTGTATTTCCGTATATATATTCTGCTGTCAACCTTGCATATCTTTGTGTTATTAATTTCTGACCATTCAAGTCCACAGTAGTATAGGAGTCAGTTTAACAGTAATGGTTTTCTAATATATGCCTTTCACAAATGTACCTTCTCATCCTTTTAAAAAGGTGTAACATTTTCTTAGTATAACATGCTTTCCTTTTTTTTTACAAAAATATTTCTCTACGTGTAATATGCGGGACAAAGTCACTTTTTGAGCTGTTTTAAATTCAAAGTTGTCCTATCCCAAAACCAGCTATCGTAATTAAGCTAAATAGTCAAGTCTATTCTTCTATTCATGTATAGTTGAGGTAGAGATTTCCCAATGTTATTGAATGAAACGCAAACAACAACATCCAGTATTTGAACTCGAGTCACCGTATCCACATGCAAAAAGATGATCACCATTATGATAGCCTCCCAGTCGGCTGAGACTGTAGAATACACTGACTGCACCTCTGCAGAGGGGTAAGACTCCCTCCCCCCAACGAGTGTCGTGGATATGATAATAAACTGTCTGATGGTGAGGTCCGAGGAATGCTTGGACCTTGGGGAATACGTAGCACCCCTTCAATGCCATTGCTCCCAGGCCCACTCTAGCCCAGCGTGGTAGCATCTGATAGGACCCTATATATGGGTTAAATAGCGCTAATAGCATACTTATGCTAAAAGGAATTGTTTGATTAAACTGAATACCTTGAAATAGAAATGTTTTGACAATTAAACCGCACTTACATTTAAACTGCGTTCATATGCTAAACTGAATTATTTGAAATAGAACAGTTTTTTGACATTGAAACTGTATTTTTACTAAACTGAATTGTTTAACGTAGATCTCTTTTGACATGTAACTGTGTGTAAACAAAATCTGTACTTATACAAAACTGAATTAGAACTGCTTGACAAAACTGAATAGCTCGAAATAGAAATGTTTTTCACAATTAAACTGTACTTACATTTAAATTGCATGCTTACACTAAACTGAATTATTTAAAATTGAACTGTTTTTGACATTGAAACTGTACTTACACTAAAATAAATTGTTATATATATATATAACTGCTTGAATAGTTTGAAATAGAACTGTTTTTGACAATAAAACTGTGTACTCATGCTAAACGGAATTGTTTTAAATAGAACTGATTATTTACATAAAAATGGATTTGGCGTTAAATAACCTACAAAGGTTGATATGCCATATAACCCAACAAATCAAATCATTATGATAGGTTTCCATCTGTTTTAAGGTGACTAGTGAATTTAGAGAGGACAGTTGGTTGACAGGCGTATTATCGTTTTATTTCCTCTTTTTTATCATAATATATGAGTGTCACTTTTCTTTGTATAATACATACAAACGTTCTTGCGTTTTAATTCGATACAAATCCGATAACTATTAAATTAGAACTAATTATAAAAGCCCGACAACCATCCCTATATCTCTATCACTAGTCAAAAATCCTCTGTGAGAAAATCAAGTAACATTTAAAGAATTTTTCCTGACGCTCATCGACATTTTGAGCAATTACATGGTTTCTAGTAAGTAACTATATTCATCATTTGTAAGGTATTACAGCTTCACATAACTATTTTAATGCTTATAATTTGTAAGCAAGTATGTTTTCAAGAAACTATTCCTATTCAATAATAATAATAATAATAATGATTGCAATTTGATTTCCTATATGTTTCAGATATTCCTATTTAGAAGTAATTATTCGCACTTAGTTAAAACGTCTCAGATATTAAACATTTTTAAGTAACTAATCATATCAGGTAATTGAAAGTAATCTTTGCTTCACGTAATTATTGTTAATACGAATGAACTATAAACAATTATATTTCAAACAAGTATTCTTGTTTTAATAATAATAATAATAATAATAATGAAAAGATCAACCTCTTGATGTACATGAATGATATCAAACTTTTTGCCAAAAGCAAAAAAAAAATTGGAAACACTAAAACAAACAGTGAGAATGTACAGTCAAGATATAGGAATGGCATTTGACACAGAAAAATGCGCCACGCTAGTAATGAAGTGACAAACGACACACGAAGGAAAAAGTCAAACTACCAAATCAAGTAGAAAACAGAACCTACAAATACTCGGGGATATTGGAAACTGACAACATAAAACAAATGGAAATGAAAGAAAAAAAAGAAAAAGAAGTATCTCAAAAGATTCAGAAAATTACACGAGAAAAAACTCAATAACTGAAACCTTGTCTCAGGGATAAATACTTGGGCTGCCCACCTCGTAAGGTACTCGGGAGCTTTCTTGAAGAGGACCAAAGAAGAATTTTAGCAAATGGACCAGATAACAAGAAAACTACTGACCATGCATGAGGCATTACATCCCACAGATGACATTGACAGACCAAATGTGTCAAGAAGAGATGGAGAAGAGGACTTGCCAACATTGAAGACAATTTTGACGCCTCAAAACAACGACTTGAAGACTACAGAAAAGCGCGGAAGAAGACTAATTGCAGCCACTAGAAACAAGGATTAGCGGAGCGATAATAACCAGAAAACAATAGCGGATGAAAAACAACTTTTAAACGACTAACAAGCGACATCTCACGTGAACGTGGCTAAGAAAAAGAAATCTCAAAAGAGAAACTGAATTTCCTCGAATAACAGCACAAAACGACGCCATGGGGGCTAACAATATCAAATCCAGAATAGATAAGATGCAACAAAACAGTAGATTTAGGTTATGTGGAGATAGAGAAAAAAAGTATCCTTTACATTATAAGCGAGTACAGCAAATTAGCACAGAAAGAGAATATGACTAAGCACGACTGCATGGGTAAGGTTATCCACAGGGAATTGTAAAAGAAATTGAAGTTTGGCCATGCAAACAAAAGCTATATACACAACCCAGAACCTGTCCTGTAGAATGAGACACACTCCTCTCTGATTTTGACAAACAAACGGATTTCTTAATCTAGGCTAGACGACCAGACTTATAAAAATCATCAAAAAAAGAGAGAACTTGCAGGATTATGGACTTTGTTGTCCTGACGGACCACAGAGTAAAACTGAAAGAATGCGAAAAGAGGGGTAAGGACCTTGACCTAGTTAGAGAATTGATAAAACGGTGAAACATGATAGTGACGATTATACCAGCTGTAATTGGTGCTTTTGGTACAGTCACAAAAGGATTGGCACAAGGAGGAGTTGGAAATAACAGGACGGGTGGAGACTGTCCAAACTACTGCATTGTTGAGATCGGCCAGAATATTGAAGAGTCTGGATACTTGAGGAAACTTGCTGTCACACAAACTCTGTGAAACACCATCAACTAAAGCTGGTGTGAAAAACTCTTAAGGATTAAGATAATAATAATCATCAACAGAGCAGAAATGAGTAAACACGAATGGGAAGGAAGACATCAGTATGGATATTTTAGGTGCCAAACTGATGAAATCTCACACGAGAAGACCTGGACATTGCTAAGAAGAGAAAACTGTAAGAGAGAAACTGAATATCTTCTACAAGCAGGACAAAACAACGCCATAAGTATCAACTAAGTTAAATCAAAAATATATAAAACACAAGAAAATCGCACATGAAAGTTATGTGGTGATTGAGACGAATCGAATAATCACATAATTAGCGAATGCAACAAATTAGATTACAAGAATAGACGCGGCTGGTTGGGGAAGTAGCTCGACTGGGAATTGTGCAAGAAAATGAAATTTGACCATACTACCAAATGGCATATGCCTAAATCAGAATCTGTCCTGGAGAATGAAACGCTCGAAATTATCTGGGATTTTGAGATATAAAAAGAAACCCTCATCCTAGCCAGAAGACCAAAGAGAACGAGCCGAATAGTATACTTTGCCGTCCCGGAAAACCACGGAGAAAAAAAATCAAAGAAAGCAAAAAGAGAGACAATCACTTGGATCTAAAACAGCTATGAATTATGAATCTGACGGTGATAGCAACTGAAATTGGCGCACTTGCAATAATCCCAAACGATTGGCTAGGTTGTTGGAGGAAAGAGAAATCGAACGCCAAGTAGATACCATCCAAACTACAACGTTGTTGAGGTCAGCCAGAACACAAACAAAAGTCCTGAAAACTTGAAGAGACTTACTGTCACTCAGACTCCAGTGAAAGACTATCATCTAACGCTGGGGAAAAAATTCACAAGAAGCATATATATATATATATATATATATATATATATATATATATATATATATATAATGATCTGTTTGTCCAGAGTAATTAAGTTTCAACTAGTTCTATCGAATACTAATGATTTGTTTAAAGTTACTCGGCTTCTGGTATTTTCAGAGATTAAATGTTTTCAGGTAACTTATAATTATCATTTTAGTACCATATAGGTTCAAGAAATAATTCTTATAACAAGATTTAATTTATTTTTGTGGCAATAATTGATCTTTCTGAGTTCATTTGTTTGCAGACGGTTAAATGTTTTCAAGTATAACTGTTTCATACTCATTCTATTCATTATCAATTATATGTTTGCACACAGATAAATCGTTGCAAGTATTGCTGTTTATGAAAGATGATTTTTTTTTTAAATTAATCATTTGTCTGCACACACTCAAATGATCAAAAGCATTGCATTTTGATATAAATAATTTTATCAAATATTAATTATTTTTTTCGGACACAGTTTAAAAGGTTTCAAGTATAGCTGCCTTAGGCTAATAATTCTATTAGATTATTCAAATAATTCCATTTAATATTAATCAATTGTTTGCTAACAGATGGTTTCAAGTATTGATATCTTTGCGTAATTGATCCTTATCCACCACCTTCTAGCAACTTGTTTGGTTACTTTTGGGGGTGCAAGAAAACATTGAAGAATATGGTCAAGACAATCATATAGGTGCTTGGGCTTGATATGACCAGTCGATTGATAGGATCATGTCTTTCTACCAACCCATCTTAATATGTCGAGTCGACTGCTAGTACCAGGCCCATCCGACCACCAAATTTGACCAGTTAGAGCCAAAGTGGAGTGTTGAGGGTCACGTGAGCACTTTGGTTGTCGGGTAACGAAGTGCTCAGTCACAAGGACTAGGTCACTACCCACGGTTAACAGGTAACCTCGTTAAAAGGGTTATGTCTTAAAAATTTGAAGAAATAGTGTCGGTGTATTCTACACCCCAGTAGCCAGAGCGAATTACGGAAATCAACATCAGTCAAATTGGTTAAAAAACACTCGTTTGTATAAGGATCTTTCATATTACTTTCTTTCGACTGGTCCCCATTAGGAATATATTCCTATGCTTTGTCTATTCAACAGAGCAAAGGAGATATCCTTTTATTAATAAGCTTTTGCCCCAACAGTGTATTTTAAAGCTCGATTTAAGCTGACTAGATTTCGTATCTCTTAAAACCCACCTAAGTAATTTTTTTAGGATTTCGATTCATTTCAATCGGTAGTTACGATTATTTAATTTTATAAGATATCTAAAAATAAAACAATGGATTGTAAAGTCAAATTGAATATTAAAAGAATTATCATATAAAGATAGTTTTCTGGAAAAATTTAAATATTTAAATAAAAGTAAAAAAAACCATAAATCTTTAAATATGATTGAAAAAAAAACCTTGGGTAAATATTTTTAGATATTATTAAACATAAATATCTAAAAAATTGATTTTGTATATCATTATAAAATATCTTTTGAGGTTATTGAAGTTTATTGAGCGGCAATAACATAAGCAGTCTTTAACACAATTTCTAGGGTTATTAAAAATATATAATAGAAGATAATAATTCAATTTGCTAACAAAAGAAAATTTACAAATTTATTTGCCTTTTTCATTAGAACTCATTATTGCTTTTAGATGTTTGATTTTTTTTATAGTGATTTGGAAGATTTGGAAACTTTTATAACTTAATAATGTTTGATTTACGGAAAATATGAAGAGTACCATGTTCCTTTCGTGAAGAGGATTTTTAATGCAATTTTAAAATTTATCTTTAATCGGTCAAGTGTTCTCCATTAAAATTCTATGGAAGACAGTTGAAATAATTTTGAATAACTGTTCTTGTTTAATTCTAATTTATTTGCATGTAGCGCTTCTAGTTAAATATATATTTGTTTGTCCATTCATTTCATTTTCAATTGAACTTTTATGATATAATATAATTTCAAACTTTCAAAAGTTTAATATTTTCCCTCACTTTAAAAAAATATTTGAAAAAAAAAGTTTATGCTCGCACAATATAATCAATTAATTCCGATTTTTTGTATACTGTTTGTTTGTTGTATAAAAATATTATTTCATATTAAAGTGTAACATATCCATTTGAATTTAAAAGTCTCTTTAGATCATATTTGTTTTAAAAGTAGCTGCGTGTTAGTTGATGTACATACACAGAAAACAATATTCTGAAATTTGGTCTCTTTTATTCTGTAATTTATATAATTCAGCAGACATCCCATCAATAAGCGTTCGTTTATAATGTGAATGTAATAAAACAAGAAATTATTTTATGACTCTGATTGACAGAAATAAGATCCCATCCTTGTTAAAAATATACATTTCCTTTTAATGTGTCAGCAAAAACGGATATTTTTCGTACAATCCTGTTAATTAAATAATTAACCATTTTTTCCTGATCAAATTTCACAAAATGCTAGTTAATTTTTAGTATTTTATTTTTTCATGTTGACAGAACCATCAATTATTAGGTGAGCAAAGTATTTTATTGACAAATACATATTAACAAGTTTTACGCGTACAATAATTATAAAACAGTTTTCAAGTTTTTAAAAGTGCTTTTCTTTTTACTACGAGATTCATGCTATTATATTTCTGTTAAAACCAGAAATAAAACTTTGAAGTAGATATTTAGATATTATACCGCGTTTTTTAACGTGATGTAAACATTCCGTGTAATTGTCTAAGACATATTTCGTGACTCGTTTCGCCACATGATCTGCTGTAACGATTTTTGGTTGCATTTCTTTAAAAAAAACAAAAAAAAAAACGTGAAACTGCAGGGGAAGAAAAGAAAAAGAATAAATTTATGAAGGCAGCTTCAAATGGAAAGTTGTGATATAAAACGCTCTCAGTGTTTTGTTTTTTTTTTTTTTTTCTCCAAAATTGACAATTTTGTTTCAAACGGTAATAGAAACCACGGAATTAAAAAAAGAATAATAACAAAATTTACGCGAAAAGGAAAATGTACAACGATTTAGAAAATTTTCTTAAATCTGTAAAAGATACTTGAAAAAAGCAAAATATTGTGCTCGGTGTCTTAACTTCTTGCCTTTTAATAATCCAACCGAAAGTCTTCATCTCTTTACCCATAGCTAATCTTGCAAAGATATGCCGAAATCTCAACCGGTTTCATGGTCTGACTCCTGAGAAAAACACGAAAAAGTATATAAAGAAACATTAAAATAGTTTCCGTGACTTTCTGCAAAATGGATTTTTGAGCAGATTCGAGCCATTTAGAATGTTTATTTGACTCAGCTGTAAGAAGGAAAAGGATCCTAACAACAACACTTTCAAAGAGATGGTGAACGATTGGGAATCAATTGCATACTGTGAAGATATATCAAACGATCTCTAAGCAGCAGCAGCATTAATTTCAATGAGATGCCAAACGGTTATTATGAAGCAGCAGCAGCCTCAATGAATACAAGGTCTAATAAAATGCGTAAAACAATCAAACTACAGCATGGGATAACAATAAAACTGAACTATGGGATGAAAAAAAAACAACATTAGGTGATAAGTTTTAACTACCATAATTAAATAAAAGTGAAGTTGGCGACCTTTGTCGAGGGTAACCCGAATGCTCCCTTTTCAATAGCTACTACATCGAGGTGTTGAGGAGAGCGCAACTCGATTCCCTGGATTACTGCACTTTACCTTCGATATCCACCTTATAATGCTGAGTGTTAAGCAAGGTTGCATCAAGTACCTTTTTTTGAGTCTTTGTTATGACTCGACCGGAGATTGAACCTCGGTATCCCGGACCATTGGCGAACACTCAATTGACCAATGGCCCGGTACTACCATAAGCAATAAAAGCTAATTCTAATCTCAGTAACTCAACCGAGTAAACACTCTTTTTCTAATCTGAAATATTTATGATCGCCACTGTTGTGCTATTTCTCTTTTTTTTTTACGTTTAGCGCTAGTTTTGTAATACAAAGGTGATGATATGTGTACGAAAACCATCCTAATTCGTCGGTAATATTCCTCCCGCAACACAGTTAAAAATCACACTATGAAAAGCAAATTTTTTTCTTGCATAGTATGTTAGTTTCTTTAATGCCCCTGCCGGTGAGCTTAGAATGTGCTGATTGTATCCCAATCAGAGAGGGGTAAGAACCCTTCCCAAAATAGTGGAGTCTTGTATATGACACAAAACTCCATCAGATGGACAAGCTTCAGTTCTGGAGATCATTGCAATGAGTAAACACTTTTATTGTTATTACTCTCAGGTCTACTCTGATTGGAAATGTTTGTATCTGCTATGGTTCCTTCTATGGATCAAATGGATCGGTTAAAAATAATCGTTTCATAGAATCGTAAGCAAAAACAAAACAAAAAAACCCCAACTCGTAAGAGACAACTGCACAAAAAATTGTAATTATGAAGGTTGATGCCTGATCTCTAGATATAGTATAACCCTAGAAAGGGTGACATGCTGATAAAATCAAACAATCATTGAACTTATTGTTTATGTCGTAAAAGTATTAGAAAATAGCCATAATTTCATTCAAATTTTATTTTCTGCCCAGGATAACACGAGGCAATTGTTGTATTTGTCTGTGGTTGAACTATAAGGTGGAGCAAAATACGATTTTTTAAAAGATAGTTCTTTAAAGCAGAGGGGGTTTAACAGATATCTTATTCAACACTTGGTTTAAAGTAATTTCCAAGAGTCAAAACTAGTGTTATTAAAATACACGTTTATTTACCTTTTTTTAAACTGCTGTTCAATTTTTAAAACATCTCAAGCAAACATGGAAAATAATAAGAAAATATATTTAAAGAAGAAGAAGAAGAAGAAGAAGAAGAAGAAGAAGAAGAAGAAGAAGAAGAAGAAGAAGAAGAAGAAGATAACTAAAAGCAGTAGCAGTGGCAGCTGCATACGTGGGAAACAGAAGTGAAAATACATTACTGGTACTGACTCCACCTTAGCCGAAAAGGAACAAGAATATAGAGATAAGAATAAAGTGATTAAAGCGATAAAAAGCGTTGTAAAGAAAAAGGAGATATAGAAATGACAAGAAGAAGAAAAAAGACAACGAAAGAAAAAACTATACAAATTAGATGATATCACTCTTTCCATTTGAAATTGACATGATTATTTCCACTATTGATCATATTTAAGCATTGGCAAACTACTGGATAACTAGTTCACACAATTTGTATACGTGTAATACCGAGGTGAACAAGAGTTTATCCCAAGGGAGAGCAGATGTTCGGGTTGTGCGAATGAACAACAATATATTTGCCTCTCAACATTATTAGTACCCCACAAACACCTATGCTGGTAAACAAGGTAATTCGACACAAAATTGACAAAATAACAAAGGCGATCATAACATAATTAATGGTTTTATTTTTTCAAGGCATTCAGAGGAAAATATTATGGACTAATCCGATATTAAGGAACACAATTATGAAATGATTTTGTAATTTGCATTCCTGAAATAGCTTACCAGCAGAAACCTACAAATGCTAAACAATTTATAGTTAAAATAGAGTTCTTGCCGGCCTAGCCAAGTCATTGGACGTACTTAATTGAAATGAAACATGGCTTCAACAAAAGAATTGTCAATGGAAAGAATCATAAAATTCATTAACAAGGCAATCGACATCGGAATGTGGCGAAAGTCATTTATTGTGCCCAGCAATTCTTGTATAAAATTTAGAGCTGATTCTAAATTCAGAGAATGGTTCATAAAGGAAAATATACTTAGTGACTAAAAAAAAAAAAAAATGCATGAAAATGTCCGGAGAGAAAACACAGAGAAATATAACTTGAAAATAGAAAATGTACAACAAAAAAATTGTATTTTACCTGTAGACCAATTTGCATATCTTGGCTTCTGCTGGCATTTGTTTTAGAAATGCAAATTGCAAGATCATTCTATAATTTGTTTCTCATCATTGAATTATTCCATAGTATTTTCCTTTTCTTTGATCAAAAAATTATACCATTAATCTAAATAATTTCTCTAGTTCTTTTAAGGTATATTTTAGGAAAACAGAATATTTATATATTAAATAAAAAAAAATCATAGGTAAATATTCTGGTTTCCTAAAGTATACCATTTTCCCTTTCTTAAGCACCACCACGTTTTCTCGTGTGAGATTTTGCTTATTAGACGTTTAAAACGCTATAGAGTTGTTTTTCCCCTTTTTGTTTTCTAGTTATTGTCGTTCGGTTGGTCCTAATGTTGTCAGTATTGCTTTGTATATAGTCTTCAAGTCGGTATACAGATGCGTCAACGCTGAATTAAATGCGGATAAGTCCTCTTCCACCTTCTTTTCTTGACACATATAGTTTGTCAACGTCATCTCTAGTATGTAATACCTTATACATGGTCATTAGTTTTCTTGTTCTCTGGTCCATGTTTTTCTTCTCTGGTCCACTTTAAGATTGGTCCCGAATATCTTTCGAGGTGAACAGCCCAGGTATTTATTCCTTTGATAAGGTTTCTGCTATATAGTTACCTTGATCTTTTGTGAGTTCTTTACAACAACGTTAGCTGATAGTTTCTTTACCTAAGTTTGTAGTGACAGTAATTTTTCACAGGTCTTCTGGACCCTTCTCAGTTTCTAGCCAATGTTAATTATCCTGTTATCTGAATAGTCTCTACTCATCGTCTGATTTCTAAGTCTTTCAGACCCTTTACCAAACCATTGGGGATAGTTCTAAGTGCGCCAACTACATTTGGTATCAACATCAACTTCATGTTCCATATCTTCTTCTGCTCTCGAGACAGGTCTAGATATTTATCACTTTTTTCACTTTCTTTTAATTTTACTGGTCTGCCAGGACGATAAGGTCCACAAATCGCCGGACTCTCTGTTTTGTTGACGGTCACATCGTCTGGTCGTTTAGTCAAATTTAAATGTCATGCACAATTCTCAGGGTAACACTTTCCCAACTTTCCTATATGGATCGGTTTTTAGAGAAATTTTCTCGTTCTTTAGGGATACTTTTTAAATTTATTTTAAAATCCGCTTGTTTTTTGGTGTCCGTTTCCAATATTCTTAACTACTGGTAATTTTCTTTGTTTCTGAGCGTTCTGATAATTCTGGATTATGTTTTTCTAGTCCTTCCGTCATTTGCCGTTTTTCCCTTCCCATTATTAGTATGACTAATGTTTCTCTGCTAAATTCGATCCCTATATCCTCACGGCCTGTATTAAGGTTTCTGATTCTTCATTTTTTGCAAACATTTTCATGTCGTCAATTTACATCATGTGATAAATCTTTTCATGTAATTTATAAAGTTTGTATCTGCCAGTTCATTTCCTAAGTAGGTGATTAAGTGGTATCATCACTATTTCAAATTGTAATGGTGATAGCGCATCTTCCTGGAATATACCTCACAGGATTTTTACCTCACTTAAACTTTTTCCTCCAGCCATCAATTCCACTTTCCAGTTTTTCATCGTTTCCTCGATGAACTTTATGACTTTGTCGGATATATTGTACATTTTGAGAAAATCTATTATCCAGCTTTGCAAGTCCATAAATAAAAAAATGTAATGTTTTTTAACCGCTGTAAAAACAGGTTACATAATTCTGCAAACAATTCAAAATATATTAAGAATATTTGAATTATGAATTTAAAATAGATAGCGATGAAGAAGTCAGGAATAACCAGTTGAAATTTTAGCCTGTCGGGTCTGTGTACTTCTAATTAATGGCACAAATACCGCCCGACTTGGTTCAGGGGGTTAAGTGAAACCGACAGGTGTTCTGACTGGATGGACAACCTCCTGAACCTAAGTGACACAATTATTATTATCCTTGACAACAGATGGCAACGTATTTCTGATCACGGCCATATATCATCATCATCATCATATCGTGCTGGCAGCACGGATATCCCTGACCCTCTCTCGCCACTCCTCCCTATCGTTCATCGCCCTAGGCAGGTCTTCAGGACAACAACCTGTATCCTCACACAGCTGCTGAATGTACGTTCGTGCTGGTCGTCCTGCTTTTGCGCGGCCGTGTGTGGGGATCCATAAGAGTACATCTCTTATTAGTTCATCTCTGCTTCTCCAGCAATGTCCAGCATGTCTGGTTCGCCTAACTTGAATAGATTTCGTGATAGGGGGCAGGTGGCCGTACAGTTGGTGTCTCGTGGGGTGCCTCTGCCAGGACTTGTTGAGGATTGCACGCAGCATTCTTAATTCAGAAGAATTTAAATTTATCGTGGTGCTACTTTTGAATTTCTTAATTCTTTTCAGATTTATTTCGTCGAGTAGAGTCCAATGTCAAATTCCTTTATTTCTTACTCCTCTAGATTTAATTTATTCTTGATTTTCCCAAAGTTAAAGCTTTCAATGTTCTAATTTTTGGCTTAAAGTTTTATCATTACTGCAGGTAATTTTCTAATATTTGTATCTCTTTTGAAAGAATCCCTTTGTCGTCATTCGTTGTCGTCTAATTAGATCCAAATAATTTCTTTCAAAGTACAGTCCTACTTTCAACTCTGATTCTCCGCAGGATTCCAGAAATAGCAGGTTTTTCTACTGAGATTTTCAGATAAAGAACCATCGTTGTCATATAGGGATGTACTTTGACTTATTTCCTTTTTTTCCTTGAGAAATTTATAAGGTTTTGCCAGTTTTATTTAGATTTTGCTTGTAGGTATTAAACATCAGGGATTTTCAGCCCGAAAACTTTATCCAATCCATGGAGGTGGACTGTTACCGTCCTGCTGTCCATATATAGTAAATATCGTGTATCAATTAATATTTCCTGGATTATTCATCATCGGAGAATATCTCTTTTTTTTCTCTTTCGTTAAATACAAGTCCTCACGTAGAAATCAATTTGTTTAAGAATATCTGGTAGTTGTTTGAGCAATTTCAATATCACACAGTCCATAAAACTTATACGCTAGTATGACTACAGATTAACATGCTTCGTTAGTGGTCAGGAGACAGAACATCCAAATATACAAACAAACAAAACAATAAAACTTTTCGATAAAGGCATTGTAAAAATAAATAAGCGTATAAGTACATTACGTAAATTATGCTCGTTCCATTTCATAACAAGCTTTGTTTTTTTTATTATTGTTGTACAAGAGGTTTTTTTAATGACTATTCGATAGTTGATATTTTTAAAATTTCTAACATTTGATATGTTTTATTCATTTTTTCATTAATTTTAACAGCATGTTAACCCTTGTAGGTTTATCTTCTACCGAGAAATTAGGAAACTAAATTTATTGTGCATATTGTATTTACACTTCTGCGTTACCCAATTACGTGATAGCAAGTATTTCAATCTAATAATAATTGCACAGAGCTGTGTGATTTCAAGTATTCCTATCTGATACAAATAATTATTTGATTTCAAGTAATTATTTCTAAAAATAATAATCAATTGTTTACACACTGTTGTAACCAACAATCATCCTAATATAAGAAAATATAGCGTTTTTACTCATATTCAAAATTCTAAGATAATCATAGTTACTAATTCCGTTGTATTTTTGGCTAAATTATTTCGGGTCCTGGATTGAGATGATATTATACTGTTCTAGTTAATTAATACAATCAAATACCTTTCACAAATCAGGGAATAACAACTAAACTATAGAGCGAAATGTAACGTAGGTTAAATCCCTTTTGGAAGAGAATTTTTTCAGATTTAATTTGGTTGTCTGTAATTATCAGTTCATTTAAGCAAAAGTCTATCAAAATACATCCATGAGAGGACCGTAATAGAATATCCCTTGTTCTTGTAACTTCTCTCACACTATGGTCGTTTTACAAAGGTCTCGCACCTACTTTTAGAGCAACGAAGTTGTTATCGCGGCGGTGGTGAGCTTAGCGTAACGCTTAGTCTTGGAAAATGGAATCACCGATCCGATTTTAAATCTTGAACGAAGCTGATTGCGATTCACTTCATAGCCTGAATGTCCCTGGCAATGATATGAATCCATGTTCTTCCCCAGCAATTGGTAAATGTGTTTCTTTAGCCTTGGTAAAACAGCCAATCTAGGAAAAAGAATTCTCTAAATTCAAGCCTGTTATATTCCATTAAAAAACTAACATTGTGACATATCCAGCTTGTACTCACTTCTGTTATTTGGCTGCTCCATATCAGAAAACGCTGAGACTTTGGAGAGACATGAAATTTTAATACATTTAATTATATCAATATAGTGGGTTGTAAACTGTTACAAACCCTTAAGGAATTGTGGGTGCTCAAATTGCTCAAGTTAATATAATTTTTATTGGTGTTTTTATCTTCGAAAATTAACTTGTGTTTAAAACAACTTTTAGACACAAAGAGAGTAAATCTTTCTTACAATTACACTATGGCAATGCACATATACAATTTAATATTTAGCCTTTGCATTAGTCAAATACTAAATATTTGATGACAAAGTAGTCACCTAATACCAGTCACCTAATTAGTAATCTAGTACTAACCAAGTCCATCACTGCTTAACGTTGGTAATCTGAAGTTAACTGGTTCATTAAACGAGACATGATTATTTGTCAAACATTTACAAAACTTTGATTTGTCAGACATACAGGCCTCAGATTGCTTAGGGAACCTATTTTTTTTTTAATGTGGTGATCCATCAAAGAACTGTCAATTGCTGCTTAACTTTGATGGTCTATTAGACTGTAGTACTTTCACAAAATTGACATTTTCTTGATAAATATCTTAAGTATCCTTAATTTAATTAAATATATTTTCTTTTCAAAATCCTATGAATTTTTCCATTGAAAGATGTTAACTTCATAAGATAAAAATATAATTCGTAAATTTCTTTTCTGTTATGCGAATTGATATTCTATAGAAAACATTACTGAGAATCTATTCGATCTAAATGTCTTTTGATAACTTCAACATTGAAATAACTAGTTGAGATCCAATTGTTGTCCTTTTACCAGACATAAATGGATACATCATTAAGTGAGAGAGGCTTTTCTGTTGCAGTAATTATGTTTGATATGAGCTAAATATTAAATCCTCAGGGCCGAGAGTGGTGTTGGTCATCAGTATTCTTCAACGGGAAAGTGTCGACAGAAGCTGAAGTCATCATCATCCTACAACGGTCATGATGGTTGTTGGTTAGTGAAAATTATTCGTACCATCCAAGTAGGGATGAACTATAAACATTGATAATAAATGTTATCATATATCTTCACACTATGATTTAAAACTTTGCCTTTCAAGTTCCTTTAAATTAAGCACAAAGGTCGTGTTTTTTTTAAATCTCTTCTTGTTTGGACTAAAATCTTTTAATCACTTAATTCTCTAAGACGCGGCATAAGCACCCGCCATGTAAGTATGTGAGGTCAGGTATAATTTTCCAACATTCTTTCGCATTTACCCTTTGGTACTATTTGTGTTTTGCTTCTCAATGATCCTATGGAAAAAGCATTAGTCCGTCTCTTCTTTTCTTAACTACGGATATGGATAAACAGAACTACAGACTAAGCATTTTAGTTTTCTTACGGTAAATGGTCAAGAGGAGAAACTTAATTCAAACCAAATCTATCACATTTAAAAACTGACTTCCATTACATTATAGAGATAGGGGTGAAAAAATGAATACACTTTGTTTATCCTTGTGTAACAAACTGATCTTGAAACTTGCTTTTGAATTCAGGGGTGCTGCCCTGGAAACAGTCCCTTTTAAGTGTGCACTAGCTTTGATTTGGTCCCGCACCAAATGTCACGAGTGTCAAGGGCCTATGTTAGGTCAGTATAAGTGAGGCGTATTCGAAGTTATTAAAAAGATTGGTTCACGGATAAATCCTACGCATAAAATAGCCCTTGTCTTAATTGTAGATTCATATTTACATTTTTGTGTACTTGCTTTTTAATTTCTTCCTTTTTTTAAAAAAAAAAGGACAAATTGTTAAATATATCTATTTGATAAATAGATGATTCCCTAGCAGTTACTACAGCTCTAGGCTAGCATGCACCTGTTGGTAATAACAACGAAACAGGACTCCACGCTTTCCAGATTTCCAGAACTGGAGTCGCACAACCATATGCTGTTTCGTATCACACACAGCATACTCCTTTGTGAAGGGAGGCCTTACCCTCCTGCGGTCATTTAGTCTGTGTATTTAAAGTCCCGCAGATAAGGCGAGTCCGATTAGCAAGTTAGGGTAATCTTATTGCCTGAAAGATTAAGTTTAACTCATATACGCTTGTGTCATACAAGGAAAATAGTGATTTTAGAAAGTTTTTACAGAATAATTAAGTAATGCCTTGTCCAAAATTAGGAAGTTTCAAATGTAGGTTCTTAAATATTCATAGAAAATCAACTGATTTTCATACTTTAAAAAAGTATTAATTTCTGCGCAAAAAATCAGCACGAGAAGTTGTAATTTTTTATCAGTATTTTTGCATTTATTGACCAATCGGCACAAACGCGCTTGTTTTAAAATTTCTTTTAGATTCACAGACAACAATTGCTGGGAAAATTTGGAAACATCAAAACCCAAAATAATTCAAGAAATCTCCCCCACCCAAGATTGTTTAAAATAAAGTTTTAACCGATTAGATTAATAGATAAATCATCAACCATTTTATCTTATTTCGAGTCTGTTTCAATCTCATGAATAAGCAGTGAAATAGATAAAATATTAAATAGATTTACCGATCCTTTCTGTGAACCAACACTAAACTGTCGATTTTACTTTTTTCGGGTGAAAATCTGACACACTGTTTATTCAAGGTTGTATTTAATTTCCACATCACTAAATTATTCTAAACTGAATGGAAATATTGTTTATATAAATTTATTCGTACGGCTATTTCAATTTTTCTCCTGCTGATGAAAATTCTAGCAACATCTTCGCGCGTATTAACGCATAAGTAAAACTTCTTACATAATGACATACTCACACAAAGATATTTTACACGCACAGAATATATCAAATACATTTAGACAATGAGAAACTGCTTTATTTCATACGTGAATCGTTCTTGTAATAAATATTTGGAGACTATTCCCGCTCTAATATTTTCTTTACTTAAAAGAAGACTTTGTAGCTTCCGTTTTTTAACAAACATTTCAACCAATCAGTCAAGCATTTACACACTTATTCGCTACATATATATCCAGCAAAACTTTGTGGATTTTATTGAGTGAAGATTCAGATATTTAGAATAGTAGGAATTCGAGATTTACTCTGCGACCAACTAATCATGTTAGGTGGGAGTAGGTACTGTCATCGATCTCGGGCTAAGTTGTTATTATCAGTTTAATGTTGCTGATGGATAGGGAAAACAAACATATCTGAGCAAAAGCCAAATATGACAAACTCCCTAAAACGCTTACTGTTCAACTAATTCCCAGTGCATCCAGCAAATTAGCTGGCATGGAAGAGGGTCTCAATTTTTTTCTCTTTGCTCTCAAGATGCTAGCCAAACACAAAAGTTCACAACTAAGGGCTTGAACTAAATTGATTGCAATCATGCAAGAAAAAAAATGTAATTGTGTATAATAATAAAAACCAAGTAATTGAATATTCTAGTTTTCAAAGAAGGAACCAGGAATAGATGCTGACTAGTGTCTTAGATTTGTGGCTCATAGCCAGGGGACGGGGCAAGCTGAATAATGACTACTTGTTGTGTTGACTTGTGGTTTTAAGGTCACAACACTGTCGAGTGGTTTTTGACGAACTTGGTGAATTACGCTCTGCGTGTTGTCTTTATATTGGTGGTTAAAGTCCATTGTAGACAGGGTTTGAAATTGATTCCCTGTAGTGCCTCTGATTGGCCAGGAAATATCATTCGCCTATATTTGATTGGATAGAAAATGTATTTTTTTTATTTTGATTTATTTTATTTATTTATTCATTTGGAGCTTACTTTTCGACACGGTCTTTTTAACAGAATTACATTTTTTTCTTTTGATTTCCGTCTATCGTTTGTTGGCTCTAAGTAAATTATTCATTTTGATTTAAAGAGATACCACTTCTTCTTCTTCTTCTTCTTCTTTGTTCGCTTCTTTGTATTCTCCTTCTTTTTACAATTCTATTGGGTTTTTTTATTGTGTTGCTTCTCTTTTAGAATTTTTTTCTATTCTGTACTTCTTCAAAACTTTCTACAACATTTTTTCTTTCCTATTATTTATGTCATATTATTTTGAATTTCTTTCTTTCAAATATCCACCAACACCTAACCCTTCTTCTTCTTCTTCTTCTTCTTCTTCTTCTTCTTCTTCTTCTTCTTCTTCTTCTTCTTCTTCTTCTCATTGATTGTTCCCATTTTCCTTTTTTTCTCTTTTCCTTCTTTCTTTCTTTCGTTACACAACATTTCTTCTGTTCAGTTTGTAAGAGGGAAAGATTTTTATAAGGATAACATTTTATCTTTCCGTCTAATGAGACTTTTTCTTTTCTTTTTTTTCTTTTTTTTTCGCATTTCAATTAGTTCAAATGTATTTTTCCTTTCGTAGCATTCTTTTATTTCATTTTTCTTTTTCTCCTTGGCCATTTTTTAGGACACACTTTCCATTTTCTCTTGCGTCTACTTGCTAATATTTTCCCCTTTTCTCAAGGTTTTTCTTCTTTTTATTCCTTCTTGGTTTAGGTTCATTTTCCTTTCTTTTTTCCTTCGTTCTTTACTTCTTTACTTTTGTCTGTATTTATTCATTTCTTTCTGAATTTTTTCTCGTTAATAATTTTGATTTTATCCTTTCCTTCTTTCTTCTTTTCCTTAATCTATTCTATCTTCCTTTCATTTATTCCTTTAACTTTTCTTTCTTTCTTTCTTTCTTTCTTTAAAATTCATTCTTTTATATTTCATTATATCTTTATTCATATATCTATATATTTTTCTTCTCACGTTCCTTCATTTCGTATTTCTGTCCCTTCTTTATTCCCTACCGGAGACATTTTTCCCTATTTTTTTTACATCTTTTTCATTTCCAAATAAACACGAATCTTCACAATCACGCTCGACTGATTTCACTTGACTTGGATAATCTTGTCTTTCCACTTTTAAATTATCTTTTTTAATACTATATGTATATTTTTTTTACTCTCCATCTTTGAATAAAGTAATTTTTGCAGAAAAAATGGTCTCACGCACATAAAGAATAGAATAAAAGTAAAAGAAAAAAATCAACATTCTTGTAACACACCTCTTTACGCATTCCAAACTCAAGTTTGAAGTTAGTACATAATGAATGACGCCATTTTTTGACTCCACATTACAGAAATCTCGTGTATGCTTCTTGCAAGGAAAACACGCATACATGGCAGCTAACGAACAGCAGGCGAGTTTATGTACTCGGTTTCTTCTAAAATGTTTTGCGTATTTACATTTTATTCCGTGTATGAGTTCCCATTCTGTGAGCAAAGTTCAGTTGAAAATTCTATTACTTGAAATGTAGACCAGGCCTTTCGGCTAAGTTTGAAAAAATGTTTTCACAAATGTTCTCTCACACTCAATTATAACGAAAAATAAGTTTACAAAAATGAGAAAATCGATTTCAGACCGTTAATGCTGATAATGATAGGATATCTATTCATAACAGACCTACACACACATATATATATATATATATATATATATATATATATGTGTGTGTGTGTGTGTGTGTGTATGTATGTGTGCGTATGTGTGTTGGTGTGTGTGAGTACATAAGTTTGAAATTCTGTAATAAGTAATTGTAACTTCGAAAAAAAGCACATCATATCACGATTTCCATTAGAGTATTGCTCTAATTTTTCAAATACATATATTTTCGATACAATATCCGAGGAAATATTAATTCATTCGACTTCAGCTCGCGCTGAACGCCATATTTCTTTCGTTCTAATTTTTGATATCACAGAAATGTGGATGAAATTCAAATTAGAATTTTTTACTCCGTTCCCAATATAAAGATTACCTGTTACAACAGTAAACATCAAGTTCATGGAACATTTAGATGATTTATTAGGTTCTCTTTAAAATGTGTATGTATATATGAACTAACTTCTCTGCACGAGCGGAATGCTATTCAAAGTCGATTTTTCCGTGGACTTTAACAGGTTTGAAATTAAACTTTTCCTTCTCCTGGATTGGTTGTCATACTAAGTTTAAAATCCATATCTGCCTTTCTCTTTATCCATTGCTGGAAGGAGAATAGTTGGATTTATGTCTTTCCTAAAAGATTTAGCGTTATGTGAAATTCAAAAAGACTGCTTCAGGATTTGAACACGAGTTGCTGGTTCCATTTTCTTCGATGATAGTTTTTATAACACAACCGCCTCTCATTAAAATGTTTATATATGTGTGTATGTAACAGTAACCCAGCAAAATGGCACATCTTATCGCGATCGATATGAGACAAATTAACGTAATATTCTCAAACTCAGATTTAAAGCAGTGGTCCAATTCACGACGCAGAGCTACTTTGAAAGTATATTCGTTCGGGTAGCATGTCATTTAAAAACATTTCAATAATCATTATAGAACAAACATAAATATAAAATACTAATTAGAATCCTTCACTCTATCCTAAATAACATCTCATGAGGGGCATGATGGACGAGATATAGAAAACGAATGGTTTGTTGTCTTTTTTCCTCGTGTCTCCGATAAATCATTTTCGAATTTCTCTACTCTAATCGGTGTCATTGTAATTTACTCCTCGAATTCTACAGGAAACAGCAATGATCTTATCATACAAAAGTTTCGCAAAGTTCAATATTGATAGCACTGTTTTAAACCGTCATTTCTTTGACAAATTTTCGCTATTTTAATCGGTGCCATTATAAAGTAAGCCTCGAATTTTACAAGAATCGACACCGATCTAAGCATGCACAATTTAAAATAGATATTTTTAGGCAGGCCTGTTTTAATCGCTCAATTATCTGTCGAATCTGCGCGAGGCTTCAACTGTTTTTATTGTAATTGGTAGATTGACACATTTTAAGTTTTCCTTGTGCTCCAATAACTACTGGCATTGTTTTTTGTTTTAATTTGCCATACTAAATTAATTTTCAGTTTCATGTTTAAAATGTTTATTTCTTAAATGCTTATCTTTCTCATATGGCGCTTTAGGGCCTCATGCAATGTGTAGCTGCTTCCAATATTCATTTTTGTCGACTGTAATTCAGCTTTTTGTTGTTGTTGTTGTTGTTGTTGTTGTTGTTGTTGTTTACTTGACGATGAAATGAGTTTCTGTGCAAAGATCCTTATATTTAATTAAATGAACCATTTTATCAAGCAAGTGAGGATCAAAACGCGAAGCAAGAAAAAAAAAGATCATTTCAGACAGCATTTACGTATTCCAAAAATAATATGGCCGTTTAAGTTTCAGAAAAGTACTTGCTTCGTGCATGTTAGTTGAATGAAAAAATCTATTACTTTTTTTTATAGGCACCTCATAAGGAGCTAAACTAAAAGATCATCACTCATGATTTCGAGTTTCTCTCATATAAAAAGGTGTGATTAATAATTATCCAGACTGAAAACCTTCATATTTTAATTTTTCAATTGAAATTAATGGAGCAACGCACGCACACACACACACACACACACACACACACACACACACACACACACACACACACACATATATATATATATATATATATAGTGAATAATTTTTAAAACTTTTTATATCAGAAAAGAAGCAAATCTAAAATAAATAAATCATTAAGAGTCTTATGATAATCACATGACTGTTAGTTTCGTTTATTCTTATTATTTAAACAGTGAAACTTCATTTGATGATTGCATTTTAAAAATAAAAATATATCAAATTAATAGTCCTGAGACTGTCATGTGCAGGTGACTAAACAAACACACATACACAAAGATATATGCATATGTATATATGTGTGTGAGCTTGTGTATGTGTGTTTGTGTGTGCTCAATCGTGTTTTAAAAAAGTCTTATTGAACGTCATAAACAAAGAACGTTTTATAATTTTCTATTCAACTTTTTTCTTCCAAGGAATCGTCTATAAGTATTTAGAGGGTGAAATAATTCCACATTGATATTCTCCCAACTCCAAGTACTTTTGATCATTTTATTAAGATTATCAAGATGAAGACATGACTGTTGTTATCGTGTGACAAATTGAGATATTGACCTGGCATTGTCACTTTTCTTTTGCGATGCTTCGATCCGAATTAACTCATAATGTAGAAACAACTTAGCCCCAGAGGAAATAAGTCTCTATAGAGTTCTTACATTCCTTTTAACTATATACACTTTTCCTTGTAAAGAAAAATTGCATAACACGTGTTTGCATAAGACACTTTGACCATATACAAAGAGATAGGAAAATTGGATAATGAGAATATCCAAAGATATGGTAATTATTTTCTAATTATAGCTCCGCGGTGAAGCGTTAGGTTTAAAATATTTAGCTTATGTAAAATTGTGAGCAAATGATTCCCGAGCGTGAATAGAGAGATTATCAAGAAAAAGACGAGCAGACCAAGTTCACCAGTTTTTCCAATGAGCGAAATGAAACAAGGTATGTTTAATCTAGTGAACTGGATCGGTCTTGCCGAAGTCACCGGTGACCGGCTAAATGGTGACGAGAAAAGGCCGGAAGTAGAAGGGAGGTGATCTGTTAACAATGTTAAAAATTAACGGATTTAGTAATTCTACTTCTTACTGTTTTGTTACGAGGAGAATGAAAAATGGAAAATGGGGAACTAATCAAAAATACGAGAAGATTCGATTTCTTGAAGAAAAAAGAAGCTGGCTACCACGTTTGCGTTCATTATTTGGTTTTCCTTCTTTCATAGTCCCATAAACTGAAGAGAGAAAAAAAAGCTACATGGTCCAAATGCTTAAGACGAGTTAAGTTTCTATGTTTTCCTCTCCCAATCTCACGAGTACATAGAAGTCATCATTGACTCCGCTATACTTATTTAGATGTTGCTATTGGATTATCAAGTATTCGTTTTGATTCTAAATTAGACAATAACAGTTGTTTGAGGAAGTTGTCACTAGGTAACGCTATAAAAGTGACCGTTTCTGTTATATCTTAAAAGACAATCTTTGACATTCTTCAAAACGAAAATATAATTTGATTGTTTTCCTCTGAACACAAGACGTATATTGTTTCGAAGGATTTAAACTAGCCATAATGTGTAAAGAATAAATATATGACTCATAAAAATCAAGTATTGTCAAGTAGAAAGTTTGATTAAAACAAAATTCCAAATATATATCTAATAACAATTGAAAACAGAACGTAAAAAATATTTTACAATACAAATAAATATTATTACTACAAAAAGAAACAATGACTGGTGACTGTTAATAGATTTTTTTATTTGAAATTTAATTGAGGAAAACTGAACATCTATTTCAGGACCAATTAGTCAATGTGTTGACAGTTATTGAAAATTATCCCTGATTGGAACAAATACATCGACCAAAAACTATGCCACTTCTCTTACTATGGCGACAATGAAGCGTTTATTTTCAATTATTACGGACGTTATTTAAAGCTACTAGTAAAATCGCTTTGGAATAAACTGCGCCAAAATACTGGAAGAGAGAAACCACGTTTTATGATAATAGGTATGTTTATCAATTAATGGGACATATTATTATGAGTAAAAACTATTGCAAAATTTTGGTACGCGATAGTTTGAGACGCGTCAAAAGTTATTTGAAGTACCCGTTGTAGCTTGTAGTATTGTGATAATTGATGCGATGACACTTTGTGCATGACTTAATTCTAAGCATGACTTTGAAGCCACTTTGGTGGAAATGAAACGTACTCTTCTTTGTGAAATTATTCTTTACGAGTTCGAACTTCACCCTGACTCCGTGGAAGCAGCTTAAAACATATATTGCGCAATCTTAATCACAATAGAGAACCAAGAAATTTTGCTCGGATTGCAAGAGCCTCGACGATAGGGAAAGGGTAGATAGTATAAAACCGACGAATACGAGGCTATGCCCCAAGTGTAACGCTTCTATGATTTTTTTCCAGGCTACATTAACCTGGATGTCAGGGAGAAATTCTGACTATAGTAACGTACCACCCAATCCTTAAATCGATTCTTCTTAAGTTCCATATTAACAAATCTAAATGCATCATTCTTCTTTTTTATGATGTCGCATCCTCTTTTACGTTGAATTTTTGTTTCTTATTCAACGGAGTTGACGAATTCCACAATGTCATTCTATCACTAGAATTTCATTTTCACTGGACTTCGTAAAAATATGACTTTTCATCTCCCGGGCGAAGCTCGCAACTGACTTTTGGATTTCTAACTTTTTGGCGGTAAAGACATTTTAACTGCTTTGACCAGTCACAAGTCGTTTCACTGTCTGGGTCATGACCTTTGCTCTTTTCAGTTTATCCAATGCTGTTTCTAGGGTTCAAAAACCCGCCAATCGTCCAAACCATTTCCGATCCTTGTGACATGATTTTTATTTTTATATTAACCCCTCTATGACTGCCACTGGACCGTCACACAAGCCATAAATGTAAATCCAATTTGTAGCACTCGGAAAGTATGAGGCCAGTTAAGTATCTGAAAGTCGAATGTGCTTTGTTATCTTTAAAATCAGCAGGAACTGCTGAATAGTTCTTCAAATTATATCAAAATATTTGACTCACCCAAGTTGAAATGTTTAAAATTGTATGTGGTTTTGGAGCATTCATTCGTTTTATTTAAATTTTATTATGGTTTTCTGTTTCTTTCCATACGGAATTACTCAATTTTTGACTAATCTCGTATAAAGCTTGTATTACATCAGGGTTTTGTATGTCCAATATTTTGGCGTCTACCAATATTTAGATATATAAATAAAGAACAATTGGTATTAAGAATTAGTGTGGACTGTCGTTTCATATCAACTCGAAACCAAATCGATCCTAAAGAATGAATTTAAAAAAAAAACCTAAAGTTGTCAAAGTTTGTTCGTTATTTTATCTCTGTTCGCTGGGGATCATCTTTGCCCACCAAGTACATTTGATGTTAAATAGAGCGTTTAAAAATTACATATTTCTCTCTAACAAATACAGGCCAAATAGATCTTTGTAAGATAGCACTTTAAATTATTTTGAATTATGTTGATATATTAACCTTTAAAAGACGGTATTTATTTTTTGTATTACCCAACCCTTCACGACAGGAAAGATGGGACACAAGTTCAGTTTTTAAGAGGCCAAGGCTGATTTGATTTCAGAGTTTCCCTCTCCAAAACTGGTTCATTAACCAAAGCTAAAGAACTCAGTCTTCCCGACTATTTACTCATAGCTGAGGATGGGGGAAAGAACATATCGTAAAAACCGATATGTTTTCACCAAGAGCATTAGCTTAAAATGAAGCATCATAAGTTTTGTCGAGGTTTGAATACCGATTCTATTTCCTCCGAACAAATACGATAAGCACATCTTCATAAATAATCTCTTGTAAATTATTTGAAACATTAACAAAAGTAATTGTGAAGCACTTGACCTGCTAAAAAAACTTTAAAAAATAGTTTCTTAGCTGTTAATGAGCGGTTAGATATTTTGATTCTGTGCATTCACTGTCCGGCAAAAATCTTGCAATCAAATGCAATAGTGTCCATTGGTCAGAAAGTATTGACAGAAGTAATATCATAGTGAATAAAAGGTACAATACATAATATGTGTGCAAGAAAGAAAAACATATCCATTACGAAGGAATACGATTTTAGAGCTGAAATGATGGGGTATTGTTGTGTTTTCAGTACCTCTTAAAATTTCCATGAAAATAAACAGGAGGCATTACCTTTGAAGCAGTTCTCGAACATAATTTGTAATTTTATTTATTTATTCTTGTTAGAAATTTTATTTTTTGAAATATTGAATCCTCCTACTTTCAATTCGTGATAATAAACCGAGCATAATAAGTGGATTTAATTTTAGGAATCTTTTTTCCTAATAACGTAATAAATCAATTTCTAATTCATTTGGGACTCACAAAACTAGATGAATAAATGAAGACTAATATGCACATGCTCAGGACACGCTGACATATACATGCGTTTGTTTTATTTGTCTATATTTAAAACTGACTCTATTAAAAATGTCTAGCAAATTTTATCGTTTGTAGATTAATTTAAACATTGGAGCTATTCATAGCTTTATTGAATAAAACTGGATTACCCAATGAAAAGTTTCGATTTCAAGGACGGTTTCCCACGTTTAGAACAAAGATGGAGGCTGTTTGCCGACACGTTTGTTTGTAACAGACGCATGTGCATGTTATTAACTTCCTGTCTCTTATTGCTTGCATGCTGATATTGTTGGAGACAAGTTAAGTAGGCAGATGGCCGTGAATTGCAAGAGGTGTAAAGTGAAGCGCTGGAAACAGCACGAAAAAGATAAAATGAACTGAAGGAAAAAAGAAAAACATGAGATGTTTTCGGATTAGTCGTCTGCGAAAAAGGCATCTGAGAATGGGATTGTAATTTCAATGAAAATAGATTAGAAAGGGAGAAAGAAGAGGAGAGCATAAAATAATAACAAAATATCGAAAGGAAGTAAGTAAAAATAAAGTGAAATTAAGAGTCATCACTTGGGGGACTTGGTGAATATAAAGAAAGGGAAAAAATGTAATATGAAAATACAATTAATAATAAAATAAAATAGAAAGAAAGAAAGAAAAAAGAAAGAAAGAAAGAAAACAGTTTATGTGCTTAAGGAAATGAAGGAAAGAGAAGCAAAAATTGACACTCAAAGATTAACGATAAAATCCCTTCGAAGTAAACTGAAAGCAAAATTAAAACTTGGAGAAAGGCTGAAAGGAGGAAGTAAAATTTAAACGAAAAAGTAACGGCAAAAAAAAAAAAAGAAAATGAAAATAAGGCGAAAAAAAGTAGAGAAAAGTGATATTGAAATATAAGAAAAATACTGAGTACAAAAGCAAAAAAAAAAAAAAAAGAAATAAAGAATTAATCAAATAAAGAAATAAAGTAAGAAGACGTTAATGTTTTTTTTTTTAATTTAGAGGTAAAATGAAAGAAAGAAAGAAAGACAGAAAGAAAGAAAGAAAGAATGCTTGAAAATGAAATCGAAGAGCACTGAAAAATCAACTAAATATGAAAAAAAGAAAAAAGAAAAACTTTCGGAAGAAAGCAAGAAGTAAATAAAGTAAAAAATAAAACAAAGAAAGGGAGAAGAATGAATGAAGGAATGATTTGAAAAGAGAAATATATAAAAGAAAAAAGGAACTAATAAAGCAAGTAAAAGAGAAAACAAAACGACAGGAATGACTTTAAGAAGCTTACAAAATGAAATCCGAAGTAAGTAAAATGCAATAAAAGAAAGAATAAAAAAGTTAAAAGAAAGAATAAAAAGGAGATAAGAAGAAAGATGTTCAAAAAGATGAAAGGAAAAGAAGACGAAATAATGGAATCAATAAAAGTGTCTTTAAAAAATGTTAAAATTTAAAAATTAAGAAAGAAAATCGGTTCGTGTGTGAAAAATACGAGTAAAGTAAAGCATCTAAAACGAATGAAACTGAAACCTTTTACAAAAAATAAATCAAAGAACGAGCGAAAATCAAGTGTAAAAAATCAGAGAATGAACAAAATAAACGAAAGAATGTGTAAATAAATAAAACAACTCTCGGTAAAAAAAATTGACGGAATAGAAAAGAAAGATATAATTTTAAAAAAAGTTTAGCAAATGAATGAAAGACAGGAGAAGAAAAGAGATAAAAACACTCTCAACATGAAAGTTTTGAACAAATTGCACGATAATAATAAAACTACAAACTGAGTAATATCAAACGAATGAAAGATGTGATGTATGAGAATAAAAAAAAATGAAAAATATCGAAACTAGAAAAGACTCGATAGGGAAGCATATAATGAAGGATTTTTATAACAAATAATCATATAATCTTTGCATGATTTTAATTTTCCAAGACATCAAAAAAGACAAACACCTGCTCTTGAATTTTTATCCGGGGTTCTCCAAGTCGAATGCGTTCTACTTGCTTTTGTTATCGCTACTGCTAAAAGTATCGACATTTTCATTTAATATTTTACGGTTTTTTTTTCATGTAAATTATTTGAAATATTTTCTAAACAGTTCTTTAACTGTTCAAAATGCAGTTTTCTAGAAATGTTACATTCGTATCTGTTAGCGATGTCTTTTAATTTGCTGCCGTCATGGTTCAGTCGTTTCTTTTTTCAAAATCAATATAAAATATTGTTTATGGGGACTATGGCTTTATCCGAATAATTAGCATTATGAGTATGTGATAATGACTGAGATAGATAGATAGATAGATAGATAGATAGATAGATATGAAGAGAGGGAGAGAGAGGGATAGATTGAGAGAGTAAGAGAGAAAAACAGGATGAGAAGGATAGATAGATAGATAGATAGATATGAAGAGAGGGGGAGAGAGGGATAGATTGAGAGAGTAAGAGAGAAAAACAGGATGAGAAGAATAGATAGATAGATAGATAGATAGATATAAAGTTGTTAACAGTGATATTACAATTTAGCTTTATAGATATTAAAGTTGGGTTGTGTATAGCTCCAGTTTAGAAGCATGGTGTTTCAAAGGTTGGTTTGATTATTTGGTTTAATTGAATATAAGTACTTGTGTGTCATTTAATGCCAAAACCTGTTCACACAACCCCCCCCCACACATGATTGTAAGCAAATAGCTTGTAGGTAAATTAATTTAAAAATGAGTTACAGCCCTGTTGTTTGTACACATTCAAATTGATTCAGGTACTGCTATCATCACTAATAATCCCATTTTTTATGACAATTTGTTTTTTACACAACAAACTGGTTTCAAGTATTGCTATCAAATACTAATAATTCTATATGATATTATTCATTTGTTTCCACACAGCTTAAATGGTTCCGAGTATTACTCTCGCAGCACAACAGACCCTCAAACCTCGCCATCTAGCAACTTACAAACTTAAATAGGTATAGCAATTTGTTTACCACAGATCAATTTGAATTATATCGTGGGAGACAATCCTATAGGTTTTAGGGGTTGACATGACTACCCGATTCATCGGGTCAGGCCTCTCTGGCCGCCCATCTACTTAAGTTAGGATTAAAGTGATGTGAGCACTTCGGTTGCCGGAACAAGATCTACTTAGCCACCAGGTAGCCTCGTGAGGGGGTCTTTGAGCTCTCTGCAGGAGTGCAGTCGGCAGTCAACACCGACAGCCGACAGAATAGTCAACGGAAGGATAACCAAAAAACATATTTCCACAAATTTTAAACCTCCAGAAGGATATTGTATAAGTTCATATCTGGTTATAAGAATGGATTGAACTACTCATATAATGTTGAATGGAACCTAAGTAAAATGACATTTGGGGCAGAATCAAGAATGAGTGATACATTTTTGGAAAATTAACTTTCTCTCATAATGAGTGGACATAAATAAGATACTAGAAAATTGATAAGTGGGAATAAGTACTTGCTTGGTCAGTTTACTCCTGACCAGAAAAATATTTAAGATTATTATCACCTTTTTCTTAAAGAAGATGGAAATGGTCTTTGCTGTGAAGGCTTAAGTACGGTTAAAAACTTATATAAAAGCATATAAGGATCAATAAGAATAAAAAAAGAGTTCAAAATGAACACAAATTGGAAGGAATTACAGATTCACCAGCCTTAAAAATCATTTCAACAGCAAACATGATATCCAGCGAATCAAGCCATGATATTTATTGATCGTATCTGATAATACATTACCACTTGCTTAAGTTCATTGTCATGAGAGTTAAGAGTTTAAAGTGCGGGGGGAGATATATTTATCGCATCCTATATATATATATATATATATATATATATATATATATATATATATATATATATATAATGAATAGATTTGTTTGAAAATTATAAGTGTTGGATAGAAGTAAGTAAAACCATCCCAATGTGATTATGGACGAAGAAGCGTATTGAAACATTGGACATATAGTAATCCAATTTAACATGTAAAATGAATCAAATTTCGGAATTAAAACACCCATGATCAGTTGCTATGCCATTAAATAAATAAACCAAATCAAAGTATATATGAAATATACTTTTATTTCGTTTTTATCAATGGTCTAAACCGGATCTTAAATTTGTGCATATATATATATATATATATATATATATATATATATATATATATATATACATATCTATCTCTCTATCAATGTGTGTGTGTGTGTGTGTGTGTGTGTGTGTGTGTGTGTGTGTGTGTGTGTGTGTGTGTGTGTGCTGAAGTTAAAGAGTTCATTTTTTACTGTAGATTTTATTACTCTAGCGTAAGTACTCGTTTTGAATTAATTCTTTACGTAGAAGTTATAGCCTCTTCTCAAAAGAAGGGTGTTCTTGATATGACAGTAAACTGTATTTGATAATGTAGTCCCAGTTCAGGAGATTTATAAAGTGTGGAGTGCCCCTTTATACCATTACTGTCAGGTCTTCCCTGATTGTAGTGGTAGTAGACGTTTGTGTCCCATCTATAATAAGTCAAAGAGAGGTTTTAACATTATTTGTATTCGATAGAACCGTGTAATAAGCTATTAAGAAACTTCTACACAAAAAATGTAAATATGAACGTACGATTGTTCTATACTCATCCGTTAATGATTCGCCTCGACTTAGTCAAAGAAGAAAAATCAACCCTTTTATTAGGAAAATGATCTCTTCTCTTTTTATTTTACGGGGTTTATCTTCGAGTGTAGAACTATGAAAACCAAGAGAGAGAAAGGATACGTCTGTTCTGAAGGAGCACCAGGGAGCGTATGAATCTTTTTATTCGCTGATAACGTGATCTTCTGGTTACCTGATGCATCACTTGGTGCATCACGTGTATGGTAATGTATCACATGCTATATTTTTTGATAGCTTCTCAGGTTTTCAACGCCTGTTTTACAACGTGCTTCACATCTGCATTCCAGTAACTTCACTTTACCTGTGTTCAAGGCCCACCCTCTAGTCCTGTGCTGCGGTCGGCTATCGTCCATGTTTGACAGAAGACCCACCACTCGAAGTACCACAAAAAATGTTATTTTCTATCTTTAGGAATGAAATACCTCTACACGGATTCACTTGTCCTTTAAATCAATAAATTTACCAAAGAAAAAAAAATACCGCTTAAAAGAATAAGAAATGTTGATATATCTTTATTTAATCTTTAGTTTTTGATGTATTGATTTAGAATATATTTTATATTTAAACATGCAAAATAAATCAAAAAAGCTCTATAATGCCATTTTATATATTGCCAATATCTGTATATATATATATATATATATATATATATATATATATATATATATATATATATATATATATCCTAACAGATCTAAAATACCCACATTACACAAGAGGACGCACTCTTCAAGTTTCTGCTAATTCTGTTGTCTATTTTGTCGTTCATTTTTTTTTTTATTTGCTATGAAAGTCTTTTTTAATTTCTTCGAGTTAATTATTCCTTTAACTCTTCTGATATTAAAACAAAAGGATTCTCTCAGCAAGATAATGAAGTGCAGTGATGAGAAAATTAGTTGATATTTGCGCATGCGTCAATTTGTTTTGTACAACTGTGATTCTTATCATGTCATCTGTTTATTTTTTATTCTTAAGTGGACGGTGGACTAAGTGATTGGTATTATTCAAATTTCACTAGAAAAAATGTTCTGAACCTTTCTTGCTCCAGACACAGTTGTCACCATATATCAGAATGTTGCACTTCCCCTTCCAAGTTTCTTTGACTGAAATACTTTCCAAATACTATGCATATAATAGTTAACCTTTCTTATAATTTCTATAGTAGTAATAAAACATTTTCTCTGATTGTTTTTATTGTTGGGTTTTACAGATTTATAAGCAACATAAAATGTTCATGCTTTTAAATATTTTCATCATCATAACCCGCCGACAGCACGGACCTCCTTGACCTTCTCTCGCCACGAGTCTCTATCGTCGATTGCTCCCGGTTGGCCTTCAAGGCTATATCCTGTATTAGCACATAACTGTTGTATATAGGTTCTCGCTGGTCGTCCTGTCTTTGCTCGTCCATGTGATGGAGTACACAGGAGTATGTCACTTATGAGTTCGTCCTTACTTCTCCAGCAGTGACCCGCACGTCTGGTTCATCTAACTTGGATAGATTTTGTGATGGGTGGTAGGTGACCGTACTGCAGCTGCTTTGTGAGGTGCTGTGTCCAGGTCTTGTTCAATATTGCTCACATAATTCTTGTGTAATTACCGTCAAGCTTTTTCTTTATACGTTTAGTTTGAGTCCTTGTAGTGGATCCATATCGCAGTATCGGCACTACCTTTGTTTGGAAAAAAATGCGTTTTATCTTATCGGTTAGGTCTGACTTCCATATGACCAAGAGCATATCGTTAGCTGTCAAAACCTTTGCCAGTCGCGTGTTGATTCCTGTCTTTGTTGATAAGGCACTGCTTCCAAGGTAGGTGAACTTGTCCATTTGTTTCAGAGAACAACCACTTAGTGAGAAAATGTCGCCTCTTTGATTAAAACACATGTATTCCGTCTTGTGTGCATTGACATGGAGGTCTATGCAAGTTGCTGCTCGTTCCAGACTATGTAGCAGGGATTCGGTTCGGTCGGGTGTATTAGACAGAAGTGCTATATCATCGGCGTAGTCTGTTTCCGTAGTTTGTTTGTGCTGGGTATCTTCCGCTTCTTTCCTTTGCAAGTGTTATATAATTAAGGAATGATTTTTTTTTATGTAAATCGTTTTTCGTTAATTATATTTTATCATTCACTTTGAGTCATTTGGTGCAGTTTTACGCTCGGGCGCAAAGGATATGATTATCAACATTTGTCCTCATAAACCCCCAGACAGGAAATGGGGCTAGATTGTGGATGACGTCATGCCCTGAAGAGATGGTCTTGAGAATTTGAGGATTTTGAAAAGAGTCAGTTGAATTTTGACCGTTGAAGAGGTAGTTGTGTCTTCTGCCGTTGAAACGAGAGATGATTTTTATACCGTTGAGGCGTGCAGCTCTCGATCGGCAGAGATGAATTGAGATCTTAAACATCACCAGATGCGCAACGTGTTCAGATGGGGTCAGTATAGTATGGTTAGCATAGACTTTTAAGAATTGTGTCTCTCTCCTCGTGCCGCCATGGACCGAAGCTAGAAGTTAATGAAACCTGTTCGTGTCGGAAACGACAGAGTCGGCCTGTATTTGTATCTGTATTATTATTTCTAACATCACCAAATTATACAACATGATAATGTTATTTGGTGCGCAGTAATTTACTATGTCTTTTGCAAGAAGAAGAAAAAAAAAAGGAAGACATAGATTGATTTTGAACTTGCGTGATTTACAGTACTTTAGTAGATTAGAAGCGGCTAAGAATGACGGAAATCTTAAACGAAGGAAATTTTAGGCGACTGTTGTTTTAGATGGGAGAGAGAGAACGTAAGATGAACAATAAGACCCTCAACTCCCCAAAAAAGAAAAAGAAATTAAGAAAAAAAAAAAAAGAAAAACAACTGCTACCCCGGCCGAAGAAGAAACTAGTACGGAAAGAAAAAAACTGAACTCCTAAGAAAAAAAAAATGCGTTGCCCTAACCAAGAAGAGCGGAGATTAAAAAAAAAAAAGAACGCCAAATATTGAAAGACAAGCAACAGGTTAAAAAAAAAAAAAAACAGAAAAAATGTTCGACGCAAGTTCCCAGAACGAAGAAGGAAATACTATATAACAAAAGAATTGAGAAGACATGAAAAGTAAAAAAAAAAGAAGAAAAATAAGGCATTTGCTCATTCTATACATTTTATGTCTTTCTCTCTCGTTTTTAAGTTGGGTGGTTCATGCCCAAAAGAATTTAATTAATTACATAAAAAATAGGAAAAGTGGTAGGTACATTGCTCAAATTAGAAAAAGTATTTTTTTCGTTCAGTGTATCTTTGAATTTCCTGGTTCACGTTGATATAATTTTGCTAATTATGAAAAAAAAAAGGGGGTTGCATCTGGCTTTCAAGGTTTTTAAGTGTTGTATCCAATAGAATTTAAATGATCATAAAAGAAAATTAGAAATCGGTGATAGAGTCCAGTGTATTTTATATATAAGTTGATACAGTTTATTCCTATGTTTTGGGACTATGAATAATGAAAGAGGGAAGGAGGAAAGAAGAGAGAGAAAAAGAAAATATTCTTTCTGTGATATTTCAAAAAGCGACAAGTTATAAAAACAAGTTTGGAATTGGGGAACAATGAGAAAAACGTAGAATCGAAAAAGCGTAGTAATTTTAAAGTGGGATATTTTTTCTGTGTATCTTTCAATTCCGACCTCAGGAAGGATCCTGGCATCGGCAATATTTTGTTGGGAGAATGCACATATACCTTTGGATCAATAGTTAAGTCCGTGGGACGGGTTTGAAGCATGTAAATGTTGTGGAAATCGGAAGCGTTCTGTGAAGTCTCCCTAGAATGGGATCGATATTTTGGGTACTGGTAGAAGCCATACCAGGTTTTATGAAGGTTTCCCCGTAGAGAGGAGTCGAGAAATTTGAGGTACTGATTAGTGTCCAGGTCAGCGTTTTGTGAATTCCCCCTTAGAATGGGTTTGAGATTTTATTTGAGGTACTGGTCTGTGGCCAGACCGGGTTGGGAAGGTCCCGGTAGAATGGGATCAAGAATTTGGAAGTTTGGTAAGAGGCCAAAGAGGATATTTTGAAACAGAGGATTGTAAATTTGGAAGTATGTGTGCAAAATCTTGATGTATCTCGTTGTAAGTACCGACAAATTTTTGGACTCGGTTGTGAATTGTTTTTGAGGGAGAAATATAGTTGACCAAATAGATGAACAAATAAAGTCACCTCGTTAACTGTTGAAAAAATGA
Source organism: Sepioteuthis lessoniana (assembly GCA_963585895.1). Taxonomy (NCBI): domain Eukaryota; kingdom Metazoa; phylum Mollusca; class Cephalopoda; order Myopsida; family Loliginidae; genus Sepioteuthis; species Sepioteuthis lessoniana. The sequence goes on from OY757938.1 coordinate 35,698,365, forward strand.
GAGATAGACCGATTGACGGTGGTCAAAAGTTGACGGAAAAGGGGACGAAAACGGAAACGGTTTGTGTTGCTAGGAAAGAAAAATAGGTTCCAGGGAAGTTTTACACAATTTACCTTAGTTTGTTTACGTGCAATGCTTACTTGTAAAGGACGTTTAATGGAAAATGTACAAGACATGGACAATAATAGTGTGCGTTATTAAAATACGTACATTTAAATTAATCCCAGAGATTTTGAGAGAAAAAGTTTAGAAGTAATCAGCTACAGATGAAGAAGTAAAGCAAAAAGGTTAAAAGACAGATAATGGGTAATTGATCCGTGAAAAAAAGAAAAAAAAAGACTGAAGAGAAAAAAATACATGCCATTTGGTAAAGTAAAATAGACATTGAATCACAAGAAATGGAAAACCAGAATATATTTAAAAACTGGAAAAAAAAAAGAAAATAAAGGACGACACGAACACTTTTTTTTTTACTGACTTTTAGTTTTTGGACCGTTGAATAATTTATATTGTTGTTTTTTTATATGTTTTTTTTAATTGTTATTCTGTTTGTTACTGTAATTTTATTGATCAAGTCGACATGAGGAAGAATGTTACATTGCGTAATTGTTACAGATTACGAAATCGGAAAGGAAGAAAATAGAGAAAAACAAAAGGAAAATCCTTTCACATCGATACATTAGTTTAAAACATATTTTGTTATCTTCTATAACAAAATGATCTTATTTTGTGGGGAGGAAGGGTGTCTTATATAATTAAGGAATATTTTTTTCATATTAACCATTTTTCGTTAATTATATCTTATTCAGTTTGAGTCATTTGGTGCAGTTTTACACTCGCGCGCAAAGCATATGATGATCAGCATTTGTCATAATACACCCACAGGCAGGAAATGGAGCTGGAGAGTGGATGACATCATGCCCAGAGGAGTTGGTCCTGAGAATTTGAGGATTTTGAAAGGATGGATTTTTACCATTGACAGATGTAGTTGGGTGTTCGACCACTGAAGACGAGAGTTGGGTTTTCTACCATCACCAGATGCACTGCGTATTGGGGCGAGGCCAGCATAGTAAGGTCGGCATAGTATGGTTAGCAAAGACTTTTAAGAATTGTGTCCCTCTCCTCGTGTTGCCATGGATCGAAGTCAGAAATTGATAAACCCGTTCGTATCTGAAACAAAGGTTTCCGCCTATATTTGAATATGTATTGGATATTACTATTGTGATTGATCTCATCATAGTATACAACACCCGGATGGAGACACTTACTACTTTAAAAAAATTGTGCAGTATCACACACACACACATACCCCCCCATATATATATATATATATATATATATATATATATATATATATATATATATATATATATATATATCAAAAGATAACCATTCTGTTGAGTACTGCCTCAGGCAATTATTTCGGATTCCGCATACTTAGAGGATGTGCATATTCATTTTTTATAATAGTAGAAAATTAACAAAATATCAGGTTCAAACAATTTTTACTTTAAAATATACATTTTGGCTTCACGAAATATAACTTAAACAAACTAGATTAAGTTATTTAAATTAATAGCATTATTTTTCCCTATACATGTTGAGGAAAATATTATGGAATAGCCCAATGGTTAGGTAAATACATGGAATTCATTAATCAAAAAATTAAAATTACTATGTAGTAACCCCACTCGACCAGTTATGACAGTTTTAATCCTTTCAGGTATTGATTTCAATAACTGAAAATAATTCTCTTTTACAAAATTCTTTAAAATTTTATGGATGGCAATTTACAGATCTTTGATGGATTGAGACTCATCATTGACCATTCTTTAAAATTCGGCAATGAATTTTCATTTGGATTTAGATCTGAACTGTTTTCAAAATTCATATACCTTTCATGAAAAAAATATTTAATCCCTCTTTTTCTGCAAGAAAATGCATTATCATCCTAAAATAATTTCATCATCACCAAGCCAATTTTATTTTGATAGCATGTGGTTATAATCCAATATATTAATGCACAAATTATATGTATTGGTTGTTGAGATAATGATTGCCCTACTCCTTGGATGCAATCACATATCATAAGTGACTTGGGAAATTTACTTATTTTCTTCAGTCAGTCATCTTTATAAGTTCTAGCATCATCCTTTTGTCAATGCAGATTCTTGATCTTTCACTGAATATCGAATTCATTTATATATTCACCTTATACTTTCCCTTTAGAATCTTTTACTTTTAGTTGTGAATTAGTGCTGTTTTTTAAGCTTTTCTCTATGTAAATCCTCGTTTATTCAGCCGATTTCTTCTAGTTTTGTCACAAAAAGAAACAATAAATGATTTGGAATCCATATTGCTAAATAAAATACAAAGAAAGGACAAGTTTAAATGCGCTAATTTCATAATTTCTGTCATTGGTAATAATCTAGGGTTATATGTTCGCTTAAATGAAACCTAAAAATATCAATAAGTTATATTGTGAAGAAAAATCTCTTGGTTCAACAGCAATTCCCATCGTTAATATGCGTAGTTGTGATAATCTTATTTCCATTTGCTTTCTGATTAACATCAGGGAACTGATAAACCAGGCCCTACAATATGAAGACTAAATCTCTTACAGAATAGTTAAACCATCACAGAATACTTCTTCGGGCAGCGATGGCATTACTTTCCATTTCTTTCAGGTCCCAATAGCCCGAAATGTTAGTACTTGTTAGGTGCGATTTATCAGTCAAATACATTTATTTAAAAATCATTATTGTTAGATAAGAATAACAGGAACGATATAACATTTAACCAACAATCAGTAGGAAAAATAGATTTGTTGTGGTCAAAAATTTAGTTCACCCTTTAAACATTATTATTTTTTTTCCTCGAGGGTTTTTAATACCAATTTTAGTTGATGGTATTTTCGTAAAGCCTGAATGACAGCAAGTCCCATCAGATCTCCAAAATTCTTCTCAATATTCTAGCCGATATTAATAATACAATGGTCTGGGGGTGGTCTCAATTTTTCCTGTGATTCTCAGTTTGTCCCCCGCTTTTTACCGAGCCTTTGGGTATCACTCCAAGTGCACGAACAACAATTTGTATCCCTGACACTTTCGTGTCCTAAATTTTGTTTTTAGTTATCTATCAAGGTTCCCGGATGTGTTTAGCATTTCACTTTCATTTTCCATTTGTGGATCACTTGAATAGCAAAACCCACTTCTTGAAAAATTATAATAATTTCCTGATAATCCATTTTTTCACCAAATCTAATCATGTCTTGCCGTCCATTAATACTAATTTGTTGCATTTATTTATCATGTAACCAAAGGTTTGATGTCTGTCCCTGTCTAACCAACACTTGTTATACTTTTTAGTATTATCAATTTTCTCTTAAACATAATTGGCCCTTAAGATATTATTTTGTTTAAAAGAGATCCAGTTTTTCATTGATTTTTCCACCGCAAGTCTTCTTGTGTGCAGTCTCCGTGTTAATCACTTGAAAAATTCAGACTGTTGTTTTTCTTTCTATTTGAGTTATCTAGTGTTTATTGCTTTTTCTCTTTGACCCAATGTTGTCATCGTTATTAAAGGCTGTATCAATTAGTCTCTCTTTTCTTTTTTTTATGCATTTTTTTAAATATTTGAATTGGTGTATCTATACAAACTTCAATGATGGTAAGTCTTTTTTGTCCTTCTTTTATTGACATACTCTATGTTTATGACCTCTCAACAAGTTGCTTGTCCTTTGGTTCATTTTTCAGAGTTTCCCTATTATCCATTTAAAGAACGGACAAGTGTATTTTACAAAGGAGACTGCTCAGGTGTTTATTCATAGGATGAGATTTCTTCTGTAGAGCTTGATTTCGAGAAGGGTACTTGTTTTTCCAACAAACACTTTCTTTATTTTATCCTTCATCTCTCTTAGATGGTCCCCAGATATTTTGTAATTTCCTTTCTTCCAAGTGTTCTTTTCTTTCCCGATTTTCTAGTTCTATTCCTCCCTTTTGTTTCTTTCCCCCCGTTTTCATTATCAACATGACGTATTTTTCACTGACAAAATCCATTCCTACATTCCAGATTATCATTATTAATATTACTCTTTGGGAGCGTTTCACATCAGCTAACGCTGATGGTCTTTCACTGGAGTTTGAGTGGCAACAAGTCTCCTCAAGTCTTGAGGGCTCTTCTCAGTGTTCTGGCCAATCTCATTAATGCAGTAGTTTGAATGGTCTCTTAATGGTCCTCTTATATCCAAGTCCTCCAATCCCTTTATTAATTCTTTGATGACTGTACGAAGAGCACCAATTACAATTGGTACAAACGTCATGTTCAGAAGTTTTTTCAATTCCCTAGCAAGGTCGAGGTATTTATCCTTCTTTTCACTTTCTTTCAATTTTACTCTGTCGTCAACCGGAACTTTTATTATTATTATTATTATTATTATTATTACTATTATTATTATTATTATTAATATTACTATTATTATTCCTTGAATATTTTTCGCAAAAGCGTTTGCTGGTAGTCTTTAACTGGAGTTTGAGTGACAGCTAGTCACCTCAGGTCTGCACATTTCTTCTCTGTATAGTACACGATCTCGAGACTGCTATGGTCTCGATTTCCCCTTTGATTTGAAATTCCTCCAGTTTTTTTCCCATTTTTGGAGACAGTTTGAAGTGAATCAACAACAGTGTATATTACTGTCACCCTGATACGTCACCTGATATCTCGGGTAAGTTCCAAGTGTTTGTTTACCTTTTCATGTGCGTTTTTTTCTTTCTGTGGTTTGCCTAAACGGCATGTTTTATTGTTGATTAACAGAAGATCTAGTCTTCTGCTCGTGATTTGGTAATCAGTTATTATCAAAGAATACTTGAAACCATATCAGTAAACAAAAACAAAACCAAAACAACGTCAACAACATAAAATAATCCAACAAGGAATTCAAACCGTAAAACCAACCAACCAACCAACTAACCAACCAAACAAACAACCTCTTTCAAACAAACAAGCACTGCTGAATTCAGCCATTTTTAAAACCTTCTACGTTGAGTAAAAATAAATATTTTCAAGAAAAAAATTGTAAGAACTGGATTTAGAGAAATATTTTTGCACGTCTTTCTTTTTTTTTTTTGCCGAGGAAAATTATTTAAAATTATCTTCCGGTTTTGTGCCCTTTGGGAAATTAGCAGTGTGATTGACGTGTTCTGTAAGAAATAGCAGGAAAAATAAATTCTTTACTGAAAATTTGAAATTCATTACTTCTTATAAAATATTATTTCACACACACACACACGCGCACACACACACACACACACACACACACACACACACACACACACACACACACACACATATATATATATATATATATATATATTTCTCTTTGTGTATGTGTCAAAATTACAAATCAAATTGTAAATGACTCATGTGCCTCTAATTTCATCCTATTCATACATTTGTGTGTGTGTGTGTGTGCGTGTGTGTGTGTGCACGCGCGTGCCTGTACAAGCGTGTTTCCAATTCTGGATACTTATTGACTAACTTAGTTAATAACATCCAATAAACCAATTTTGAAAAATCTTTTTTTCGAAATTTTTCTCCAAATTTAAAGTTACACCACATCGTTTCAATTTTTATTATGGGGGTGTCCCTATGGTGTACAGGCTAACATTCTGGTCTGTAAGATAATAGTAAGCGAGTTTGAATTCCAATTGAGCTAATTATGTTCCCTTTCGAACAGATATCTTTCTGCAAGGTAGAACCTCCTAATTACCTTAAACTATGGATAAATACAACTAATGTCCTCCAAGTATTGTGATAGCATTAAATATACACGAAAATTGATATGCTATAAAATAAAGAAACTACACCAACTTTTATTCCGTGCTAATTATCTCTCTCTCTCTCTCTCTCTCTCTCTCTCTCTCTCTCTCTCTCTCTCAATCAGTATCTCTCTCTCTCTCTCAATCAGTATCTCTCTCTCTCTCTCTCTCTCTCTCGCTCAATCAGTATTTGTTTCTCTCTCTCTATCTCGCTCAATCAGTATCTCTCTCTCTCTCTCTCTCTCTCTCTCTCTCTCTCTCTCTCGCTCAATCAGTATCTTTCTCAACATACACACACATATGGATCTATGTTTTATAATCTTCTTTACTTTGCCGGTGATCGATTCCCCGCTGCTTCTTGTCGTGACCCTTTGTTGTTTTAACTTCTTACTGCTGGATTAAATAACAAAGGCATTTTCCGTGTGCCCACATATCTTATTATCATCAAAGAATTTTCTTTGCATACATCACCTAAACAATGAAACTTGGGAATAAGTCCATGAAATGAAAATGGATATGGAGCCTTTAACCACTTCGACTAACTGGGCTAAAATTACTTCTAAGATTTTATTCACAAGATTTTATTCACAAGATTTTAACTCCTCCAACGAAAGTCTAATTTTCAACTGACATTAAACTGTTAATAACACTAATTTGACGTTAACTGTTAGAATCTTTTGACACTATGGTTCAAAAAACATATACAGCTAATCTATTATTTAAAGTATACATCTGTCAAACGTATAGATCGTTTCTTCTCGGCTATATAAATATATATATATATATATATATATATATATATATATGTTTCAATACGGCAAATCACACATAGTTGTTTACCAGTGACACATGTCGTTCTAATTATATATATATATATATATATATATATATATATATATATATATATATATATATATATAGGTAGTATTATTCGGTCCAGTTAAATCGGAGTTGGGAGTAATTCCATCAGGACAAAAAAAAAACATTCAACAGTGAACATTTAAATTTTCCTGGTAAAGAGCTCAATGTAACTGACATTACAGAGCCATAATTTCTTTAAGAAACAACAAAAACCCGTCACATTAGGATTATAAATTTATTTCCATCCTTTTATGGGTTTTAATATAAATCAAAAATATCCCCCAAACTAGCGGGACTTCTTCAGATCTTATGGATAAAATAATTCAGAATAGACACAGGAAAGAAGGGTGGGAGGAGATATAATAAATATAAATATATAAATATAAATCAGAGATGTGAATTAATACCAAGATGTAGACAAAGGAATAAATTTAAACTAGAGACAAATAATCATAGATAATGCTTAATAAAAAACAACATTGGATTAAATCGAGATATAAGGTAAATGAATAAAAATAAAATAAATTAAAAAAAAGATAAGAAATGTGAACATACTCTTTAATGGAAGCGTAACGGAATTAATAGGCACGAAAATGAAATTTGAAATAAAAATTTTAATTTTAAATTTTGAATTTAATTTAATATAACTATTGCTGTATCCTTACGTAAAGTTATTAAAGAAATTGGTATTTATCTAAATTACTATTAAATCTGGAGTTTTAAGTCGAAATGTATTTTGAATTTAAAAAATAAAAATAAAAAATAATTTAATATAATTCCTACCGGCAATAAATAAAAAAAAAGAAGTGGGCAAAATGCGGAGAAAACTCTTCACCCCTCTTCTATCCCCTCCCACCCTTCTTTCCTGTGTTTATTCTGAATTATTTTATCCATAAGACCTGAAGAAGTCCTGTTAGGTTTTTTTTTTTGTGTGTTTTTGATTTATATAAAAACCCATAACAGGATGGAAATAAATTTATAATCCTAATATGACCGGTTCTTGTTTTTTTTCTGTAAGAAACATATATATATATATATATATATATATATATATATATATATATATATATATAATTGTGTGTGTGTGCGAAACTTAACATATATGTACAGTTTTACACAAACGCACATAGGTACACACTTTTACACACATATATAAAGATGTGTGTCTGTGTACAAGCGCTTTTGTTTTCATATATATATATATATATATATATATATATGTATATGTGTGTGTGTGTGTGTGTGTGTGTGTGTGTGTGTGTGTGTGTGTGTGTGTGTGTGTGTGTGTGTGTGTGTGTGTGTGTGTGTGTGTGTTGGCTCTATCTTCACTTATGATTGACGTCACTTGATTCCCATGTAGAAAAAAAAACATTTGCACAACATGAGATTAAATTGGAAAAACGCTCGTACAACCCGAATACCATTTTCTAAGTGAGCTTTATTATAGTCTAGTGACTAGCTGAGACAATATAATAAATTATCAGAGACACTGCAAGATATAGAAAATTTCCCATCATACTGTAGAACTATACTAAGTTGTGTGGCTGTTCTCTTCCACTGAAATTACCATACTCTTCCCTTATATCACATTTCTATATTGCGATATTCCTGTTCTGCTGACACATGCCTTCAGAGTTACTACCATAGGATAAAGCGATTTATCAAAGTCCTTTCCTCTAGATTCGTTATTTTGAATTTTGATGTTTTCATTCTTGTGACGTGGTATGCCACCGAGAGAGGAAAAGTGATATCATTTCCCCTACCCTTCTGTGTTTGAACTCACAGGCCCCAAAGACTGACTGTTAGACGGGAGATATGAACGAAAGTAACGAATCCTTCTACCTTTCTTAAATATTGGAATTACATGTATTCAGAAAAGGAAAGGGAGAAACTGAAACGATACTGTTTCATCAGCAGTAAATTAGTGAATGAACTTAGATATTTTCTCAAGTAAAAGAAAAGAAAGGGAGAAAGAAGAAAAGACTGTTGAGAGACACTTGTGTTCGAGACTGCCAGCTGGTTTAATATAACTGACAGTTGAAAAAGAAAGCGAGAAAAAGGAATTGTTTCTTAAATCTTATCATTATTTGTTTGGTCGTCGCCTAATTAAACTTTGTTATATTTTAAATTCACCCTCGAGTTTAAATCTCTTGGTTGTGTTATTTATCTATCAAGTCACATTCTTTTGCACCTATCTTTCTCAGCTTCGTATCGCTTTCATCAATTCTCGCTAAATGTTTTATTCGCCTTAAAAACATCCCAAGGAAATTTGGAAATTTGACTACAGTGAATAATATTTTGTTTTAACCTAGAAGAGCATGCTTTTCGTTATCCGAGGGGGTAGGAAAACGAAGGTCTATGTGAAAGTGAATTGGAAAACCCTTTGCCAGCGTCGGAGATCAGTCTAGCGTCAAATTAACCCCCACATTATTTGCCAGTTACCATATGTCCGAAAAAGGAGTCTTGACTAGGACTTATTTTGCGGAGGGTCAAGTGCCAGAATCCCCCCGACGTCACATGCGCATAAAATAGACTCTCGTCCTGAGATACTTATTTATGCCGAATCGAACTTCTACGGCTGCAGAGTCCAGTCGGCTAAGCGACTTAAATCATACCTGGTCACACATACATACACACACACATTCACCACCCCCAATATATATACGACATTTTCTAGCTTCATTTTATTTGCTAAGATTAACAGTGATGCTCTAGTTTTTATACAGACGTTATAGTTTTACTTTTTGAAAGGCATTAGTTATAATTACATACAAGCAATACTTTCATGAAAATATGAATACATGTGTTCATACGTACGTACACATACGTTTATATAAATATACGTGGGTCATTAAATAAGTTTCCAGACTTTTTCGTATGGACACTTTTATTGATAATACACACATGAAAGTAATCTCCTTCGGCTGATATGCACTTGTTGTAACTTTCCAAAAACTTCTGCAAGGCCCCATGGAAGTTCTCTTGTGTGAGCATGTCAATGACCTTCGTCATAGCCTCTTTCATCTCGTCAATTGTCTCATAACGACAGCCTCTGAGCTTAGGGAATAACCAAAAGTCATAGGGAGCAAGGTCTGGATTTTAGGGACGGTGAGCAACTGTCTTGATTCCCATGTTGGTCAAATAGTCTGTGACAAGGATGGAGTCGTAAACTGGTGCATTGTCTTGGTGGAAATACCACTGACGCGATTTGAAGAGTGCTGGCCTCTACCGACCGATTATCTTCCTGAACTCCCTTAAAACCTCAACATAGTAACCCTAACCTTAACCCTTTGGCCAATCAACTCTAGTGTATTTACTTCCTTAAACCTCCAACACCTCTCATTATCCCTCACAGACTCCCTGCCATCCTTGAATCTCTTATGCCACTCAAAAACTGATGCTCGATTCATACAATATGGCTGAAGCATTCCATACGTTTCTGTGGCATTTTTTCCAAGTTTAAAACATAATTTTATTGCATATCGTCCTTCTACAGTGTCCTCACGTCCAGATTGCATTTTTGAAATTCCCCAGATGTGCCAATAAGGCTTTAATAGGGTGTATTCCGATTTTTGCTGCAGGTGTTCATTTGAAGCTAAAATCATCAAAATTGGTCAGTCATCTCATAAGATGTATAGCAATAACATACTGGATTTTCAAGAGACTACAACAATTTTAAATGTCTGTACAAAAAAGTCTGGAAACTTATTGAATGCACTATATATATATATATATATATATATATATATATATATATATAAATCAAACTATATATAGTTTCATTTATATATATATGTGTGTGTGTGTGTGTGTGTGTGTGTGTGTGATTTATCTTCGCTACCTACTAAAAATATATCTAACGAGACAGCAATATATACTAAGTAAATGAAACATATAATGAATGAATAAAACGCTAATTTTCCTGAAAATAACCTTCTTAGTATTCAACACATTTATTCTTGCAAAATTTCCTTGGTCGAAGCCTCCCTGAAACTCTTCTTTTGAAATAGTGTAGACAACTAACCAGAAGTCATGTGGTCTTTTTTCTCAGAGAGCCACTGAAAATAATCACGTAAGTTTGTGCAATTTTTAGAAAACCTTTGTGTCATTTTTGTTTCTCGATACGAGTTGGTCGGCTCTGTCCTACTGGTGTCCGTATTGACAACGCAACACTCAGAATTTAGAAAAATATACATTATACAAATATTTCAGACAGGAGTCCTTTTTTACGATATACTAGATCAAGATAAGACTAATTAAAACCTAGAGTACGAACTATAGATGATTAATGAGAAAATATATTTTCCTTGACACGAAAATTCACAATAAAAATTACCATCGACTTAGATCGACTGTTTTACCTTAATTAGTACACGTATACTTCGATGTCTGCAAGAAATAATTTAATTATTCTTACTCTAATTTTTAGTTAATTTCACTGAATACCCCAAAGGACAATCAATTGAGACTAAAAATAAAGGTAACTTGATGAAAAACAATGTACAGTGTTTTCTTAAATTGCATTAGGAATACATTTATAATGTCACGTAGAAAGCCACGGCCTATTTATCAAAAGTGTTTTTTTACTCAAAAACTTATTTCATGTTCTCATCTATTGACTCCAAGATATTATTTCACTCCTTGCAAGTTTTCTTTCTCTCAAGTTTTAATGGATGAATTATCACTGAAGTATGAGTGAGCAATATAGCTGATATGAGTGAGCAATATAGCTGATATGAGTGAGCAATATAGCTGATTCTATAAGTCCTGCGGTCTGGATGGCTTCAATTCTTTCTCTGATCTCCACTATATTATCCAGGTATTTGGGGACCGTTCGAATTGTACCATTTACGATGGGTATCACCAGCAATTTCACATTCCCTGGCAACTTAATATCTCTGGCCAGATCCAAGTATTTGTTCATTTTTTCGCTTTCTTACATTTTCATCAGTAGTTTATTGAAAGGAAAAAATCCTCAAGATGAGAAATTCTTTTTTCTTGTTAATGAACACTAGACCTGGTCATCTAGCCGGGATTAAGTGATCCATTTGAAATTCAAATTCACCGGTAATATTATGAGTCTATTTTGCTTGGAGAGATTCTGGTTTGTGAATATAGCATTTGTCAGCATAGCCAAATTTTGTCTATTATTATTATTATTATTATTATTATTATTATTTACTCTTCCAGAGGTTTTTTAATTCAGAGTTAGCTGATGGTTTTTCACTGGGGTTTGAGTGACAGGAAGTCTCCTCAATTCTCCACGACTCTTCTCAGTATTCTGGCCGTTTTCAGCCATGTCGTCCTTTGTATGGTCTCCACTCGTCCGCCAAGTTTCAAGTCCTCCAGGGCCTTTAACAATTAGTTACAGTGCCGAAAGCACCAATCACAATTGGCACAATCGTCACCCTCAAGTTCTATAGTTTTTTTTCAATTCTCTAGCAAGTTCGAGGCACTTCTCAATCTTATCACATTCTATCAATTTTATTCTGTGGTCAGTCGGGACAGCAAAGACGACAATTTTGAAAATTCTCTTCTTTTTGTTAATTATTATAAGGTCTGACTTTTGGGCAGGATTAGGCGATCCGTGTGTATGTAAAATTCCCATTATTATTATTATTATTATTATTTACTCATTTAGAGTTTTTCACATCAGTGATGGCTGATGGTTTTTCACTGGAATTTGAGCGACAGAAAGTCTCCTCAAGTCTCCTGGACTCGTCTCAGGATTCTGGCCGTTCTCAGCAATTCTGTCATTTGGATATTCTCTATCCGTCGACCAACTTCCAAATCTTCCAGGCCTTTTAATAATCCTTTAGATATTGTGCCAGAAGCACCAATCACATTTGGTACAATCGTCACTTACATATTCCACAGTTTTTTTCAATTCTCTAGCAAGGTCGAGGTTCTTATCCTTCTTTGCACATTCCTTCAGATGTATTCTGTGGTTCGCCGGGACAGCAAAGTCAACAATTTCGCACTTTCTCTTCTTTTTGTTGATTATTATAAAGTCTGGTCTTCTGGCCGGGATTGGGTGGTCTGTTTGTATGTTAAAGTCCCATAGGATTTTATGTATGTTATTTTCTTGGACAAATGCTGGGTTGTGCATATATCATTTGTTAGTATGGCCAAATCTAAACTTCTTGCACATTTCCCATTGGATCACTTTGCCAACCCAGTCGTGTCTCACCTTATACTCCTTCTGTGCTAATTTGCTGCATTCGCTTATCATGTGATTGATCGTTTTGTCTCTGTCAACGCATAGCCTACATTTGCTGTTTCGTTGTGTCTTATCTGCCCTCGCTTTTATATGATTGGTTCTTATGGCGTTGTCCCCTGCTGCTATTTGGAAGGATTCTGTTTCTCTCTTAAGGTTTCCTTTTCTTAGCCAGGTGCAGGTTTTCTGGTGTGAATTGTTGTTTATTAGTCGTTTAAAGCGGCCATAGAGTTATTTTCCATCCAATTTTTTCCTAGTTGTTGTCTATCGTGTTGACCGCATCGTTTCTGATAACTGTAATCAGTCCTAATTCGTGTTTTTCTATGTAGTCTTCGAGCCATTTCATCGATGCGTCTACGCTGTCTTCGATGCTGGCAACTCCTCTTCCTACGTCTTATCTATATACATATAGTCTGTCAACGTTGTCTGGGATGTAATGACTTATGCATGGTCATTAGTTTTCTTGTTCTTTGATCCATTTGTTCTTCTCTGGTCCACTTGAGAAAGGGTCCCGAATATCTAACGTTTGGTACAGCCCAAGTATTTATTCTTTTGATGAGGTTTCTGCTGGAGAGTTTTGTCTCGAGTAGTTTTCTAGTTCTGATATATTCTTTTCGAATCTTGTATTTCATTCCCACTTGTTTGATGGTGTCAGCCTCCAGGATACCCAAGTATTTGTAGGTTTAATTTTCTCCGAGCGTTCTAATTTTGTCGTGATTTGGTAGTTCCATTCCGTCAGTCATATGTCGTTTGCCTCTTTTCATGACGAGCGTGGCACCTTTTTCCATGCCAAATTTCATTCCTGTTTCATGACTGTTTATTCTAACGGTGTGTATGAGAGTTTTCAGTTGTTTTTCATTTTTTGCAAATAGTTAAATGACATCCATGTACATTAGATGATTGATATTCTCTTGTAATCTGCTGAGTTTGTATCCGGCTGTGCATTTTCTGAGTATGTTGTTAAGTGGCATCATGGCTATTATGAATAGTAAGGGTGATAGTGCATCTTGGAAAATCCTTCTTTGGATCCTTGTTTCAGCTAAGCTTCTTCCTCCTGTTGTCAGCTCTATTCTCCAGGTTTGCATGGTTTTTTCGATGAATTTTATGACTTCATGTGATATTTTGTACATTTTGAGACAGTGTATTATCCACCTATATCATATGCCTTTTTGTAGTCAATCCAGGCCATAGCTAGATTTTTCCATCTTGTCTTGCTCTCATTAAGATGTGTTGATCTATGTAGAGTAATTCTGCTGTGCCTCTAGATCGTTTGCGGCATCCTTTCTGTACGTCAGGGAACAATCCGCGGTTTGTTAGTGAGTAGCAAATATTTTCCTTATTAGAGCTGTTAGTATTTGCCACATCATTGGTAGGCTGGTTATTGATCTGTAATTGTTTCGAGCTGTTCCTTTCCTTGGGTCCTTTTGGATTAATGTAGTCTTTCCTTTGGTCATCCATTCTGGTACTTGCGCGCCTTGTAGGTATCTGTTTATTTCTCCTGTTAGTCTGTCGTGAATGGAGGTGAATTTCTTGAACTAGAAGCAATGTATTGCATCTTGGCCTGGCGTTTTCCAGTTTGATATTCTTTTTGGTGTTGTTTGAGTAAGACGATGTGTATTTCTGTTTTGTGGCCTTCTTCAATCCCTCTTGTTCTCTTGTAATATTGTTTATCCATTCAGCATTTTCATTATGTTATTTGGTTGCCATATTTTCGTCCAAAATCGTTCGGTGTCTTTGACATCTGATTGTTGGTATGTTTTCGTGTCACCCCCTCCCAATTGTTGATAGAATTTTCTTTCATTGTTTTGGAAAGTCGTGTTTTGGCTGTATTGTTTTACCCTTTATCGATATCTCTTTAATCTTCCTTCTTTTGCCAGGGCTTTCTTGTTTATTTCCTCAAGTTGGACTGTTATTTCTTCTTGTGTTGACTGTTCCTTTTTGTTCCCACTTATTTCAGCGCTACTCTTTTTTTTTTATCATTCTGGCTTGTTTTCGTAGTTTTGCTTTTGCGTCTCCAGTCGAATTCCCCATCCCGATTTTGACTGTTTCCTTGTGCTTTTTGAGGGGATCCCAATCTTCTCACTAACAAATTTTCCACCTGCATAGATTAGTTCATTCAACTCAGTTATATTATTTGTTCGTATGTAAGGTAGTATGTGATTTATCTTATTCGTTTCTATTTTAAGTGTTTTCCATTCTATGTTTCTTATTGATGGTAGAGTAGTCTTTTCACTACTCATGATTCTCTTAACATTTTCGAGATTTGTCTTTTCTTCTTGTTATAGTGTTTCTTCATGGTTGCTTGGTAGTGTATCGTTTGGGAGTGTGGTGTTTTCATTTTCTGAAGTTGGTAGTTCTTTTTCGTTGGATTCTATTTGATTGACACCACTTGTTGTGTCTGATACTGTATTATAGTTTTGTTTAGGTGTTTTTTGATGGATTTCTAGTATTTCAATGTCAGAAAACCAACCCTTCTTAATGATTGTTCTAACTTGATCGGCAAGCCTTCGGCTTGTCTGAAATGTCGCACATTCTTGCCAGATCTCTATCATACTTTTTCTATATCCTCTTTGTGAAGGGATGCTCCTAAAATAGCATTGTAGTGCTAGTTGATTATCTTCCATTGTCCATGTTTTGCGTTTAGGTCTCTGATCATTGTAGTTTCTTACGTTGTCGTTTATGTACCCGAAAAAAGAGAAGCCAACATTCATTAGATGACGATCGGGTGTCCCATGTTTGCCATCAGAAGAACACATGCCAATCATGACACCCAGGCCTGTTGCTAGGGTCCCACGTTGTGTAATATTGTGATAGATTTTAATCATGGATGGTATATTGTGGCTATACCAGACCCAGGGGTTGTTTATGATCTGCGCGCCTGACACAGATTTGACCAAGAACAGCTATGACGGCTGTACATAAATAGCGGGTCACACACAAAAAATAAAACAAAAAAATAAACTAAGTTGAATTAATTTCGGATTTCAGTTATAGTTATTCTTCACTGTATGCGAGAATCTGCGTCTTGTGATTGTGTGTGTGGATATATATATATATATATATATATATATCCACACACATATATATGTGTGTGTGTGTGTTAGTGTCCATTTGCGTGTGTGTGTATGATTCATGTTTTATTCAACTTTATATAAATTTATCTATAAAATTATTTCCTTTATTTGAAGTTGCCTGTAGTCGTTCGTTTGATTCATTGGCATTATTTTAAATTCACCACGACTACAATGGTATACGTATTTTGATATATTTGATTTTCTGTTTTCTTCAATTTATATTACTCCTGTGAAGTGATGTCCTTGAGTAATATCAATATAGAAGAAAACAGGAAATTAAATATATCGAAACACCATTACCAACTTAGTCGGGTAAATTTAAAATAATGCCAATATACCAAACGATCGACGACATTCTACATCAAATTTTATTGCTAAATTTAAACCAAAGTTGGATAAAACGTGAATCGTTCACACACACACACACACACACACACACACACACACACACACACGTATATATATATATGTATACACAAAAAAATTCTCAAGACACACATTCACAAATACACAGAGAAAAATAACTAAAATTGAATTTCGAAACTATTCTTACACACACACACACACACACACACACGCACGCACATACACACACAACGTATCAAATATCGAATGTAAATAAAGGCTAAAGTAGGCTAAAAGAAACACACTCAAAGAAAAAGGAAGGACTGACATTCATTAAAAACCCATAACTAACTGAAAGCCATTCAAATTACAAACACGAATGAGTTCTAGTCTCACTGAATACCCAATTAACAAGGCCTTGTTCCATACATGTTCGCTGAAGAAAGCATCAAGCTGAAAACATACACGTAAATTAGTCAGAGTCAGGCAACCAGTTTATGAGAAGGAAAATCCTTGAATTCAAAACGAGATGGACTGTGATTTCAACCATTTATTTTCAAAGACACTGGGCACAGACACAGACGCCCGACCTCACGCACGCACGCATGTATATATATATATATATATATATATATATATATGTATTGTCATCCACAGACAGACTGTTTCTTTGTATTACAACGCTTCAGTGTAGCTAGACACGTAGTGAACTTGAAGCTGGGATCGAAACCCACCTAACTTTTCGTTAGACATAGTATCAGACCCCGCGGCTAAAAAGCGTACCAAGTCAGCGAAGGAATTATAAGGTATTGAGTAGTAGCGTTCGTTTGCTTACATTTTATACCTTACAAGATACCAGAGTGCTCAATTCGTTCGAAGAGCTTTGCATTATGCGAGCAGCAGCCGTAAATTCCTTTGCCAGAGTGTTTAACCCCCATGGGGGTGAGTATATATATATATATATATATATATATATATACGAGGATCATTAAATAAGTTTCCAGACTTTTTTCGTATGGGCACTTTTATTGATAGTACTGACATGAAACTCAAGTCCCCTTCGAAGTAATCTCCTCCGGTTGCAATGCACTTGTTGTCCCTTTCCCAAAATTTCTACAAGGTCCCATGGAAGTCCTCCTTGTGAGCGTGTCAATGACTTTTGTCACAACCTCTTTAATCTCCTCAATTGTCTCATAACGACATCCTCTGAGCTTAGGGAATAACCAAAAGTCACAGGGAGCAAGGTCTGGACTATAGGGACGGTGAGGAACTGTGTTGATGCCCATCTTGGTCAAATAGTCTTTGACAAGGATGGAGTTGTGGACTGGTGCATTGTCCTGGTGGAAATACCACTGACCCAATTTGAAGAGTGCTGGCCTCTTCCGGCGGAATCTCTTCCTGTACACCCTTGGAACCTCGACATAGTAACCCTTACCCTAACCCTTTGGCCAATCAACTCAGGTGTATTTACTTCCTTACTTCTCCAACACCTCTCATCATCCCTCACAGATTCGCTGCCTTCCTTGAATCTCTTATGCCACTCAAAAACTGATGCTCAATTCATACAAGATGGTCGAAAAGCAGTCTGAAGCATTCCATACGTTTCTATGGCATTTTTCCAAGTTTCAAACAGGATTTTATTGCATATCGTTCTTCTAAAGTGTCCTCACGTCCAGATTGCATTTTTGAAATTCCCCAGCTGTGATAATCAGGCTTTAGTAGGGTGTATTCCAATTGCTGTTGTAGCTGTTCATTTGAACTTGAAATCATAAAAATTGGCCAGACATATCATAATATGTCTAGCAATAACACAGTAAATTTTCCAGAGGCTACAACAATTTTAAATGTCTGTACCAAAAAGTCTGGAACCTTTTTGAATGCACCGCATATATATATATATATATATATATATATATATATATATATATATATATATATATATATATATCTCCAAACTAAAAAATTAAAACAACCAGCAATTCTATGAATAGTTAAAAGGAGAAGAAAGAGGAATAAGCTTATTATAGATATTCATTCTAAATAAAATACCATGAATTTTGAAAAAATCGGAGTTGCGCCCCTTGAAATATGAGTCTGTCAATTAACGCAGAGAAATTACGAATATTAAAAACGAGAAAAGATCTTTTGGATAGGTAAAAATGCTGACACAGAAATATATATCTTTATTTGCAGAGTTATTTGTTAATGTTTTCTCTTCTAGAAATGAAATGTAATTTTTCTGCAGTTAATATTTTGTTGTTTCTTGTGTATGTTTAAAAACAGGGTCGTCTGCCATCAGATTGAGGACGAAGTTTTTTTTTCGGAAAAGGATACACTATTTTCCTGAAACCATTTACAAAGTGGTACTTTATCATTTACTTTAGCGTTTTCTTCGTATGCAGAACTGGGCTTAAATGAAATAATTTTTTCAACTTCTGTTATTTTAACAATTTTCTGGTGTTTTAACAATTTTTGATACTGAACGTTTTTAATAAAAATACATTGTACCAATTTATAAATATCTTGTGCATCCTTTTTTCCAAAACAAGTGGTTTGCCGCCTTTTTATTGTGCTCGATTCCTGTATAATATAACGTTTGATTTTTTTTTTATAATTAGAATTTTAAGCTGAAATAATTTATATATATATATATATATATATATATATATATATATATATATATATATATATATATATATATATATATTTATATATATACAGACACATATATGTGTGTCTGTTTCTGTGTGCATGAGTGTGCATGTGTGTGTGTGTGGCTGAGAGAATTAATTGCTTTAATATCTATCTATCTATCTATCTATCTATCAGTTTTAACTGCTTTCATACGTTTAATAATCCAATAGTATGAGGTGATGTCTTGCGTTCAGTGCCTGTAAATATACCAAAATCATAATCGCTAATGCATATGACTGTTTGCTTTTCTGTTCCTTGTAATACTGTAATTTTCTTTTCCATTTTTCTCCCCATTTCTAAATTCATTTATGCTCTGCTCTACAATCAATAATAAAATAAAATGAAAGATAAGACCAGTTTTAAATTCAATAGGTATACGCTTTAAACAAACGTGACGCCCGTTTTGCAGAATGTTTTTTATTAATCAATTTAAGTATAACATTTTTTTAAAATACAATCTCTACGAATTTTAACGCTGAAAAGAAAACTTTTGTCATAAATATTATTGATATAATTACGCTAATTACAAGAGTAAACTGTGAGACATTTTGAAGATATCCGAGTCGAAAGACGACGAACTAAATGTGAGCCGAATACATAACAAAGATAATGAAATATACACCGACGACTAGCATACCTAAAGACGACAGTAATTACTCTGTAAGAATAACAATGAAATAATTGATACATTAGAGGTGGCTGGCTGGCGTGACACAATGTTTTTTTCGTCGAAAACCTGAATCGGTTGGTAAAGATCAAATTATGGGAGAGCTTGTTTGCTTGGGAAAAGCAGAGACCCATCTTTTCTGTTCTTAAGCTCTGGGTAAATGGTAGGTAAACCCGGGATCCTGGCCTACGCTACGGTACTCGGCCCAGGAGATAGGAAACCCCGTATTAAAGCTTTTCGGGCATTTAATTTGATATAGCGTGTTTTCTTCTTCTTTTTTAAAATAAAATTATGAGTCCCAACAAAAATTGCAGCCTGTTTCTATTGCAGTGGTTTAATATCCTCCTGTGACGGCAAATTGATTAAAATCCCTAAACGGGACTTTATTTTCGCACGTGTGAAGACGGGGCAGGTTGGCACTTGATCCCCTGCAGAAATAAGCCCTGTTCAGAGTTCTTTTCTCAGGCACTTAGGTGCGAACATCTGCGTGACCCACATTCTCTCCTAACGGTCACTTTTTGACTCCTAGATAATGTTAGTTCAACGGGGGGGGAGTATCATTCCCACCTCCTCGTCTCCGTGAGCCATCACGTGACACCTCCCCCCTTAAGAGAAAAAAGGGGGATGAATAGAAATACCATAGAAAAAAAAAGGCAATTCAATTCACTGTTCTTTCTCCTTTTCTTTCACTTTTTTTTTTTCTCACTTTACTTTTCTTTCATCCCCTTTCTTCTTCACGCTTTGACGAATTCTTTCCTTTTCCTTTTTTCGTCCTTCCTAATTTTCACTATAGGGGAAAACAATTTCACTTCTCTTTCTTTCTCTCTCTCTCTCTCTCCCTTTTCTTTTTCTTTAATCTCGTTTTCCTTTCTTTCTTTTTCTCTCTCGGCTTTTGGCCGTATCATATTTCAAATCTTGAGGAGGTAACTCCCTTTTTCTTTCTTTCTTTCTTCGTCACTTTTGACGACTTTATAAGCTTGGTTATTAAGCTCTGGGGGAAGAAACTTCCTTTTCTTTTCTCTCTTTCCCCTCTCCGTCACTTGTTGACGCACAGCTTTCTCGTCCATCTCATATTTCAACATTGGGGACGAGAATTCCTCATTTCCTTTAGTTTCTCTCTCTCTCTTTCTTTCTCTCAACAACTATGAAAGAATATGCTGCTACTACATTTTCGTGGGGCGTTAGAGAAATAAACTTGGGTACTTTTTTATTAATTTTCCTAAGCCCTCTCTCTCTGAAACAGACAACTGGCCTAATTTTTCCTCGAATTTATTCGGCATTGCCGAGTTCTCAATTTTTCGAGGTTGGCCTTCTTGACGGACATATCTCTTCAATTTGTTTGTGTGACACACTTGTGTCTGCTTCTTTCCCTCGTGGGTATCAATTCTATATGTCCTCTTGTCTATTCTCTGTGATATTACGTAGGGACCTATATATCGTCCATCACAGTGTGGTCCTTTATTTGATGATAGTAGCAGGACTTCGTCGCCCTTCTTAAATTCTTCCTTCTTAGTCACTTGTGAGGGTCCTCTTATTTTCCTCTTATCCTCTCGATAAGTATTAGGGAATTTATTCCTAATATTCGTTGGACCTTCATCCTTTTTCTGACGACTGGTCCTTTTATCTTCTTGTTTATTGAGTGGTGGAAGGTTCACTTCTTTCCTTTCCACTTTCTCCCTCTGCGAGCGACTATGTCGTTTGCGCCGCCCACGTGGCTCAGCCGCCATCTTGTCTTCTTCATTTTTGGCGCTCATTTTCGCCATCTTCTTTCCATGTTTGGAGTTCATCCTCGCCATCCTTCTTTCTTCATTTATGGCGCTTATTTTCGCCATCTTTTTCGGGTGACACTTTTTTGTTCTTACTTCATTTCCCAGTATGAGGGAGATTCCTCTCATAGGTAGTTTGTCTACCACACCAACTTTAATAGGTCCATCTTTCCACTGGGACTTTAGGGTTATTTTACATAGTGGTATTTTTACCCTCTTTCCGCTGATACCCTCTATCATCACAGTCTCACGTGTTGCTTCTATTACCCCTTTAGGTAATTTACTTCGTAGAAGTAACGACTGAGATGCTCCGGTATCTCGTAAAATTGAGACTTTCACTGGCCCTCCATGTGGGCCTTTTATCATCCCTTTTTTCGTCCAGGGTCGATAGAACTGGTTCCCTCTAGGTGTTGTTACAGCTCCTTGAAGTTTTCTCGGCTGGGTCTGGTTTCTTTCAGGACCTTTTCCAAGCTGACACCTTATGGCTATGTGACCAGCCTTTCCGCATTTGTAGCAGACCACTTTTCTGCTGCTACTTTGGAAGGTCCTTCTATTTTCTTCCTTGGGTCTTCCTTCAGGGCTTAACTCAGCTTTAAACTTCACTCTATTTCCCGTGAAGGTTTTTTCCTTCGTCTTTCGGTGTGTGAGGATGTATTCCTCTGCTAGTGCGGCCATTTCATAGGTCACGTCAGTTTTTCTTTCACTTAGGTGAACCCTGACTTCTTCTGGCACACAGTTTAAAAATTCTTCAGCTAATATTAGCTGCCGGAGTTTCTCAGCATCTCCGTCTATCCTCTTAGAGTCACACCACTTATCCAGCGCGTTCTCCTTTTCTCTCAGAAATTCCACATAAGACTGGTTTTCAGTTTTTCTCTGTGTTCTGAATTTCTGTCTATAAGCTTCTGGAACCAACTCGAAGCTTTTAAGAACCGCTGCTTTCACCAAATCATAGTCGGCGAAATTTTCTGTGGGCAGAGTTGCATATGCTCTCTGTGCTTTTCCTGTCAGCACAGTTTGGAGTAGCATCGACCAGCATTCTTTCGGCCATCCAAGATTTAGTGCAGTTCGCTCAAAATGTGCGAAGTATCCGTCCACGTTGGCTTCTTCAAATTTTGGGACTAGCCTCGCTTGCTTCGTTACTTCGAAACTGTCATGGCTTTCTTTGCGTCCTCTTATTGCCAAGTCGACTTCTCGCAGCCTCGTTTCTTGCTGAATTTTCGCTTTCTCCAGTTCCATCTTATTTCTCTGTAGTTCCATTTGTGCTTGTATTTTAATTTTCTCCAGTTCAATTTCTTCTGGAGTCATTCTTATCATTTCCGTTGGTAGCTCTTCTAATACTGCTTCCTCGAAAACATTTTCGTCGACCATGTGTCTTGCTATTTTTATAACGAGTTCATGTTTCCTCATAGAATTTTCAACATTTAACTCAAGCTTCTCGCCAATTTTTATTATCTCGCTTTTTCTCAGCTTCTCCAACTTTTCCATGGAGGGTTCTTTTAAAAAGTTCTCTATTTTGTCCATTTTTTCTTTAATTTTTCCAAACAGTTATATCAACAAGTAATTTGACTGTTTCAACAATATTCCTTTTTTCCTTTCACGGTCTCCCAGGGTAGATTTAAACGGCAGGAATTGTCACACGACAACAAGCCATCACGTGACACTCCCATAAAAAAAATGGTGTCTGGAGTAGAACACTAAACTGCACCTGATAGTGAGACAATTGTTCTAAAGATTTGGAGTGTGTAGAGAACCCACTCATTGCCATTATTCCTAGCTTCTAGGATATCATCTATAGTTCAAATAGTTCGATTTAAAAAATATTTGCTATCGACCGGAATACTTGATGCCATGTAGCTGTAATTTCTTATTATACGAATGTTAAGAATACTCGAAGCTATAATTGTTTCGGGTTTTAATACTTCAAAACTGTAAGAAGGATACCAAGATATGTTGAATGGTTTTCTTCATCAATGGAACAAAGAAATATTCTCTTATATAGACCTTTCCCTCCACCTCCACCGATATTGGAGATGTTTTCGCTCCAAATTAGTCATCACTTTCGTGGTACAAACGGTTCTTTTGCGATTCTTCCAAGTCACCCGTTGCTGCCTCAAAAGTTTCTGCCTTTGTTGATCGCCTCCGATATAGCTGAGTTCGTTCGTGATGGGGAACAACATAACATTGCACTTCTACCCGGGTCGCCTTCTCTCAAGCAAACAACAATTAAGAATGCATGGTCAATTCACACTAAAAGCACCAGTTCCCATTTGATCACCACAGTTAACAAACAGTGAACATACTCTAGACTCATATAAGTGACTATTTTGTAGAATAGTAAATAATATTGGGAAACAGACTCTTGCAATAACAACAATTAACATAATCAAATATCAATGTATAAGTTTTAATTAAACGCCTCTTGGAATGTTTTCGTGAAAGTGTTATATATATATATATATATATATATATATATATATATATATATATATATATATTCTCTAAAAGCAACCGATAAAGAATATTAAAAAAGATGTACACTAATTGTTCTAGAGGGAGTCAAGTCCTATAGAGTTCATCACTTTATTGAATGTTCTGTCGAGTGTGAAATGTGAATAAAAAAGGAAACAGTTCCTATTCCAAAATTTGATTTTACTATATACATCTATCTATTTATCTGAGTGTGTAGGGAGTGTGGTTAGAAAACATGACAGAATAATCTAAATGAAAGTACGGAATTTAACTATTTATTCCAGATGCAAGATTTTGCATCAGATAATGCGAAATACATTTTAAAAATCAAAATGAAATTTGTTGCAGAAACAAACCATGAGTTTTACTTGCTACATCTTAAAAGCTTTTCAACTTTAAATTCGGTAAGTATTTTAGTATTTGTTTTATAAGAAATGTATAGTTGAACGTTATCATTATATATATAAGCTTGTTCTTAATTTTTTTCTGCCAAAGAAAAAAATGAAAAAGACAAGTAAATTCCATTAGAGCTGTTTCTTGCTTTCTTCTTTCTAATTTACAAACCTTTTTTATTAAGTGAAATATCACCTTCATTGAATTCTAATTAAAAATTCAATTTTGAATGTATCCATGCCAGTGACCAACGACATTGGAGAGATTTTTTTAAAACATAAACCAAATTAAATATTCTAGAAAAATCAATGGCATAAACTAAACAAATCAAAGCGAAACTAAAATACTAAACAGAGCTCAAACACAATCAGAAGACAGTGAGAATATAAAAAGAATGCTATCTGCAGGGATTGATGAGGCATTTCAGTTGATGGAAATAGCTAAAGCGAACATTGCAAGAATGGAAGACAGTTTAAAAAATACGTGAACAAACAAGAAAATTATATTAAAAGGGGACGTAGGACCTATGCCTTATTTAGGCTATGATCGAGTGGCTTAATTTTTGGGTTCCGTGGACATTTTATTCATATGAGAAAATGTCTACTGCTTCAAGAAGTATTTTTCGTGCTGGTTTCAAATCTGAAGATATCTCCGTTAAAAGTGTAAGCAATGTTCCAGAAAATGGGCGATAATACTGGATGAGAAATTTACAGAAATCATCAATTTTTATGGTTTACTTCATGTAAAATGTAGTTTAAACAAGTTGTTTAACACGTTTAAGTTTATTAACAAAAGGCTGATATATCTAGGTTCTTGTATCATGTGTAAATTTCCGTAACCATGGAAATTTAGCAAATAAAATGAACCGTGTAAAGCCTATAACAAAGAAAATGTACTTTTCCTATCTGTATCAGGTTTTCTAACAGCAAATACCCTCATAAAAACACTACAATTTATATTCATGTTCTGGGAGCCTTACACATCTTACCATAATGGACTCTTCTCACCGTTATTAGTACTAGAGATTTCGCTTCCAGGGGGCAGATCAATATCGGTGTTATCCGAACAGTACGAGACTTCTTACCTTTTCTATGTAACTCTCTCTTCCTTGTGTAATATAATCTGTTATCTAATATCCATGTTTGCATTTTAATTAGTGACACTATCCGGGGCCACAACATACTGGTGACGAGGAACTCGAACGAAAAAAAGGGATTCTCCAACAAGCAAAAGGGGTTAATCGCACAACATACTGGCGAAGATACATCGCAACAACAAAGAGATACCCAACTACAAGTTGTAAAAGAATCTACAACAAAGTTCCATCTTACAACGAACCGAACAAGATTTTTGTTAAAAAACTACTAGGTATCAAATTGTACAAACGACTGAGTGTGACGGATAGCGGATATTTAAAAAAAAATATGATTACCCAGAATTTCAATTCAAGCAGACTAGTCACAACCAAAAAAAAACACCTAGCGTGGGCTACCGTTGTGGAAAAGTACATTAGGCCAAGGACTGTCATACAAAAAATATCAAAACTGCGATAAATTAGGAGAGAAACAGAAAAATAATTAAAAACAGAGTCAGACATACAAAAAGCGAGGACAAGTCAGACAAAGTCGTTCGTAAATACATAAGTCAAAGTACTACATAAGTCGGTAAGATTTCAGTTAGACTCTGGCCCTGATTTATCAATAATAAACTTACAAACTTGGATAAAATTAAATAGGCCAATAATAAAGGTGACAAGCAAGACGCCGCGAACGGTAACAGAAGACAAAAAAAAGTTCGAAGGCGAAATTATTATCCCAGTATCACTAAATGGTATAAACAAAAAATTAAAAGTCTTTGTGCTGAAGAACACAGAAAATTTGTTTGGGTCGGACTGGTTTCAGAAATTTAATCTCTTGGATGAACCAATTAATACATTTTGCCAAAAAGTAGAATGCATTACGGCATTAGCTGAAAAAAATTTAGATGGAACTAAAAGGTAGTTTCCCCGAATTTTCAGCTGGTCTTGGCAAATGTTCTAAAATTAAGGCAAAATTTTAACTGAAGGAAAATACATGCCCCATTCTTAGAAAGAAGCGAGACGTAACGTTCGCCGCGACCGAAGAAATAAATAAAGAGCTACACAGATTAGTGAATATGGGTATATTATTGAAAGTGGAATTCAGCGAATGGGCTGCTTCAACTGTGTATATAAGAAAAGAATCTAAGGAAATCAGGGTATGCGCAGATTTTTCTACAGGATAAAACGCTGCATTCAAGAATCACCACTATCCACTCCCCAGCCGAGAAGAGGTTTTTAATAAATTAAATGGAGGAAAAGTATTTTCAAAAATTGACTTAAGTGAGGCCTACCTCCACATTCCAGTAGAAGAAAATAGCTCTAAACTACTCTGTATTAACACACATAGAGGGCTGTACGAATTTGACAGATTAGTTTTTGGAATAAAAGTCGCACCGTCTATCTTCCTACAGGTGATGGATATCATGCTGGGCAGCTTTGACTTCACTTTCGCTTATCTTGATGATACTGTAATTAGTAGTAAAACGAAGATACTACACAGAGAACGTCTAAACAAGGTTTTCGGTCAAATACGGGAATTTGGGTTCAAGGTAAAGGAAGCAAAATGTGATTTCTGTATGAACAAAATCAAATATCTAGGACATATCATTGACAAAGACGGGAGACGTCCCGACCCCGAAAGGGCAACAGCTATTAAGGATGTGTTTGCCCCTGATAATGTTACAACATAACAGAGCTTCTTTGGACTTGCAAACTACTACCAAAGTTTCATAAAAAAATTGCACGATCTCCGCGCTCCGCTAAACGAACTACTAAAAAAAGAAAAAAAAGTGGAGATGGACGACCGAATGTTAAACAGCATTTGCCAAAATTAAAAACCCATTTACATCTGATATTTTTCTCACGCACTATGACCCAAAACTGGAAATTATTGTCGCGAGCGAAGCCAGATCAAATGGAGTTGGTGCGTGTATCCTACATAAAATAGCCGATAGGACAAAAAAGCCAATAGCTCACACATCTAGAACTCTTCTTTTGGCCTAAAAGCATTATTCTCAGATTGAAAAGGATGCCTTGGGAATTATATGTACAGAGACAAAATTTCACCGATACTTGCATGGCCGATTCTTTACTCCACAAACAAACCACAAGCCACTAATAACCATTTTCGGATCAAAAAAGGGTCTACCAATTTATTTCGACAATAGGCTACTAAGATGGGGAACGATTTTACTGAACTACAATTTTAAAATCGAATACCTCCCGTCAAAACAAATTAGCCACGCAGATGGACTATCATGGTTGGTACCGAAGTATAGTGAAACCTTCCAGAACACAATACTAGCAGCCTTACGAATAGACAGTGAAATTAAAAACGTAATAGCCAACACCATCAAAGAACTGCCTGTGACGCTACTCGAGATAAAAAGCGATATTAAACATAAATAAAGAACTGCCTGTGACGCTACTCGAGATAAAAAGCAATATTAAACAAAAAATCACAGCAAAAAAACAAAAAAGTACCAGAAGTATTTTCACTATGTGACAACGTCCTCCTATATAGTGAAAAGTGTTGTAATACCAAAAAAATTGCAAAACAGAATTTTAGAGATTTCCACACGGGACACCCGGGAATAAATAGAATGAAGAGTCTCCTGAGAAGCTATGTTTATTGGCCGAAGATGGTTAACAACATTAGGGATATGATCGAAAAATGTAAAGGCTGTGCCTTAGCGGCAAAATTGCCCCCACTACTTTCAAACCCTGGCCAAAAACAGAACAACCTTGGTTGATACATGATTTTGCGGGCCCCCTGAAAGATTTCTACTACCTAATTGTAGTGAATAGTCACTCTACATGGCCTGAGGTTCCCAAATGCAGAAGACCTACTACGGGGACAAATATTGGGTTCCTACATGAACTGTTTGCGCGGTTCGGTGTAGTAGATTGTGAGATCAGCGACAAAGGAAGCCAATTCACATCAGTTGAATTCAAGGGGTCCTGCGAAATCTTCGAAATAAAGCACATAACCACACCGCAATATCACCCAAAATCAAACGGTCATGCTGAACGTTTTGTAGACACGTTAAAGCGAACACTCAAAAAAGCATCTGGTACCCCGACGGACAAGGTACTACAGCAATTTCTGCCGGTATACAGAATCACACCCAATCCCAATACACCACTGGCAGTCTCACCAGTTAAGGCGATGATTGCCAGAAAGCTAAGATCCGTCTTCAATAAGCTACTCCCGAAAAAAAAAAATAGGCAACGAAAGACTACATTAGCGCCTAAAAAAAGGTTCAACCCGGGAGAAAGAATTTACTTTAAAAAGTATCAAAATAACACGTCCTGTTGGGAACGTGAAATAATTAAAAAAAGAATTGGTGATATGGTGTACATTGTAGAAGTTCCCAAATACACACACATAAGAGACACAAGAACCAGTTACAGAAACGCCGTTTGAACGACTCCAACGACGTACCACAAACAGAAGAAGAGCCAATAGACACCATTTTCTACATGTTCGATTTAGATCCTCCCCAATCAACACCTGAAATACGTCGGTCAGGGAGAAAAAGGAAATTCACCGACCCTTTGATGATCGACCCAAAAAGAAAAAAATATTAACAGCAGTTTTACGAAGTAAAAGGCTTGGGGGAGGAGTGTTGTGGGAGCATGTCCATCTTACCATAATGGACTTTTCTCATCCTTATTAGTACTAGAGATTTCACTGCCAGGGAGGAGATCAATATCGGTGTTATCCGAACAGGACGAAACTTCTTACATTTTTTATGTAACTTTCCTGTGTAATATAATCTGCTATCTTATATCCGTGTTTGCGTTTTCATTAGTGACCCTATCCGGGGTCACAACAACTCATTTGATAAAGAAGATAAAAAGCATTTACATATGTTTCCGAAACTTTTGCCCTCCAAAATTTATGAAGAGAAGAACTGTTTTCAATTATTTGTGGTGATTAAATCTCTTTCCTTCTTTTTGTACTGCCATTTAGTTTTGAGCTCTTTTATCTCTCTCTCTCTCTCTCTCTCACACACACACACATACACACACACACACACACACATTGACTGATATGGATGTTTAGACTAATTTTGATTGTAAATAAAAGTATCATGCCAATAGGTTGAGTTTTCTTTCAGTTATCATATTGAAAGAATTGTTATCTTGGAACGCAACATTATGAAAAGGAATTAAAATATGATTTATGGCCCTCTGATCCTGCAAGCTCATATTTACAAATATTATTCATCCTCTGAGGAATCAAAATCTACCTTATTATTATACTGCAGCCTTTCATTATTCTTTTTTCTTTAAGCATATTAGAACAGGACATACAAGGATAGATTTGACGAACACATGAATAACGCCTAGAGTCACTGCTGTTCTTCTTACAATTGCACTTTACAAGTTTGCTCAATGTAGATGGAGTTGTTGGAACGCTGCTTCTTTGGACAATTAATATTTAATCTTCAAATATCCAGCTATGATTTGTTGGAGTGGAAGCATTAATATTGACGTGAAGACAATGTCGCCAGATACCAGCATGGTTATTTGTCCTTGTTGCGTATAACCATTGACCGAATAAACATTTCTCTATTCAAACATACAGCACATAAATTTGGTCAAATTCCACTCACTACCTAAGAGTCTAATAGTTTGCACAAACTCCTCTTTTTCTTTCATCAACAGAGAAGCGTTTATTTCTCATTTCCCTTAAAACAGCTAACACTATCACAAATGCATGCAGAGAGAGCAGAGCATTTAAAACAGCAGGTCTATATTTCTCTGTAACTGTTCGAACGTAGATCAAAGAAGACGAGCCATTAGTACTCGTCGCTACTTACAAGTCAACTCTTAATTCATTCGATTGAGCAAGGTAAAGAATAAAAACATCTGTTTCTGGAATCTTGATGATAATGGAATGAAAAGCAGCTGATGCATACTTTGCATGAAGCAAGGGAATGGTATCTGCTTCCTCATGATCAGTAGTTAATTCTTGTTTCCGTGATTATTTCATTTGTGCTATTTTCAGGAAACAACAAGAAACATCATTGGCTCAATGAAGCAGGCACATTTTTCCACGGAATTCTACAGTTGCTATTTCTTCCAATGCATCACCATGAATAAGACTATAAATTCTTTACTTTTGTCAGACATAAGGAATTTTCAAAACTGCGTAGGTGTTTTCTGATTCTCAATAAGACCACGCAACAAGTAGCCGGGGAAAACAAAACACCGTCTTCTTTCAAAATCATTAATGCTCTGAGGATTGTACTTATCCCATACAAAATCAGCTCTTGGCGACATGTAAAAAGAAGCAAGTTGAATATATACCTAAAAATATAAAAATTCAGATCAGCAAACATTGCTGAAACACGATCTGCTGGCTGCTGAATTATTGCTATGCCATCTAAGATCGGTTCCGTATTTCATGGAATTTTAATAATTTTCATATCTGGAAATTTCGCAAGAAAATTAATGAAACAAAGAAGCTTTGTTGGCATGCTGCAGAGAAACATTACTGTTGCTATTCATCCAATGACAAGTTTTTGGGTTCTTGCAAATCTAAGACGCCTATTGAGAAGATATTTATCTGCTTTCTAGCAATCTGTTTCTTTCATGCTCTTTTAGTGCTTTTTCTGAACATAACAAAAAGTTTTCATCAACATAGTTTTTAAAGGAACGCTAAATTCAACTCGTTTCCGAATCAGTCATTGCTGAACAAACTGAGAGGAAACATATGCCGTCAAAATATAATCTTTAATTTCAAACGGTGCTACTTAGCCAGATTCTATGTGTTTAAGTTCTTTTCATAATATGTTAAAGGATTTTGCAGCGATTTAATTATATGCATGGTATTTTGAATGTCTGCTACATCCTTCTCATATCAGATCTTTTTTTCTTAAGGCAGCATTAGAATTATCTGAGAATCAAATCTGCCCACCTCTAGTTTTACTATCTTTATTTATGGTCTGTTCAATTCTCTGGTAGAATGACGTCTGACTGAAGGAGTACTCGTTTTATCACTGAACTAGAAAATCTCCAGCAGCTAGGTGCTCTGCTATTGAAGGTTTTGTATCTGGAAGAGCAAGCACCTCATAAATATACACTGGGGGATAGCTGTCATAGTTCAAATGATCGTATGCAAAATACCAAGGTACTATTTTTATTGCAAATTGAATGTAAATCTCCAATTCGTGTACCGCGAACACAATGTAAAACAAATCTGCCATATCCAGGTAACTATTCCAAAATCACTGCATCTCCCCTGAATGAATAATGAGTTTGCTTTCAACCTCTTTAGAATAATTGGTATGCAGTAGTGTTGGAATTTTATTTTGGGTAAAGCATAATATAAACTTTTAGACAAGGCAATGCATTTATGTTTTTCTTCTTCACTCCGTGTGTCCATGAAAGTAGATAAGAGTTACCTTCTCAAAGTTTCAGCCATAATTTTTGTAACTAAAACTTCGAACGCAGTGTATGTCTTTCATAAGCCCAATTAGGGACCCTTGTATCACAGTTCCAGCTTCAAGTAAGGTTTCAGCCACCCCTGAATCTTCGAAGCGCTTTCCAGTGACACTGAAAATTTATGCAGGTATGCATCTCACGAAGCTTGACCACTGTTCTTTGCATATATATGGCATCATCCCAACGTACTTGCTGGGCCGATGTAAAATGTGAGATCAAATGTTTATACAATGCATCCAGTTTCAAGTCCATCAGCAATGGCGAGATATTTCAAAAATCCTGCATTCACAATGCTTAGCTGAGTTGGGTTACTATTGACCACAGGCAAAGAGCCAATATTACCTTTTGCTGGTACTTGTTCCTGTATTAAAAGAATATCAAAACTTGTCCTGTCTGAAATTGGATGAATTCTTTCGTTTCCAGTTTCACAGTGCATATTGATCATGGTCACGTCCAAATCTATTATGCTTCTTTTAGTCTCACTAGATGATTAAAAAATGTAGGGAACGGCCAACTCTTTTTGACACATGATATTCTGGTATGGGTTCTTTATTCAGCATTACACTGCGCTTCTTACTCCTGATCATTTGAGTCTGGTCTTTTTCTGTTATGACCTTTTCAATATATGATAAGAGATCAGGAATTAGCCACTGTACTTATTCCCATTTGTTAAACTAATTAATTAAAGCAGAGGGTTGATGAAAAAAAGCACACATACACACACACATGCGAAGACACACACACGGCACCTCAACACACTTTTATAGAAATATACTGACACAACATGATAGTAAATGAGAGACAAAAATAGGTAGGTATATAGGCTTTATATTTATTCATAAAAAAATACCGCATGCTCTCTGTGAATCGATTATAGCATTTTCTTTGCAAACCAAATCTTTGATCGTTTGATTCGTCAATGTTTCGAAAAGTTGAAAAACATTTAAACTTACGAGCAACATCATTTTGTTGGCAGAAAAATGAGTCTATTTGTTTGCATAGTCGCAAATGTTTTTAAAATGTAAAAGAAACAACCTTTTCATTTATAATTCTTCTTTCAAAATGTATCGCAAAAAATGCGTATTGATGTCTTGGATTTAAGGGAGATAACTACATTCCCTACGTGGGCATTTTTAACTCAATTATTAACTGTCTTACTTGATTTTAACGTTCAAAATTATCGATCATACAAAGCATCTAAAACGCAGATCATAAAATAATGAGAAACATTTTCTCGGATACGGATTTTGATTTTGACTCTACTCCATTCATACTCTTGCAAACAAGTTCAATTTCTTAAAATAAATTTTCTGTCCACGAAGCTAAACGAAAATCGAGTCTGGCTCATAGCCTAATATTTTCGTTAATAGTATAGATATTTTTTACACACACACACACACACACACACACACACACACACACACACACACACACACACACACACACACACACACTCTCTCTCTCTCTCTCTCTCTACCACTTTCAATCTGAATTTCTCATTATTTGTCATTTTCTGTTACTGTCTATTTCTGTCTCTTTTTCTCGCTCCGTCTCTTGTCTGCCACAATCTCTGTCTCTCTCTATCTCTTTGTATCACTGAAGTTGTCTTTTTGTGACTCACTTTGTTCGGCTGTTTGTCTGTCTCTATATTTTTGGATCTTCATATCTCTAAAATATTTCACTCTACCTCTATGTCTTTTTCTTTTTTTCCTTGACTCTATCCCATTCTTTTTTTGGCATCTCTCTCTCTCTCTCTCTCTCTCTCTCTCTCTCTCTCTCTCGCTATATATATATATATTTTTTTTTTAATATATCGATGTGGAGTGCTCATTATTAGCCGTTGGTGCAATATACAAAATCATATTAAACTCAGACGATAAAATCTAGTGATGATTGCTAAACAGTTAGGATTCGTCAAGAGCAATCCAGTTGTTCGTTTGTAATATATATATATATATATATATGAAAATTGAGTAAGATTTATATAAAATATATGTTAATATGGAGCACCATTATATTACTGGATTAAAACAAAATTGATAGATTTGATATCACTGACACGTTCATGTTCCTTTGTTTTTTTAAATTTCTCTAGCATGGTCTAAGTACTTATTCCTCTTTTCATTTTTTTTAAATTTTACTCTATGTTCTGCCAGGACGGTAAATTTCACTTTTCGGCAGTTTCTATTTTTTTGTTGACTCTCACTAGGTCTGATCGTCAAGCTGAGATTAGGTGATCTGTTTATATATCTGTGCATATACAACTTGTTCGTATGGTCAAATTAAAAATTTTGCGCAATTCCCAGTGAATCAAATTTCCAACCGATTCGTGTGTAGTCTAATACACCTTTTTATAATGATTTGTTACATTCACTTATATGATTTATGGTTTCATCTCTGTTAACACATAACTTACATTTACTATATTGTTGCGAATTAGCAATTTTTGATTCAGAATAGTTGGTCCTTATGGTTTGTTTTGAGCTGCTATTTGAAGATATTCAGTTTCTCCATTTAGCAAATCTTCCCTTTTGAGACTTGGTCATTTTTTGCTTAAAATATCCCTATAGTTGTTTTTCTTCCCAATTTTTTTTTCTAATTATAATTCTATTCAGCCTTGTTTTGTTTGTGCCTTTTATGGTCGCTGTAAGTAGTCTTTGTTTCTTTTTTTTTTTTTTTGTAGTCTTCTAGTTTTCCTATCGATGTATCAACGCTATCATCAGTACCTGCACATATAAACTGCCTATGACATTTCTCGCATGTAAAACCTTATGAATAGTCATTATTTTTCTGGTTTTCTGGTCAATTTTTACAAATGATAATGGTGATAGCACATCTTGCTTAAATGCACCTCTCAGAATTTTCACCTCAGCTAATTTTTTTCCTCTTGCTGTCAGTTCCACTCTACACTTTTCCATGATATTTTCAATAAACATTATGAGTTTGTTGGGTATATTGTAGTGGTTTGCGGAACTATATCATCTGCCTGTTCGTAGTCAATCCACGTTATAGCAAAATTTCTTCGTTTTTTTACAGTCCTTGAGGATTTGTTGGTCATTGTATAGTAGATCACCTATTTCTCTTGTTCCCTTTTGGTATCCTTTCTGTTCATTAAGGAACAGTCTACGGCTTATCAGGTAGAATTCTCCTTCCTAATTTGTGCTGTTTCTTATTTTCATATCATCGGTAAGCACGTTATGGTTCTATATTAGTTGGGGTGATTTCTGTTTTGGGGTCTTTACTTTTGATAAAACATTAGAATATATTTTCGTAAACATTTTTCATAAGAATGACACAAAATTTAAAACAGTGAAATCGTTAACAAGTGGGATGATTTTTTTAAATCAATATATTTCATTTTTTCCTTTTTTAAAAATATTCTATTCATATATTCATTTTCAAATTATTACACGGAAAGTCTTTTCATGGCATAAATGACTTTTCCCAAAAAAAATACTCATGATATTTTTACATTGTTTTATAATTGTTTTTGACATATTTTGCGTAAAACTACATTTCGCTTCATTCATTATTTTGTGCGTATACATGCCTGTGCGTATGCATGCCTGTGCGTACGTGTGTGTGTGTGTGTGTGTGTGTGCGTACGTGTGTGTGTGTGTGTGTATTTTTTTAACATTTTTTTCGAAAAACATTTTTCTTTAAACATTCTTCTTATGAATGGCACAAAGTTTAATACAATCACATTTTTAACAAGTTGGACCATTTTTTAAACAACCTTTTATCTCTATCTCTCTCTCTCTCTCTATCTCCATTTCTCTCTCTCTCTATCTCTCTCTCTCTCTCTCACTTGGTGTGAGTGAAAGAATCCGTTGAGATTCATATGATATTCTGTGTGCCCCAAATTTAATATTTTTCGGAAATCACAGCAGGACTAAAACACTGCTATTGACATGAATATAATTCGGGCGTTGATTTCCTCATAATATTTTTGATCAAAATTTATTTGACGTCGTTCTTTAGAATTTTGACGATCCTACAAGCTGACCCCTTGGACCGAATGCATGTTGACCATAAATTTATCAGGCAGTTCTCTGATAACATTAAACTGATTGTACAAGTAAAAAAAATCATCCCATGCTAATCAAATAATTTCGTGCATCTGACTGGGAAATCCTGAAAAAAACACATGCAGATATATTTGCATTTATACACACACACACACACACACACACACACACACACATATATATATATATATATAAAGAGAGAGGAGAGAGGGAGGGAGAGAGTAATAAAAATTATTGCACATGACTCAGTAGGACACAAGCGCTGAAAAATTGCCAGGTATTGCTATTTCTAAATATGAAAAAGTGCTACGTGTCATATTATTTCGTTTTTTGTTTGTTTCCCCAGAAAAGAGTAGAAATCATTTTATGAAAAATATGCGAACAGCTCACGTTTTCGTTTTGCTGATACATGAGTTTGATTTTCATTAATATATATATATAGATACTCTTGTGGGTTAGCGGTGCGGCTCACAAGTATTTGAACGAATGGAAAGTATGCTTCTAATCTGCTGGGTTTGAGAATTAGAAGCATGAACGGTATTTGGTTATTCTCAATAAGATTGTAGAGAGGACTGATCATAATTATGGCCTAAAATATATGTACCAACGGTGTGTTTCACGTGGCCGATCTCCGGATAACTTGTCTTGACCAATCTGAACGGTCTTCAGACATGATGCTATAAGCTCACATGAATATTGGGTAAATGGAATTCAGAGCGCTGAGCTTTTACTCTACATAATCTTATATCATAATTGAAATATAATCATACTTCTCCACATGTTTGTTCATAGTGAACTGTATTTTAATGATTTAAAACAGGTTAGCTGCAAATTGTTAATTATTTATAGAGATATTTTTTTCTTTTTTCTTTTTTTTTTTGTTGGTCCAAAGAGTGGAAAAAGTAGACATTTCAAAATAAATAGATGCACAAAGATATTTTTATATTTTTAGAATTATTTATTTCATTCTTATATCGGTGTATGTTTCCAGCTTCCTGCTTTCATCAGAGAACATATGCACACAAAACCATATGAATAGGGCACCCAATGAACTCACTCGTGAAGGTTTGTAAGTCGATTGTTTTTTCAATTTTTGTATCGGTTAGTATATAGCTAACTTTTGTGTAAGATTTCTCCTCCTCTTCCTCTTCATCCTCCTCTTTTTTTCCTTTCTCAGATTGTGTATACTTGACTGTCCTGCTGGGTATGTTAGCCCCATTAGTGTTTGATATTTGATATGCAACAAAGTTCTTGCCTGAGCCATTCTGGGTTATTCTGTCTGTGTATGTGTGTGGGTGTTTAGTTGTGATTCTATAAAGCTTATTAGTCATGTTTTTCTTAAAGTCGTTTGGAATTTCACTCACGGTTACATTTTATTCTCTCTGTGTCTATTTGTTCATCTATGTGTGTGTATGTGTGTATAATTTGGGCTTGATTGTTCCTGTGTGTGCAGGTATGATTTGGGCATGAGCTTTTTTCTTTTGACGTTTTGTGATTTAAAATTTACTAGCGATTACTTTTTACTACTATTTGTGTGTGTGTATATATATAGACATATATGAGTATGATTGTTTCTGATTGTGTGTGTGTGTGTGTGTGGGTGTGTGTGTGTGTGTGTATTTTTATGTTTTATTCAACGTGGACATGAATTCATCTATGATTTTTTAAATTTTATTTCAAGTAATGTTCAGTCGTTAGTTTGATATAGTTTAAATTATCCGTAACTACATTCGTATAGGTGTTTAGATACATTTAATTTTCTATTTTCAGGTATTTTAATATTGTGTTTGTGAAGTGATATTCTGGTATTGAAGGCTTGCGTTGCTCATATGTATATTTTTTTATATTTGTTATATTCAGTTATGTTAGCTACGTTTATTTTTTAGTAACAACTTAAGTCTTTATTGATTCTGAATTTTTTTCCGGGTTTTTAAATGTATAGGATTTCCTTCTGTAATTATTTCACATACTCCACATCTTTTACTCTTGCATTTGGTAAATCCTTTTGTTGTGTCTTCCCCGATTGTAGAGTATTTTTTGAAAATTTTTGGGTTATCTATAGTTTTTAATGACATATGCCATGTTTAGTATTTTTTGGATTTGTCATTGTTTTAAAGTTCTTCCAGATGTTGTATTATTTCTTTGAATAGTTCTGGGTTGTTTTTGTTGTAAGTTTCGACGTATTCGTTGTTGCGCTTTTTCGGTTTTTGTATTTCGTTTTGTGGTACTATTCCTGCTAATTTGAATCCCTTATTTATCACTGTGGGTATCCTCTCTTGTGTTGGGTTGCAGGTCTTGGGGTGATAACTACTGAAGTGAAGGTATTGTATGGTGGCTGTGATTTTTTGTTAGATATCTGTGTTGATTTGGCCATTTTCGTTTTATGAGGATGTATAAAAATAGTTTTTTTGTGCTGGGTTCCAAAGTGAATTTTATTTTGGGTGTAGGTTTTCGAGAAGGTTGTATAATTCGTTAATGTCTGGCCATGGGCATTTCCAGAATATGAAACCATCATCTAAATATATTTTCCATAACTTAGTAAATTCTCCTTTTGTGTTATTGCCGTATTTTTACCTTTAATTTCGTATAGATTTTCTTGTAAATATGCTAAGATTAGGGTGACGTATGTTGGTGTCATTTTAGTTCCCATATCTATTCTTAGGGTCTGGATGTAATTAATGTTATTGAATTAGAAGGAGTTGTTATTAAGGATTAGTTCTGCTCTCTCTCTATGATAATTTTTTTGTTAAATCTTGTGTGTAAGGTGTCTTTGTATTTATCTGCTAAATCTTGGGTAGCAACAAGCTGGAAAAATACACATATGTAAGAACGAAATAAATAATTCTAAAAAATACAAATCTCTTTGTTGACCAATTCATTTTGATGTATATATATATATATATATATATATAAAGTTTGTTACCTAAGTCAAGGGTGACCTGAAGGCTCTTCTTTCAATAGCTACTACATCGAAGTGTAAGGGAGGACGCTAATCCATTCCAGCGATTGGTCCACTTTACCCTTGATCCTTACTTTATAATGCTGAGTGTTTAGCAAGGCAGCATCAAGTAGCATTTTCTGAGTCTTTAGTATGACTTCACCTGGGATTGAACCCCGGTCTCCCGGTCCATTTGCGAATTGGTTTGATGAGTAGAGTGTTCACCAATGGTTTATCAACTAGATCTATACTCTCGTGATGAATTCCCCAGGGGACACCTCTATGCTCAATTTAAACGTAGTCTCTAGACAACTGATGAACTAAAAATTTTTATTTGTCAATATATAGCAGCAATACCATAAGAAATAACTTGGTCATCATTGCAGATGTCCAGAGTGAGGCTTCAAATTTGTATAGATCGTCTTGAAAAGCACTTGTATGATAGAAACTTTTTTAGAAACTTGTGAAAATAAGGAAACTGTAAAATTTCCTCTATCTAATTGTAACATTAAATTTTAAAGATCTAAGATGATTTTTTTTTATGCATGTTCTAAACCAGAGAGATCATCGTTCTTCCAGACTATATATATATATATATATATATATATATATATATATATATATATATATATTGTCATCCACAGACAGAGTTTCGTTGTGTCACAACTCTTCAATGTGGTTAGACACACGATATGCTTCAAGATGGAATCGAAACCCAGCTGACTTTAAGTCAGTCTGACATCTCAACCTTGAATTATCGTCTATCCTCACATAAGCGGAGGGATTTTTTGGTATATATTCATATATTCAATGAAAAAGGTTATTCAATTACAAATGTAAATTTATCTGAGTGACTTGGGAACAGGACGCACTATTCACAATTGCACCTTTTCAGAGAAATCCTTTGATATTCCAGAACTCTATCTGCATGACATTTATTGATCCCTGTGCCCTTTAATTTTCACTTACCGGAGATTCAGAGTTTTTTCTCAATGACTCTTTGTGACAAACACATGTTTAGCCTATTTGTATATATGTTTTTAATAAAATATGATTTTCCCTTCATACCACCAACTCCTCTGTAAATTTCGTTTTGTTTGCACTTGTCAATAACCGAGAATTTGATGAAAAACCTAAGTTAAAGCCTAAAGCACGATCCATGATTTGCTACCACGATGTAAAGCCTTAAAACAATTCTGCGAGCTTAAAAGAATTTTAGCTATAAACCTGTTCCAAATGATAGTATGTTTACATTTTTCGAGAAATATTATTTAAGATAAAATTATTTTGCTTAT
Source organism: Sepioteuthis lessoniana (assembly GCA_963585895.1). Classification (NCBI taxonomy): domain Eukaryota; kingdom Metazoa; phylum Mollusca; class Cephalopoda; order Myopsida; family Loliginidae; genus Sepioteuthis; species Sepioteuthis lessoniana. The sequence goes on from OY757938.1 coordinate 35,738,462, forward strand.
ATAAAACTTAGAGAGAGAGATACCAAAACAGCATAGTGATTATTATGCGAGTAGATTATTCTGATTGTGCTATCACAACTTCGTAATCGAGATATGGATTTGTCCGCACGGGGTTCGAATAATTAAATATCCTCGTCAAAAGTAGTGGTTCCAGTCTGTTGTTCTACACTGCTTCAGGATATAACGGGATGACACTTCTAGTTTCATCTTCTTATAGTGGATTTTATAAACCACTGGAATTTGTGCTCAACTGGTTTTGAGTATAAAAATAAACGAAAAACAAAAACAAAGGACAAAACTCACTTAATCCTGTGTTTTCGAACAAAGACATAATCTGATTTTTTTTAATATATTAGTGGGTTTATTAAGGATTTTAGGTCTCTAAATTATTACATTAGCGCTCCGTCAAAATAGACATGATGTAAAATTTTGATTGATATTGAACAAGATATCAGAATGATTTAACAGTTTGATTTTTAAAGAAACCTTCTGAAAAAGAAGCCTGCAACAACTTGTTATGTAGAGTGTTATACAATTTGGTGGTTCTATGGCGTAATATTCATGCTGTAGAATATCTAATCCAATATATATATATATATATATATATATATATATATATATATATATATATATATATATATATATATATATATTGTGGTGGAGAGAAAGGGACAATAAAAGTAAGAGGGAGATGAAGAGAAAGGACAAAAGAAAGTTCAAAAGAAAGAGTGGAAGTGACAGAGAGAGAGAGAGAGAGATAGAGATTTGTTTTGAATAATCGTCGCATTTGGCCGACGGTTAAAGAGTTAACATGGAGTTGCGCGGGAGTGCATTTGTGTAGGGGTTTTAAACCAGATTTAACCGAATAGCCAGGAGTACATTTGTATTCTTTTCAGATCAAGATGGTTCTACTAATATTATTAACAATAGCAAATTCATTTTCTGTGTTTTTTCTTTCATCTTTTGAATATGTCTCAGTTGTTACATAAAATAATTGGAGGTTTTTAGGTTTTATCCTGACCAGCATTTGAACTCTCCTTTTAGTTTACAATTTTCTAAACAATTTGTTGTCCATTTATATATATATATATATATATATATATATATATATATATATATATATATGTGTGTGTGTGTGTGTGTGTCTATGTGCTACATAATGCGTGGGATGCAATTATTAGATTTCTGGCTATAATTCATATCGTGATTTTATTCAATAAGTAATGTAAGTGAAGCCAACAACCTATTTTCTGTCAATAATCAGTTTATTACGTCTTATTAATAACAACTGGAGAAGATTTTTCATGGTCTCCACCTTACAAAAACATTTTAATGTATAATTTTGGGGATTATATATAATATGTGTGTGTGTGTGTGTGTGTGTGTGTGTGTGTCGTGAAATTCACCAGATTCGTTAGGATTTTTAGGACTAGAACTAAAATAAAAATGAAAATAGCAAATTCTTCTTTACTTTATAACATTTACAGCTACAGACAATTTTATTTTTGGTTTAAGTTTTGTTGAGCTCATGTTGTTTGTGTCAGAATGACAATGATTTTGAAAGGCATATGCAATGGCTCTTGAAAGGACAGAATGGCCTTACCCACAATTTCAATGAAATCAGCAGAAAAACCGAAAGAATTCATGACATTCAAAGCCGAGCCGATGGCAGCAATTCTTATATATATATATATATATATATATATATATATATATATATATATATATATTCTTTAAGAAAAACCAAAGACCAGTTACTTTAGGATTATAAATTTATTTCCATCCTGTTATGTGTTTCTGATTTAAACCAAAAACACGAATAAAGATTTAACAGGGCTTCTGCAGATCTTATGGATAAAATAAATCAGAATAGACACGGGAGGGGATGGAAGAGGGGTGAGGAGTTATCTCCTCGTTTTTCTCACTTCTGTTTATTTATTTATTCATTTTATTCATTTTTATTTATACTTATTTATTCTTTTTTATTTTACTGTGAGTTGGAATTATAGTAATTTAACTTTTTTTTTATTTTTCTGTTATTTATTTATCAATTCAGTTTGATAATTAACTTTTTTTAATGTTTTTTTATATATAATAATAACAACTTTTTCGTAAGGGAAATATTAGTACTCATTTTAATTTCGAGCCTATTTCCTCAGTTTCCTATTTTTCGTCATGTACGTATATCAGACAAGTTTTTTTTTTCTTTTTTTTTTCCTTTTTCTTTTCTTTTTGTTCATTTATCTTATTTCTCAATTTATTTCTATGCCTTTTTTAGGGACAGCTTTTATTTATGATAATTAGTCTATAGTTTAAATTTAGTCTTATGTCAACTGCTTGCTATTAATTCACATCTCAGGGTTACGAGGGATTGCAATTATTTTCTCAGGAAAAGGAGTGGCTGAGAAAGTTTGCGTTTTACTTTCGTACTTATGCCCTTTGTAAAGGCGTGAATCATTACTTGTATCCCCCAATCCTGGGTAAATAGTAAGGCTGACAAGGCCATTTAGATTTGGTTAGGCAACACGTCTATAAATAAGTTGGGTTAACAGCACAACTTTTAAAAATATGTCTTATAATGAAACCCCACTGTCATTACGCAAGTGGTATGGGTGCTGTCCGATTATCCTCCAGGATGCAGAATATATATATATATATATATATATATATATATATATATATATATATATATATATATATATAATTAGATATTAGAATTAACAGGAACATTATTTGGATATTTTAGGGATTAGGTCTGCTCTTTCATAGTTGCATTTCTACTGCAATTATTTTTTAATCATACTTCTTATTTGACTGTAGTAACATTTGTGTAGTTATTATTGTTTCAAGTATTCACACAACCGCACGCATATATATATATATATATATATATATATATATATATATATATATATATATATGTGTGTGTGTGTGTGTGTGTGTGTGTTTAGTGTATGTGTGTGTGTTTGTGTGTGTGTTTAGGGTGTGTGTTGGGGGTGTCTGTGTGTGTTGGGGGTGTCTGCGTGCGTGTATATTTATGGGAAATCAATTTATTTTCATATTAAAAAATATTAATGTATGTGGACAAAATGTTTACGAATCCTTATTGTTGCCTTTAAATGTGAAAGTGAATAATCATCATAATGTTTATTGTTAATTATTCCTTATAGTCAGAACGAGCTTTTTTCGCTTCTTTGAATTATTCATTCGCTCTCCGTTCTCACAACAAAAGAGAGAGAGAGAGAGAGAGAGAGAGAGAGAGTAGAAAAAACAGCTTCTTTAACTGGTGTTCACAGGACATCGAATACTCATTTCCGACTTGCGTGGACAGCTTCTAGCAAGTCCAATCCCTTATTTAAGTAGCTAATTCTAGTAAACTTCTGTTTTCCTCCTGAGGTGCTAGTTCAAGCATATCTTGGTATATGAAACATATCGGACAAGATTTAAAAATTTATCAACTCGCTCCTCTTCCAGTATCAGAATTTAAAAACATACATTTGCATCCAAGTACCATTCGTTAATAATGCTATTCTACTCCAGGCTAGAAATGATATGAAAGTAATGGCAATAAAGTTTTTACTCTACAATTATCAGAACTCCAGAATTAGACTGTCGACATCAAATGTGATGTACCCACAATACGACTATTTAAGAGTGCAGTTACTGGAGTTGGTGAATTCTCGGCCCCGCCGACTAGGCTAGAACTTAATAGATGAAAATCCTAAGCTGCAAAACCTGGCGATAGATCCACTTCGTTCAATATCGTTCAAATTGTCGATTTACGCAAAGACAACTAAGTTATGTATGAGAGAAATTTCTTTTCTTTGTCATTTCTGCATTCTCGGAGGTATAAAGAAAAAAAATTCAAAAAAGCATTCTTGTTCGTTTAGAAAATATTGATTTTTAAGATGAAAATCTATTGCTGCCTTTATTCTTCATGTTTTAAAATTGTTCATTGGACAGGCATATACTTAAATAAATAAATGAATGAATAAATAAATAAATAACCTCATTAATAAGCTGATAATGCTTTCTCCAAAGAAAACTTAAATGCTTCTCTATGCTTTTAGACATCATTTGCAGCCATTCAGATGCTTTTATTAACGTCTTTTATAGAAGAAATACATAAAACTACAGAGTTCCATGTATTTTTGCTATTAGTTTAGGGAAAGCTGGGGATTCCCTCTTAGGAAGATTACACACCTCACGTTGAAGTGCTGGTAAATAATAGACAGATAATTATGCCTCCATTATAACACGTCCGAGATGTAAAAATCAAAGCAAAACAAAAAGCCCTTCTCTCCTCTTTTATATATATTCACACGATAAATTATATATGGTATCTGTGTATCTAACTTAAAATATGGTTGTCTATCTGTTTGACTATATATATATATATCTATATATATGTTCGATTTAATAATACAGACATTCCACTACTGCCTATTTTATTATCAATCCGTTCAAGTCATTGTATAGGTCCTTTGACATCTAGATGAAATGAATTAAAAATAGGGGCACGTTTTTACCGAGTAATTTCCGCCCTAGCTGAAGCTATCTTCAGTAGAACGAACATAGAAATGACCAACAGAATGATGAATGGTATGTTTTTATTTTTAAAAAGTTGAAGAAAAAATGAGAGGAAAATTCATGAGAGAGAAGAACTTTTCTAGAGTTAATGGGAAGAATTAGCGAGAAAAATGTGAAAGGCATTTCAAGAGCCAGCTGCTACATAAGAATTTCATATTGGTTAAGGAAGGTTTGTTAAAATATAGAACTTCAACAGTTTTTTAAAATATAGAACTTCAACAGTTTTTCTTTGCGTTTTCTTTGTGTAATAAGGAGGTGTTTTCAGTTAGATTTTTTCTATATCTGGAGGAGAGGTACAAATACAGATTAATGAGTCAAGAGATCAAACTAATTTCGGAATGGTGGAGTATAAAGCGTTTTGACAGAGTCGTAGTAGTCAGGTTGATCTAAATACTTCTTGAGATTTATTTGGGAAAAATATTATGCTTTTTGTCTGTCTCTGACTATATATAATTATAAGTCAAAAATCAAATGTAAAATGACTTATACACAGACTTAAACGGATATACAATAAAATAGGCGGAAGAGAAATGCCTGTTTTATTCAAACATGTATAAAAGAAAAAATGCCATATATATATATATATATATATATATATATATATATATACTAATCTAATATCTACCAGGAGCAAAGAAAGTGCCAAATGGTAAACTCCAGAGCTTAAATATTTACTAATCTAAGTGGACCCGAGTAGCCACGGACTTTACCATATTGATGGTTTGATTACCGTGGATAAAAGCACACCGAAAAAATGTGATGGCATTAGAAAAAAGATTGCATAGGCTGTTTGGCGAGTTTGGATTTAGTTTAGATATACAAACAGACTTAAAAATTTCCGATTATCTTGATGTTACATTAAACCTATATAATGGAACTGTATCTCTGTTTAGAAAAAGAAACTAGGACCTGCGTTATGTGAACAGGGGATCCAACCACCCAATACAGGTATTTAAACATGTACCTAAGGGAATAGACCATAGGTTATCAAATAACTCCTCCAATAAGGAAATTTTTGAACGAAGCAAGCAGGAATATGAGGAGGCATTGAAGAATGACGGATATAGGATCAAATTAGAATTTTGGGATAGGGAGGAAAGTAATACACAATAAAGGAGAAAGAGACCTAGACAAATCTTATTGTTTAATCCCCCCATATAACATGGAGGTAGTCAATAACTTAGAGAAAGAATTCTTTAAGTTGTTAAAAAGAAATTTCCCCAGTTGGGACCCGCTACATAAAATAGTTAATAAGAATTGTGTTAAATTAAGTTATAGTTGCTTGCCCAACATCAATGGCATAATAAATAAGAGTAATATAGCTAAACTAAGTAAAGAGAAAAATAAGGTGATTGCTAAATGGAATTTTAGGTTATAAGCTTAGATGCCCGCTGGAAGGCAAATGTAAACAAGAATGTGTGGTGTATAAAGTGGAAGTATATAGTGATCCGGGTAATGATAGAAATAAAAAGGTATATTTTGGGTCGACGCAAGGGGAATTTAAGACTAGGTACAATAACCATAAAACGAGTTTCTCCCGAGAGAAGTATAGCCATAGTACCACGTTATCTAGTTATGTGTGGGAGGTCAAGGATAAAAAAGGAATAGATCCGATACTGAAATGGGAAGTAATAAAGAAATGCCGTAAATACAGGGCTGCCGATAGGGATTGTTTGCTTTCCATGGAGGAAAAGTTAGCAATTGGGTCTTGTAAAAATAGGGATATGTTAAACCAAAGGTTGGAGGTGTTAAATAGTTTTAGACACAAAAGGGCGTGGTTGCTCTATAATTAGGGATTGGTTTCGGAGTATTTATACCTGAGTTTGTTTTTTTTAATAAAAGTAAGGTTTTTTGTTCATTTTATTTGATTCTTTTGTTATGTAAATTCTAAGCTAGGTGGGTTTTTGGTGAATATAAAAAAAAAACGGCGTTTTCTCTTTTATCATTAGTCGGGGTAAGACTTCCTGATGATCCGATAAGGTGAAACTTTAGTAGAAGATTTCCGACTCGCGATTTTAGTTAATTTTATATATATATATATATATATATATATATATATATATATATATATATATATTATGAGATTCATTACTGTAAGCCTGACGTGTCATCAAGATTATCAAGCTTACGTGTAATGAGAAGACAACCACAGTGTTATAATCATCAATTGCAATATATATATATATATATATATATATGTGTGTGTGTGTGTGTGTGTGTGTGTGTACTCCTATTTATTGTGAAATTTTTATTTGTCAATCCCAGTATTTTTTCTAACTCTGTCGTTTTGTAATTTAATTGGTAAACATGCAATTGATTCGAGAATATATGTAATTGCATATATATATATATATATATATATATATGTGTGTGTGTGTGTGTGTGTGTGTGTGTGTGTGTGTTTGCATATACATATATATTGTGTTTATATATATATATATGTATGTGTTTGTGCATATATTTGTGTGTAAATACATATATACGTAAATGTACATACACATATGTGTATATATGTAAATTCTACGCTATACACCAATTTTACACACTATACTGTCAATTCTAAAAATAAAATTTAAAATTTCTCAAGCTTTTGACATCCACGTTAAGAGTAAGGTTTTTAGCAGCAGGGCATGTTCCATTTTCAAACGCAATGCCAAGTGTAGTTTCCTTGTCTAACGCCACCTCTCCAACCCTGAACTAGTTCAAAATCTTCTTCTCTGTAATGTTGAAATCGAAGTTGTCGGTAAATCGGTAAACGTTACTTATGAAATTATCATGTTTCTCTACTGAGAGAAAGACCAAAAATTACGGAATGGAGATCTGAGGAAAAATCGAGACCATAAAGACTACAGAATCATTGATATCAGCTAGGTTACTTAGACAAATTCTTTATAGCTAAAGAGAATAGCTGTCACATATAAAAATAATGGATAAAACTGATACGACAGCTCGCAAAAAGAAAGACGCTAGAATATGTTGGAACAGAAAGGAAAAGGAAACATGAGAAAAAAAGAACAATACAACCCGAGGAAATAAACCAGAAAGTACTGTCGAAAGAAAGACGGAAGATTAAAGATATATCAACAAAGAGTAAAACAATACAGACGAAAGAGGACATTCTATCAGCAACTGGGAGGAGATTATACGAAAACATACTAACAATCGGATGCCAAAGAAACCAAACGATTTTGGATTAAAATATTGCAACCCAAAATATAACGAAAAGGCTGAATGGATGACAATGGAACTAGAAGGACTCGAAGAAGGCCCGAAAGTGGAAATACACATCTATTTACTCAAAAGTACTCTTAAAATAAATCAAACTGGAAAACGCCAGGCTATGATGGAATACATGGTTTCTGGTTCAAGAAATGTTCCTCCATTCACGAAAAACTAATAGTAGAAAAGAACAGATTCTTATAAGGAGCACGAGTATCCGACTGGATGACCACGTTGATACAAAAGGACCCAAGCGAAACTTGGTGGACGAGCGGAAACCATCTAAACAAGAGTCTTATTGAGAACAGACCGAATACTGAGAAGAGTCCTGGAGAGATTAGGAGACTTGCGGTTACTCAGACTCAAGTGAAAGACCATCAGCTAACACTGATGTGAAAAACTAATGGGTAATAATAATAATAATAATAATAATAATAATAATAATAATAATAATAATAATAATAATAAATGAAGACCTGAACTTGGTTAACAAAGGGAAATTTTAAGAAAGAAACTGAACCTGTTCGAACAGCAGCTCAAAATCATACCACAAGTGCTAACTGTGTTAAAGCGAAATTAGATAAGTCGTAACAAAATAGAAAGTGTAGGTTATGTGTTGATAGTGACAAAATCATTAATCAGACAATAAGTGAATGCAGCAAACTAGAACAAAAGAGTATAAGACGAGACATGACTAGGTGGGAGAAGATGATTGAAACTTGATCATACTACCAAGTGGTATATGTACCAACCAGAAATCCTCCAGGAGAATGAAACACAGAATTCTCTCTGATTTTGAGATAAAACAAAGCACCATTTCTGGTCAGAAGACTAGATCTAGCGATAATTAACAATAAATTAATTGATAAAATAAAAAAGAAAACCTATTAAAATATTAAATTGCTATTTTAGTGGACCATGGAGTAAAAATCAAAGAAAACGAAGCGTGAGACAACTACTTGTCAGTGAACATAAAAAGTTATGGAATATGAGGATGACCGTGATACCAGATGCAATTGATGCGCTTTGAAAGGTCCCCATAGGCTTGGTAAGGGTGCTAGATGAATTGGAATATCGAGGTATTGTAAAAATCGACAAGAATTCTGAGAATAGTGCTTGAGACTGGAGGAGACTTGCTTTCATTCAGACTCCAGTCAAAAATTCTGGTATTAAAAACTAATAAGTCGTAATATGTAACAAATGAATGATTCGTATCACCTCAAAGTACAAAAAAAATTCTTGTTCCCGAAACTAATTATCCTTGTCTTTCCAGAAATACAAATTCAATGAATTACTCTACACATAAAGATGAGGAAGAAACAAAATTTGTGTCAACATTCAGCTATATTGATACGAATTTATTTTGTCTGTTATATTTTTTTGGAAAGTATCGAATGAATACGTGTAAAGTTTGAATGATGTAATCGGCACTGGAATTTAGAATCCTACTGCCAAAAATTGAAATTGGTTGGGAGATGTTGAAGAACTGAAGCCCTCTACCCCCCCAAAAAAAAACAACCAAAAGCAAACTAATTAATCAAACAATGTAATACCAAATATGACCGCTCGTAAAGCTTAAATGCATGGTATCAAGCCAGAAATTAAGAATAAAATTTTTGTGGTTTTATGTTAATTTGAAAATTATTCATTTGAAAGGTATAAGTATCTTTTTTTTCATGGTCTGCTGAAATCAGTTCTTTTGATGAATACCAGGTCGTATCTGTGACAAGACAACAAATTATAATCAATCCATTTGTTTGGTATATCAGCATTATACTACTCATGAAAAATGACAAATCCAAATCCAAATTAACGAGGGACTCAGTTTACAGATTTGGGTGTCATGATCGCTAAGTGCTCCCTGAATAGCCAACATGGGAGACTTGGTAAATGTTTGTGAATGTCCACAGGTTTACTTTAAGATACACAGACTAGGATCAAAGCAAATACTCCACCCAGAGACCACGACGGAAAAATAGTCCAAAGAAGACTTCAAATATGTACAGCACTATTATTTTAAGTGAATTCCAACACAAAGAAAGTACAGAAAAAGAATGACTCGTGATACGAGAAACACGTGAACAAATAAATAGGGAAAAATAATGATAACTAGATCCTCTGACTGGAATCGAAACGCAAAATACTAAAAAGCAAGACCCCCAAACCGAATTGAAAAGTAAAGTTCTGATAACCGAAATGACACCGACTTCGGTACCACAAAACAAATGTTAACGCAAAAAGACAAAATGAATGTTTTATTCATACATAAAAAAACTTGATTGAACATAAGACTACATTACCATCAATAAAAATACCAATACTGAAAAAGTTTATGTAGAAATCGAAAAGGCAAACAATTTTTTACCAAATATTCCAACGGGCAACATCATTGAACTAAACGAGCTGATTTATGCCGAAGCAAAACTATTTTGTCATAAAAATAAGTGTTCCCGAAAGGAGCCCGAACAGAAATTCAAAAGCTGGTTGGGAAATTAGGCTAGAAAGGCAAGTAAAGGAATTGCAACAACAACCGAAAATACTAAGGAAAGAAAAACATCTAAGATATATTGGGATGAAAAGACCAATACAAAACAGCAGGCAAGCGTGACAATGTAATATGAAGCAAAAGAAGAGGGACAAGGTAAAGCAATACAATCAAAACAGGTTATACCAAAATAACGAAAGAAAATTCTACCAACACGTACGTGAAGAATGCACGATGACAAACCTCCAATCAGTGGCAAAACATGCGAAACAATTTTGGAGTAAAATATGGGAACGGAAACAAAATAACAGAAAGGCTGAATGAATCAATAACATGGGAAAAGTTACTAGGGCTCGAAGAAGGTCATGAAGTTTTTAAAAAATTCCTGGGATCGGCCAGAGGAACAATTAATTAAACACCTGGCCATGATGATATATATGGATTCTAGTTTTTAAAAAAACGCGCGTCTATCCATAACAGGCTGGCACTTCAAATGAGTAGATACCAATTAGCATGAATATCCGAATGGATGATTAAGAGAAAGACTTTCCTTATCCAGAAATATCGTCGAAAAGGAATTATCTTCAGCATCAATAACATATCTCCCTATAATATGGAAAATCATAACTTCGTAGATGAGGAAGGAGATCTTTTACTCGCTTCTTTGCTGAGCACTGTTTGTGGAATGTGGCCATGGCGTGCATCGATTAAAAATGACTTTTGATATGGTCCAGCAACCCTGAGAAGTTGATTGTATAAAAATGTACAAAATACCCAAGAAATCATAAAATTCATCACAAAATCCATGAAAAAGTGGAAAGTTCAGTGAAAAGCGAGAGGAAAAGCTTTAGCCGAGATAAAAATCCTAAGAGACATTTTCCTAATAGCAATGATGCCTCTCTCTCTTACTTAGTTCGGATGAGTCTTGGGGTTACAAATTTACAAAATCCCAAGAAAAGATTAATTACCTTTTGTACATGGACAACAATCTATTTGCAAAAATGAAACAGAATTGGAGACTCTGATACAAATAATAAGAATATACAGCTAGGATATTCATAATGAGAAGTGGTAAATGACAAATAATGGAATGAATATAACGGCCAAATTAGGAAAAAACAGAAAACTTGGAGAAAAAGAAATTACAAGTACTTGTGCATATTTGAAGCTGACACAAAGCGATGAACACGAAAGAAAAACAAAAAGCTTACCAGAGACAAATGGGAAAACTTCTCGAAAAGAAGCCCTGTTCCATTAATCTCGTTAAAGAGATAAACACTGGAGCCGTTCCACTTGTAAGCCACTCGTGACCATTCTTCAATGACCCTAGAAGGAAACCAGGCAAATATACCAAAAGACAAGAAAGTCTATGATGATACATTAGACCTTACATGCAGGAAATAATACAGACTACATGTGCCAAGAAAAGAAAGAGTGTGGATGCATCAATACAAGAACCGGAGGACTACATTAACAAGAGTAAAGGAAAGCTACTTACAGTGTCCAGTAACAACACTGACGATATAAGAAAAAACAAATTAGCAACAAAAACTCGGACACAGAAATGGGAAGAAAAACTGCTCTATGAATATTTCAAGCGACAAAGTAAAGAAATATCATACAAGAAGTCCTGGACATTGTTAAGAAAGGGGAACCTTACCAGAGAAACTGAATCTCTCCTAATAGCAGCACAAAACAAAGTCAAAAGTAACATTCATATTAAAGCCAAAATTGATCATGGGCAACCGAATAACAATTGCTGATTATGGGAGGACAAAGACGAAATGATTAATCATAAAACGAGTTAATTAGACTAGCTTAAAAGCGGTCAGTATACAGCTACACATGACTTGGTGGGAATGATGACCCCTAGGCAATTGAAAAGAAACTGTAATTTGACTATACTACCAAATGGTATTAGTACAAACCCGAATCCATAACAGAAGTGTGACACGTAAAATAATGTGAGATTTTAAAATACAAACTTATCACCTGACCCCTTGCGGCGATCCAGTCCTAATGATAATTAAGAAAAAAAGAGAACTTGAGGAATAGCCATTTTAGCCGACCCAGCAGACCTCCGAATGAAAAAAAAAAGATAGGCAATTATACAGACATTACCAGAGAACAAAAATAAAAAAGAACAACAACAAAAAAAAAACAAGCTGTTGAACACGAAGGTGATGGTGATGCTATCGGTGATTAGTTCGCTTTGAACTATCCCCAAAGAACTGGAAAGATGTCTTCAACAGTTGGACATCAAAAGACAAATTGAGATAATGAAGTTTACAACACAGTTATTATCAGTTAGAATACCGAGTAGAGCCCATCACGAAAACTATCAAAATTAGACGAAGAAGACACGCGGGACACTGCCGTAGAAGCAGGGACGAACTCATAAGTGATGTACTCTTATGGACCCCTTCACATGGCTGAGCAAAGGCAGAGTGACCAGCTCAAACCTACATACAACAGCTCTGTGTAGATACAGGATGTAGCTCTGAGGACCTGCCGGAAGCGATGAACGATAGGGAGGGTTGGCGAGAGAGTGTCAGGGATATCCGTGCTGATGATGCGACATTATGATGATGATGATGATTATATATCAAACTGAAACATAAATAAACATTTTAATCGATATAGGAATCCCCAATGGTATTTCTTTTGATTTAAAAAATTTTTTTCGGATTATTAGAATATTAAAAAAAGGTGATTTAGCTTATTATGTAGATTTAAACAAAACAAAAAAAAGTCATTTATTTTTATTCATTTTGTCGGAAATTTAACCAGGTGGAGTTAAAAAATAAAATCAATGGATAATTACTGGCTTTAATTGAACAGAAGGGTCACTATATCAAATTGCAAAGGATTCAGTTGTTATCATAAGTGTTTGTTACTTGTTCTATAATATGTATCGATACATTTTTTATGGTTTTATTACCTTTTCATGGATGTAATAATTGGGATTTTTTTAAATAACTTCAGACAAAAGTCTCTTTAGAATACATCAAAAAATATTAGTAAAATATTTTAATACTACCTAAAATTTTAGCTTGAGCTTTGTTTTGACATCAAAATTTATTGTTTGAAATTTGACATTATTTCAAACCAAATTTGAATTATTGAAGTTAGTCTCTTCTTTTACACATTTGAGTTAATAGACAGACAGGAAAAATAATATAGTTTTCAAGTCAATACATATTACCCTGAAGAAAACCACCTAAGAGAAGATTGACTGGGTGACGTATAATTCGTCAATAATATTTCATCACTCTTCAATTAATAGGATTTTTCAAACTCTTAATTAAACACAATTAAGATATTAAAACAAAGGAAATAGAAAATGCTTACTAAGTATTTAGGTGACTGCATTGAATTTCACTGGCGTTTGGATCTGTTGGCGTTCCATGGATTTCTTCAGTTGTTTTTTTTTTGTTGTTTTTTTTTGACAAAGAGATAGATGAACAGGGATTTTGGACTTGTGCAAATTGCTTCAAAGACATTGGGAAACAAATATCTATTGAAGGTTCGTAAAATAGCATAATCAATAAGAACTAAAAAAAAATCCATAAACATTTATCTTACTCTTTATATATATATATATATATATATATATATATATATATATATATGTGTGTGTGTGTGTGTGTGTGTGAGTGTAAATACAAATTGTTAGTAATTTTTCTCTTACGTTGATATCTATCTATCTATATACTTTTATATGTTTATATATATTCATACATACCGCTGCATCAAAAAGCAACACACGCACGAACACCCCATATATATATATATATATATATATATATATTCATGAGTGTGTCTGTATGCATAACAGATTCTTAAATATGCAATGCTGGGAATATGAGAATATATTATATTTAAAGGAAAATGATTGAGAAAAAAGATATAGCCGAACTAATCACGGATGCTTCGTTCAGACTAAAAAAATACTGAAATTATCTCACTACAAAAAAAGAAGCTATACGGGCACGTATTTCCCATTTTGCAAGTTATCAATGTAAGACGATCAAAACACGCTTGACACGGAAAGCAATGACGAACTCATCAGAGACTCCTATTCATGAATACACCAGTGATGATCCTGATTCTGAATATCATAATTGGTTCATAATTTGATACAAACTCAATCGAGGATCGTAGATTTGAAACACATACTCATCTGTTTTTTAACCATTATATTTTTGGCCAATATTAATGTATTTCACTAATTTAAAATGGTTTTTCGTTTATTTTAATTGCACACACACACACACACACACACACACACACACACACACACATATATATGTATATATGCATGTATGAAAGTATTTTTTATGTGTGGTTTGCGAGTGCGTTTGTGCGAATCAATATGAAATATGAAAAACACAAAATATTCATAGGATGTATTTATATATATATGACTAATATGTAGTGGCTTATTCTTTTTAACCATTTTCAGGTTGATGCTTGTATGTAATATTATGTTCCATTCCCTAAATCATTTTCGAATAAAATACGAAACGAAAAATAAGAACATATTTAGAGTTATAATATTGTTAATAACGTTCTATTTCAAAATATATGTCACATGATTAGTGTTGGAAATTTTACACTTCTTTTTATTTATTCATTTTTTACAAAGGCAACATTTTTCCTGGAGATTTACATATTCTTTTAGAACCCTTTTAAGAAGCAGGCATTTTTTAAAAGTTACCAAAAAGAAAGTCTACATTTGTGGCTTAGAAAATAAAAAAAAGTGTTTTTTTCATTTTAAAAAATTATTATTATTATTAGAGATTTTCACGTTAGTGTTAGCTGATGGTTTTTCACTGGAGTCTGAGTGACAGCAAGTCTCCTCAAGTCTCCAGGACTCGTCCCAGTATTCTGGCCATTCTCAGCAATCCTCTTGTTTGGATAGTCTCTACCCGTACGCCAACTTCCAAGTCCTTCAGGCCTTTTAATAATCCTTTAGTTATTGGGCCTAAAGAACCAATCACAATTGGCACAAACGTTACTTTCATGTGCCACAGCTTTTTCAATTCTCTAGCAAGGTTGAGGTACTTATCCTTCTTTTTACTTTCCTCCAGATTTATTCTGTGGTCCGTTGGGACAGCAAAGTCGACAATTTTGCAAATTCTCTTTTTTGTTGTTGATTATTATTATGTCTGATCTTTTGGCCGGGATTTGGTGATCCGTTTATATGTTAAAGTCCCATCGGAGTTTATGCGTGTCATTTTCTAGGACAGGTGTTGGGTTGTGCATATACCATTTGTTTGTATGGTCAAACTCAGTCGTGTCTCGCCTTATACTCCTTCTGTGCTAATTTGCTGCATTCACTTATGTAATTGATCGTTTCGTCTCTGTCACCGCATACCCTACATTTACTGTTTACTGTTGCGTCTTGTCTATTCTCGCTTTGATATGATTCTGATGGCGTTGTCCTGTGCTGCTATAAAGAAGGATTCCGTTTCTCTCTTAAGGTTTCCTTTTCTTAGCCAGGTCCAGGTTTTCTGGTGTGAGATGTTGTTTATTAGACGTTAAAAGCGGCCATATAGTTGATTTTCCTTCCCATTTTTGTTTCCTAGTTGTCATTCTATTGTCTATCATGTTGTCTGTATCGTTTCTGATGACCGTAATAAGTCCTCGTTTGTGTTTTTCTGTAGAGTCTTCGAGCCGTTTTAACGATGCGTCAACGCTGTCTTCGATGCTAGCAAGTCCTCTTCCTGCCGCTTTTCTTGATACATATAGTTTTTCAACGTCGTCTCTGGGGTGTAATGCTTTATGCATGGTCATTAGTTTTCATGTTCTTTGGTCCATTTGTCTAAGTTCATCTCTGGTCCACTTGAGAATGGGTCTCGAATATCTAACTAGTGTCACAGCCTAGGTATTTATTCCTTTGATGAGGTTTCTACTGGAGAGTTTTGTCTCGAGTAGTTTTCTCGTTCTCCTGAGATATTCTTTTCGGATCTTGTCTTTCATTTGCACTTGTTTGATGGTGTCAGCTTCCAAGATACCCAAGTATATGTAGGTTTCGTTTTCTCCGAGCATCCTAATTTTGTCGTGATTTGGTAGTTCCATTCCGTCAGTCATATGTCGTTTTCCACTTTTCATGACGGGCATGGCAAATTTTTCTATGCCAAATTCCATTCCTATGTCCTGACTGTATGTTCTAACTGCGTGTATGAGAGTTTCCAGTTCTTTTTCATTTTTTGCAAATAATTTAATGCCATCCATGTACATTAGGTGATTGATCTTCTCTTGCGATCTCCTGAGTTTGTATCAGGCAGCGCATTTTCTGAGTATGAGGTTCAGTGGTATCATGGCGCTTATGAATAGAAAGGGATATAGTGCATCTCATTGGAAAATCCCTCCTTGGATCTTTGTTTCAACTATGCTTTTCTTCCTGCTGTCAGCTCCACCGTCCAGGTTTGCATGGTCTGTTCGATGAAGTTTATGACTTCATGTGATATTTTGTACATTTTAAGACAGTGTAGTATCCAGCTTTGTGGGACAATATCATATACCTTTTTGTAGTCAATCCAGTCCACTGCTAGATTTTTCCGTCTTGTTCTGCTCTCATTTAGGATGTGTTGATCTATGTAGAGTAATTCTGCAGTGCCTCTGGATCCTTTGCGGCATCCTTTCTGTTGGTCAGACAACAATCCATGGCTTGTTAGCGAGTAGTAAATCTTTTCCCTTAATTGTGTAGTTAGTATTTTCCACATTGTTGGTAGGCAGGTTATCGGTCTGTAATTGTTTGGAGCAGTTCCTTTGCTTGGGTCCTTTGGATTAATGTAGTCTTTCCTTTGGTCATCCATTCAGGTACTTGCGCGCCTTGTAAGCATCTGTTCATTACTAGTGCTAGTTTGCCATGAATGGAGGTGAATTTCTTGAACCAGAAGCCATGTATTCCATCATGGCCTGGCGTTTTCCAGGTGGATATTCTTTTTAGTGTTGTTTTGAGTGAGACGATGTGTATTTCCGTTTTGGGGACTTCTCGAGGTCCCTCTAGTTCTCTTGTAATA
Source organism: Sepioteuthis lessoniana (assembly GCA_963585895.1). Taxonomy (NCBI): domain Eukaryota; kingdom Metazoa; phylum Mollusca; class Cephalopoda; order Myopsida; family Loliginidae; genus Sepioteuthis; species Sepioteuthis lessoniana. The sequence goes on from OY757938.1 coordinate 35,755,787, forward strand.
TCGTTTATCCATTCAGCATTTTCGTTATGTTTCTTTGGTTGCCGTATTTTTGTCCAAATTCGTTCGTTTTTTTTTTACATCCGGTTGTTGGTATGTTTTCGTGTCACTTCCTCCCAATTGCTGATAGAATTTTCTTTCGTTGTTTTGGAATGTCCTGTTTTGTCTGTATTGTTTAACCCTTTGTCGATATCTCTTTAATCTTCCTTCGTTGGCCAGCACTTTCTGGTTTATTTTTATCATGGGTGGTATAATGTGGCTATACCAGACCCAGCGGTTGTTAATGATCTGTGCGCCTGACACAGATGTGACCAAGAACAGCTATGATGACTGTACATGAACAGCGGGCCACAAAAGAAAACTCTATCCCTTTAAGTTTTAACTTAGTTAAAATCTAAGACTATCATATTGTTAAGGGAGTTTTCCTACCCGTTCTATTTTTGTTTTTACCTTACTTGTGTTTGTTTTCAAACAAGTATTCTGAAAATCGGCACTATAACGTGTTATGGTTCTATATTTTTACTTAAATATTACTATATTTTTTACTAATTTTTTACCTTTTTTTTTTTTTTTTTACTTTATTTTTACTATATTTTTTGCTAAAATAGAATTTCGCCGTCCAACAGTGAAGCTTTTCCTGAAAGAATTATTCTCAGCTTATTAGTAAATTGATTCTTCATTTTAGACACATAATTATACAGCAAAGATTTTTACTACAGAATGTTGAATAAAAAATTAAATATTCTTTTTTTAAATGAAAAGTTTTGTAGAACAATATTACAAACCTCTTTGAAAGACTTTTGGAAACGGAGGACTATTCCTACTTTGGTACCTTTTAACACATGCTTGCTAGAATTATTTTTCTTATTTCACAGGCTTTTATATACTAATTGGCCTCCATATTATTATTATCATTTCACTCTTTGAGAATTTTTCACCCGAACGTTAGCTGATTGTTTTTCACTGGAGTTTGAGAGACAATTCTTCTCAAGTCTCAAGGATTCTTCTCAATATTTTGACCGATCTCAAGAATGCTGTAGTTTAGATAATCTCCACCTCTCCTGTTATTTTAAAGTACTCCAGCCTTTTTACCAATCCTATGGTGACTGTACTCAGAGCACCTATTACAATTAGTATAATCGTCACTTTCATGTTTTTTCAATTTTCTAGCTTGGTCAAGGTATTTATCCCTCTTTTCGAATTCTTTCAATTTTACGCTGTGGTCTGCTGGGAGAGCAAAGTTAACATTTCTGCAAGTTCTCTTTTTTTTGTTGACTATTATAAGGCCTGGTCGACCAGTTGCTCCAATTGTATGTCAAAATATTAGAGGAGTCTGTATGTCTCATTGTTCAGGACAGATTTCGGGTTGTGCATTTACCGTTTGTTTGTTTCTGCACTAATTTGTTGTATTCGTTTATTATGTGATTGGTCATTTCGTCTCTATCACCACATAATCAACATTATCTGTTTTGTTGCGTCTTATCTATTCTTGCTCTGATAGGGTTGGTCCTTATGGCATTGTTTTGTGCTGCCATTAGAAGGGATTCGGTTTGTCTCTTAAGTTTCCTTTACTTAGCCCCGTCCACGTTTTCTTGTGCGAGATGTCGCTTGTTAGTCGCTCAAACGTCCATAGAGTTGTTTTTCTTTGTACTTTTGTTTTCTGGTTAATGTTTTCTTGCTGATCCTCGTGTCGTTAGTATTGTTTTTGATGGCTATAATCAGTCTTCCTCCGCGCTTTTCTATGTAGTCTTTGAGTTGTTGTATCTATGCGCCAATGCTAGCAATCTTACATCTCTTCTTAACACGTCTGTCAACGGCCTATCTGGGATGCAATGCCTGAGGCATGGTCATTAGTTTTCTTGTTCTCTGGTCCATTTGTTTATGTTCTTATCTGGTCCTCTTAAAGAATTGTCCTGAGTATCTCACAAGAGGAACAGTCTAGTTCTTTATCCCTTTGTCTAGGTTCAGGTTACAGAATTTTGCCTCTAATAAATTTCTGTTAATTCTGAGATAATCATTTTTAATTATTTCATTCATTTCCACTTATTTAATGTTGTCAGCTTCCAATATCCCTTAGTATTAGTAGGTTTCCTTTTCTCCGAGCTTTCTGATTATCACTTGATTTGGTAGTTCAGCTCCTTCCATCATATATCATTTGCCACTTTTCATTACAAGTATGGCGCATTTTTCTATGCTAAATTTCATTCCTGTATCTTGACTGTATATTCTCACAATTTATATTTGGTTTTTCAATTCTTTTTCGTTTTTGGCAAAAAAAATATGTCGTCTATGTACATCAAGTGGTTGATCTTTTCTTGCGATTTACTTCGTTTGTATCTGGCTGTACATTTTCTAAGGATGTGGTTGAGTGGCATCATAGCTATTACAAATAGCAATGGTGATAGCACATCTCCCTGGAATATGCCTCTTTGGATCTTTAACTTTGCTAAGCTTTTTCCTCTTGTTTTAGATTCCACTCTGTTGGTTTCCATATTTTCGATAAACTATACGACTTAGTCGAGTATTTTTAAATTTTGTGACAGTGTAGTATCCAGATTTGGGAGACCATATCGTAAGCTTTTTTGTAACCAATCCAGAATATAGCTGTATGCTTCCTTCTCGCTTCATTGTCGTTGAGGATGTGTTAATCTCTATATAGTGGTCCCTCTCTGCCTCTGGATCTCTTGTGGCATCCTTTCTGTTTGTCGGGGAAGATTCCCCGGCTTTTCAATGAGTAGTAGATCATCACCCTAATTTGTATCGTTAGTATTTTCCACATCATCGGTATGCACGTTATTGGTCTGTATTTTTGGGGCCAGTTTCTTTGAGGGGATATTTTTGTATCAGAGTGGTCTTCACTTTGGTAATCCATTCGGGTATATCAGTTTTCTGTATGAATTTATTTATTTCTGTCGTGTATGTAGGTGGATTTTTAAAACTAAAATCTGTGTATGTCATCTAGGCCAGGAGTGTTACAGTTTGAGTTTTTTTTTTCATGTGTTGCCTTGAGTGCATCGAGGAGTATATTCACCTGAGAGTTTTCCAACATTCCCATCTGTTTCCATGTTGTTTATCCATTCGGATTTTTCGTTATGATCTTTCCGTTCCCATTTTCCCCCGAACTTTTGGTCTATTTTTTTTTCGTTGTCTTGGATCCTCCTGCTTTGTCTGTATTGTTTGATCTTGTCTCGGTATCGTTTTGATTTTCCTTCTTTCGCAAGTATTTTTTGGTTGTTTTTCTCAAGTTTTATTTTTCGTTTTAGTTGCCATGCTTTTTCAGTTTCGTTGAAATATTTTTTAACGTTCTGTTTCACTATTCTTGCTTGTTGTCATAGTCTTTTTATCTGTGACTTTTGTCTGAAATCCCACTCAGGTTTTAACTTTCTGTTTGTGGTCTCCAAGGGAATCCCTATTTATCACAGACTAATTTTGCTCGTGTGTATATCAGATTGTTTAACCCAGTAATGTCGTTTGTCGGGATATTTGTCAATGTCGTTCACTTTATCGGTTTATATATATGTTGGTTGATTTCCAGTATTTACCGAATTATGTCTTGATTTCTACCTTTCTTTTTCTATACCCTTTTTTTGCAGGGTTGCTCCAAAAATAACAGTATAATGCTATATAATGCTATATAGTGTTATCTTTCCTTGTCCATTTTCTTCGCCGTGTTGTCTGGTAAGAGTTACCAATTTTCTTATCATTTGTGTTTCTAAAAGAAGAATCATTTGTGTACCAGGAAGAAGAACAGCCAACTTTTGCTGGATGCTAAGCAGATCCTCCATGTTGGCTATCAAAGGATCACCTGCCCATCATGACACCCAAATCTGTCGTCTGAGCTCCATGTTGATTTTTATTTCGATTTATCATTTTTCATGGGTAGTATATTGTAGCTATACCAGACCCAGGTGTTGTTTATTATCTGCACGCTTGACACAGATGAGTCCGAGAATAATTACTGTTAATGTTCATGAACAGCGGGTCACACGCAGTTATATGGTTTTAAATATTTAATAATCATCCTTAGTAAATAATTATGGCTTCAATACAAACATGTTATCGTTATATAGAATTAAGAAATACTGTGGAATATATATAATTTGCAAACATATCAATTTGAACCTTACATTTCATCGTAACAAGTTCTGCTACATCAGGTAAGGAGTAAGAGAAATGATGAGACAGTTCACGCTCCTCAGATTGGCAGAACTGAACCCTTACCATCAGATGCAGATTAGTATCATACCGAGCACGTTCATATTTGTTGGTTATCTTAAACCATTGTCAGGGGTTACTTCTTCATTATTATCAAGTTGTGCTGTCAGCATGGATTCTCCTGACTCTGTTTCTTTTTCTCCCCCACTCTCACTCTCTCATCTGTCCCTACCATCCATCAGCAGGTCGTCCAAAATATACCCAGTGTTTGCACTGAGAGGATCTAAGTTCTTGCTGGTCAATCTGCACTGGCGCGTCGACGTGTAGAGGTCCATAGAAAAACATGACTTGAGAGTACATCATTGCTTCTCCAGCAGTGTCTCACAGGTCTTGTTTACTTTACTGGGATGGTTTGTGTGATTGAGGTAAGTGATCGTACAGCCGCTGTTTTGTGTCTTGTTGTTTCCTGACTCTGTTCAAAACAGATCGTAGAATTCTCGCGTATTTGCTAGGTACTTTTCCATGTGTTTTGTTAGTGTCTATATGATGCACCTGTACTGTAATATAGACACATCTACTGCTTGGAAATTATCTGGTTTTATATCCCAAGTGAGATCAGATTTCAATATGATCAATAACCTCGCGATAGCTTCCCACAACTTCACTCGGCGTATCACTTTCAGTTGATGAGATATTGCAGCCCAGGTATGAGAATGTGTCAAATGATTTTAGAGGCCTGCTAATTTAAGGGGGCAAGACTCAATCTCGTTTAAATATATACATTTTGTTTTATTTGCCACTTGCTCCAGGCTATGCAGTTGGGGTTCTGCTTGAGCTGGTGTATTTGTAAGAAGAGCTAGATCAACTAAGTTGCCTGCGTCTATTGTAGTTTCTGCCGGATATCGTCAGCTTTTTTTTAGTGTAAGGCCATTTTCGTTAATTTGATTTATCCATGTTCAGGGTACATAATCAAGTCATATTATAAACGAACATGATGCCAAAATTTCTCCTTTACAACTCTAGCTACATTATTGAAGATGTCGGTGTCACCATCAAATGAATGAACCACTGCTTTTCTGTTTTTGTAAAGAGTCGTTTTAGCTGTAAGAGTTTCTTTGGAGAGACTATATGATTATAGTATTTTCCATCTTCCGTCTAGAAATAAATCCAAGGCAACGGACAGCGTATTTTAAACCTCGTCAACAGGGTTTGGATTGGGTAATAATCTTACACAGTTTGAAATACAATTAAAAAGAAACAAAAATATTTCATTTAATCACCTTCATTTGACGCTTACTTTATTTTTGATAGATTTGCAGATGAAATTAAACATTAGTTTCACAAAAATCTAGTTCTATGTTAATTAATGACAATCTATTTTTCTTTTCATTTTTCTTTATAACTATAGCTATTATCATTTTAATAAAATCAAGAAAAGCTTAAGAATAACATTTCTAAAAAGATAATTACGTTTTTGAAACAGGGTGACGAAACATTTTCTAAATTCCACATTTATTAACTAAAAATATTTTTTGCTTGTAGGTCTTGATTTTTCATTGGAAGTAATAATTAATGCAATATAATTGTTTTAAATCTCCACCTTGAGTCATTTTTAATTAAATGTGAATAATATATTAGTAAGACAAATTAATCCGTTCATTTTTTTAACATTTTACGACTTTCATCAATTAAAAATTTACGAAGAAACTATTGTTTAATAAAACAAATTATTGAGCACACACACACACACACACACACACACACACACACACACATATATATATATATATATATATATATATATATATATATATATATATATATATAACAGCTGTCAATGAAGGATGCAACACAAGGCCAATTTTAAGCAGACTATAACAGCTTTGAAATAAGAGTTTTCGCTTCGAAAACCGGTTGCTATACCAAGGTTAAAGAACTTACTTTGCCTTACCATAGGTAGAGGAAGAACACACACACGGACGCACGCACGCACGCTCGCACGCATATATATATATATATATATATTCACCCACAGACAGACTGTTTCGTTGTATCACAACTCTTCTGTTTGGCTGGACACGTTGGACGCTGGGATCAAAACCCGACTAACTTTCCGTTAGACTTAGTATCATACCTGTCAGCCAACAGTTGAAATACATCTGCTCGGGAATTATAAGGCATTATGTAGTAGATTTGCTTTGTTTATAATTTGTCTTACCGGATACCAGAGCGCTCAATTCATTAGAATAGTATTGCATTAGATGACTTCTTAGTAATACTTTTATAATTCATTGATCAACGAATATAATGATTTTATCGATGACTCCTACCTGCCAATTCACAAAGAGCCCTTGTTTAACATTTCTGTGGAGAGTTTATTTTTACTGATTAAATAACACCTTAGATTTAGTAAAAATCAAAACCTATGTTGCATTCAACAAGAATCATATTAAGGATTTAAAGTCTAATAAATTAATTTGCTATGCATTGCAACATAATAGTCACCCTTGTTTATTTATTTTTAACGTAGGATTGACCCAAAGGCAGAATAATAAGGGTATTCTCTAAATTTTGTAATAACTAGCAATCGTCTCGTAGTCGCTTTCGCTAGTATTTACTTTATGTGAAGCACTCTATGTGTTTATATGCAAACATATGATATAGTCATTTCATCGAATATTGTAAAAGCTATATCAAATCTTAAATTTGTCATTGACTTAATACAAACAATAAAATCACCTGCGTTCATGTCACAGTCGACATTGTTTCTTTTGGCGTGCAAATACAGAACAGTAATTACCATATAAATAGGAATATGCACAATGATAAAACCATCTATTTCGTTGTAATGAGATTATCACTGACGGCTAATAGATGGACGATCATTAAAATGAACTTTAATTTAATGCAGTTTTCCTATGGAAAAGTATAAAACTAGAACGAAATGAAAATATTTAATTAAACATTCAGGAATTAGCAATAACCATTTTTGACAAAGAAATTACACCTGTTAACCAAACGAATTTCTTCCTAAATTTCGATTTCCCTTCAAGAGAAAGTTTCTTCCATCCTAAATAACCACTAAATTCTTATATTTTGTAGTGTAACAGCAAATTATATGCCTAATTTATTGTAAGAAGTGCCGATATAAGTCTCTCACAAAGAAAACCTAGAAAGCTCAATCAGCCGCTGCTTCGTGCCGAGGCTTTTCTACGGATTGCATGGCATCCGTGCCGGACGGTCAATGTTCCCTGGCAGATTTGAGGCTGAAAGGTCCCCGGCTTCGGCTGGACCAACTTCGGGGGAGCAAGTTACATCAACGATACCTTTGTCACTCTTGTATAGCACTGGACCTTGCAGCCCAGTTTTAACTATAATCAAGCATTTAATCAGATAAATATAAGCTCGATCAGTCACTGCTTGGCGCTGAGGTTTTTCAGCGGACTTTCTGACATTCACACCGGATGGTCAGTGCTCCATGACAGACTTGAGTCCGAAAGATCCTTGGCTTCGGCTAGGCCAACTTCAAATGGGCTAGCTGCATCACTGACACCTATTTCACCCTTGTATAGCACCGGCCTTTGAAGCTATAATCATGCATACGTGCCTAAACCCAAATTTGCAGCACGGTCAATGGTCAACGGCAGACATGTGGCCAAAAGGCCCCGGGGTTCGGCTCGGGCTACCTTCGGGTGGGCAAGCTGCATCACTGACACCTTTGTCACTTTTGTATAGCAATGGACATTGCTGTCCAGTTTAAGCTATAATCAGGCATCCGTGCCTGGACCCAGATTTGGTCAATGTCCAACGAGGTTCATCAGGCCCACATTGCATTAAGTGGGCTGGTGACCAGCATAGTTAAGCAGGACTCAAGCCTCGGCTCGTGCCAGATCTCTCCCTCTCCTAAATCTCTACTATAATCGACCTTCGGGTCATTGGCCTTGATCAAATCCAGTCCAGTGGGAGGGAGAAACAAATAAATACTCTGGCAGCATCACTGATACATTTGTCACCTTTATCTAACACTTGACCTTGCCGTCAAGTTTAAGCTATAATCAGGCATACATGCCTGGACGCAGATTTGGGTCCATGTTCTGCTAGTCTCATCAGGCCCGCTTTGCTGATGACCCACATCTTCAAGCAGGGCTTGAGGTCAGTTCGTACCTGAACTTCCTCTTTCCTAAATCCACAATTTAACCGACCTTGGAGCCATTGACCTTATGTCAAGTCTAGTCCGTTGGAAGGCAGAAACAAACATCAGCACGAGCAGCTGTTCTGCTTCACGCGGAGGCTTTTCAGCGGACAGTCTGGCATTCTTGCCGAACGGTCAATGCTCGGTTGCACAACATGAAGCCGAAAGGCCCTCAGCCTTAGTTGGGCCCTCATCGCTGGGCGAGATGCATCATTGACATTGATTTGCATCATTGACGTTGATTTGGTCTATGTCCAGCTAGGCTTATCAGGCCCATATTGCACTAAGTGAGCCGATGACCAGTACAGTCAAGCAGGGCTCGAGCCTTGTCTCGTGAACCACCTTTTTCTCCCTAATACTCTCTATAATCGACCTTGGGAGTTATTGACCTTGTGTAAAGTCCTGTTTGGTCTGAAGCAGAGACAAATAAAGCCCTTGGCTTCGGCTTGTCCACCTTCGGGTGGAGGAGCTGCATCACTGATATATTTCTCACCTTTGTCTTACACTGGACCTTGCTATCGTTTAAGCTAGAATCTGGTCTTCTTGCTAGGACCCAGATTTGAGTCTATGCCCTGCTAGGATCATCAGGCTCACATTGCACTAAATGAAAGGAAAATGTCAAGCAAGGCTCAAGTCTTGGCTCCTGCCCGATCTTCGCCTTCTCAACCCCCCACTATAATCGACCTTTGGGTCATTGACCTTGTGTCAGGATCCCGTCTGGTGGGAGGCAGAGATAAATATCAGTACGGCAAGCTGCTGTGCTTCGCGCGCTGACTTTTCGGCGGACTGTCAGGTATTCGTGCCGGACGGTCAATGCTCAATGGCAGACCTGAGGCCGAAAGAACTCCAGGCTTCGGCTGGACTACCTTAGGGTTGACGAGCTGCATCATTGACACCTTTGTCACCCTTGTATAGCACTGGAACTTACTGTCCAGTTTAAGTTATAATCAGGTATACGCGCCTGGACCCATGTTTGAGTCCATGTCCAGCTGGGTTAATCAGGCTGATTTGGCTCTCATTGTGTTAGGTGGGCCGATGATTAAAATAGTCAAGCAGGGCTCGAGCCTTGGCTTGTGTTCACCTTCTCCTTCCTTACTCCCCACTATAATCCAACCTTCGTGTTATATGACCTTGTGTCCAGTCCTGTCTGGAGAGATGAGAAGGAGAAATAACTGCTTGATTAGCGACGGACTAGTGCTAAGATTACGCACCATAACAATGGCGACGCCTATTGGGTACCAATTCAAGAATCCCGATTTTGTCAATACGTGGCTACGATGTTAAGCTGCGAGCGCAAGAACAAAAAAGCTGAAAGACCAAAAGGGAAAATGAGGTTACGGATATCTTTTTGATTACAGCCAGATGAGAGTTGATTATGAAAGTGTCCTCCATCACATGCCCTTCAAGCCTGGAAGACCTGACTTTTGAAAAAACATTCGGATCATAAGAAGGCCCACCAAAATGTTGGTGAAAGCAGAAAGAATGAAGTTTATGTTGATGAAAAAAGAAATTGATAAACCAATCATAAAATATCTACACCGTCTACGAAATGCGAGTAGATATTGCGAGTTTGAAAAACTTGACAAGAAGAACAGACGATTGAAGAAGACTTAATTCAGTTAAGGTTAATTGAAGGTATGTACAATTCATCGCACCGATATGAAATAATGGAACAACTACAAATTGGAAATATGTCTTTAAATATCTGCATTTACTTTACACATCAACAAGAATTAATACAGAAATACAACCATGATAAAAGTCAACCCAGGGAACAAACATTCACCGATACTTACATGTTTAAAAAGATAAAAACATGTTCATATTGTGGACGTAAACATTAAACAAAAAGGGAAAAATGCCCAGCACACGGGAATACTTGTACAAATTACTTAGAAAGAAACATTTTCAAGCAGTATACAAATTCATAAAGAAAAACGTTGAAAGAGTTGAAGAAACAAAGCCAATGTGGAAGTATTTTTTGTATAAAAACAAAAACAAGAATGTAGAAAAAATAACAGAACAAAAAAACATTATATTAAAGGTTACAATCAACAACTTCGATTTGGATATACAAATGGATACTGGCAGTGAGGCAATTATTATATCAATAAATTTCTGGGAACGCTTTGGAAAGCCAACTCTACGAAAGAGCTGTTTACTACTCCGCCAATTTGATGGGTCGGTTATAAAAACTGCAGGGTACTTTGAAGGTTCCTTGGAGTTAAAAAACAAATTTGAAGTGATACCTATAATTGTCACAACTTGTAAAAAGAACCACGGACTTCTTAGAAACGATATATTTAACATAGAAGCTAGCAAATTAACTAATGAGATTAAAATGGAAAAAAATGGAAAGTTAGAAAAGTTATAAAGCGAGTTTAAAATTAAGAGAAATTGTTACCCACTCTTAATACCAGGCATGAAAATTACCAGAACATTTGTTGCCATTAGTAGTATCAAAACTACGAAAATTAGTAGAACAAGCCCTTCTTGAACGTGTTCTTTCTGTGGGTGGCAAGTTGGTATCACCCATTATAGTTTTTAAAAAGTTAGATGGAGACATACTTATACGTGGTTATTATGAAATAAAATAGGCGTGAATCACAGCTTGCTTGGATTTATATCTTAAACCTAATGTTGAAGATGCAATTCATGCATTGGCAGGTATGAGCGTTTTTACAAAAATAGATTTGAAAAAAGCATACCACCAAATGCCAATAGACAACAAATTCAAAGTAGTAACAACGATAAATACGCTAATAGGGTTACTGAAATGGAGAAGTATACCTTATGGAATAAAAACAGCAAGCACCCTATTTCAAAGGGCTATCGAACAGGTTCTAAGAGAAAATATAAAAAACATGGTTTTTTATCCAGATTATATATATGCAAAGGTGCTATTAATAAAAATTGATTAAAAAGGAAAACTGACATCGCCTCGAATAGATTAGGAGACTCTGAAATTACCATAAAGGAAAGGAAAATGCGTAATAATAGTAGTAAATTATCATCTTTATGTTATACCATTTTAAAAAAAAAGGTATATAACCAGACTAAGCCTTGATAAAAAAAATATACAAAAAATAGCTACACCTACAAATAAAAAAGAACTTTAATCTTTTTTGGGATTGGTAAATTTCTACAGGCAATATGTACCAAAATATCCGGACTTCACGGAGCCGTTTGCAAATTTAAGAAGAAATAATGTTGATTTTTTTCAGGTCAGAGAAACAACAAAAATATTTTGATAGATTAAAAGTAATTATGGCAAAGAAACCAGTTGTGTACATTTTTGATCCGAAAAAAGACATTATGTTAACCAGAAATGCGAGTGACTATTTAATATCTGGAATTTTATCACAAGAAAGAGATCAGATAAAGAATTTTTCAAGAAGACTAACGATCACTGAATTTAATTATTCAAATATAAAGAAAGAAGCCTGGCCCATTATGTGGACAACTACTTGTGACCGGCAGTTTTTAATTGGAAAAGTTTTTTTTGGGAAGTGATCATAGACCATTTGAGTTTATAATTAATCTAAGAAAAGAATTACCCAAAGTCACGACATCGAGAATACTAATATGGGCAATAAGACAAATGGCATTTGACTTTGATATAGAATATGTCAAAGGAAAATCAATTCCACTCGTAGATGCACTATCAAGATTGCGATTTTACAAGGAGTCAAAAGATAAAACAGGAGAAGAATTTCAAGATACAGATCATTAAAGACTGATGTTTTGTCATTAGATAGAATGGCTGTGGAAACTAGACATAATCCAGTTCTAAGTAGGATAACATCGAAAATAAGAAAAAAATAACGTATAGGGAAATTGTATTGTTCCAAGGCGGAAAGACCCTACAAAGAAATAAGACATAAGTTAATGATAGAACATTGAGTGATTTGTAATGGGGAGCAGATAATTCCCTTAGAAAATTTGTGATTAAAAGTGTACATTATGATATCCGCTGTGGAGTAGCGGCTACACAAGGATAACATTAGAAGCATGGTTGCACAGATATTAAAGTGATGTCGAATAATATATACAATGATGCAAAAATGAAAGAATTAAGACATTTTCACGGACTACTTTACATTCATGGCCCGAAGAAGCGGAGTCATGCACACGGATCATGCATACATTACTGGAGTGGGACTCTTATCAATACTAGTAGACTCTTTTTCAGGCTGGCCTGAAGTAATCCGTGTGCCAGACAAGAAAAATTCTAAGAGTGGTATTTTCCTGAATTAGCATAACAAAAATGACAATTCACTAGAATTTTGTGATGAACATCTTAATTAATGGTTGGAAGAAAAGCGTGTAAACCGTTTAAGACACCCTCCATATCACCCTCAATCGAATGGGTTGGCGGAAAGAATTAGGCAGACCGTAAAAATAGAACTGAAAGCATGTTTTCAGCAAAAAAAAGAAAAATAGAAATTTTTCTACCATGGCTGATTTTAAGCTATTGAACAATATCACACGCTGGACAAATGTAAAAGCAGGATGCAAAAAGAACAAAAAATCAAATCCAGAAAGGGCAGAATTTATCATGCAAAAAGGCTATAATACCTCTATAATAAGCTAATCGATGTCGTATAAAACAGAAAAAAAAACTATGGTGAATATGTAGATTGAAGAAAAATATTGTATTGGAGATTATATGTAAAGAATATTAAATCCTTGCAGACATTCTCAGACGATCTTCCGAAAAAAATCCGAATTGTCTTCAAAATTTTAAGATGGAATGAAGAGTGTCACTTTATTATCATGAAAAACAAGTCAACACTAAATTTCTCTGAATATCCTTTTTTATAAGGTGTTCTGCAATTGAACACCCGTATGTATTCTTAAGACTATCAATCGGGCCAACGTTAAAGTTTCGTACTTTTGTTGGGACATGTTTAATTCTGGCATCAAGCATTTTTTATTTATTGCCATGTAGCGCTAATCGTAACTATGCTAAATAACTAAATAAATAAGAGAATAATTATGATGAGTGGGAAGAAAAGCTTTACGCATAGATGGCTGAAAAATAGCTCTTCTTTATAGCTTGTAAAATTTGCTTAGTTCATTGCAACTCGTAGCACCTTCATTCATCCAGGCTTTTTACCAATGAAGGTCGGCTCTAAATCTTTAGATGCTTCTCAGGTCACCCCGGCCACATAGTCATCCGTCACGCTGGTCACGCTGTCACCTCGCTGACTGTTCTGCTGGCCACCCCAGCCGTCTCACCGATCGTTACGCTGGTAGCCCCAACCGTCTCGCCTGCGTTTCGCTGGCCACTCCTGGTCGTATCACTGACCGTTACGCTGGCCACCCCGACCGTTTCGTCTACCATTCAACCGGCTAATTCAGCCATTTCAAAGACAACCGCAGCTATGTCCGTCCCACTAACCACCCCAGCCATTGCACTGGCCACTTCAGGTCTGTCTGTCTCATTAGCTACCTCGGTCGTTACGCTGACCACCGCGAGAGCCACCTGAATGTTTAGCTGGACAGCTCATTCATCGGTGGAAGGACTTAGTTAAGATCTCAGAAAGTTGCATACACTACATTGGCCACCCAGTCGGCATATGTGTTGTCCACCCAGAGCGTTCTGTAGGCTGTTTTAAACTCACGGATCACCACCACCGCTTCTGCAAAGTCTGAAACCCTGGCCAAACCCATGTGTCCGTTAGAAGCTAGGCCCTCAACATGCAGATGTTCTGGTAACCTCTTCATCGAACTTCTTGAACGTAGCAGGCAGCATGACAGACTACCGAAAGACATAAGTGACCAGCGTGGTTCCCCGGTCAGTAAGATTTGGGTGGATTGACAAAAACCGTCAACCAAATCGTCCTAAGGAAGCCAAGGAAGCCAAGACGACTCACAAGGCAGCCTCACGATCTCCAACCAAAACCCAAGACGCTAAACCTGAAGGTCCACCCTGCAGAGAAGTACCACAGGAAACAAATACTAAGAAGCCAGGTAAAAAGAACCTGGATCGAGAGAGATACCCCGGGAGATTCCAACTCCGGCATCCTCTGTTAATTTCCTCACCCCCCAAAAGATAAAAAGATAAAAAAAGAATAATCGGGAACCGGAAGTTTCTCTTGTTAGAGGTAGCTTCCAGGATGTCTCAGCCCCAGCTCCCCACTGTGAAAAAAAAAAAAGAAAATGGAAGCCGTAAACCCCTCTTCTAGGGATAGTTAGCTTCTGCAAAAAAATGTTAGAAGGAAGCCGCCATCCCTGAAGCAGTCCTCTCTCCCTTAGAATGAAAGTAAAATTAAAAACAAAGAAAAAGAAGAAGAGCAAAAAGCAGATCTAAAAGAAGAACCCAAGGATTCCTTCTTCTCCCCGGAAAGACCAAAAGGAACCAATCGGCATAAAAAAGTTTGTGGCTGTCCAATGGGCACTCAAGTTTTTGGCTATGTCCTCTGCATCTCAGTTTTTTAATAACGGGGAGACAGCACAAAAAACTCGAATCCCAGCATGTTCCCCCAAAAGAAAATAATACTGACGCTACAGTTACCGAAACTACCCAATCACTTGACTTATTTGCCCTGCCCTCAACCTCATATTCCCCCTTCCCTTCCCATATTTTTCCCAAAAGTGTTCCGCTCAATGTCAGAAATCAGACACGCAATTACTAAAACTGTATGCTCATAACGGACCAGGTCGGTCTAACCTGAAAAACACCAAACACCACGATGTAAACCTAGATTTCAAACCGGTGCAGGAAATACACTTCATTTGCACAGCGGATAGTTGGATGCTGGAGGACGACTTTGAGATCCTTTCAGCATTCGGCGAACGCTGTAGCCCTGAGGCCTCTCTTTTAGTCGGACACAACCTTAAAGCAGATGTCAATATTGTTTTTGCAGATGATGGAGACTGCAGTTGGATCTGATGTTGCCGTTACAAGTTTCGCTTTTCGGTTGGTTGTGGTTTATTCTCCCAGTCCTGCTGGTTAGAGATGCTCGTTTCTTCAACGGTTGGAGAAATCCCTCGGTGAGCAGAAACGGATAGTTTTAGTTTTTGATTAGAATGCGATCCTTGATTCCAAGATAGATACGTTCAGTAGGGGTGTTGGAGAGTTGGTCAGGTGTGAAACCTGCTTGATTGACCGGTTTTTTTTCTGGATCCTCCAGGGAAGGATATATGGTCGTGGATTGATTGTTCGCTCTCTGTCCATTCTAGATCTTACATGGACAGAAAGTTAGTCGAGCTGAAAATAGTTTGCTGCTAGAAAATAAGCCGCGTTTAAGCGGATACTGAGAATTCAATACCTCCTTACTGGAGATACTGGATTTCCGAAACCGGCTGGAATCCCTTATTCATCAGGCGCTTGTGGGAACACTATTCGAAAAATAGTCGGTGGGTTTTTTTTCGAATATAGGATAAGGGACTTGTCCGTCAAGTAAAGCCGAAAGCTAAAACTAGATACGGCTAAGAAGGCGAAGCCTTCAGATGATAAACTTTCCAGCAACGTGGAAGGGGGAATTACCTAACAGGAGATTTAGCTAAGAGGGTCCTTGAATGTAGATCTAGGCTAAAAAGAGTTCCCATTGAAGCCCTGAAATGCAACTCATTTATTCCTGAGGAGGAAGTGCGAAGGTTTCCTCATCGGTACATCGAGTTCGTCAAATCCCCGGATGGGCATGTTCTGCGGTCTAACCTCGAGATGCGCGAGGCATTTCGGGCGATTTTTCGTGATCTTTTTGTCCACTTCCCTGAGTTTTGGAGCTATCTCACCCACTTCCCCTACCTTCAGGCGGCGGAGCAGCTAGCTGCGACATATTGTTTACTGAGTCTGAAGTCATTTGATGCATTGAAGCAGGACGGCATAAATTAGTTGCCAGGACTAGATTGTTTGCCCTACGAAATATACTTGAGGATTTCGCAAATGTTCTTCCCATTCAGAAAGATGTGTTCAACGATTGGTTTGTTCAGGAAGCCATCCCTACCCGCATTACCAAGGGATGGATCCCATTGGTGAAGAAAGGCGGCCAGCATGTTTGGAAGGAATTAGACGATTACAGGCCCATAACTCTGCTAAACGCAAACGCTAATAACCACTGATCAGTTTGGATCAGTCCAACGCCACTGACTGGGTGGACCATTGGTTCTTGGCGGTGGTTTTGGAACAAAACCCTGTATATGGATTAGCATCCTGTACCATAACTCTCAGGTAGTGATTCATGTGAACAGGAAGCGCACAGAGTCTTTCGCGATTGTTCCTTATGATTAAGAATAAGGAAGAAAATCTGGCCCTGTCAGGAGTTCCAATCGTTCGCTGATATAGAGCAAGGGTCTCTGCGAATGCTAATGATATCACTGCCTTTATATCCTGCCTTTCGGGCATAAAATCTGTGAAGCTGATCGTGAATACGAACACATGGCTGGAACAAAGATAAACTTTTATGAGACCAGAAATCTGCTGTTGGGTGTCTGGAGGTGTAGTGTCCCCCTACCTGGACCATTTCGCTGGAGTGAGGGACCCCTCAACATTCTCTGTGTGTGGTTCAGACCCGGCCTTCAACTGGATCAAAATTGGTCGGAAGTATTGGCAAATGCAGGAGAATACCTGGCTTTGAAGGCGGTTGTCCCCAAAGAGGACTGAGTTATGCGCCGTGTATATCTTCCCCATGATCCTTTACCGCCTGTCTCTAGATCCCCTACCTCTCAATGGGTTCTGCAAAAATCCCTCAGCAAGATTGCGATGGTCAGCAAACAGTTCTACTATCAACGTCATCATAATGGGGGCTTAGAAATGCTCGACCGGGGGAGTCATTGGCTCGCTGAAAGATTGGCTTCCCTGGGTCGATCTTTGACGGTGATACTGTGTGGAATCGAAAAGTTGAGGTGGCTCTTCCTAAACCTGCGTCAAACTCGAGGCTGAAGGCCGTCGTATGCCAAAGGGTGAATCTCTGTTTTTAACCAAGTACCGTAAGTTCTTTATCGGTCTCGAAAGGAGTTGTATCGGGGGTTAGTAGTCGCTACCACTTCACATCCGCAAGTGGAGCAAGCCGGTTGATCGATGAATGATGTTTGCTCCAAACAGAATTGTGCTCCAGGTTCTGCCTTCTTGTACAATTCTGCTCGGAATGCGTTGCTCCTTCGCAACTGGACTTTCAAAGCGGACTTGACATACCCAAATGATTGCCCTGACTTTAGACGAGTGGACAAAACGGCTGTGCATGCCTTCTACTACTGCGAGCGGGTCCGTTCGTTTTGGGTTCACGTAGGAGAGTGAACGCATCGCACCGAACCATACACTTTGTGCTGCTTACGTCATAGACAATGTTAATCCTCCCTGGTAAAGGGAAGAAACGTCTAGTCTTTCTCTCGATCCTAGCCGTAGGTAGAACTGTGATTTGGACAACGCAAAAAAGGGTTTGCATGACGGTGCAATATCTTCTGATCGTAATCTGACCGTTTTCTTTTGGTATCAGTTTAGTGTCAAGAATAGATGCGATAGAAAAAGCTTGAACGGCAAAAAATTCGACAAAAGATGAATAAATTCTGTGAGCCTGGTCGCACGAGTGGAACAGTGTTGGAGATATCCTTTCCTCCTCTTCCTACATATACGGCAATGATGTGGGTTTTTCGGGCACCCACTGCTGGTGAATAGAATCTTCGTTACCCTTTCATTCCTCGCGAGTAGAATGTTATGTGTCATTTTGTTCAGAATATCAAAGATACCCCCACCCTTTTCTTATTCATCCTAATCCCCCACTTTCCCTGCCCCTTTCTTAGGATATTTGATTCTCATTTTAATGATCTATTCCACCTATCGCTATCAATAGCCCCTCTTCTGGTAGTTTTTGTCTGATGAGTGTAGCTTAAGCCCATGGCAGGTATCGTCCGGCTTTTTTCTAGTCTTAAAATACCGGAAAACAGAGTGTCTTAGACGGGGGGTGGGTGGAAGGCAAATAAATGGGGTTTTCCTTTTGATTCTTCAACTTTATTTTTTTTCTTTACTACCATTCCCATATTCAAATTGTTCATATATGATTTGCTGTATATAAAAGATTAATCCCTTCAATTCAGGGTTTAAGTAGATTTTCACTAAGAGATTGTGATATTCAGCTTCTGTGGTGTGCGTGGACGGCAAATGTGGCTAGCTTGGGCCCCTTAGCCAGCTGAAGACCTACCTGTTTCCATCCCCTTTTCAAACATGGGGACTTCATGTCCGAATATTGTCCTGTATTATATATATTGCGACTTTATTCAAATAAAGTTGGCTTGTTCTCTATACTTAGCTAGTGACACTCTTCATTCCATCTTAAAGTATTGGAGAAAATTCAGATGGTGTCCGGCTGGCCGTCTCTCTCTAAACTGAAAGAATTCTGCTGGAACTTAAAATTATTTCAATATAGTTTCCAGTACAATTTTTTTCTCCCCTCTACATATTTCCCAAAGTTTTTTTTTCTATTTCATACGACGTCATCCTCAATTTAGCTCTGTTGAGCGAAAATAGTAACCGGTTAGCTAGCTTGTCCTTTGTTATGCTTTTCATGCTTTTATTCTGATCATGAATAAAACTTTTGGTCTATTTATTGCTATAATCAAGTATGGTGCCCTTAAAATATATTTCCTGGGTATAAAACTAAACAACCTGATGGTGAGGTTCCAGTCATGCTGGAGTTTT
This sequence comes from Sepioteuthis lessoniana, assembly GCA_963585895.1. Lineage (NCBI taxonomy): Eukaryota > Metazoa > Mollusca > Cephalopoda > Myopsida > Loliginidae > Sepioteuthis > Sepioteuthis lessoniana. The sequence continues at coordinate 35,774,773 of OY757938.1, forward strand.
GGGAAATGTACAGTACCCCTTCATTGCCATCGCTTCTAGGCCCACTCAGGTCCGGAGTAGTAGAACCTGATAGGGTCCTATCTATGGATCAAATAGAACTAAACTGCATACTTATCTTAAACTAAATTGCTTGAAATAGAACTATTTGATATTTTAAAACCCGCTTATGCTAAACTGAATTGTTTGAAATGGAAGAGTTTTTGTATGCTTCAGGGAATTGTTTGAAATAGAACAGTTTTTGACATTGAAAATGTACTTACGCTAAAATTGATTGTTTGAACTAAACTGAATTGCTGGAAATAGGACTGTTTTGACAATTAAACTGTATACTTTACACTCAACTGATTTTTAAAAAAAAATGTTTGACTAAATTGAATGGTTAAATTGCGGTTAATCACCGGAAGACGGCCAGAGGTGAAATTTGGCTTAAACATAGAGAGGAAAAAAAACCAAAAAAACTACCAAGATGAGGACAAAAGTCCGCAATAAATTAATACTCAGATTAAGAAGCCTCTTTCCAAGAAGGATTCCCAATAAAGACAACTAAACAAAATTGTTTGAAATAGAAATGTTTATTTGTACAGAAATAGATCTGGTATTAAATAACCTACAAACGTTGATATGCAATAAAACCAAACAGAACAAACATAATCCATATATATATATATATATATATATATATATATCAACTATTTGATTTTTTTATTTATTATAGTTTACGAAGCTTTCTTTACTCTGTCACTCATTGATAAATATTTACATAACTGCCATTACTAAATGATCATCCATCAAAATACTGAGAATGCACATGTTTGTTAAGCTATGATGAACTCTAATTTCTTTAACGTAGCTAACTTTGGCACTCGGCCAGATGTACAAATCTCCAAGTGAGAACCAGGCTAAGTAGGAATGAGTTGTTTGACTAGTTTGCTTATCATTGCACCCTCCACTGTGCTCTAATACACTTATTTATTTGTTTACGCACTTACGCAAATATTCACAGAAAAAATAAAATACTCTTGAACAAATTAAAAACAATGATAGAATCAAAAATACTAGACACAAAAAATCATTAAAAGCTAGAGAGACGACTCAGAAATTAAAAATGATCCTATCATCTACATTTAGAGGACACAACACGTGGAATCACAAAATGCAACCATAATAAATGTGAAATAAGTAATATAATCATCGCAGAAAAATACCATACTTTCGAAAACCCCAAAACGACATTCATAATAACTAATAATTTAAGCTGCAATTCAAGAAAACCGAGGCTACGTAATCGAATGTTGCAAGTGTAGAAACGCATATATAAAGTCGGCACAAGCTCTAAATGACACGGCATCCTTACACAGAAATGATATTAAATTACCTGAAGACACAACAGCATGATGAATGCAGTAATGGATGTTTAAATAATGCCAATATACCAAACTGACGACTACACATTACTCGAAATAAAAGAAAAAAAACTTCACAGATGAATTCAACCCTACATTAAACTGAACCTAACAATACTCTCACACAGACGAACGGACACGAACTCACAGAATCACTCAAGGAGATGGCTTTGTAGTCAGTTGAACTTTATGACATATCAACTATGATAGATTATTCAGGGAAGAAAAGTAATAAGAGAAAAAACTAAAAGTATATATATACATATATAGATATGAACACTCATGCAATCAGGCAAACATACGCTTGAAAAGATTAAAAAAAAAAAAGAAACGTTTGCAGAGACCAAAGAGTTTTTCTGACATGTAAGTCCAACTGGACGTTCGCAGACACAAATTCTTGAAATAAAAAAAAAGCATAAGACCATTGAAACCAAAGAAACTCTCAACTCAAATATTAACTTCCTGTGTGTTGTAAACGTCTGAAACACATTTTTAAAAAAGGAATTTCTTAAGAGCCAATTCACTTGTGGACCAATTAATTCTAAAGTTTTTACGTTTTTCTCTAATTGGACCAACAATATATATGTATATATATATATACTTGTCTTTAATTGGAATCATTTTGAGATGAGGTTTCTTAGTCTGAGAATTAATTTTTATTTATTGCATGCTTTTTCCTCATCTTGGTAGTTTTTGTGTTGTTTCTTCTTTCACTACGTTTCGGCCAAATCCATCCTTGATTGCCCTTCGGGGCCCGTGGCGCAGCGGATAGAGGCGTTGAGTCTCTGCGGTTCCAGGTGAGCATTGTCAGAAGATAGCGGTTTCAAATCCTACCCAAGCCGGCCACAGGTTTACTTGGTCAAAAACGTTGTTGCGATAGACAACAATTATGGAAGGCAGTAATTAATGGGGATACGGTTACAAGACTCAGCATTCCTATCCGAGGTCGCGGTTAATCATCTGAAGAAGGCCAGAGGTGAAATTTGGCCGAAACGTAGTGAAAGAAGAAACAACACAAAAACTACCAAGATGAAGAAAAAGTCCGCAATAAATGAAAATTAATATATATATATATATATCCATGCGTGTGTGAATGTCTGTGGGTATAATTAAAGCCAGTTTTATATATTAAATTGAATATATATATATATATATATATATATATATATATATATATATATATATTCTTCTGTGAATCTATGAGATGCGGGTGCATTTTGATTGCAAGCAAAATATTTTTAGCTAACCTTTCCATACAACAATTTGTAATGCTGTATACACACACGCGCACGTATACATACATACATACATACATATATATATATATATATATATATGCAAGATGGCGTTATGTCTCAAATAGTCGAACCAATGAGTAAGAGACACACACTCACGCACTCACCCAATCCCACACACACACACATATATATATATATATGTGTGTATGTGTGTGTGTGTGTGCGTGTGTGTGTTTGTGTCTGTGTATTTTTGTATCTGAGCGTGTGTGTAACGTCAGAAGTAAAAGTGTTTCAATAATGCATACTTTTTATAATTCAGCCATAACATAAGCGTACACCTAAGTTCCACTCACAGACAGTCCGCATACATGTATGCACTCACGTACAAATATACGCATGTATATACCCTTTGTCAGGAGACTTGCAAATAGGAAACAAAAAAGCATATATGAGAACTATCAAAAATAACAATAATCATCGCATATTACATTCATTTTTACTATGCCATCGGAAAACGTGCTGTTTTTTTAAAATTTATTCATTCTTATTTCTTTAGAGAACAGACAATGTCCATATTCGTTCCCTTACCTTTAATTTAGATAACACACATTTTCTCTTTCGCCAGTTGTTTTCTTTAAGGCGTTGTGCTTCCTTACCCGTTGCCACTCTCCTGCCTTCACTTTCTTTTGCTTTTGATAGAGAACAGAAAACATTTGTTGCTTGCTTCCTTCTCATCCTTTCCCAGCTGTATGCAACTGTTCTCGAGTTGATAGCGACGTACTGTGATCAGATATAGTTGAATTTCATATCAAATGTCGACTGAAGAAATCTCGCTTTCCTCTCACGTTTATAGAGGCCAAATATAAACCTCCGTACCGTGTGTTCAGTAATAACGTATCCCAACTAAAAGGCAAACAACGTTTGAGTGTTATTTTTTTTAAAGTTTGAAAATGGATAATCTTTGCACATGTGGCTTTACAACTGTTTTAATCGATATCAGATGATCAAACGTTACAGATTATTATTATATCAAAAAGACACGGAAAACCAAGAAAAAAATATTCTTCTATAATCCATTTAATTAGGTGTCGGATACCGACGTTCATTAGTAATATAAGATAAGATTTCTTATGTTAAAGCTACCATTTAAGAATAAGGACGACAAAAATTCCGTGATTTGTCGGTGCAACACGATGTTTCTATATTTATGATCCATTATGTCGTCAACAAGACGTGGTGTAACAGAGCAACTGACTGGCTTTTAAAACAACAAGCACAAGCCGAGTCGGCTGCGGCAGTCGAATTAGCAAACTGCACCTCTGCAGTTAGGTAAGGCCCCTTCCGCAATAACAAGATATGATACTAAATCATCCGATGGCTAAGTTCCAAACTTGGAGCTATGAGGAAGTAGAATACACCTTCATTGAAATTACTCTCAAGTCAATTCTGATCCGCAGTGAATGGTTAGAAATCATCACACATCATCATGTAATGCCGCCAGAACAGATATCCCTGATCCTTTCTCGCCATTTCTCCCAATCGTTCATCGCCTCTGGGAGGTCTTCAGGGCTACAAGTCAATTCTGATCCGCAGTGAATGGTTAGAAATCATCACACATCATCATGTAATGCCGCCAGAACAGATATCCCTGATCCTTTCTCGCCATTTCTCCCAATCGTTCATCGCCTCTGGGAGGTCTTCAGGGCTACATCCCGTATCCTCACATTGATGCTGTATGTATGTTCGAGCTGGTCGTCCTGATTTTGCTCGGACATATGTGGCGGTCCATTGGAGTACATCACTTATGAGCACGTCCCTGCTTCTCCAGCAGTGTCCTGAGAGTTTGGTTCGTCTAACTTAGATAGTTTTTGTGATGGGGGAGGGTAGGTGGCCGTATAGTTGGTGCTTTGTGGGGTGTTGCCTCCAGGACTTGTTCAATATTGCATGCAGCATTCTTGTGTAATTGCCGTCTAGCTTCTTCTCCGGCCGTTTTGTTAGCGTTAAAGTAGTGCATCCATATAGTAGTATCGACACGACCGCTGCTTACAAGATATTGCGTTTCACTTCGGTCAGGTCTGACTTCCATACGATCGATAGCTTATCGATAACTGTCCATGTCTTCGTTAACCGTCGATGTCTTTTTTGGATGATGAGACACTGCTTCCTAGGTAGGTGAATTTGTCTACTAGTTTCAGAGAGGTTCCGTCTTGTGTGGAAATGTCGCTTGTTTGATTAAAGTACATGTATTCAGTTTTGTGCACATTAACATGGAGGCCAATGCCTGCGGTGACTTGTTCCAAACTATGCAGTAGTGTTTCGGCTTGGTTGGGTGTATTTGCTAGAATCGCTATGTCATCGACGTAGTCGGCGTCGGTAAATGTTTTTGCGGGGTACCTTCTGCTTCTTTTCTGTGTTAACTTGAAGCCGTTTTCTTTGATTTTATCAATCGATGTTCTAAGCACGTAGTCTAGACATATAATAAAGAGGTATGGGGCTAGTGTGTTCCCTAGTAGTACTCCTGCTATAATGTCTAATTATTCTGTGTCTCCACCCAGTGAACGTACTTAGAAATACTTAATCATACTCTATACCTGAAACCATTTAGCTGTGTACAAAAGAATCTTTTCTTTATTTAATTTATATCTTTCTCACGTCAAGGATTTGAACTCGACTATTCGAAATCATTTTCCTTACGACGATAATCGTTACACAATACGTAATATACACTAACACACACACACACACACACACACACACACACACACACACACACACACATATATATATATATATAAATATATATATATATATATGCGTTTGTGTGTGTGTGTGTGTGTGTGTGAATGGTTACCAATGCCTCAGAACGGGCATAATGAGAAAAAAGATCAATTTTTAAGCGGAGTTACTGGTTTGAATTCACTTTTTTTTTCCTAGACTGGTAGCCTAACCAAGGCTGAAGAACCCAGTCTGCTCTACTATTCACCCATAGCTGAAGGGAGAATAATAGAATTAATTGCTCTCCTAAGAATATTAGTGCTATGCGAAATGCAATCAGTCACGTTCAGGAATTTAACTCGACAATAGCCATTACATCATGGGCACACACACACACACACACACACACACACACACACATATATATATATATATATATATATATATATTGAATGTTGTGTGTTCGTATCAAGTCCGTTGGTCACCAATTATAACAGGTGGGAGACATATAATATTACCATTTATATAAAAATGGTAGTTGAGGTTGTAGAGTTATGTTGCCTCTTGTTATATTTAAAGGAAGAACAAACGAGTTGACGAAGATAATGATAGTTTTCAATTTGGAAGTTTTAATAAGAGCTTGAGACAAAAAGAACCATTGTGCTGTAAGTCACAGGGAGATGTCAGTGGTAATAGTTGAGAAGGTATACAGTAGCTGAATGTCAGAGCAGGAATAGAGTGGTGGTAAAGCTAAAGTTGAGTTGCAGAAAACAGAACAGGAATCGAATTGCTGTAGTCACAGGCTGAATTAAACATCAAGTTTAAATCAACAAGAGCCGTTAGTTTAGGAGGGTTGAATGAATGATGAAGGATTGATCTCCTAGACACAAAGGTCCATAAATTGCATGTGCTCTCCTCATGGTAATGCGATCTGCTGATGAATAGAAAGAGAGGACAGGTCTGTCCAACTCGAAAATGTGCTGAGGAATAGAAAAGGGTCCATCCTGCTCGGAGGATTGGCAGAGAAGTGGAAGTTTCGCGCGCTTTCATTGCCTTTTGTATTGCCCGGAAAAGTCCTCCGGGCAGAATGGGATAAGTCATCCTCGTTGGGTGAAAATATACGACGTGACCACGACGGTCAAGTTAATTTACGCGCCAAACAAAAAATTGGAATTCTTTCTGCTACAATATCTTTACAAACCTATATTCTAAATGAAACTCCTAGTTTCTCCCCCATAACTCCGAGTTTCGAGTTTTCAAACAAATCAGAGAAGCAGTTGTTTCAAGTAGCTTCGTCCGTAGCCCGAATCTATGGCAAACACGATAAACTGGATTTTAACAATTGTTTCTATGTTATATAGATAGATAGTAAGAAATGCCAATAATGTGATCGATAATGAACACGACATAATAATTTACTTCGGTTCCTTGATTTATGTATATTGAAATATGATTTTCTCGAAAGTTTCCTGAGAAAGATTTAGGGAACCAAGTGGTGGAAAGGCTGTCAGTAATTCTTCATTATGAAAAGCACACACACACACACACACGCACACGCACACACACACGCACACACACTGATACAACTCACTCATGTATATTCCAGATGTTACAATTTCTTAAAATCTGTTAGAAGTTTATTAAAAGTCCGGCACTTTTTTCTTTGTTGATGTAGGAAAATATTTGATTCATTAGTTATTTCCCCTTCTTATCTCATGATAGGGGATGCAGTTTTGCATAGCTCAATTAAACTATACCTAATATCGCTTCGCTGTCTCGTTACCAACTGACATAGTTTAAATCTTACTAAGCATCATCTCTCGGCTCAAATACCTGAAGTGATGAAGTTGATGAGGTTGGATGTTGGACATCAGTGTATTTTTTAAACATTTGGTTAATTTTGAACACACACTGTAGTTAGTTACCCCACTGTTTCTCATATGGCTATATTCAGTAAGAGCAAGTGACCTAGAGAGGAATGCACAAAGAGATTACATCAATAAACAGTGTCGTAGCAACGATTCTGTAAATTCAGCACATATAAACAAAGCGTTAAGATGTTTATATCTTTATTCACAAAGATTAGCGTCGTCTAGTACAAGTTATAGGGTGCGAGGTGAAGACCAAAGCTATTGCATGAAATAAACTTTCGAGAAAGTAACTTGTTTATCATCACTTATTGCTATGTCTCTATGTTACATCCGTTCTAAAATGATTATTTTGAGCTTTCACATGCAACTATATAGAGAAGTGCATACACAAATTCATCACACATGCAGAGAAGCGAATACATGCATATACTTGGTTTCATAAGCATTCACACACAAACACTTACAATTACACATACACACAGAGACGCAGAAACACACAGACACACACACACACACACACACACACACACACACACACACACACACACACACACACATATATATATATATATATATATATATATATATATATATATATATATATATATATACAAATTCGTTTATACACATATGTTCATATATCTGTACGTTCATACACATCGCTATTTTAATACATTTTACCAGAGAGTATATAAAAAAGTTTCTCCATAGAGAATATTTTTTTTTAATTTAGTAATATTTCTTTAAGTAATACTTTAAAAATATATATTCACCTACATTTCATATGACTACAGTCAAGCAAGATGGTAGATTTTCCATTTTACGTTTAAAGAATTCTGAGGTTTCCTCAAAACAAGTTATTAAATTGTTCGTAGATTCTAAATGATCAGTCACACATGTGAACAAACCTAATGGTTTAAATGTAGAGAATAGGAAGAATGTAGAGAAACCTATCATCGTAACGATCTTTTCTTTTCTTGGGTTTGTAAAGCAGTCATTGACAATGAAGATGATTACATTTTTATGATTATATTCAAATAAATTTAACTTTTCTTGACAACGTAGTTGTAAAATGCTTCAGTTTTCAAGAAAAACTACGTTCTATGATATATTCCAAGGAGTCTTCATGAGTGATAGCAAATATATACATATATATATATATATATATATATATATATATATATATATATATATATATATATATATATATATATATATATATTGTATATTTTAGCAGTTAGTCGTTATCTTAAAAGGTTTGGTTAAAGACCATGGATTGTTTCCTTTTCAAAATCTTGTGAAGACGTTCAAGTCTTCTTATTTTTTATGTCTGTGTCTGGACGGGGAAGAAAATACGCTAAACCAGCCCAAACGCTTTCTCTGGTCATCCTCAGAGGTTGTGTTCGGTTGTTTTTGCTGTGAGTTTTGTATATATTTATCTTCGCCCAGACATAAGAAAAATAACAATACGACTCCAACGTTTTCACTTGAAGATTTTGAAAAGGAAACAAGACGTGGTCTTAAACGAAATGCTTATATATATATATATATATATAGCCATCACCCAGACAATATCTGGTAATCGTAGCTTTCCCATAGATATATAGATATTTTAAATTTAGAAGGAAGATATGTACACAAATTTTCCCCCTTTCACTCTTCTACTTCCGTTTGGTGGGGTATTTAGCGTTTGTGATATATTCTTCAATATTCATTTGTCGAGGAGACAAATAAATAATGATGAATATTCTTTTTTCCGACCACATTTGATGATTGCAGTATTCTCCTAGCTATAAGGAACTAACAAAAACTGAACCTGATTAATTGTTCTGTTCCCTTGGGTTTTTCTTCTATTTTAGAAATACAGTTCTTTCTATTTTGTAATTGACAACAATGCTGCTTAGCTGACTATTGTTTCCGATAATTTCCTTTAAAAATATTTGAATGATTTTTTTCTTTGTTCGGTACTGAAGGGTCCTGTGATTGTTGGAAATTTGAGATTTTATTGCTCAATCTTGTTAACTCGAGTTTTCCTCGAAGTTTTAGATTTGTTGCATAGCTGTAATCGTAGCACTGTCGAGGGATAACATTTTGGGAGAATATATGTACATATATACAGGATGCAATTAGTTGATTGTCATTATTTTAAATTGTTGATTTCGCGCTTGTGTTTTATTTATCTGGCAACTAAACTCTATACCCTGCTACATAAGCAAGTAATCCCTATCATGGTTGTGAGAAAAGTTCTGCACCCACACATTCCCGAAGATCTGACCACCTAACTCTCAGGATTGCAATCCTCTTGATTTATAATGTGTGGAGCACAGTTGTGGGAGAGATCAACAAAATTCCATGCAGCAACTAAGATGATATGAAAACAAAGATAATTGCATAATTCACTATTTTAATTAAGGAGACCATCAGAAAAAAATATCTAGGAAATCCGTCCGTTATCCTGAGACCATAGTAGAAGCGAATGGCAATATCTTCCAATAGATTTAATCGATAGTATTTAAAGGTTTTAATGTGATTTTAGGAAATATATCTGATAAAATGATATGCCAGAGTTATTTCTATTTTTTTAGATGTCAATCTATCCCTCGGACGCTTTCTTCTTCCTAACTCCCTTCTTGCAGGTATTTTGTACTTTTGAGAAATTCATCAATACTTATGTGTCTGTATGTGTGTTTGTGTGTGTCTTTTATTTTCGATTGGATTTTTGTATACGTGTGTCTATTTGCATACTTGTTTACTTGGTTTTGCGTGAGCATATGCGTTTGGTGATAAGCGCGTGTGTAATGTCTTTAAGTAAGTAAAGTTAGCGACCATAGTCGAGGGTGACCCGAAGGCTCCCTTTTCGATAGCTACAACACCAAGGTGTAGGGGAGGGCGCTACTCCATTCCCTGGATTGCTCCACTTTACCCTTGAACCGTACCTTATAATGCTGAGTGTTAAGCAAGGTGGTATCAAGTTCCATTTTTAAAGTCTTTGGTATGACTCGACCTGGGATTGAACCTAGGTCTCCCGGGCCATTGGCGAACACTCTAACCGCTGGGCCAATGTCCCGGTTAATGTCTTTAAGTACGTCTTAATTTTTTGTATTTAATTGGCAGTGAACTATAAGACATATGCACACAGACACTTTATTTGTTTATAGTTTATACAGTACACTTATATACAGTTCTTATAAAATGGGCCTATCCAAACATTTTAAATAGTCAAGAATACACACTTTCCCCCTCGGATTCAGTACATTAATTGCCTCGCTAAAGTCCCGGCGACACAAACAATGCATTCAAATACACGCTATCAATTTTAATAGTTGCATTAACATACAAACGAGGCTCCTACTTACCGATGTCTACAAAACGTGAGAAACAATCCGAGCACAGACCCCAGAAACCATTTTGCATATGCTTTGTGCTAATGGGCGACGCTTCGTCTGCATCTTAAGTTGAAAATCGCATTTTATAGTCTTCTGTGCAATCGAAAGTGGTTATCATTAATGGCATAGAAAAAAAGAGACTCAACTATTAGTGAAGAGTTTACATTTCCGGTTGTGTCTCGGCCAATGCTCCTGGTTGCAATTTTGGCGGGAAATATTGAATAAGAAGAAGGGACAATAGTGCAGGTGATTAAAAGTGAAATGGCTTCTTTAAAACCTCATTATTGCACACGTACATAGATACACACATATAGATTACAAATAAACACCGTATATGTTAAATATATATATATATATATATATATATATATATAAGAAAGAAAGAACAGGCAATTCAAATTACACTTCCTCCGTATAAAACTGTAAGCTTAAGGTTGAGTAGTGCGCACTTTAGAGGCAACAAATCACTAATGCTCCAATCATGCTGGAAACACTAGTATCAGTAAGACCACCGAAGTTAAGAATCGTTGAGTCTCTTCTATACTTAGATGGGTGAATACTTAAGCCACAGCATGAGCTGTTAGTAATCGAAGACCTATATGCTAAATCAAAGGGATGTTTAAGTAAATAAAATCAATTCATTTGAAGAAATATCCTAAATACAATATGCCCTCAAACAATGAACGACATCAACATCATGGTCAATAGAAATTCAAAGGAAAAAGTATATCTTTTATATCTATCATATTAAAATATTTACATGAGTAGAATGTCACACGAAGTCAATTTATAAGTAGAATTTAATAAGTTTGAATTCAGATTTTGCTTTTTCTTGCCAAGATTATAAAGTCTTTTTTGTTTTTATAATTTGCTCATTTTTGGAGGGAGAATACATGGATACATACCTTTCCGAAGTGTATTAGCGCAATGTGACATATAAACAAACTTGTCTATGATTTGAACTCGGATTGCCGGGTCCATTTCATACGACGGTAACCATTTCAGTACAAGTGCTTCCAAATATATATATGTAGGATTATAAACTTACCTGAAGCTGACTGACAGAAAATAAAATCACAGACCGGAGATAGAAATTGACCAACGAGTTGCTCGAAGAGGACTGATATCAGACGGACAATCTAAAGAAATCAGAGAAGTGTAGAAACCGTCAGTTGTAAGTGATTGATTTACTCAGAGTTTCCATCTATCCAAGAATATTTACGAAAATTAAAAAGAAAAATGGAAATTTTGTGCTTAAGTATTTTTTTTCTATTAGTTAATTTCATTTGACCACCAAGCAATCTTTACTTCATGTGACTTGCCGGATGTTCCCAAATGATGAACTGTTTTCTTTTGCATAATTTATCTATTTAAACCCTTTTGTTTAGAATATATTGAGATTTTAAAAATTAAGTAACATCGTATTACTTTAAATGTGTGCCTGTAGTTTGTTTGGGTTTGTAAGTACGCGTGAGTGCGTATGTGTTTGTGCGTGCGTGTGTGTGTGTGTGTGTGGGTGTGTATCCAAATTCAATTAAAAAATTTGGTAGAAGTTTCTGAAATTGCCCATGAGCAATGTTTATCAACACCAAAAAAATCTATAAAAGTTATTCGGTAAATTTTGAAGAAATATTGCCCTAAATTTGTTGAATCCATGTCTAAAAGAATAAAAGCTGTCATAAAAGGTCCGGGAGAAGGCACTAAGTATTGATTAAATTTTTTGGTCCAGGAATTTGTAATTGTTTGTCGATATTGGATTATTCAGTTATATTTTCTTCTCTTTTTTTAAAAAATATACCATGAATTTAAAAAATGTAACTAAGTTTGTTAAATGTGAATTTTATAAAATCAGAATGTTCAGCGATTAAAGAAAAAATGTTTACGTTTATTATCTTATTTACTGCTAAATTAAAAGCAAGGTTGGACATCCTCTAAATTAGCAAATTCCATAATTTCTGCCACGAAAATAAGAAATTTCATCCTAGAAAACATTACATTATCTGCTCAGTGATTAAATTCTAAAAGAATCTCAGAGGAAATTCAAGTCATAAGATGTTTCTAAGAACAATCCAAAATTTAGTGGACAAATATTAGGGATTTTTTTAAAATTCTTACATTAACCAAGAATATCAAATTAAATGTTCAGCCATTTGACAAAAATGTTTTGTGTCTTATTTGCTATTAGTTTATTTCGTGTTAAATGATATCTTAAAAAGAAGCCACTACGTCAACGTTTACTAATCCATGGTTTTTACTAGATTTTGCAGATGTATGGAATGCGATTTACTTTTAAACGACCGCTGTAGGATTAAATGAGGAGAAATGTCAACTCAGAAAACATATCTTAGCGAAACATATTCAAAATGAAATGATTATTACAATTCAGGATTCACTTGACATTTTCCAAAGACTTATGGAATCATCCCTCTCTCCCAAATACAAAAGAAAAAAAAGAAAAGGATTTGTTGTTGTTATTATTAGCTGCCTCTTTCTTATAGAAATATTGACTCTTAGAATTCCTTTGAGAAACACGGAGACGGCTTTTACTTTATATAATTATATTCTTAATCTATTGTATTTTATTTCAACTGAGAAGAAAAAATTTAATTCATTCCATCGGTCTACTGTAAGAATGTTTAACAAATTAGGAAAAAGCTTCATGTCATGATCCTGATATTTTCTTCAGAAAGGAATTTTTTAAAACATTATACTCTCAAACATACATATATTTCAATATATATATATATATATATATATATATATATATATATATATATATATATATATATATATATATATATTATATATATATATATTCAAGTTAAGCCGTTAAATTACTGTGAGCATTTCAAAAATTCAGTGAATAACAATTAATTTTGTATATAAATAAACGTATCATTAAGTCTGCATATATATATATATATATATATATATATATATATATATATATATATATATATATATATATATATTGCAATGTGATGAATGAATAACAAAATAACCATAATTTATGAACTGGCAAAATTCTAATTAATTTTCTGAGCGTCTATCTATCTATCTATGTTTGTATGTGTGTGCGTGTTTCTCTCTGCGTCTGTATCTATGTGTGTATTTGTGTGTGTATTTGTTTTTGTGTAGGTGAGTGTGTGTGAGTTACTGTGTATATGAGTTTTGCCGATTATGTGTTTATATGTGTGTATGTGTGCGTAAAAAGCCCAGTACGTAAATTATTAAAATTACGTAGCAATCTGGTTAAATCATAGTTTTTGTTCTATCATAATCTTACAAAAGAGGTTGCTATCCAAAGATTTTAATTAAAGAAATATATATACAGTCATAGGAATGAAAGTTTTGTGGTGTCAATTTCAATATTATTTATTATTTCATGAACCCTTATTAAGTTATTCTTAATAGGCCGTAAATTCTATGTCATGAAATTCGGAGATTCCGTGAATTTTTTCAAGTTATTTCTATTTGCAAAATATCTTTGGTTATTCTCAACAATTTATTGTTAAGAAAAGGAAGTTCTTTGTGCGTGTTGATATATATCGTAAATATGCAATAACACTTTTAATTCCCTACTTCTTTTGAATAGATTGTCTGGGAAAGATTTTTTGAAACTGACGAAAACAACCAAAGTGTACCGAGTCCACTTCAACCTTCTTATTAGTTGTTTGATCGTAAGTGTTTTCTTAGAAAACTTAAATTTCCTAATACTTTCAGTAAAAAGAAAAAAATGTGTTTCTTTTTTTTTATTTGGTCGGTGTCTTACTCATCTGCAAAGGATTCAGTCAACCTAATGTGGAGCTCATATATATATATATATATATATATATATATATATATATATATATATATTCTTTTTCGTTTGTCCAAAGAGAGAAAAAAGTAAAGATTTTTAAATAAATAGGTCCACAAAGAGATTTATATCTTTAAGAATTATTCATGTCGTTCTCACAGACGGTATGATTTTTCAGGTGCGGTATCGGTTTATATAGAGGTGACTGTTTCGTGTTAGATTTCTAGCAGGAGTTGGTCTTTCTTTCTCTTCTTCCTCTTCTCTATCTCTTTCCCAGTGTATGTCTCTCTTTCTGCCTGGTGGATACATTTTTTTTATTTTCTCAATTGGATACCATACATGGAAAAAATTAAATGTCCTCTGGTGAAAGCAACAATTTGGTAACATACCGTATGTAATAACGAAATAAATGATTCTTAAAAATATAAATGTTTATGAACCAATTCCTTTTGAAATATATATATATATATATATATATATATATATATATATATATATATATATATATATATATATATATATATGGTTGTTATTATTATTATTATCATCATTATTAATGCAAGTTCTATTAAAGACGATGACACACTGCTGATTATTTTTAAGTGCAATTTTTAAGTCTTCTTGTTATTTTTCTTATGTCAGGATCTAAGTGGGTAAAGGAATTGTCCCATCCTTTCTGCCCAAGCGCTTTTGACCATACTTTAGGTGTTATTTTTTTGTGAATGTTATGAACGTATAGTTTTATTTGTTGATCGACTAGTTTATTAGGAAATTAGAGTTAATGAAGGTTTGTCATTTTGTGGGTTATTTTTCTTTATAAAATATTATCTTTGATGTGATGTAAAATGCTGTATAAATTAATTTCTTTTTTTCTGATTGCTATTTGATATTTTTTGGGACATTCACTGTCGTAGTTATGCAAGATGAAATTGTAGCTGGTAGGCTTTTTAAATGGAGATATAGTGAATTTGTAATTATTGGTGGAGTCGGTAATAACATCAAGGAAAGGGATTTGTTTTATTTATGTTGAGTTCGGTAGCTATGTTTGGTTCTGAGTTTTTCTAGAGTTTGTTTAAGTATGTTTATTTCATCATAGGAGTGTGTTTCGATGAAAATGTCGTCGTTGTAGCGGATGTATAGCTTGAATTTAGTTATTATTGTTTTAAATATTTTGTTATCGATGTGGGAGATGTAGAATTTGGCGATTTGTCGGAGAGATCATAGAATAGGACTTTTGTGGTACAGGTAAGGAGGAGTTTTTCGATATATATAAGGGAGTTAGTGGAAAATTTGATGATCCCATGGGTTCATTTGACTGAACTAAACAGTTTGAATTTCATTGACCCCTGTAGCCATGGAATTTATAGGGAATATGGACGAATTATTGTAGATCACTGCAGGCCTTGAAAAGTTGATATAATCGGAAAGAATTTACATCGTTTGTTCAATAATTTTGGATTCAAGTTGGACATCCACTCTCATGTAAAAATTACCGATTATCTCGATGTTAACTTACTTTGAATAAAAGTACCGTAGCACCATTTAGAAAACACAGCCAAGTCCAATCTTACATTGATGCAGGTTCTAATCATCCGAAAGCGGCTTTTAAGCACATACCTAATGGTATTATAGTTACATTATCAACTAATTTTTCTAATCTTAATATCTTCACTGAGAACAAACATGAATATAAATAAATAAGGCAGCGTTAAAAACTGTGGCTATAAAACCAAATTGGTAAATAAGTCTAATGATGAAGCCGTAGATCTCCCTAAGAGGAATAAGAGAGCAAGGAAATTTTTATGGTTTACGTCACTATACAATATGGCCGTAGCCAAAAAGATAGAAAATAGTTTTTTCAGATTATTAAAGAAAAACTTTTCCCCATCGAGTAGCTGATACAAATGTTTAATATGAACACCGTTAACTGAATTATAGAACTATGTTTCATTATTAAGAATATTTCAAAAAGTTTCGAATAATCCACATACGGAGCCACCTAAATGCAAATGTACAGATAAAACTAATTGCCCCCTCAAAATGGACGTGCCATTTTGAGTGTACAGTATATAACGTGGAAGTCTATGGTCGCCAACGTTTGTAGTAACATAAACAGAAATGTTAAAAATGTATCCTCGCTGGACATTTTCAAAAATATATTACAATCATAGGAGTAATTTCGCACACCTGGTATATGGACATAGAACTACTTTATCTAATTACGTGTTGGAAATTAAGAAGAACTTAGGTACAGATCCTATATTAAAATGGGAATTAGAGAAAAACCCCTTAAATAGAAAGCGACAGATAAATATTGCTATTTTTGTATGGAAGAGAAACTTGTCATAACTTCCTACAATAATCCCAATGAATTACTTAATCAAAGGTCGGTAATACTTACTGTTTGTAGGCACATAAAAGTTCACTTCTTGGTAGATAGTCATTATTTATTTCATCGTATTCATTAACTTTTGTTTTCATATATATATATATATATATATATATATATATATATATATATATATATATATATATAATTTATTCATTCATTCATCCATTTATTTATTTACGTAGTTATTTAATTCCATTTTTATGATAATTTGATTCTTCTTAACGGTTTTTCAATCAATAAAAATGTAGTTTGGCCGAACCCTCCTTTAGTCCGAATTGTCCTGATGATCTGTTTAGGTGAGACCTGGGAAGATATTTCTTATTCTGCAGGAATTTATATATATATCGTAAGTAAATTAGCCAACCGTAATAGAGGGCAACCCGAAGGCTCCCTTTTCAATAGTT
Source organism: Sepioteuthis lessoniana (assembly GCA_963585895.1). Lineage (NCBI taxonomy): Eukaryota > Metazoa > Mollusca > Cephalopoda > Myopsida > Loliginidae > Sepioteuthis > Sepioteuthis lessoniana. Next base: position 35,791,981 of record OY757938.1, read on the forward strand.
ACTGAAGCGAAGTGTACGGTGAGGGTGTTACTCCTTTCTCTCAATTGCTCCACTTACAATAGATCAGTACCTTATCTTATTTACCAACCCCTCCGCTCGGGCAGGATATGACACAAGGTCAATTTTTAAGCGGAGTTTAACATGTTTGAATTCAGATTATTCTTTCTCCTAGACTAGTTGCCTCAACAAGGCTGAAGAAATCAGTCTGTCCTACTATTTACCCATAGCTGGAGTGAGAATAATTGAATTCATACCTTTCCCAAGGGTGTTAGTGCTATGCGAAATGCAATCAGTCTCGTCCAAAATTTGAACTCGTGTCATCGTGTCCATTTCCTACGACGATAACCATTACACCATGGATCCGTACCTTATAAGCCTGACAGATAGACAAGAACGCATGAAGTACCATTTTTGAGACTTTGGTATGACTAGGATTGGACTCTAAACACCCACATCATCATACCAATATATACATATGTATAAACAGAAGCGGTATAAGAATCATATAGATATACGATTTTTACTTTTAAATTCCTCCCTCGTAAAAAAAAGAATAGGTTCCCAGGGTTTGTAGGATATGATAGAGAGGCTCCTGTTCAATGGTATTATGCACGGAAAATAGAAACTCAAAGGTTGATTCTCTAGGTGTTATGATGTTCTTATGATATCCATTTGTTTTGTTTTTTATAAGTACAACAGATATATAGAAAATATTGTTTGTTTTTATAGAATTATTTAAACTTGACATAGAATTCGTTTCACTTAATTCAAACAAACAAAAAGCTTTTCCAGCAGAAATAGATTCTGTCACTGATGGAAACTATTATAAACTTTTATTGATTTTCTTTAAAGTTTTGTGTAAGTCTGTATGATGAATGTTATTTTTCGTTTATATTTTCGAAATTGTAGAATACATCGACTGAACCTATGCAGAAAGGGAATCCCTTGCCACCGAGGGAAACCGGGTCTCCCTGAGTGGTTACTTGCAATGATTGAGACCTGGATCTTGTTGGAAGAGCAGTCCGTGACCCAGCGACTGAAATGTTCACGTGACTTAGAACATTCTTCTTAAGTCTTTTCCTTGGGGCGGGGGGGATCCGATCAACTGACAGGTAATGTCAAGCCCTAACATCTATGGGATTCTCACGACCGTATTTTTCAAACTGCTCTTATGCCCAACTAGTACCTAACCCAGCTATGACACTAAACTGCATCTGACGTTGATGCTCTTGTCTTGGAGAATGGGGAACGTAGAGTATCCCTTCATTACCATTATACTCTGGTCAACCCTGACCCGGAATAGCAGTACTTGTTAGGGTCTCCTCAATAGGTCAAATAGAACTGTTCAATAATTTACGAAGGATTATTATTAGTAGTAGTTTTGTGAAAGCATACAGTTCTGTGCAATTTATTTTTATAAGACAAATTGAATAATTACATTACTAATGTTTGATAGCAATACTTGAAACAATTTAAATGTATGTAGAGAATTTGTTAAAATTGAGTATAATGTTTAGTATAAAATAGCAATACTTGAAGCCATTTAACTGTGTGCTGGCAAATGATTGACATTAAATAGAATTTAAATGTGGGATAACGATATTCGAAATTATTTACCTATGTGCAAACAAATCGTGACTGTTTTTTTAAAGTAAAGTTACTGATAAACTATTTGCAGACAAATTATATATATATATATATATATATATATATATATATATATATGTGTGTGTGTGTGTGTGTGTGTGTGTGTGTGTGTGTGTGTGTGTGTGTGTGTGTGTAAATAGTATTCAGCATTGAATAACCCACAAGGTTTGATATACCATAAAACACGTCCCAACCAAACGACAACAATTATATTTTTCTGCCAACATAAAATATCGAAAGCAATAAACTTAATAACTTGTCAGGCGAAAGATAAATACTAAAGTGTTAATATTAATTAAGAAAAGGGGATAGTGGTTTGAGGCAACATCAGCATTTTCCATTTTTCTCAGGGTGTGGTGTCATATAGTATTAAATATCATACCTCCAGTATTGTTCTATAATGTCCTTCTCCTTTCATCATCCTGAGCGGAAAATGTAGAAGCATTTGATTGACCGATACAGTTAAAGATGACTTAAACTAAAGCCAACAATTTGAAAGTTTGCATGTTGCGTTTTTTGCCGTTTGATTGCTGGGCTATTTAAAAGCACCTCATTCTGAGGGTTTAATATTTTTGAAGCTACTTCTTAGGCGATTCGATATTTCACTTAGACGTTGGAGGGACTTTCTTCTCTTCTTTTAAGAAACGGTTTAGAATCTCACGGGTATGACCGGCGTGAATTATTAACACTTTATTAAATGTGGTAACAAAATTATCAATGTGTTATTGCTCAGTTCTTTTGTCACTGTGATCAAGCAACCAACTTTTGCGAGAGAGACCCACAATGTAAAAATTACCAGCAGGTAAAGTAAGTAAAATTGGCGAATATAGTCAAGGGCAACCCAAAATTTTCTTTTTTTTATAGCTACTAAACCGAGATACAAGAGAGGGCACTAATTCTTTTCCTGGAATGCTTCTCCTTACTCTTGATACGTACCTTATTATGCTGAGTGTTAAGCAAAGAGATATCAGGTATAATTCTTTAAGTCTTTGTTATGACTCAATCAGGCATTGAACCTCAGTCTGACTGGCCATTGGCAAACACTCTGGTCATTCACAGAGACAGAAATACAGAGCACCTGTAGAGTATCTAAGTCTGTACACTAGAAAAATTGGCGAGACCATATCTTCTCAACCATTGTTCCATGGGGAGATATATTAATTCTTATATGTATATTTTATTTCGAGGGTTTTCTAGTTCATGAATATTTTTCATTGAAATATTTCCCACATCATTTTTTTATACAAGTATGTTGCAGTGTGGGATTTATTCAATTGCAAATTGTTAGTGTCCAGTGTAAATTAGATTTCAAACACAATTACAGATCGTAAGAAAAAAAAAAAAGAGAGCGAAACGTAGATATGTGAAATAATCCCATTTAAAATGTTATTTTTTTCATGCACAAAGATCAAAAGTTTTAAAACTGCTTGTAAGTCAAATGTTTATATATATACTACCTTTCGTGTACACATTCCGTGCAAAATCAAAATTTCGTAAAGAATTCCTTTAATTTACCATATAAAAATACCGCTAAGAACACATCGAGTTCTATTTCTTGTGATATTCCAAATTACAACCTTTTTTCGTCTTAATGGATTGTAATGTGTATATTTCGAGTGTAAATCACGAAACGGAATATTTTGAGGCTGCAAAAAGATTAGTTAAATCAAAAATAGATTTCTGTTATTTATGCTATCACGGCCCACGGGACTATAATACATTTTGTATATCATTTTTGTTTTTCTTGTTTGTATATTTTCTTGGTTTTTATAAGGACCCTTTTCTGTGATTAATATGTGCAACCATTAAAAGTGAAATATAGGGACGGAAAATAAAAGTTTGAACATGAGTAGACCTCGTTTTATTTGAAATAATCTTGCTATTTCATTTAGCAAGCAACAGAGAATTGACAAAGTTTAACAAATTTTATTTCATTAACCATCCATACAAAGTTTATTGTGATTCATGTAGACCCGACCCTCCCTCCCTCACTGTTGGTCTTTCTTATTGTATATACATATATATATATTATATATATATATGTTTGTGCGTGCGCGTTTACCCAACACCTTCACAATAAGCAAGATGTATCACAAAATAAACGATAACAATTTTCAACAATGACCCGGTATAATAATAAAAGTCACTATTAGTTGAAACATACTTGAGCATAGCTGATTATATATATATATATATAGATCGCAATGAAGGCATATAGGCTTAGTGAAACTGTGGGCATGTTTACTTAATGTATATATATATATATATATATTTGAACGACCGGTTTTGTCTGGCTCTTATCAAGCTGTTAACACCAGAAAGATATTTAAAGGGGGAATGCAATGGGAAAAAGTAAAGGAATGGAGTAAAGGGGAGGAACAAACAAAAAAAAAAACACACTAAGAGGGGGGTATATCTTGTCGGATTACACTCCATTATTTACTTCCATATATATATATAATATATATAGCGACCGTAGTCGGGGGTGATCTGAAGGCTACCTTTTCAATAGCTACTACGGCAAGGTGTTGTGGAGGGCGCTAATACTTTACCTAGATTGCTCCATTTTACACTTGATGCGTACCTTATAATGCTTAAAGGTAAGCGGGGAGGTATCAAGTACAATTTTTTGAGTCTTTGGTATGAGGTATGGAACCCGGTCTATTGGCAAACACTCTATCCTCTAGGGCAATGGACCGGTAAAAGGAAGAGATATAGTACTCGCTAACAAGCCGCCGATTGTTCCCGGACGAAGAGAAAGGATGCCGCAAAGGATACAGAGGCACAGCAGAGTTACTCTACATAGATCAGCACCTCCTAAATGAAAGCAAGAACAGACGGAAACATCTAGCGATGGCCTGGATAGACTACAAAAAGGCATATGATATGATTCCGCAAAGCTGGATAATAAACAGCCTCAAAATGTACAAACGATCATACGAAACCATAAACTTCATCGAAAAAAGCATGAAAAACTGGAGAGTTTAAATAAGAGCAGGAAGAAAAAGCTTGGCTGAAACAAAGATCCAAAGAGGGATTTTCCAATAAGAAGCACTGTCACCCTTACTATTCATAATTGCCATGATGCTACTAAGCCACGAACTCAGAAAATGCACGGGCGGATACAATCTTAGCCGATCGCAAGAAATGATCAATCACCTAATGTACATGAATGACATAGAACTATTTGCAAAAAATGAAAAAGAACAGTTAGAATATACAGTCAAGCCATAGGGATGGAATTTGGCATTGAAAAATGTGCTCTGCTCGGCATGAAAAGTGGCAAACGACATCTCACTGACAGAATAGAACTACCAAATAAAGACAAGATCAGAACGCTCTCAGAAAACGAGACCTACTATTGGGGGCTGACAACATCAAACAAGTCGAAATGAAAAACGAAATTCAAAAAGAATATCACAGGAGAACTAGAAAACGACTCGAAACAAAGCTCTCCAGCAGGAACCTTATCAAACAAATGAATACTTAGGCTGTATCCCTCGTTAGATACTCGGGACCCTTTCTCAAGTGGACCAAAGAGGAACGTAGACAAATGGACCAAAGAACAAGAAACCTAATGACCATGCACAAGACATTACATCCGAAAGACGACGTTGATAGACTATATGTACCAAGAAAAGAGGTAGGAAGAGGACTTGTCAGCATCGAAGACAGCGTTGACGCATCGATACAATGACTCGAAGACTACATAGAAAAACACGAAAGAGGACTGATAACGGCCATCAGAAAAGATACTGACGACACGATAGATAACAGAATGACAAAAACTAGAAAACAAAAATTGGAAGGAAAACAACTCTATGGGCGGTTTAAACGACTAATAAACAGCATCTGACACGACAAAACCTGGACATGGCTAAGAAAAGGAAACTTTAAGAGAGAAACAGAATCTCTCCTAATAGAAACACAAGACAACGCCATAAGAACCAATCATATCAAAGCGAGAATAGATAAGTCTCAACAAAATAACAAATGCAGGCTATGTGGTGACAGAGATGAAAGCATCAATCATATACTAAGCGAAAGCAGCAAATTAGCGCAGAAGGAATACAAGACTACACATGATTGGTCGGTAAAGTGATCCACTGGAACATGTGCAAGAAATTTAAATTTGACCATCCAAAAAAATGGTATATGCACAACCGAACACCTGTCCTAGGAAATGACACACATAAACTCCTATGGGACTTTGACATACGCACCGATCATCTTATCTCGGCCAGAAGACCAGACTTCATAATAATCAACAACAAAAAAAAGAGAATTTGCAAAATTGTCAACTTTGCTGAACCCGGCTGACCACAGAATAAAACTGAACGAATGTAAAAAGAAGGATAAGTACTTCAAACTTGCTAGGAATTGAAAAAAAACTGTGGAACATGTAAGTGACAATTTTAATAATTGTAATTGGCGCGTTTGGAACAGTAACTAAATGATTGTTAAAGGGATTGGAGGACTTGGAAGTTGGCGGACAGGTGGAGACCATCCATACGACAGTATTATTGAGAACGGCCAGAACACTGAGAAGAGTCATGGAGACTTGAGAAGTCTTGTTGTCACTCAGACTCCAGTGAAAAACTATCGGCTAACGCTGATGGGAAAAGCTCTAATAATAATAATAATAACTACATTCATAATAATAATAATAATAATAATATATATATATATATATATATATATATATATATATATATATATATATATATATATGTTGCTGCCATTGAATATTTTAAGCAGCGGAGAAATTAAGATTAGCAGGTAGCGACCATTACTACAAGAAATTTTCAGTCTCCTGCATTGGTTCTGAATTAGAAAAAAAGTAAAAATCATATTTTTTAATCCAAGCGTGTAGAGTTATTTTGCTTGTATTTATCATTCTAAATAAATAAAAAAAAAATGTATGCCAAGTGCAATAAAACATTTTTTTAATGAATTTTAAATATATATTTCTATGGAATCAACTATAAGGATATATATATATATATATATATATATATATATATATATATATATCATATTGAACATTCTGTAGTATGTTGAATTTCCAAAATTTTCAATTAGGGAAGTCGCACAAAGTAAATTAACTATTTGCCTAGCAGTCATTTCGGATTCGTAGATGCAAATTAAGTCGCATCCATTGCATTTGTTTCTGTTCATTTCATGAAAAGAAAAGTGTCATCGAGAGAAAGAAAGGAGCAATAAAGCCAAACTTATTAATTTGTGGTGTGTTTAGAAACTGTCAAGGCTAAATCTGTTTTTACTTTGATAGAAAATGAACAATGAACAAAACGTGTCCTTCAATCTGCTGACTTTCCTATTTGGATATTCCATTTTGACGCCGGTGTTAAGAATTCGTTGACTATATCCTCTGGGTAAGATTTCCTCAAAATGTGTCCTAGGTAAGTCACAAAAAATGAATCTGGTTGTGAGGTTCCTACTCTGGAGCTCTGACGTGTGTAGAATGTCCCTCCGTTGCCATTACCCCCCAAATCTTGAATAGCAGTTATTGTTACTAGTCAATCTATTGGCCAAATTTGAAAAATGATTTCTACTTGACAGAAAAATAATTTATGATGGAAAAATGATTTCTACTTGACAGGAATTAATGATACCTTATATTTCATGTAAATCGGATATAATCCATTAAGTATACCTTAAAATGATATAAAACACCCTAAAACTAGCGTAAATAACGAATATAACTATCACTAAATCTTAAGGAGTACTAAAAAATCATTCGGCCATAATTTATTGAGAATGATAAATCCTCTAAATTAGATCATGTTATTTATTTTTAATAGCCAAAATTTATTTTGAATTTTGCAATGTACATATTTTATTGCACTGCATATATATTTTTGGTGTGATTCTATCACATTTACATATTTTCTTTTACCTTCTTTCATTGTTCATTGCTACGCAGTCCATTTACCACACACACACACACACACACACACACACACACACACACACACACACACACACACACACACACATATATATATATATATAAATATATATATATTAAAGAAAAAAATTATTTATTTCTCGCTTTTTGATAAGGCTTAGGTAACGTTGTTGGGTGACAAAACGTCAGGCATTATGACTTTTGCAAAGCAGAAATGTAGTCTCGAAAAGTATCGTAAAGACAAATCTGATGTAGGCCGGAATGATAGGTTTAAAAAGCAGATTTTGCGTCGCATCCTTTCTTTGGTGGAGGGGCTGAGTAGATATACACATTAATGTGATAATTGCTGTCATAAAAGTGTGTCAGTAGTCACGAGACAAATAATGTATTCATATATATGCCAATTACTTTGTCATACGAAACGAATGCGTCAATGTATATGTCTACGCAGACAATGATAAAAAGATTAATGATAACAGAACCACCTGGCATACAAATGTTCCGCACCCTGTTTCATGCGGACGTGAGCTGAATATTTGATCATAAACTATTGTGTCTATTTATTTTGGATTCAAGAGCTGGATGGCTCCGTGGATCAGTGATAAAGTCCAGCTTCGTCATGGTTTCAGAGCATGATTTATTCATATCCTTGGCGACATGATTCAGCTATAGATCATATTAAATTAAATCATCCCATGGCATGTTAAATTGTCAAGGTAACATGGTGTATTCATTGTGCTATTGACTCTTTAAAATTTATAGTGCAACTTTGTGTTAAGTGTGAAGTGTGAAGTATTTAACTTTATTAATGTATTGTTAATGAAAGCATTTATATTGCAAGATATATGACGTGTTTAACTGCTTAAAATGATGGAGAGCGTTATCAAAATATTGGCTCTGAAAAAAGCTTGATATAGCAACTATGGGTTGTTTATCTGTTTAAAATGATTGTGAATTTTCATTTTCTCTTAAAATAGTCATATTACAACTATCATGAGTTTATCTTTTTTTACAATAATTATGAATATCCTTGATATATTGACGTTTAAAATTATATTGCAAACATGTATGACGTGTTTATCAGTTAATATTATTAAACTCTTGACCGGAGTAGTAATACGTTTTATGGTCTTATTTATTGGTAAACTAGAATTATTCAATCTTTCAGTAGGAATTATTATTAATATTAATCAAAATTCCTTATGTTTGCGGGCAATACTTGAAATTATTCTACCGAGTGCAAAGAATAAATATCAATACTTGAAATCACTTAACTGTGTACAAACACTAAATCGTATTCATGAAACCATTTAACTGTATGCAAATTTGCTCTGGCTCGTTTTAAAATGCTACCTATGACCTATTTGCTTCAAATCTACACACACGTGCACACACATATATATGTGCGAGCCTATGTGGGTGTATGTAATCAATATTTTGCATTTAATAGCCCACAAGTGTTGATATACTGAAATCATGACTAAACCAATATTATAATGATTGTGAAATCAATAAATACATTTGTTCTAAATCATTCATAAATTTAATTACCTTTGGTGTTTTTACCAATTTAAAAATTGAGTGAATTCTTTTAATGGTTGGTCACTTGAAAAATTGTATTACAAGTACGTGCGAAGTGTTTATATGTTTAAAATGATTGTGAAGATATATATTAGTACTTTTAAAATCAGAGCCCATTATTCTTAGTCAAGATTCAGCATAAAGTAACCCAGATTTATTCTCGATAACAAACTGATACTTTGTCCAAATAAAGAAGTAAGGCCGTTCAATCAAATGTCCAAAAAGAAAAAAAAAATTGGAAAAATACTGGTCCAAGGTGGATATTCTTGCTGAATACTGAGAATATCGTCATCAGTAAATGTTGAATAGTTAACTACAATAAACGGAAGTCTCTCAGTCTGCTTGTATAAGATGGATTACAGCTTGATTTGATGATTAAATGTAGACATAAACACACATACACACACTCAGTCTCTCTATGTCTGTCTGTCTGTCTGTCTGTCTGTCTCTCTCTCACACACACACACACACACACACAGAGTCGCATAATGGTTAAAATGGGAGAGGTTATTTCTGCGACACTAATTTAAATCCTGGTTTTACTTAGCTTTAATGCACTTGGAAATTAGGGGAAAATAATTTTTTTAAACTTGGTAAGTCATCTAATCTTGGAGAAAAAATGAATTCAGACCAGCAGTATTCCGCTAACAAATTTACTTTGTGAGGGATCTTGTTCATGGCAGAATGTTTGAGCGAACACATAGACAGACAGACAGACAGACAGTCACACACACACACACACACACACACACACACACACACACACACACACACACATATATATATATATATAGAGAGAGAGAGAGACAAAGAGAGAGGCAAAGAAAGAGACAGAGTGATAAAAAGAGAAAAAGAAATTCACCTTCTTGAATTACAAAGATAGTATGTAAAGGAATACACATGTTTGATAACATCGATTATTTAGAGCTTTACTACCAGATTATTTGAAATAAGGTAAAATCTAATTCTGTTCAAAACCTTTACTTTATATCCCAATATTTTAGTGGATAAGGGATTAACTATTAACCAGAGGAAGTGTTCTGACATGAGCAATAAATACATAATTAGATAAATGAAATAAAGACTGACATAGATACGCGTAAGATTATTTTGGACCGTGACAGGTTAAATAATACAAATCTATATTTGATGAATTCAGTGTTTTTACAATCACTAAATATTCTGATAAACATACATTATCGTGATTTACAATTCAAATATGCAAACTAAAATCCTTCAAAAAGAAAAAAGTTATGATTTGTAAGTTCACATATCACAAGAAATAGAACTCGGCGTGTTCTTCGCAGTGTTTTTATGTGTTAGAGTAAAGGAAATATTAACGGAATTTGTATCTTTCACCAAATGAACAAACAAAAGGTAAGAGAGGTATAGAAATTTGACTCAAACACAAGAAAAATTCTCCATTGATGATTAATTGAAACAAATTATTTCACAACAATATATATATATATATATATATATATATATGTGTGTGTGTGTGTGTGTGTGTGTGTGTGTATGGATATTTTATAGCTTTTTGTTGTATTTGAGTGACAGACAACTGAGGTATCTTGCTGGTGCAGTCTTTTTATATTACTCAATTTTCTAAGTGTTAGGTATTTGCTTGAAAAAAATCGATCCATGTACAAATACTTGGATCGATTTCCTTTCTTATTCTCCTGTCTTTGGTGTGGACATCGGATATCTTCTGTCATGCAACACTAAAATCATTTATTTTTAGAGAGGATTCTTTGGAGAAAAAGTATCCCCGATCGCTACCCAATCACAGACCATACTTTTTTTTATTTATCTGCCAATCAAATATGTTGGTCATCGTCTGTGGGAAGAGTATCCGTTTTATGTATCAGTATTTAATTGACCATCAATATAGCGGCTTGGGGAATTAAGGGTTCAAGTCCATGCTTTGTAGGGGAGTATCTATTTTCATATTAACCGAAACAAAATTCAAAGATCTGTTTGATGTATCCAAACATTTATTGTTTTAACCCAAACAGGTGGGCAATAGGTAAAATAGATCAATGCTCCGACAAAATCCCCAAATCTGCCTATTTTTTTTTTTTTTTGTTATGACAGTTTGAAAGTTTTGTTATTAATAATTCCTTACTCACCATTTATTCTGATTTTTGAATTTCTTCCTTTGTCAAAAAGTCTTTTTTTATGTTGTTATAAAAGGAAAATAACATTTATCTAAATGGAAAAATGCATCATGTTCCCTGTAAAGTTTTAGCAACTGTGAATACGTCATGTTGTTTTATTATAAGAAATAAACAAACCTAAATGCAATTTTGTAAATTTACGATATAACTCCTCTACTTAAGAAAATGTACATTTAAATGCAATAATCAAAACCAAAATCCTAAAGAAGGTTATTTACTAACATATCTATAAATATACTATAGATATTCTCATATTTTACTCAAACAATACAACAGTTACACTTGAAATAGATTTTGAGCGAATTCTCCGTGGCATAGTGACTGAAGTGGTTGACTGTTACACCCTAATAAGCTAGTTTGGAATCCGCTTGCACTATTATGTTTATTTTCGACCCAAGACTCTTAGAAAAGTTATGAAACCTCTTCTTTCCTAAGCTATGAGTAAAAATGTACCAGCACTGTTCTTCTACAAGGAAGACTTGAGCATTAGATAAAATACTCGCCATTAAATAAAGAAACCAAAGTAAACCGAGTTAATTAAATTTTCTGCATTGAATAACATATATAGTTAAAATATAGTGAAAAAGACACATATTAAATATACACATACATACACACTTATATATATATATAATTTATCTTAATATCCCAGAGAAATCTACCTCTCATTTTCTTGAACAGACTCGTGCTCAATCTCTACTGGATCACCTTCAACATGTCATGTCCTCTGCTTGAGTAATTTTGAGCCTGTTTCTCTCTTACAATTACTCTTTGAGCATACTGACATAATAATAATAATAATAATAATAATAATAATAATAATAATAATAATAATAATAATAATAATAAGAAGAAGAAGAAGAAGAAGAAGAAGAAGAAGAAGAAGAAGAAGAAATACACACTTGGGCTGTGCCCCTCGTCAGATATTCGGGACCATTTCTCAAGTTGACTAGAGATTAACTTAAACAAATTGATCAAAGAACAAGTAAACTAATGACCATGCATAATATATTACATCCCAAGGACGACGTTGACAGACAATATGTATCTAGAAAGGAGGGACGAAGAGGACTTGCTTGCACAGCGTTTACGCATCGATACAATGACTCGAAGACTACATAGAAAAACACAAACGAGGACTGATTACAGCCATCAGAAAAGATACCGATAACCCGACAGACGATAGAATGACAATAACTAGAAAACAAAAATCAGAAAGAAAACCCAACTCTATGGGCGGTTTAAACGACTAATAAACAACATCTTACACCAGAAAATCTGGACATGGCTAAGAGGAGGTAACCTTAAAAGAGAAACGAAATCTCTCCTAATAGTAGCGCAGGACAACGCCATAAAAACCAATCATATCAAAGCCAGAATAGACAAGACTCAACAAAATAGCAAATGTAGACTATGCGTTGACAGAGACGAAACGATCAATCATATAATAAGCGAATACAGCAAATTAGTACATAGGGTGTATAAGGCGAGACACGATTGGGTCAGCAAGGTGATTCACTGGGAAATGTGCAAGAAATTTAAATTTGACTAAACTAACATATTGGTGTATGCACAACCCAACACCTGTCCTAGAAAATAACACACATGAACTCCTATGGGATTTAACATAAAAAAGGATCACCTAATCCCAGCCAGAAGACAAGACCTTATAATAATCAACTAAAAGAAGAGAATTTGCAAAATTGTTGACTTTGCTTGCTCCGGCTAACAACAGAATAAATCTGAAGGAATGTCCAAAGAAGATAAGTACCTCGACCTTGCTAAAGAATTGAAAAAGCTGTGGAACGTGAAAGTGACGATTATACCAATCGTGCTTTTGGCACAATAACTAAAGGATTGCTAAAAGGCCTGGGTGATTAGGAAGATGGCGGATGGGTAGAGACAATCCAAATGACAGCATAACTGAGAACGGCCAGAATAAGAAGAAGAGTATTGGAGACTTGAGGAGACTTGCTGTCACTCAAACTCCAGGGAAAAACCATCAGCTTACACTGATGTGAAAATCTCTAAAGGAGTAAATAATAATAATAATAATAATAATAATAATAATAATAATAATAATAATAAGAAGAAGAAGAAGAAGAAGAAGAAGAAGACATATTGAAGCGAATTTATTTCTAAACTTGTTAAAATGCCAAATATGATCGGATATTTTCATGGTGTGATAAAATATTATCGAGACTGAATCTTTTTCGATGTGTAAATTTCATGTGTGAATGCTGTTTCGAAATTAACAATCAAATAATGATGCCGTGATGATTAGACTAGTGATTCGTGAAGACGCCGTTTAGTCTTGACAAATCAGTGACGATTTCGTAATAATTTTTCCATTTGCACATTGTTCCTCAGTTTTTGGTTAAAAACCAGATTATGTAAGTACAGTATTCTCCATACTCACAAGATATAACTCCGTTCAACTTTTTCGTTGATTTTCTTCTTAACTTACTCTTTCCTTCAAGTGTAATATCTGAAGAACTTGAGGACACTAAAAGAAACAAGACAAACCCAACTTCACACCATATCAACAGACTTTTACAGTTGTTTTGAATAATGGAATAATCATGGAAATAAGTTTGTTTAATGCTATGGAGAAGAGAATAGACGTTTGATTCATGGAGCATTTCAATTTTAGTAAATACATTTTCCTTCTCAAAACCTTTTTTAATCCACATATGTTGTAGAATGCCTAAGTTTTACACTTTTACTAGTAATTTTTGTTAATCTAGTCGTGACATAACTAATGATTTAGTTTTGTTTTACTGCCCAAATCCCGCTATTCAGTTCTTTTAAAAGAAAATAATACTTTTTTAACTTATTGTATAAACAATCAGTTTTTGTCTGCGATTTATTCTTATCTATATGATCAAATTCAGTGAGTATGAAATCCAAATGTAACAAAGAATATTTTTGGAAGTAAAACAAGTACTGAGAGGATTATAATTCGCTGATAAGCACATTGTTATTTGGCCGATTAAGAAAGAAATGCTAGCATAACGTGAAGTTACATCACATTATTAATTGAGTACTAGCGCTATCATATATGTGCACCGTAATGATGCAGGGGGTGCAGTGAAGATAACGGCCATAAAAACTGTCCAAATAGCATCACCATATACGCACTATTCGTTGTTGTTGTTGTAGATGATGATGATGATGATGATTAATTTATTTTGAGAAATATAATTCCTGAACATTTAATAAACTTGTGTTGTAAAACGGTACCCTTCTTTGATTGTTTTTGCTTTATTGTATTTTTAAAAATTAAGATATATTATTTTGAATTATGTTTTCCTTTTGACTCCTATTGCAAATTGTCTGCGTCTCTTTTCTTACAAAATAGGAATTTCGACACTTTTCAATGCCAAAGTTTCTGAGTCTGGAATGAAGTAATATAGGTATTTATTGATTTTGTTTGATTTATTTCAAACATGAAACTAATTCAACTCTCACACGGTTTATAATCATACAGAAAGGAATATTTTAAAAGTACGATTAAAATTCAGACCACTTAATAATAATTCTAGAAATGATGATCAAATTTACTTACGGTCTATTGAACTGTTTTCTGACGTTTTAGTAGAATTTGTATTCTTTTCTATTCTTTCTCGACAGTGTGCATTTCACTCGAGATTTCAATGAAACTTTTTCACTTTTTTTTAAAGAGAACCTAAAACTAAAACATTATTGAATCCAACATAAATTATCTTTCAAGCAATATGCATATAAAATAGACCTCAGAAATGCACACTATATACCGGCAGAAAATTCTATTGTGAACCAAAGCTCTGTAAACAGACACAGGAATAAATGTGGGCTTATCGTTGAATTTGCAAAAACGATCTGCGGCGCACACATTAAAAAACGGACAACACGTTGGAAATTATGTCTCAAATTCCACTATCCGATAATCATTTTTGCGTGATAAGAAAATAGATACATATTTCTGTGGAATTATTCGTCGGGATTTTCTAGTCTCGCAGGATTGCCAATATTTCTCCTCCTACACACTCTATTTCTGAGTTAGACCGTCTTTATTGTTGACAATTTCTGATCTGGCCTATCCTGGTCATGAGGTGCGTATGACATTTTAAAATATGAGCTTGAGCCTTGATCTCTCACAATCACGAAATGTATGATAAACGAACTTTCCTATAATGATAACCGTTACACTCTAGCATCTCCTTAAAGTATGTCCATCAAGATTTTTGATTTAGAAATAAATAAACTAATAGCAACTAAGACGCAAAACATGTTTACTCAACAGCTGAATTTTCTCGCTTCACAGAATGAGCAAAATGAGTGAATTATTCAAATTAATACAATATTTTTCCAAGACATGCAGAAGAAAATCGGATGGAATAACACACGACCAAAACTTTCATCTATTAAACAAATGTTTTGCGTCTATTAGTAGTTTACTTACTGTTAAATAAAAACGAACAAGTTGAATATCCTAATGTTAATTCCATAATTTTTATATGGGAAAATGATTGTACTTAGGATGTAACCAGTGGAGTTTTGCTATTTCTTGTCAAGAATTCACAACGTAGAATTTGATTTCGTTTTTTAGGTTGGTTGTTTGGGTTTTATAGCATATCAGCCTTTGTAGGTTGCTTAATGCCAAATCCATTTTTATGCAATTATCCAGTTCTATTTCAAACAATTCAGTTTAGCATGAGTACACAGTTTAATTGTCAAAAACATTTCTATTTCACGCTATTCAATTTAGTCAAATAGTTCTAATTAAAACAATTCTATTTAGTATAAGTATAGTTTTTGTCATAACACAGTTAATATTATAACAGTTCTATTTCAAACAATTCGGCTTAGCGTAAGCACCGTTTCAATGTCAAAACAGTTCTATTTTAAACGATTAATTTTAGCATAAGTACGCAGTTTAAATATAAGTACATGTTTTAATTGTCAAAAACATTTCTTTATCAAACAGTTCTAATGCAAACAATTTAGTCTAGCATAATTATTTAGTTTAGTTCTATTTAACTCATAAATTGACACTATCAGGTGCTACCACTACGGACAAAAGTGGACCTGGGAACGATGGCAATGAAGAGGTGTTTCACATTCCCCCAAACTCCAGCATTACTGGAACTTCACCAATAGATTGTTTAGTAAAATATCCAGGACACTCGTTGTGGAGGCGTCTTACCCCTCTGCAGAGATCCAGTTGATATATTCTACAGCCCCAGCCCACAGAGCAATTCCTCTTTTATTTTAATTACAATAGGTATATAAGATGCCTATACAAAAACTTTTCTCAAAATTAGCTATTTCTAGGAATTTTTATACTTTACTCTAAGTGGAAGTTATTTATATCTTTATTTAAATGTGTCATTAATTTCAAAACCTACATATTTCAGTTGATTTTCACAGAGTTCACATTAACATTAATATTATAAGGGTGTCTATACAATGAACGCGATCAACACAAAAGCATGATTTTATTCTTATTTCCTGGCTTGGAATTAAGAATCCGAGATTTGTGATCTCAGCAGCCGTTCCAACTCAGATAACAGACATTGTTTAGTATATGTCTAAGTCTCAGAGGTGTTGTAAATTTGTACGTGTCGAACTAACATCGTTAACTTTGTTGTTATAACCAATGTTTTAGCCACTGTCCTCAACGGCCTTTGACGGGTGCTTTTTGTCAACTTTTATGAAGGTTATCGTCGACAGCAAAAGACACCTGGAGAGGATACGGTAAACGAAACGTTGGGTGCATACAAATCAAGATGAAGGAAATAATCCCAAATGTGTAAGTAATTTAAATACGACGTCGTATTGACTACGAAATTATCACCTTTTCTAGTCTTCAAAACTAAAGGCTCCACGTAGGTATACACATTAATTTAGCGCTTACTAAAATATACTAGCCATTAATTGAAAGCGCTAGGGGAATAGGTTAATAATTGAGTAGCTAGAATCTTCAAAAGTTTTAGAATCCACCAAGCCACATAAATCTGATTCATTCTCTTTTGATAGTTATTGCAATAATTCAAATTAAATAACTTTGACAGGATAATGTGATAGAGATTCAAAGATAGAATTGGAGAAGAAAGGATCTAAATGTACAGGTGCGCTGGATCTGACCACATTGGTAATCAGGATTCAAAAGTCTACACTTTATCTGTCCCAATGCGTAATAGATATCCTTCTCTGAATATCTCGCTCTCTTTCTACATATATATCTTAGTCACTTTCTTCGTCTCTCTCTCTCTCTCTCTCTCTCTCTCTCTCTGTCTGTCTCTCTCTCACTGTCTCATATATATATATATATATATATATATATATATATATATATATATATTTGTAAATTATTTCATTTGCTATGTTTCCAAGTGTCCAAATCTATCTATCTATCTATCTGTCTATCTATCTTAGTTATTTGATAGAATACACGTTTATCTGAAAGGCCCTAAAGTACAGGATAACTTCCTTTGATGGCTAATTAATGAAGTTAAATTTATACAAATTTGATATAGAAAAAAAAAAATTCCAGAGAATTATGCCTTAACCAAATCATTCACGTATTCTTGTCCTGTCTTGCCGCCAAGTTATGATAGTTAATCTGATTAACATAGTTTTATTTTTTGTAAATGGCTTCACACTTTTTAAGCAACCAGCTTAATCCAAGCGTTAGTCCTCGCTAAATTTAGTCGTTGGTTTATCGATTTAGCATTAACCATTAAACATCTCCTTCCCACTTCACGTAGTTAACTTTCCAGTCAGAGTAGATGAAGATAATAATTCAAAATGGCTGGTTGGCAATTGTTCTAACGCTTAACATGATGTTTCCCTGGAGCGCATTTGAACGGGTTAAATTAATTTTTACTACATGCATGTTCTGCCGTACTGTTAACCAAGAAGCAACAACAACTACAAAATAAAATGAAATCTGTTTGATTTCTATCTTGATTTTGGGACGGTGGAGAGTTTTGAAAGGTGCTGGGGAGGTTTGTATCTGCAGCAGTCATGAAAGGCCGTAAGCTGAAACCTGTACAAGTGAGACGAAAACAGCAAAATCAACGTTACTTCCTGAATTAAATATTATATAAAAACAGCTGTCGGGCAATCAGTTAAACAATAGATATGCAGTTTGGGAGAAAAACAACAACAACAAAAACCTAGGCATAAAACACTTAAACAAGTAAACAGACAAGACGTGACTAAATCGACTTAAATTCCGCCGACAAAAGCAGGCACGATTTTCGGCTAGAATGAATTCGAGGAAATTCTATGACTGGTTAAAAACTGAGAAAAATGATACAGAAAACTCATCAATTCTTGTCTTCTGCTGGATATATTGTTAAAATAATTGGTCTTCAGTACAGAGGCTTGTAACGAATATGTGACCCCGAGGTGAAACATCTGGGGAAATTCAAACTGTTTTTTATACGTGGTCGATGGTTCAAGATCTTTGAGAGTTAGAAATACAAGAAAACGAGGCATTTGACCATGGGTTTTCGTGTATTTGGGGGTTCAAGAGAATAACTTGGTAATAAAAGGGTGTTAACTTTCTACAATCGTCTGGGCAAAGCTGCGCCATGTCTTCTTTTTTAGTTCATGCTAAATATAATTGCAGCATTTCTCATGATCAAACGGACAGTCATTTGTTCCTTCTCTAGGGATCATGCGATAAACCTTTTGATACAAATGATTATATAATAAAATATTTTATATATTTCGACCTTAATTAGAGGTCTTCATCGAAAAATAAGGACTTCAACTGCATGATGCTGAAAACACTAGTTTTCAAAAGGCGTGTAAATTTTCTCAGATTTACGGGTCCTACGTCTATGCCAGTAGATTCTATGTCATGTTAATCTCATTTTATTCGTGGTTGCAGAAACAAATCTACAGTATGAAGCAACTTCCACTCGATATCGCATCTTGAGAAAATGACAACAATAACAACTCTGTATTCAAAACGAGCAAATATAAATGCATTCTCAGATCAACACATGATCTTGAATAACGCTAGTCAGAATTAACGAATATTTAGATGTTATAGTTGTTTTACAATACAGAAATGATATGATTGGGTATTCAAATTTTCTGTTGCATTCGTTTAAAAATACATTTAAACATCTTCAGTGTAATGTATTCCATTAAATGTATTCGTAACGTTACTCTGAAACATTGGGAATAAAAATAGCTCTAGTTTCTTTCTTTGCTTTAAGACATGGAACTGTTGAACCAAGTGCTTGATTAAGATTGCATATATCTGTATAAAATAGTCGGTAGGGTGGAATGGATAAGCAGCCAATGCCAATAAATCTTACTATTGAAACCAAATAGGATGAGTCATAGGTTTGCCTCCTTGTCGTAACAGATTTTTTTTTAATTAATTAATCTTATCTATATATTTTATATAAATGTAAAAAAAAAAACAATTATCCTAGTTTTCGTGAATTTGTTTAATGGCATAACGACTCTTTAGTGACACTATTTGATTAATTTATCAAATGTTTGATAGTTATCCGAAGTATACTTCAATGTTCCATTGCATCTTGTATTTGCAATCTTTTCTTTTGTCAATAATAATTTGGATGCACAGAGTTAAATAATTTCACGTAATCCTATTCAATAGACATTGATGCACTTCTAACACGTTTTATCAATCAATAATTTAATTTCTCTATACTAAAATAACTGTATCCATATCAAAATATCAATACATTAGTACGCCACACTCCCGATTGCTTCAGTGATGGAGTTTCACCAACAGTTGTTGTTTAATGTCATAACCAGGACACCCTTTTTAGGATGGGTATTAACCCCCTAGAGCAGAGAAATCGGCCTATACTCTGTCCTGCCAATTGTACTAAGATTTTCAAATGAATACTCTGAGGCACGCTAATATTATAATTTCTAAAGAACTGGTGGTTGGTATGTGCATGCAAACCCCATACTCTGTAATCTGATGTCGCACACCACATCACTATGGGATTTAATTAAGTATCTGCGTCTTTTGGTCATGATTACTGGAACTGACTTACGTATTAAGCAGCGAACAATAGAAATTCATATGCATGAAAGTGGTTTACAGCAATGCTGATATAAAATTGAAAAATGTGGTTAGTCTTCTGTAGTAGGGGCGAAATTTGGAGGCGAAATAAGCAAACGACAGTTATCCTGGAATTCACACGCATTGCACATCGTTCTCTGTGCCTTTTATTGCACATCGTTCTCAGTGCCTTTGACTGATTGCGAAATTGAAAGAGGTGGTGAATGGTCAAACTGTTTCATCAGATTCTGAATTTAAAGTTTCTATGAAATAAGATCAAAAGTATATAAAAAATTTCTTCATGTACTGAAATGATTGGACGTTTTGGAAAATGTTGAACATGAATGGTGTCTATCTTGAAAAATAAACCTGCTATGAATTCATTCCATTTTAATATCAGTTTCATAATCACAAATACAGACTCATATACACACGCATACACATTCATAAATGTGTGTGCCTGTGTGTGTGAGAAAGAAAGAAAGAAAGAAAGAAAGAAAGAAAGAAAGAAAGAAAGAAAGAAATGCAATACGGAAAATTAAATTGACATCTTTCAATAACACGATAGCTTCATCACAAATGAAAACTTGCGTTACAAAAACAAAATCCACTCGTGACAAAGAGTGAGAAGCTTGATTTTATTCCTTTTTTATTTAGTTTTATTCATTTATTTTTTAATTTATTTCTGTTTTGGTTGAGATTTGAACCGTATTATATAAGTATTTTAATATATTTTTTTGGATTTGTTGTTTTGTTTCTTCTGTCTTTTAGTATACCAAATTTCTTGAATATCAATTTAAAACCAAGTTTCATTGGCATGTTACCTGTCCTATCCAAATTTGATATTCAAGGAATCAGGGAGATTAAAGGCATAAAGAAAACAAAAAGTAAAAAAAAATCTAAAAAGTAAAATTGGATATCTGAGTGAAAAAACAAAGGAAAAATATCTAAAATGTAAAATTGGATATCTGGGTTAAAAACAAACAAACAAACAATAAATAAATAATTAATAACAATTGTTACTGACATGCTTCTATAAACCTTGTTACGAGTCGACTTTTTTTTGGCAAAATCAACATCTTTTTCTGATGAAGGTCTCCGAATAACTTATCAAAATCAGTCTAATTATCCGTATCGTTTGAGCACTTTGTGATCTACATGAAATTTTTAGTAGTGGTCTCTACAAGAACATAATTGGAACATTTAAGTTTTGACCGCGCTCATACATAAAAGCATTGAGCACTTTATGCAATTTTTCTTTCCCATTTTATATCTTTTCATTATCTTTCTGTCTATTTAGCTATCAATCTATCTCTCTGTCTGTATATATATATATATATATATATATATATATAGGTGTGTGTGCGTGTGTGTATCCCTAGTTCCTAAGATATATTGATCAAGTGAATAAAGATATACAATAATTTTATAGAAATATTTAGGCATATAAGTTTTTGACAGAATGCATACCTGTCCAGGGGGTTCCATTTACATCTCAAATCCGATCTGGTTTACAGAAGTCAAATAAGAATCTAGGATTTAGGAATTATACAATTTCTTTTTCTTTCTTAAAAAATGATATTTGCCTTTGATCTACTGAGATTCCAGAATGAAGCTTGTCCTTGCCATATGTAATTGAGTCCACGAACGAATGTAGTTTGAAGTGGACATTGCCAACGGAAACTGGCAAAGATATAAAAAGAGATGAGCAGCTGATTCACAATTTGCGGTTAAGAGATGAAAAAAATCTAATAAGTAAACAAAAATAAAAACAATCATTGACGTTATAAAAAATATTTTCTTTCCTTAAAAAACAAACCCATAAAAAAAATAGAGTCACAAATGATGAAAAAAGTTCTTACCTAATTAAAGGTAGATATATTTTTATCAATACACGTGTAGTTGATTTTATTATTATCCGTTCTCTTATTTCCCTCGACTCTCTTTCTCTCTGTCATTCTTTCTCTCTTTCTCTCTCTTTGTCGGTCCCTTTCTAGGTTTCTCTCTTTCTTCATCTTTCTGATGTATCCTGGATATGTATATATATATATATATATATATATATATATATAGAATACGTTTGAAAGAGAGAGTTAGAGACGGTTAGAGAGAGAGAAGGAGCAAATTCGAATGCAGGTGTGAATAAAATGTCAATTAACGAGATAGCAATGCAGTGGAATGTTATAAAAGCATGACTTAGAGTTCAAGATATGAACACGCATACACGCACACACACACACACACGCATACGCGCGCGCACGCACACACACACACACACACACACACACACACACACACTATCTCTCTCTCTCTCTCTCTCTCTCTCTCTCTCTCTCGCATCATATTGGCCAGTGGTCCACAAGACCACGGTTCAATCTTAGGTCGAGTCATACCAAAGAGTCAAAAATGATACTTGATGCCCCCTTGCTCAATATTCAACATCATAAGGTATGAAACGAGTTTATATGGAGCAGTCCGGAGAAAGGAGTATCACCCTTCAATACACCTAAGACAGTAAGTTCGCCTATATATATATATATATATATATATAGGCGAACTTACTGTCTTAGAAAATTAACTTTTTAATCCCTGTTCAAATTCTGGATTAGGTTATTTACTTTTCACTTAACACATTAGCCTTTGGCAAAGGTAGGTATTTATCCAACGCCCTCAATACGAGTAAGATGCGACATAATTTTAATTTTTATACCTAGTAAAACTAAGTTACATATAGACTTTTCCTTATCCTACACTGGTTACCGTACAAAAGCCAAAGAGGCCGTTCTGTCCTACTCTATCCCCTTAAGTGAGGAGAACAGAGATGTATTCAAAACTAGCCAAAGGGCATTAACGTGAAAGGAAAATGGAAGAGGCTTCATACTGGATTTAACCGTGGGTCGTCTTTTCGATTACTTAAGACAATAACCATGTGCTACACGCTTCCTTGGGGAAATGTATAAATCTATGTATCTCCTCCCTGCAATATAGATATACATAAGAAGGTAGCCTAAGCTGTCTTGTTTTGTTGAAAGGCAAAACTGTCTAGAAAGAAAACTCCGAAACATTTAATGAAATCCCTAAAGTAGTCTGAACTTGTCCTTTACTTGCACAAACAAGCGTGTCGAGAAAGAGGCAGATCTGTAGCATGTGCTGTTTTTCCTCACAACTTTGCTTAAGCCTGTAGCATAATACGGGCGTGGTATAGAACATAGATTAATGTATCAGTAATGTTAAAAAAGCTCTCAGGATTTTAGTATTTCGTATGGAAATGTAAACAAACAATTCGGGTATTAGTTGGAATTATTTATTATTAAATTTCACCATATTTTAACAATAGTATGAATATATAGCAGTACTGAAATAATCCCATCTTTTAAAAAATTATTTATGTAATCTTTTTCTTTTTTTTTATGACAGAGGCACAAAAACTTATTTCAATTTCGACAGAGCTTAAAATACGTTGATTTCATCCCCTACGGAGGAGAAAGACACTGACGCAAAAAAAAAGTGGGTCTTTGGCCTGACACAAAACTGCATCTGATAATGAGACTCAACTTCTAAAGTCCGTGTAACATTCTTTTTGTTGCCATTATTCCTAGATTCACTTTGAGCAAGAATGGTAGTGCTTGTAAGAATCCCTTATATGAGTCTCATTGATCACTTATGTAGTGGAAATTTTGTGTGTAAAAAATCATTGTTAAATAAAATAATCCTATAAAGCATATAATTGTGCACAAACTACTATTATGAGAGAGAACTATTTAAAAGCATACAGCCGTGTTCAAATTATTTGAAATATATAAATCTGCGTTTAAGCAAATTTCAGCATTAAATAGCTCCAAATAAGTTGATATGCTGTTAAACAAATAAACCAAATCGAAGATTTGGTAATAAAACTATCTAATCATATCCGTTTAGTTGTAAATGTTCCTCTTGAAATAAATAAAAAAATCATAATTAGATTTGGAAGAAAACTAACATTTTATTAACAAAAATGATTAGGTATATGCTTGTTCATGGTAATATGTTTAGAGAAAATTACTGTCTATGTAACAGTAAAAAATAATAGCATTTCTAATATTTCTATGCATTCTTATTTTCCTACTAAGAGGCGTTATGATTTTATATTAATGTTACATAACATGGTAATAAAAAATATCTAATACTATTGGTTTTAATTGCATCCTGTTCAGCTCGAAATTGTAAAATTATCTTCGACAAAAAAAATAAATAAATAAGACAGCCAATTTATAAAACTAATTGATTTTTTGATAGATATATATATTGAATGATTGATTGGTCTTAAATACATGCCAACTCGAGTAAGGGTATGTTATGCAGAGAATTTAAGGAATCACTAATATCATACTTTAATTTTTACTTACTTTTAGTTGTTTCTAAAAGGTTTTTCCCATCTTATATTCACAATTTGCTCACAATTGTATGTGTGGAAGTATTCCTATGTAGCACTATCAATTGATTCATAATTGTATCGCGTCAACAATTTCTATTTAAGAATATTTATCATTTGCACATAGTTATATGGTATTACGCATTCTTATCCAATAATGATTTTTAAATAGATCTATTATACCCATAGACGATGCCCTAAAAAGTACCACCACACCAAGTCAAAGTAGACCGAAGATTAATGGTATTGAAAGGAAAATGCATGCACGACAGATCGCCATACCTGAAGCCGCAGATGCTGTTTACTGTCATTCCCTGGACATTTATGTTTTTGTGAGTGTTTAGAGAGATTAGAGCCATAGTATGTTCTACCCTGTCGAAGGGTAGACAAAAACAGTGGAGAAATTTTTTGGTGCTATGTATATACATTAATAGTTATATATATATATATATATATATATATATATATATATATATATATATATATATATATATATATATATATATATAGCAGTAGCTATGTATATATGAATAGCTATATTTATGGTGATATAGCAAATATTGTAGACTACTTGTTTATTATTCTGAAACTGGCAATTTTCTCGTGTTCAGCTGGTGAAGACCTCAATTAATATTCATGAAGATACAAATTTTAGACCTTTTTTTTTTCATTTCTCATCTTCACCACTTGAGCCAAGTCAGAAAATCTCTTTCTTATAAATCAATGTATACGAGATGAACTGGTTGTCGTGTTGGTGATAGTCGTAGCAGAAGCTGTAATTTTAGTAATCGAAATTACCGAAAAATTGGCGATGCGAATCGTCGTGAGCAGCAGCCGCAACAACAAAAGAGAAAAAGGAGGAGGAGGACAATTGGCGCTTACCCCTTCCTAAAGACCAAGCACCGATTCTGCCTTTTGTTAGGATAAAATTGGAAAATTAAATTGGAACCTGCTCAGGTCCCTGCTCTTAATTCGTACTCCCGCACCACCCGTTTAACAATGACCCCCGCCGACTCTCACCTAAACACCTAAATAGTTAGATTCCTCCATTATCGAAAGACTAGCGTGTTCCGCATTCTTCTTCATCTTTTTCACCCAGGACGTAGCCAACGTTTTGATCAGCGAAGGCACGCGACAAAAGGGGGTGACGGAAGCCGCTATTGTTGTGGTAACGGTGTGGGTCGCTTAGTTAATGGATAGATGGTGGAATGCAGGAAGGTGTACAGTGGTGGTGGGGTTCGTACAATGCAAGAATGGAGGTCGGGTGACTGTCAGCAGTTTTAGACAGAAAGTGATCAAGATGACGGTGTAGGATTGTGAGAAGGGAGTAGAAATAAAGATAGAAAGAATGGGCTGCGGGGGTGAAGAAGAGGCAGATTGTCGGTAGGAGTTAGAAGAAGAAAAACGGAAATGATTTGGAAATGGAAACGGTGAGCAAGGAAGATAATTGATTGGAATGGTGGCTGGATGACCAAGTCGGTTTTGGTGAATGGAGGAAATGAAAGTTGGGTGTGAGGTGCAGCAGGGGGAACAAGAGGCGAGTTGAGGGAAGAAGAAAATAATGTGAAACGGCGAAGGAAATGATATAAGACAAAGAGAAAGTAAGGCTGGAAGAAAAGATAAGCAATGTATTATGAAAATTAAACAGAAAATGTTAGATATATAGAAGTGAAGACCAGCTGTTAAAGAAAGGAAGAAAGAAAGAAAGAAAAGAAAGAAAGAAAGAAAGAAAGATGATAAGGATTCGAAAACAATAAAGAAAAATAAGTGGACACACAAATAGTAGAAATAAGAAAAATACACAAAAAAGAAAGGAAGAAGCAAACAAAGATAATCAAAAGTAAAAATTGTTGTTTACTGGTTGAGTTATATGATATATCAACTCTTGTCGATTATTTAGTATCAAATCATATATATATATATATATATATATATATATGATTTGTTAGCAAATAGTTTTTACATTAGATTTTAAACAAGCCAAAACTACATTCTATACGCACAGATAAATGATTTAAAGCATAGTGATTTCAAATTAGCAATACTGGTTATGCTATTTGGTAACATGGCATATCAATGGTTACTTAATGCAATGTGCTTTTTAAGTCAATAGTTCATTGGTTTAATTTTTAAACGCTACAAGATTCATTTGTTTGCACACAGTTTATATTGTTTCAAGCACAGTTATTTAACACTAAGAAATTCTGTTTACCTCAGTTTAATAGTTTCAAACATTGCTATCTAATACTAATGATTCAATTAGATATTAATTATTTTTTCATGCACAATTATATGATTTCAAGTATATTACATGATTAAACAGTTTCTTTGATACATCGATGAGACCTGATTGATACTATCACTGCTGGTCCTAGTGGACAAGGGAGTCATAGCAAAGTGGAGTACACATTCCCCAAAGCTCCAGGATATGAGCCTAACCATTAGATTCAGTTTAGAGTCAAATCAGGACACTCATTGGAGGTGAGGAGTCTTACCACCCTACTGAGATGCAGTCGGAGTATTCTACAGCACTAGCCGACTGGGCAGGAATTAGAAATAAGAAATACATGTATAAGACTCACAAAAGATAGAAAGAAAGAGAACAAACAAATAAACATAAAAATAAAGGATAGAAATAGAAAAAGCGAGAAAGAAACAAATATCACAAACATTAGAAAATAACGAAGGAAGAATGTAATGACATGTGAAGATAGAAAGAAAGATTAAAGGAAAAATCTAGATAGGTAAAAATATATGAAGGAAAAAAGGAAATATATCACAAAACAAAGGAAGAAATGGAACACAAGAAAGAAAGAAAGAAAGAAAGAATCAAGGATATTCAGAGAAAATAGAAAGAAAATAATGAAAGCATAATTGTTAAAAAGAAAGAGATGCAGAGTTGCTAAAAAGATTGAAAAGTATAGATAATAGAGAGGCGTCAAGAAAAAATGAATACTTGAATGAAAGCACATTGATTAGAAAGAAAAGCGTGAAAGATCGAAAGGTGTTAAGAAAGAAATTACAAACATATAGTAAGGAAATGTTAATGAATAAAAAAGAATACTACCTTGGTGCAAATACATAGGAGAAAATGGACTGTTCATAGCCGTAAAAAGAAAAAAAAATCTCATAAACTAATCAGACTTTTGTTTGTGACTACATGTTTCTGTTGTTTATGTATATAGATGTGCATATCATATCTATGATTTTATATGCGTCAAATTTTGCAGAAAATAGTGAAGTTTTATGTCAATAAAACATTTTTCAACATTTAAAAAAGTATTTTAACCTTATTCCAAAAATAAGAGACTAAAGTACAATAATAAACAACTAACAAATGGTTTCTGCACAAATGAGGAAATCACTTAGAAAATGAGACATAAAATTTCCTAGGACTTTGAGTCAGAAATGGATTACTCAGACCTGCTCAGAAGACCAGACATAAGAAAAGAAAATGGCATCTGGTTCCAGCAGATCAGAGTGTGAGTATAAAAGAAAGTGAAAAGATTGACAAATATATGAATCTTGCTAAAGAGATAAAAATGGCGTGCAAAATAAAGGTAACGGTGATACAGATTGTTGTTGGAACCGATTTAACACTCCCCAAAGGCCTGGAAGAAAGACAGGGCAAAATGGAGTTCGTGTAATAATTGAGATTGCTCAGACAGCAATTCTGATAAAATCAGCTAAAATACTAAGAAGAGTCCTGGAGATATGAGGAGACTTGATGTGACTTCTGTGAAAAACCTCCGGTCGAAACTGATGCGAAAAAAAAGCTAGG
Source organism: Sepioteuthis lessoniana (assembly GCA_963585895.1). NCBI lineage: Eukaryota > Metazoa > Mollusca > Cephalopoda > Myopsida > Loliginidae > Sepioteuthis > Sepioteuthis lessoniana. Next base: position 35,820,553 of record OY757938.1, read on the forward strand.
AATACTACAGAATAAAACTGAAAGAATGTGAAAAGAGAGATAAGTACCTCGACCTTGCTAGGGAATTGAAAAAAACTGTGGAACATGTAGGTGACAATTATACCAATTGTAATTGGTGCGTTTGGAACAGTAACTAAAGGATTACTAAAGGGACTGGAGGACTTGGAAGTTGGCGGACGGGTGGAGACCATCCAAACGACATCATTATTGAGAATGGCCAGAATACTGGAGACTTGAGAAGACTTGCTGTCACTCAGACTCCAGTGAAAAAACATCGGCTAAGGCTGATGTGAAAATAATAATAATAATAAGAAGAAGAAGAAAAAGAAGAAGAACAACAACAACAATAACAACAACAGCAACAACAACAACAACAGCAACAACAAAAACAACAACAACAACTACAATAACAACAATTGTATAGAGCAATTGCAGAAGTCCGGGCCAACTTGTTAATGGAATGGCATTTTCATATAATGCCGAAAAAACCCCTGGGTACTAAAGGGACAAAAGAGAGCGTCTTCGTGTCTAGACAAGTGTTCGCTTTTAATTATTTGGTGCTTTCGAATCAACGCGAACCGACTGTTCTTGTAAAATTGTAAACCTCTGCTTTAGTAACGGGCATTTCTGAGAATGGAATCTATTGTACATATTATGGCCCTTCAACAGGAATTCAAGAGGTTGAGACTTAGAGACAAGAATACAGTCGGTCGTACATTGTAAGCACAATGATAGATAAGTTCCTCTCAAAATAAGTATTAATGCTGAATATAAACGTATACTGATATATATATATATATATATATATATATATGTGTGTGTGTGTGTGTGTGTGTGTGTGTGTGTGTGTGTGTGTGTGTGTGTGTGTGTGTGTATAATTTACTGTTAGATCTAAAACAGAACCAATCAGTAAAGTGAATACAGTGACCGATGCACAGAAGTTTTGAGTAAATATCACAAAATTTCAATAAAAATAAAACAAAATGATAAGTTAAATAAGACTACCCACAACTCAAAGTTTCAAGGTGATGCGATGTCAATATGTCTGAATTCAATGATAAGTTAAATAAGACTACCCACAACTCAAAGTTTCAAGGTGATGCGATGTCAATATGTTTGAATTCAATTTAATCTTTTCTTGTATATTTTTTTCATGCATTGTTTTTCACCCAATTTGTCCATACATACATACATACATACATACATCCGTGTTTGTGTGTGTTGTGCGTGCTTGCGAGCGTGTGTACGTGTTGGGATAGTAACCACATCCGTTGTATTTGATTCGTGCTTATTGTTTCATCATTCGATTGACTAATTTTACCTGATGCCGAAAAACCGGCTGGGATAAAATAAAAAAAGGGAAGAATTCTATGCCCATAGCGAACAGAACACCGGAGAATTGAGAATTTAAGTGGATGTCTTCCTGTGAAGAAAAAGTTCGTGTCACCTATGTTAAAATAACTATTTTACGAGAGAATACCGAAGTAAATACAAGCTTCACAGTGGCATTTTCTAGATGTAAAATCATTCCAGATTCTTAATATCTAGTAAAAATAGGGACAGGCCTAGAACAAATTAGTTATTCAAACAAAGTTCCTTGTACCACTGAAGTCCAGGAAAAAAGTCTGTTAATCATATCTCAAATCTACATGAATTGCCTGCGGATTTCTTGTAGAAATGTTTGTCTTTTCAAAAGAAATAAACATTAAAAAAAACCCAGTAAAATTTGACGAAAAGTAAGTACAATCAAAAAGAGGTAACAGAGTTATTCTTTTGATCGGCTTACTCCTCAGTGTGCAGCTGATATTGTCTGAAAGCGATAAGCAGATAATCCTATTACAATTGTCTAGTGTCCCGAGGGAACCCTGCTAATTAGACATGAAAATAGATAATTACAGGTCAATGTGCATGCTATTTAAAAATATTGTAGGGAACAAATCATGTTTTTATATTCAGGAAAAGGAATGTCAGACAACAATATCTGTACGTTCCATTAGAGGAAATTTTCTTTTAGAAAGTCGGCATAGAAATAAATGTTTTCTTTTGGTAATATTTCAGTAAATTTGTGATCATAAAACCATTTCTATTTCAGAAAATCTATATACTTAATTAATTTGAATTCAGTTTTATTTCTAAGCTTAATTAAATCTATTTTAAATTAAATTGTCACAAACGTATTTCTATCGTTTATTACTCCACTAGAAATAATAAAGTCATGTTTCCTTTTATTTAGAATAAAATTAACATTCTATTTGAAAGAATTATCAGGTATGTACTTATTTATGAGCGACACTATATACTTTTGCTTATCAGAGAGATAATAATACACATGGTAAATATTATGGATTTTGTAGATTTATTAGATATTCCTTTAAGTTTGTTAATTAACAGTAAATAAACTATAACAGATAAGTTGTAAAACGATTTCTATTTAATCGGTGAACATTTTGGCTTCAAAAATCTATCTTAAATAAACTAGATTAATTTATTCAAATTATTCATATAATTTTTTCCAAGCTATTAAGATCAAAATATGGAATAATCCAATTTTAAGGAAAAAAAAATAATTTTCTTGCAATTTGCAAGTCTAAACAAAACATCAGTATAAGCTTGGATATGCCATTAAAAGACAGTTCTTGAATACTATAAGAAGGAATGCCTAATAAAGGAAACCTAAGAACTGTTGATTGAAATAATGGAAATGATCATAAAACTCATCTAACAAGGCAATTTACAGTTGATTGTGGCGAAAGATGTTGACTGTCTAAGTTTTGGTGTAAATATTACAGAAATGATGGGTTGAAAAAAGGAAAACACACTGCTTGACCAGGAAACACGCCTAAACGTTTTGATAGAAAATATAAAACAATATTTCCTTAAAAATATACCACAAAAAGTGAAAAACAAATTGTTCAAAACAGGTTTCAATGTTTGTGATATAAGTGAAAGAAAAAAGATGAATGAAATCGGATGTACATATAGAAAAACCAAATGAAAGCCAGCACTAACGCTCCTGCGTGCGTGCACACACATACACACGCGTGCGTGCGTGCGTGCGCTCACCGAGAAAAATAATACTCAAGATTAAGTAGGCTAAAGAGAAACACTCATGACGAGTTTGACAATTACATGATAAAGAAACTTCATTTGTCTAGACCAAGATGCTGGAACTTTTGTCTGTTGTTGTTCAAATAGAACCTATAAAAATGAAGAAAAAAAAAAGGACCATGCAAGACGGCAATCATTATCTGATCCATTCATGCACATTAAAATCCTGATTTATTTTCTCAGTCCGTGGATTGAAAATTGATTTGGGGTTGATGAAATCATTTTTCAGGAGGGTAATGCATCGTGTCGCAGTGTAAAAGGGACTTTTGCCAGAAATCACAAAAAATATGACGTTGAGTCAAAGAATATATAAGGTATTTGACTTTACAGATGTCCTGAAACGACTTAACAAAGAAGATTTAGTAAAGACATCTTTGATCAAAATTCAATGTTCTTTATAACTTACAATAAAGATAATAAAATTTGTGGGTGGCAATAGTGTGGTCAATCTTCTACTTAACTAATTTTCAAATTTTTTTCACAGTGATAATACAATTTTTAGATAACATAAGAATATAGATGCTATAGATTTTGATGGGTGATATCATTCGGTTTTCGAATTCACTTCAAATTGGAGGAAAGAAAAGGCTGATTTACAAGACACATTAGAACATCAAAATAATCTCCTTGTGTCAGACTTATGTATGCTTAGTAAATTTCTATTCCAATAAGTTAATGTAGTTCTAATTTGATAAATTTACATATACAAATCCATGTAACTTATTCTTTTTATTCTAAGAAGTTTCTTTACTGTACGTCAATATGAAATCATTTATATTGAAATATGTGGAGATAGAGGAAAAACAAAATTCTTTGCACATATCGTAGAATCTGTGCCCTTCTTGATGTGTTTGAATGTACGAGCAAATATACTTGTGTGCATTTTTGTATCTGTGATGTATATATATATATATATATATATAGAGAGAGAGAGAGAATAGTGGTAAAAGTTTTTAGTCGAGAGTTTGGAAAGCTCGCGGGAAATTACGAGAGTGCCTTTTGTTTTCATTAAGAGAATTATGTCTATTTCTCAAAGTAACGCGACTTGACTGATCTTTATTCACGTGATATGAATTAGAGAACTGGTTTCTCAGAGAATGCAATATATATATATATATATATATATATATATATATATATATATATATATATGGCTTGGCTTGGCGAATAAATATTTAATGATGTTTTTCCACAACTTTTGCTGGTCCTTCAATGGCTAGCGAGAGTCGCTAGGGTAGAGATAGATATTTTTTTGCGGCAGCCACTGAAGAAGGTACGCGTCTTTTTCAAGATAGCTTCAGTGCTTGTGACACTGGCTAACAAGAGAACAATCGATTAGTGATAAAGTCAAACAAGTGCATGTTTTAAATGATGTGGATGCTTCACGTTCCTGAAGCCAAAGACGATACTTTTCCTGACCTGGATTCACCAACAATTCAGGAGTGTAGGTAGCATGATGGATTTTAAATCTTGCTTTTTGCGTCCCCTGACGTATTTATTCTACCTAACACTGTTAAGCAGTTCGTGTAACGTGTCGGAGTATTGATGAAATGGATCTCATAGCACAATAAGTCACTTGGATTTTGGACAAGAATCTGCTTTATTCTCTTAGTGAAGTAATTTAAGGATATTGTTCAAATAAAAATCTCGCCATGGGGGTGGCTGTTTTTTTTTTTTTATATTTTTTGGGGGGGTTTTGATTTTTTCTTTTTTGGTGGAGGGGTGGGTTTCATTTACGCAAACGTTAATAAGTAATCATACTTAGAAGAGAGAGGTTGGCTAGTTGAAACAATTTTCAAAGAACGCCTATTTTTCAAATATGTTATAAATAGGCGTAGGACAAATAATTATTTTTAAAGACACTCGCTTTCTACAAATTCAACTAAAATAATTATTCAAAGATTTTAAGAGATCACTGGAAATTTTAGTCTACAACATGTTCCTAAATACCCCACTCTCAGGTAAGTTGGAACATTCTATAGAGTACGAAGGAACAAGTAAGAGATAGGGAATAACTATTATAATCAAGAATTACGTTTCCATAAGGAATTGTTTTTATTTTGAATGAATTTTATTTTGAAGAAGCCTCAACTAGGCTTACCGATTAATATTATAAATCTGAAATAAATAGGGCTGCTTTTTACGTTAATCATCATTGTTTTAATCTGGTTTATGAGCTGAGAAATAAATTTGTTTCGACTGAAAATACTTCATCCCATCATTTTTGAATCCGATGACACTGGTTCACTACCAGTTCTTGAAGTTTGTGAAATAACTCCTGTGAAACTTGTGAAATATTTTTATGCAGCGGAAACTGCAATGCTTACTGGACGATATGTCATACTAGAAGAGAAATATTCTTCATCGCGGAAGATATTTCTTTCAAGAGAATAAATTCCATTTACCAGAAAAAACAAACTGGTTGTTGTTATGAATCGTGACCCGATGAAGAGCTTTACATACAATTCGAGAAATGTCATAAATTGTCATAGTTTTCCCCTTATTTTCTTTCCTACGTGCGTTCACAGCAGTGTTATAATGGCACTTGAACATACCAAAATAAACCATCAAGAAGATACCTCTTGAGTGAGTAGTGAGGAGAAACCGACATGATTAGGATACGATTTTGGGAGACATAGTCAATGATTTTTTTATCGAAACGAATTTGTGATTGTAAAAAATAAGTGTATATTTTCTCTAGAGTCCAAAAATTGCTGCTTTCATCATTTCTGAGGGACGTGTTCAATAATGTAACTTTTTGGGGCACCAGGAAATGAGTGGATCAAAATGTCTTGGTGTGTCAGGGGTAAATAGTCATGTTAGCGTGAACATAAAGGGATAGCTTAGTTGAATGGTTATAACTAGTCCCTCTTGAACAATCCAAACTAACACCAGGTACTCAGATCAACAGAGGAATTTGCGCAAAAATACCATACCATTTCTATTAGTTACAATCAAACAGTTTATTCTTGCCAAATCGACTGAGGTTGTAGAATACACCGATTACTTCTCTGCAGAGGGGTGAGACTCCCTCACGGAGGGTCCAGGACATGACACTAAGCAACCTGACGATGAAGTTCCAATAATGATGGATCTTTGGGGAATGCGGAATACTCCTTCATTGACATCGCTGGCCAGGAGAGGTTATATCCGATAGGGTTCTATCTATGGGTCAAATAGAACTACAATGTGTACTTATCCTCTAATGAATGGTTTGAAGAACTGTTTCTATATAAAGTGGATTTGGCATTAATAACCTTCAATGGTTGATGTGCCATAAAACTAAACAAAACCAAACAAAACAAAACCTAAACAATTAATTCAAAAACGTTTTTGCCTACATTATTTACTGTGAAAAATGAATACTTTTAACAAGGAAGAAATTTTTCTCATGACGAGAGAACTACAGAATTTTTTTTCTGTGAAAGTAAAACTTCTGCACCGAGCTAATATGTTCTAATTCATCCTAGTCGGCTGAGACTGTAGAATACGGCGACTGTATCTCTGCGACTGCATCTCTGCAATGCGCATCCTCGATTTACTTGATTTTCACAACTATCTGATGGTAAGGCTCCAGTTCAAGAGCACTGGGGAATGTGGAGGACCCCTTCATTGCCATGACTCCCTAGTCTGCTCTGACGCCCATTGAGAGTAACTAATTGGGTCCCATCTATGGATCAAATAGAACTAAGAATTTGTGCACAAAAGTCACTGATGTCAAATTGTAAGTGTTTAATAACGATGCTTGAAACCATTGATCAGTGTGAAAAAAAGTGAATTATTGGTATAACGGCAATTCTTAAGAAACATTTAATAGTACGGAAATGAATGAATTGTGTTGAATGGGATTATTAGTGTTAGATAGCATTAATTAAAACCATTTTACTGATTGCACACAAATGAGCTCTACCTCAATCAAAAATGTTACAGTTCAACTTAGTTTACAAATAATAGATATTCATATATTTAAAAGCATTTGCCATTAAATAACCAATGGGAGTTGATATGCAATAAAATCCAATCAACCAACTTAACAAACAGCTATCTCATTTCAGCAAAACTCCACCGTTACAACTAATTCAACCATTCAGCGACGAGGAACCATTACCAGCGAAGTAAATTTTAAACGGTTATGAATCACAATTACTATTGCTTATATATATATATATATATATATATATATATATATATATATATATATATATATATATATATATATATATATAACACTATATATATATATATATAACACTATATATATATATATAACCGGCTCATTGGCCCAGTGGGTTGAGTTTTCTCCAATGATCTGGGAGACCTGGGTACAATCCCAGGTCGAGCCATACCAAATACTTTAAAAATGGTACTTGCTACCTCCTTGTTTAACACTCAGTAATATAAGGTACGTATCAAGGGTAAAGTGGACCAATCCAAGGAAAGGAGTAGCGCCCTCCCCTATACCACGGTGTAGTAATTATTGAAAAGGGAGTCTTCTGGTCGAACTCTACTTCGGTCGCCAACTTTGACTTTTATATATATATATATATATGTTTTCTTTTTCTTGAAAGGAAAAAGTAAATATTTCCAAAAGAATAGGCCCACAATGAGATTTGTAATTTTCTTGAATTATTCATTTCCTTCTGACATACGGGTGTATTTCCAGCTTATCGGTTTCGTCATATTTTCTCTGACAAAAGCAATGAGCTTGAAACATAACTGAATATAAGAACGAAATTAATTATTCTAAAAAGATACATATCTCTTATTGGACCTATTCATTCTGATATATATATATATATATATATATATATATATATATATATATATATATATATATATATATATATATATAAAGAGAGAGAGAAAGAGAGTGGTAAAATATGCCAATGATATATTATGTATATTTCCAGTTTGTCTATAAAATGTCACTGACTAATATTGTAGGTAAATACTGATTTATTGTTGGGCTCATGCTGTTTAAATTTGTCGATATATTAATTTTTTTGAAATAATATCTCTATGTCTTAACGCGATTAAGCCTGTATGAGTATCTGTGCTTTTAACTTCATTGAAAATAAATATCAATAAACTGACAAACAGAACTCTTCTTATGAGGGCACTCAATGATTTTTCCATGAAAATGCACTGGCAATTACTGCTACCAACAGAACATGTTTTGGTTTTACTATAAAAATGCATTTACTTGATTTTCACTTTAAAAATGCATTAAAATGATTTTTCTATAAAATGCACAAGTGCTGAGTACCCGTGACGTAATGGCTAATGTACCGGCGTGTAGCCTCGAAGTATGCAAGCTCAAACCTCTGTCATGCTATTGCACTCACTTTCGGACTAATATCCTGGGGTAAAGGTATAAACCCACTTGCTGCCAGGGCTAGGAGTTAAATAGAATCATGGCAAATATTTTACAAGGATGACTAAAGCATCAAATAACCCACGAAAGTTGAGATGCCAATAAACAGAGAGAAAACCAAAATACACAGGAAATGATTCAGCCATTTAGATATACCCCAAATGATTTATCTATAAAGATATACTGAACATGATTTTTACAAAAAAAATGCATTGGAAATAATTTTTCCATAAAAATGCAATAAAAATGCCTCGAACATGATTGTTTAATTATAAAAGATTTTTGGAAATTATTTTCAACATTGAACGCATTGAAAATATTTTTCACTAGAAAATGCATTGCAAATATTTTTTCTATTTTCAATTTTGATGTGCTACAAATTATTTCGCTATAAAATGCATTAAAATTATTTTGCAATAAAATACATGTACAATTATTTTTACCATGAAAATACATTTGTAACATATTGACCACCGAGCCGGCCGAGCTGTCAAATAAGAAATGCACCTATGTAAATAATAGGTGAATCCGGTCGAAGATATCAGGAGATAACCTTGACTATAGACGGGTTGAGTTGGGTGCAGATGTGACGTCCACAAAAAGCAGGTGGATGTCAAACAATTATATAACCCAGTGCCACAGGAAGTTCGGGTCAGCTGGAGTCAGAGTTTTGGAGATAAAATGCCAGCGTGAGAACCAGCTCCAGACCGAGAGCTGGGCCATCAGGGCCCCCGGTTGAACAGCCCAGGAGAGCTGGTGGTCAATATGTTGCAGTATTTGTTCAGCCTCCAACTCACCTCTCACACATAACCCTTTCGTAACCCTTTCGTACCATTTTGAATAAAGTGTGAGAGGTATATTTTTCTAAAGAACTGTGTTTCGTCCGTCATTATTATGTTGACTATGTTTCTACATGCATATGAGTATGTTACATATTGATATGTTTTTTTTATTTTAAAAGTACATTACAAATTAATTTTTTCTTTAAAAATGTATTGCAAATAATTTTTTTAAACACTTTGAAAATATGTTAAAAAAGAATTGATTACAAATGATTTCACGATGGAAAGTAGCTGTAAGTAATTCATAATAAAAAATAAAATGAAACCTGGCAAGAATTAAATAGAAATGAGTTATCTAATTAAAGAAAAGATAAAACTCGGACAAAATTCGGAATATAACATGCATGCAAAACTATCAAAACGTTTTAACTAAGCAAAAAGAATATGAAAATTTGAAAGTAAATGAAAAATTGAAACATGAAAATAAAGTGTTAAAACAATTTAATATATTTGTAAACCATTATTCAAATACGTTAAATGAAAACTAAAATCCACTAAAATATTAGTAAAAAAATGATAAGACAGGTGATTTAAAGAAGACACCATTTAAAACAGCAGGTCTACTAATAGGAATTTTTCAATCTATCTATTCTATGGAGAAGTTTCGTCCACTCAAGGAAAATTGTTATGAGAGTACCAAAGAATTATAGTGAAACTAAAACTAGAAAGTAAAGATCTGAAACTATAATTATTCATATTAGGTGCTTATAAAAACATGGGACCTGATGAAATACGTCCAAAAATATTAAATTATCAGCAAATGAAAACTTTATCAGTTCAATAAGTACATATTTGGAGAATTATATTGAATATGAAATGATTCAATATTTTTGGAAAATATCATTTTTAATAGCACTGCATCAAAAAAGTTTGATACTATAAAAATATTTACTGATCAGTTTCAGTGATATCAATTTTGTTTATAGTTTTTGAAAATTCAATTAGTTATCACAAAATGAATTTTCTTGGGAAAGATGAAAATTGTAATCAACATGGTTTCATCAATGATAAATTAACATTACCTTGCTTTTGGGAGGGGGTATTTTATGGAAGAAGATAATGCTGATATAATATATTTGGATTATAGCAAGGTATTTCGTGTTGTATCTTATTAGCGTTTACTTGTGAAAATAAAAGTCTTAGACATTTAAAAAAAAATTGTAAGATGTTTCTGATAGAACTACAAATTTTTGACAAATTTTCTAAAATGCAGAATATACCCACCGGGGTTCCTAAGGGTTCAGTACTAGGATAATTGCTTTTTTATGCCTAATAAATGATTTACCTGATTATATAAGGTCTGGGTATTTCTGAGTAGATACCCTGAAAAATTATTAAATCAGCTATATTAATTAATAGCTAGATGTAGACATAGGAATAAATTTAACTATATAAACTATAGACAAATTATCATAGATAATTTTATTAACCAAAACATAGGATTAATTTGAAATTTGTGGTGAAATGAATAAAATTAAATAAAATAAAAAGATGAGAAGACATCATGGGAAGGTACCCCACAAAAACAATTACCGACGCCGACTACGCCGATGACATGGCGATACTGGCAAATACACCCGACCAAGCCGAAAAACTACTGCATAGTTTGGAACGAGCAGCCGCAGGTTAATGCACACAAAACGGAATATATGTGCTATAATCAAACGGGGAACATCTCCACTCTAGAAGGAACCCCTCTTAAACTAGTAGACAAATTCACTTACCTAGGAAGCAGCGTCGAATCAACCGAAAAGGACATCGAAACGAGGTTAACGAAAGTATGGACAGCTATAAATAGGCTATCGATTATATGGAAATCAGACCTAACCGATAAAACGAAACGCAGTTTCTTCCAGGCAGCGGTCACATCGATACTACTATATGGCTGCACTACATGGCGGCAACACCACAAAAGACACCAACTGTACGGCCACCTGCCCCCTATCACGAAAACTTTTCAAGTGAGACGAGCCAGAAATGCAGGACACTGCTGGAGAAGCAGGGACGAACTCATAAGTGATGTACTCCTATGAACCCCCACACATGGCCATGCAAAAGCAGGACGATAAGCACGAACATACATTCAGCAGCTATGTGAGGATACGGGATTTTGTCCTAAGACCTACCTAGGGCGATGAACGATAGGGAGGAGTGGCGAGAGAGGGTCAGGGATATCTGTGCTACCAGCACGACATGATGATGATGATGATTACTGTATCCTTACGTAAGGTCATTTAGGAATGTTGTCCTTCCCAAAATTATTATTAAATCTGGAGTTTTAAGTTGAAATGTATTTAGAATTTAAAAATCAAATTTAATTTACTATAATTCTAACCGGTATTAAAAACTAAAAACCGGAAGTGGACGAAATGGGGAGGAAACTCTTCACCCATCTCCTACCCCTTCCCCTTCCTTTCTGTGTCTATTCTGAATTATTTTATCTAATATATCGGAAAAAGTCCTGCTATTTTTGGTGTTATTGATTTATATCAATACCCATAACTGGATAGAAATAAATTTATAATCCTAATGTGACCGGTTTTTTGCTTTTCTTAAAGAAATTATTGCTCTGTGATGTCTGTTACATTGAGCTCTTTACCAGGAAAATTTAAATGTTCATAGTTGAATGATTTTTTCGTCCGGTTTAACTGGACTGAATAATATATATATATATATATATATATATATATATATATATATATATATATATATATTGTCATCCACAGAGATACTGTTTCGTTCTATGAGAACTCTTCAGTGTGGCTAGACACGTAGGACGCTCGAAGCCGGGATCGAAACCCATCCAACTTTACGTTAGACAAAGTCTCAGACCGCTCCGCCACCTTGCGTACCACGTTTGGCTAAGGGAATTTTTATTATGTAGTAACAGCAGGAGCCGTTTGTTTACATTTTATACCCTATCGGCTACCAGAGTGCTCAATTCTTTCGAAGAGCATTGCATTATCGAGCGGGGGCCGAAAATTCCTTCCCCAGAGTGCTGAATATATATATACTTTGCAAAGATTCTTTTTTAAGGTTGATGTGAGAAGATAGTGAAAAGAAGGCATGGAGGCATTACAAACGAATAATAGTCAGAAAAAGAAACGATTACAGATTATTAATATAAATATCTTCTAGATTGCTGTCTAGTATTCACATATATAAATTATGAAATGAAAACAATGTCGCTAAAAAATAGATGTCAATGCCTTCTAAAAGTTTTGATATTAAATAGCCTCAATGTATATCCAACTGAGAAAAATTGTGATTGAGTATCATGTTATTTGTATGCATAGATATTGTTCGCGTCTGGCAAAGGTAGAAAGAAAATTACAAACGAACAGAAGATGCGTCGATAAATTCTATAATGTTATAGAGGGTAGATGCAAGACGTATTCAATGATGTAGTAATAGACTGATCGTTTGGACATTGAGTATTACAGAATATATGCAATGAACGACAATATATATATATATATAATAAAACGAAATAAGATGAATTAAGACACTCACGACTTGGAATTTCAATTCATGATACTCACTTGCATTTTCTATGTAAATAACTATATTTCACTGATTTTGACCGTTTTAACTATACATTCTAGTTATATATATATATATATATATATATATATATATATATATATATATATATATAATTTAGCTGACCTTAGTCGAGGCCTTCCCGAATGCTCCCTTTTAAATAACTATGGCATCGAGGTTTAGGAGAGGGCGCTATTACTTTTCTTGGATTGCTCCATTTGCCATTGGTCCGTACTTTATAATGGTGTGTTAAGCAAGGAGGTATCATGTACCATTTTTGAGTCTTTGGTATAACTCGACCTAGGATAAGACCCTGGCCTCTCTCTCTCTCTCTCTATATATATATATATATATATATATATATATATATATATATCTGTGTGTGTGTGTGTGTGTGTGTGTGTGTGTGTGTTGTGGCAATTGCAAGTTTTACTAAGAAGCAACGTGCACATTAATTACCATTAAAAAATTATTTAGGACAAGATTAAATTTCCTTATTCATATGTATTAGAATTTATTTATTTTTGTTGAATCAAAACGTTATCAAAGGAAACTTAATCGAATGTACACCTTTTGTGATGCATTATATTTCCACAACAGATTATCTCTTTTCAAGAGTTACAGACTTTTCCCGTGGAAATAAGTAGTAAATATGAATAACGTCTATATTCTGCAAGTATTAAGAGACAACAATTTTGTCATTTCTTTCGTTGCGTTAAATTTTATGGAGACTAACTTAACATGAGGGCAAACTTTCTTTCACTTACAAACCCAGAATGGTTGCAACTGTTAGAGACACGTCTAATTCTTGAAATCATAAAACTGTGTAGAAATTATTAGTATACCTCTAGAATAGTTGAAACCATAAAATTGTTTGGAATAATTAAAACCATGAAGACGAGTTTGATTTGGAAGATTTAATTGTTACCATATAATTATGCGTGAAATATTTTCATTAAGAATTATAATTTCAGTTATAATTATTCACAACAAATTATTAGTCACTGGAAATCATAAAACTGCCTAAAAGAAGACTGACTGCAGCATTACGTAAGCCAAAAAGGCTTAGCATGCAATAAAATCAACCAAAAAAACCTATTTATTGTCCCCAATAAATAGAGCAGACAGAGAAAAGGCTATAAAAAATGAAATTTTAAGAGACTCGTCGAATTAAATAGTGACAATGTTATTTTTTGTAAGAATTAAGTATATCATAAATAGATTGAATCTATATATATATATATATATATATATATATATATATATATATATATTAAAATGCAAATATCATTACAGATTCAGACAAAGTAAATGATCTAGCGTTTCCTGCAAATCCACCTGCTCAAGCATGACTGTTGCATAACCTGGAGCAAGCAGCAAAAGGAATATGACTCTACATTATTTCTGATTAGACTGAGTCAATGTATTTTAAACATTAAATGGCAAGCCTCTGAAATTAGTAGACCATTTCACACACTTTAGTAACAATATCTTATCTATAGAAATAATATACGAACAGGAAATGTGTGGAAGTTTTTGACTGCTCATCGATCATATAGAAATCTAAACTGTCTGATGAACTAAAACGGGAAGTTCAAGCTTTAACCATGTCAGTATTATTGCATGGTTGCACTACCTGGAAGTTAAGTAGACGTTCATTGAAAAAGCTAGATGCGAACTACACAAGCATGCTGAGTACTATTCTGAATTTATTCCGGAAACAACACACACAAAGCTGCAGTTAAACGGCGAGTTACCTCCTGCGACATAAATTATTCTCCGAAGAGATGCTGAACTCTGTTAGTGAAGCAAGGAAAAACTCATAAGTGACTATATTTTATAGACTCCTACACATGGCCACACCAGTACTGGCAGACATGAAGAGATTCAAATGCATCAACTCTGTGTAAACACCAGACCAGAGTGATGACCGATAGCCTCAGAGGGGGAAGTCCAGGAAATCTCTGCCACTTGCATGATTTGAATATATATATATATATATATATATATATATATATATATATAAATATATAGCTAGATAGATAGATAGATAGATGAATAGAAGTGTGGGCGCGTGAGCGTGAGCATGAGGCAGTGTGTGTGTGTGTGTGTGTATGTGTGTGAGTGTGTGTGTGTGTGTGCTTTTATATCTATCTCAATTCATTCCTATTAAGCTATTTCGTGTAAACATCTCGTGAAGTCTCACATCATCTTCCTCTCCATTTGCGACAGCTTCTTCCAAATATGATGGACACCATGCTACTCTAATATAATTAGATTCTTAAATCAAAACCGATCGGAATGTGTTTATTATTTTATATATTTGCGTAGAATACAACTTTTCTTAGCATAGACAGTTATATATCAGTATTTATTTATACACATGTTCCTCATGAGAGACAAAATTTAGAAAGTCAGGTGGGTATTTCAGTGTGTGCTTGTGCGTCTGTGTCTTTGTCTGTGTTTTGAATAAATAAGTAATCAGTGTAGACAAGTGGTGCATCGCAAGAACAATTTTCATTGGCTAAAAAGAAATTTACAAGGAAAAAAAAAAGAAAGAATGAATAAGAAAGAAAGAAAGAATGAATGAGACATCGAGACGCAATATTCTGACTTTCGAGGCGAGACAATAAAAAAATAAAATTATGTCTTTATTTATTGAATAAGCGAATTACCTTATGCCGAGGTGAAAATTTCCAACGGCCTGATTACATTGTGACGCCCGCTTCGGGGCGTCAATGAGTTTGGTAATGACATTTGATCAAAAACAAATCAGAGACTGTATACAGATTCGGTCTCCGACCCACACAAATACGGACATAGACTTCTAAAGTGTGTACACAGCTATGCTATATTAACGTAAAAAATAACGTAACTAAAATAATAGCACCTTAATCCCATTTATAGTACATCTTGTGATTTTGCATACATATCCAGAAGAACGGTTATCGTCGTAAGAATTAGAATCAGAGACTGGAGTTCAAATCTTGGACTAGGCCGTTTGAATTTCGCTTCGCATTAATAGCTATAAAAACACATATATAATCTCTTATCCTCTTCCCAACAATAGTTAGCTTATTATGCCGAAGGTTTCTTTAGCTTTGGTAAGGCAACCCGCCTAAAAGAAGAAAAACTTTTAATTCAAAACAGCTTTAATCTATTTAAAATTGAAATAAACTATATTCAGAGAGACTCAGTAAATGCATACCGATTAAAATAAACAGGGGAAACTGTCTTTCTGATACGAAAAATTCAAGTTGCAGAAATCTCTTTCCTCAATAATGAAATATAGAATGAATTTTGTCGAAGACTATAATCAGAAATACCGAGAGCGTTCTTATTTAGAGAAAAGAAAAGTGAGTCAATATGCATAGATTTATGCTTATACCAAAACCTCTGTATGAGCAGATAGTGACACAATTTTTTTTTTAGCGGAGTTTACAAGGTCCGATTCCAGCGTTTTTCTTCAACAAGAACGGTTGCCATGTCAAGGTTAAAGAGTACAGTTTGCCCTACTATTTACCCATTAATGGATGTGTGCATTTTGCAAGGGTATTAGCACTTTGGGAAATGCAAACAGCCTCGTCTAGTGTTTGAATAAAAGTCCTAGATGACTGTCTTTCACAATGTAATTTACCAAATTGGTCTTTATCTGTACATTATCCATTTTAGAACAAAATCTCTCTCCTCGAAAGAGCTCACTGAGTGAATATTTATATATATATATATATATATATGTGTGTGTGTGTGTGTGTGTGTGAGAGAGAGAGAGAGAGTGAAAGAGAGAGAGAGAGAAAGAAAGAGAGAGCCTTTTTCATAAAAAGAGGCTGAGATGGACACATAAGCAATCAGGTTAACAGTTGAGAAGAGACAAGGATACAATTATATTCTTACCATAAGTTTAAAAACTATAAGTTGAGATTAAGTAACAGTACATTTCTTCTAATCGTTAATACGTTTTAATGGCTTCTTTCGTACCCTCTTTTCGTCTGATCACTTTAGTTAATTATTCCTCTAATTTTACACAGTTTCTTCCCTTGTGTTTTTCGACACGTTTCTTACTAAGCCAGTGAATAAAGGCACGGCTATGAACATAATATTCAGTATGTTTTTTCAGTTCTCATCCTAAATCCTGGTATATTTTCAATTATTTAAAAAATTGTTTTGGTTTCATCCTATTGTACGTTGATACACCTTCGTCCAATTAATGTCAGATCGTGGTTGGTGGCCTCCACTGGAGAATGAATGACTGGAAATCTTTTCAGTTCTTCAAGAGAGATCATCATCATTAGTATCATAATAATCAATTCGGGCCAACAGACAATTCCTGGCAATATGTCCATTTCGGCCTTTGCTCTTTTTAAGTACTTTAGATCGTATCCGGTGTCCGTATATTATTGTTGATTGTACGAGGTGCATAAGATATGTTTCCAGCCTTTTTTCGTATGGACACTTTTATTCATAGTACACACATGAAACTCCAGTCCCCTTCAAAGTAACCTCCTCCGACTGCAATGCACGTGTTGTACCGTTCCACATCTCTCATCATCCCTCACAGACTCCCTGCCTTCCTTGAATCTCCAATGTGTATAAAGAACTTGGCTTTAAATAACCATCAAGGGTGATATGTGATTAAACCAAATAACTGATAACCATGTAATTGTATGCAAAAATGAGCACTGGCTCGTTTTAAATACCTACAGCCTGTTTTCTTACGAATCGTATGTGCATAATCAGAATTTGGCCTTAAATATCCCACAAGTGTTGATATGCCGAAAACAACCAAGCCAAACCAAACCAAAAACCATGATTTAAAGATCCAATATATATATATATATATATATATATATATATATATATATATATATATATATATATATATATATGTATTGGCTCAGTCGGCTGGAGCTGAAGAATACACCGACTGGATTCCTGTAGTGGGGTAAGACTCCCCCGACGAATGTCTTGGATTTGACACTAAACAATCTGATGGCGGGGCTCCAGTAAAATTAGAACTTTTGGGAATGTGGAATATCCATTTATTGCCATCGATTTCAGGTCCTCTCTGACCCAGAGTGGTAGTACACGAGTGGGTCATCTCCATGGGCCAGATAGAACCAGACTGTGGTACTTATGCTAAACTGAATAGAACTGTTTATATGGATATAAATGGATTCAGCATTAAATAACCTACAATGATTGATATGCCATAAAACCAAGCCAAACCAAATCAATATATATATATATATATATATATATATATAGCATGTACTTCACAGAAAACCTCTCACGCATTATTCAAAACATGATTAAAATATCTCCTATGTGGTTTTGTCTTCATTATTAAAAAGAACTTAGCCTAAAGTATCGTTTATAAAAAGAAAAATAAACTTTGATTATAGCGTCGACTTTGATCGTTTTAAAATCAGTGTTTACATGTGTGAACCGTACATCAATCATTACGCTGTCTTTGATGCCTGTCGACAGACAATTTTTCAAAAAAATCAAATTTTTAATCTCTAATTAAAAATCCACTAAAAATAAAGTTTTCGTCTGATAGAATTTATTTAAGCAGAAATAGTTAATTTCGGGAAAACTTCACTGAACTGTGAAAACAATTTCCTTGCTTTTTGCATTAAATACAATAAAAATACCGTTTTTAACAGCAGGGGATCTTCTATCTACTGACGCGATTGAAAATTCAAAGTCGTTCAGATGCAATATTTTTTAAAAATTAATATGTATCAAAAACATATTCGATTTTTAAAAAAATATTTACTTCAAAGCTTACGCATATAAAGGCTATCCATTATTATTATTATTATTATTATTATTATTATTATATGAGTTTTTCACTCCTTCGTTAGCTGGTGAACTTCTACTTGAGTCTGAGTAAAAGCAAATCTTCTCAGGACTGCGTGATGTTTCTCAATATTCTAGTCAATCTAAAAAAAATGCCGTAAAGGACATACCCTCGAATCTTCCAGTGATTTCCATTTTCTCCAATCCTTTCTACAAATCATTGTAAGCCGTTCTAAGTACGTCAGTTACAATTCCTATTACCATCACCCTCGCGTTCCACAGCTTTTAAGTTCTCTGGCGAGGTCCAAGTATTTGTTGTTCTTTTTGCGTACTTTTCCTTTCTCTCTGGGCCCCGCTACTACGGCAAAAACCCGAGATGGTAAGTTCGTTTTTTGAATAGTGACCAGAATTAGGTTTCTTCGAAGTAACCACCTCCAGCTGCAATGCACTTGTTTTATCGTTCCAACAACTTCTGGAAGATCCCATGGAAGTCATCTAGTGTCAGTGTGTCAATGACCTTCATTACAGCCTCTTTCATCTCCTCACTTGTCTCATAACGACAGCCTCCGAGCTTAGGGAAAAGTCACATAGAGCAAGGTCTGGATTATAGGGAGGCTGAGGAACTGTCTTGATGCCCATCTTGCTCCAGTAGTCTGTGACAAGGATGGAATTGTGGACTGATGCATTGTCCTGGTGGAAATGCCACTGACCCGATTTGAAAAGTGCGAGCTTTTTCCGACGGAATCTCTTCCTGAACTACCTTAAAACCTCAACATGGTAACCCTAGCCCTAAACCTTTGGCCAATCAACTCTGGTGTATTAACTTCCTTATTCATCCCACACCTCTGATTATCCCTCACAGACTGCCTGCCTTCCTTGAATATCTTATGCCACTCAAAAACTGATGCTCAATTCATGCAAGACTGTCGAAAAGCAGTCTGAAGCATTCCATACGTTTCTGTGGCATTTTTTCCAAGTTGAAATCAGAATTTTATTGCATATCGTTCTTCTAAAGTGTAAGATTTCATTTTTGAAATTTACCAGAGTAGGGTTTATTCCAATAGCTGCTGTGGCTGTTGATTTGAGCCTGAAATCATAAAAAACTGTTCAGCCATCTAATGTATTGCAATAACTTACTGAATTTTCAAGAGTCGACGACAAATTGAAATGCCTGTACAAAAAAGTCAGGAAACTTATTGAATCTGCCATGTATATAATTGTACTTAGCAACATGAAACCCCTCAACATGGCCTGGATTAGGTGATCTGTTTTTTTTCTCAAAATTCCAAATAATTCTAGGCGTCTCTTTTTCTTGGACTGATTCTGGTTTGTGCTCATATTTTTTAGTTTGGCTAAATTTTAATCTTTTTCACATTTTCCATTGGATCTAATTTCCTACCCAGTTGGGCCAACTCTTGCTCCTTTTTTGTGCAAGTTTACTGCATTTGCTTATTTGATTAACTGTTTCATCTTTTGTACTCATAACCTGTACTCTTAATTCGGTTAAGTATTATCATTTTTCGCTTTTATATAATTTTCCTTAATGGCGTTTTTTTATGCTGCTTTTCTTGATACATAGAGTCTAAATTATCTCTCAAATACACTGTATAGAGTCATCAGTTTTCTTATCCTTTCGTTCATTTTTCCGAGTTCCTCCTTATTCATTTTAAGAATTATCCCGAGTAACTTAACTTGTGCTTACCCCTTTTAATGGGATTTCTGCTACAGTGAGAGGTTTAGAAAAGTTTTTGCCATTCTTGTGAGGTACTCTTTTTTTATTTATTTTAATTTCATCGGTTTTTTTTATTTTTTCCTTTTTATTACTAAGTATTTGCAGAATTCCTTTTCTTCAAATGTTCTCATGCTTTGCTGATGTAACAGTTCTATTCCTTACATTGACCCTCTTTTCTTTCTTTTTATCAAAAGCATGACATATTTTTGTACCCAAAATTCGACTCCTATATCGGGCTGCGTTTTCTTTGGAATCAGATCAAAGTTCGTAGAATTTTTAAAATTTTTGGTAAATGTCTTGATATCTACATTTATATTATGGTCCATCTTTTCGTACGATTTTAAAAAATGTATCGTCCTCTGCGCACTTCCTAAATATATATTTGATTAGCATTCATAATTTAACAAATAGTAGAAGTGAGTCTCCTTGAACGATGGCACTTTGGATTTTTACCTTGGCTATGGTTTGTCCTACCGCTGATAATTCCACTTTGCAGTATTTTATAGCTTTCGAGAAGAGGCTGATGACTTGTTGGATATTTAGTACATTTTCAGACATTCTATTATCAAAGTTTGCAGGACCGTATCATTGGCCTTTTTATAGTCAATATATAACATAGCAACATTTTTACACCATATTTTAGCCTCCCTGTGTATATATTATGATCTACATATTGTAGGTTGTTAGTTCCTCTTGTTTTCCGGCGGCATCCTATTCATATAACCGGAAACAATTAGCGGCATAGAAGTAAACATGGTGAACTTAGTCCAGTGTGACCTTAAGGCTCCCTTTTCAATAGCTACCACAGCGAGGTATGGAAGAGGTCGCTAATCCATTCCCTGGATTGCTCCACTTTACCCATGATCCTTACCTTATAGTGATGAGTGTTAAGAAAGGCAGCATCAAGTATCTTTTTCTGAGTCTTAGGTATGGCTCTACTTGGGACTGAACCCCGGTCTCCCGGACCATTGGCGAACACTCAACTCATTAGGCCAGCTTATAAGGTAAGGTTCAAGAATAAAGTGGAGCAATCCAGGGAATGGAGTAGCGCCCTATCATACACATCGGTGTAGTAGCTATTGAAAATGGAGCCTTGGTGTTACCCTCGACTAAGGTCACCAACTCTCCTCGTTGCAAATAAGCAAGTAATATTCTGGTATTATCTATGCTTTTAAGATTTTGAAAATGATAGGTAGACACGTCATCAGTCAATAATTTTCAGGGATGGTTCCTTTTAGAGGTCTTCTTTGAAGAGTGTTATCTTGCCTTCATTATCCGTTCAGATATGCTTGCTTCCTCCATCTTTTCTTGACTCATAAAGTATGCCTATGTCATCACTCGGATGTAAAACCTAAAAATAGTCATTTATTTTATTGTTCTCTGGTCGATTTGTTGAATTACTTATTTCGTCTATTTCAAGAATTGTCACGATTATCTTCCAAGGGACATAACCCACTTGTTTGTCTTTTTGATAAGATTCTTTTAAAAGAGATTGGTTTTGAGCAGTTTTATTGTTTCCCTGAGGTATTTTGCTTTTTGTTTATCTTTCATCTCCATTTGATGGTCTCTGCTTCTTATATTCCCAAGCATTTGTACATTTCATTTTGACTGGTCGTTCTGATTCTTTTTTGATTTGGTAGTTCTATTCATTCCGTTATTTGTCTTTTCCCGCTTCTCCTTTGTAGCATGGTCCATTTTTTTCTTTGCCAAATTCTGTCGGTTCAATTAGTATATTCCAGATCATCAGTAGACACGTTACTGCTCTATATTTGTCGTAGGTGGTTCCTATTTGAGGGTCTTTTTGGATTAGAGAAGTCTTTCCTTTTGCCAATCAAATCGGGTGTATCTGTTTCTTCTTAGTATCTATTCATTTAAAGAGACAGTCTATGTAGGATGGCAGAGAATTTTTAAAATCAGAATCAATATATGCCATCATGACCTTGGATTTTCGAATTTAGTACTTTTTTCACTTTCTCTCTGAGAGTTCCCATCATCCTCATGGCCTTGTTTGAGTCTTCAAAATTGTTTCCACGTTATTTATCTATTCGACATTTCTGTTATGTTCTTTCCATTTCCATATTTTACTCCAAAATTATTTTGCTTTTTTGAGCTGTTCGTTATTGATATGTCCTCGATCATTTTCTTTCCCTTGTCTTAATATATCTTAAGTCTTCTGTCTTTCGCCAATATCTTCAAATATATCTCCTCAAGTTTTCGACTTGCCTGCTGTTTTGATTTTGTCTTTTAATCCCTTAAAAAGCTTCACTTGTAATTTCTTTTTCTGGGTTTTTAGGCTAATTTCCCTTCCAGATTTTTAATTTGGGTTCGTGTTCCTTTGAGGAACACCGATTTTATCAGGGACAAGTTATACTCCTGTATAAATCAGCTCGTTTAATCCTGTGATGTCCGTTGGGATATGTGATAAAAATTTGTATATCTTTTCAGTTTTTATCTTAAAAGTTTTCCAACCTTGGTTCCTGAGAGATAGTAATGCGGTGTTCTTTTCAGTCATGATTTCCTTTATTAGTTCTACATTTTTTGTCTTCTTGTATTAGGGTATATTCTGTGGTCTTAAGGTGTGTTCTGTTTCGGTTTCCATTATTTTGGGTTTCAATTCGGATAGAGGGTTCATGCTTTTCAGTATGTATCATTCTATTTTACTTGTTAAAGTCTTGTTGATATGTTTCCTTATCTATTCGTTGGTATATTTCTAGTATCTTAAGATTAGAAACCCAAACTTTTTGATAATCTTTCTAGCTTGATCAACAAGTTGTTTTTTTTACATTAAATCAAACACAACTTTCAATCATTCTTTTTCTATACCTTCTTTGTGTTGGGTTGCTCCCAAAATAACAGTAAAACGCATGTTTGTTGTCTTCCCTTATCCCTTTCTTCAGTTGCTCTCTCTGATTTAGGTGGTTGCTTTGGTCACTGTTTGTGTACTTGAGATTAGAACAGCCAATATTCACCGGAGGCTAATCGGATCCCACATGTTGGCTAACAAGAGACCACCTTTTAATCATGACACCCACTCTTGTAGTCTGGGTCCAACGATGAATTATGTTTCGATTTGTTATCTTTTATGAGTAGTATATTGTGGCTATATCAGACCTTGAGGTTGTTTTTTTTTTTATCCACGCTCATATCACAGATGTTACCAAGTACCCTTACACGTAAGAGGACACTTCACTGGATCGCAAAAGAAATCGTTGTACACTTGTTAAGTTTTAACTTAGTTCCAAAAGGACATTTTGTTTCTTACCTCATTTTTACTTCAATTATTACATGGGCTTATAACTGATATGCTATACTTTAAACCATGAGAATATTTGGTTGATTTCCTGTATGACGATTTTTGTCTACTCTTTAAAAATGTAATATCATTTGTGTCTCTTAGTTACCAATAAGCGGCTTTGTTTAAAAGATTTAGTCACGTGACTAGTAAGAAATTTTATATCTACTACTCTAAAACAATATTATTTTTTGCCTCACAGAAACTATTTTTAAGTGTATGAGTTTTGTTTTTTGGATTTATATTATTATTATTATTATTATTCTCCAAGGGAGCTTTTCAATCCAGCGTTAGCTGGTGGGTTTTCACTGAAATCCGAATGACTGCAATCTCTTTACGTCTCCAGGTTTCTTTTTGATATCCTGGCTGATCCTATTAATGTTCTAATCTTAATGGTCACGATCCTTTCTTAGATGTCCAACTGTGCAAATCAGCTTTCCAAACCTTTTAGATACCGTTTCAACTCCACCAATTACAATTAGTGCCATCATCAACCTCCTAATCCACTCTTTTTTTTCTTGGTTTTGTTTTTTAGTTCTCTTTTAAGGTCCAAATATTTGTCTCTTTTTATCGCTTTCATTTAGTTTCACTCTGTGGTCCGCTGGGATGGCAAAATTCACTTGATGGTATAATCCATTTTTGTCTATCAATATAAGGTTTGGTTTTTAGCCAGGATTATATGATCTGTTTCTTTCTCAAGACCCCCGACAATGCATCTTATTTTCTTGGACGGATTCTGATTTGTGTATATAGCTCTTTGTAGTATGGCCAACATTTAATCTTCTGCACGATTCCCAGTAGATCCCCTTTCCCATCCATAACTACCAAGTCTTTATTATTGATTCCTTTATTGTTTGATGGTGTCCGATTCTAATTTTCACAAATAATTGCAGTTTTCGTTCTCCCTAAGCGTCTTAGTGCATTCTTTATATGGTCGTTCCTTCTATTGGTTTTCTTTACCCATTTTTCATCATCAGAATTGCACATTTTACTATGCCAAATTCCATTCTTATACCCTGGCTATATATATTGGCATTTTTTAATCAGGGTTTTCCTATTCTTTTTCATATTTTGCAAATCGCTTTATGTCAGACATATACATAATCTTTTCCTGTGATTTGGAAAATGTATTGTGATCTGTGCATTTTGTTGAATCATTGCAATGATGAATAGTAGCGATGACAGAGAGAGAGAGAGAGAGAGAGAGGGAGAGAAAGAGAGTGAGAGAGAAAGAGAGAGTGACAGTCTTCCTGAAATATACCTTTTTGGACTTTTACCTTCTCTAAGGGTTGACCTCAGGTTATCAATTCCACCCTGCAGTTTTCTATGGCATCCAGGATGCTAGTTATTTTGTTGGGTATTTTGTACATTTTTAAACACTCCAATTGACCACGTTTGCAGCTCTAATCATATGCCTTTTTGTAGTCAATCAATACCATGGCTACATTTCCCCTCGTTTTAGCTTCTTTGAGGATGTACTGGTCCATATATTATAGGTAACCCGTTCTTTTTGTTCATCTGCATCTTTAT
Source organism: Sepioteuthis lessoniana (assembly GCA_963585895.1). Taxonomy (NCBI): domain Eukaryota; kingdom Metazoa; phylum Mollusca; class Cephalopoda; order Myopsida; family Loliginidae; genus Sepioteuthis; species Sepioteuthis lessoniana. The sequence goes on from OY757938.1 coordinate 35,845,776, forward strand.
TTGTGTTTTACCGGAATGAGTCTACCGCGTACAAGCCAATAATATTTTCTTCACTGATCAGTACGGTCAGAATTTCTTACATATTATTATCATTATTTACTCGTTGAGATCTTTTCACATCTCTTTTCACAGGAGTCTGGGTGACAGCAAGTCTCCTCAAGTCTCCAGGACTCTTCTCAGTATTCTGGCAGTTCTCAAAAATGTTGTAGTTTGGGTGGTCTCCAATCGTCCTCCTACCTCCAAGTCCTCTAATCCATGTAATAATCCTTTGGTGACTGTACCAAGATTACCAATCACGATTGGTATAATCGTCACCTTCATGTGCCATATTGTTTTCAATCCCCTAGCAAGGTCGAGGTACTTCACTTTCCTTTAGTTTTATCCGCAGGGACAGTAAATCTCCCAGTGGATCACCTTGCCACCCAGTCATGTGTAGCCTTATACTCCTTCTGTGCTTATTATGTGATCGATGGTTTTGTCTCTATCACCACATAACCTACATTTGCTATTTTGTTGCGTCTTATCTATCTTCGCTTTGATATGATTGGTTCTTATGGCATTGTTTTGTGCTGCTTTGCTCTTAAGGTTTTGTTTTCTCAGTCGTGTCTAGGTTTTCTGGTGTAAGATGTTGCTTATAAGTCGTTTAAAACGCTCGTAGAGTTGTTTTTCTTCCCATTTTTGTTTTCGAGTTATTGCCATTCTGTTGGTCTTCGTGTTGTCAGTATCGTTGCAGGTGGCTGTAATCAGTCTTCTCTCGTGCTTTTCTATGTAGTCTTCGAGTCGCTGTATCCATGCTGCCTAGTCCTCTGTCCCCCACTTTCTTCATACATATAGTCTGTCAACGTCGTCTCTGAGATGTAATGCCTTATACATGGTCATTAGTTTTCTTGTTCTTTAGTCCATTTTTTTTATGTTCTTCTCTGGTCCACTTCAAAAAGGGTCCCAAATATCTCTACAAGCCCAAGTATTTATTCCTTTGATAAGGCTTCAGCTTGATAGTTTTCTCTCGAGTAGCTTTCTGGTTCACCTGATATATTCTTTCTTAATTTTTCTTTTATATCGACTTTTTTGATGAGGTCTGTAAATCTCTTCCCTTATTTGCGCTGTTGATATTTTCTACATTATCGGTAGGCAGCTTACGCGTATGTAGTTATTTGGAGTGGTTTTCTTGATTTGGTCCTTCTGGATCAACGTGGTCTTTCTTTTGGACATCCATTCGAATAGATGTGCTTCTTGTTGGCATCAATTTATTTCTAGTACTAGTCTGTTGTGAATGGAGGTAAATTTATTGAATCAGAAAACATGTATTCCATCATGGCCTGGTGTTTTCCAGTTTGATAGTTTTTTAGGGTCGTTTTGAGTTAATGTACGTATATTACCGCTTTTCGGCCTTCTTTGAGTACTTGTAATTCTTTAGTCATATTGTTAGCCTATTCGGCTATTTTTATATGGTTTCTTGGTTGCCACATTTTAATCCAAAATTTTTTTGGCTGTTCTTGCATCCAGTTGTTGGTATGTTTTCGTGTCATCTCCTCCCAATTGTTGGTAGAAATTTTTTTCGTTGATTTGTAATTTCCTGTTTGTCCGTATTGTTTTACCTTTTGTTGATATCTCTTTAACCTTCCTTCTTTCACCAGTACTTTCTGGTTTATTTACTCAAGTTGTATTGTTATTTTTTCCTCCGTTGCCTTTTCCTTTTTGTCTCTACATGTTGCTGTGCATTGCCTTTGTTTTATTATTTTTGCCAGTTTTTGTAGGTTTTTTATTTGCGTTTTCAGTCGAATTTTCCATCCTGCTTTTGATTTTTCTTCGTACTTTTAGGGGGATCTCAATTTTCTCACAAACTAATTTCGCCCCTACATACATTAGTTTATTTACTTCGGTAATATTCGTTGATATATGAGTTGGCACTTGATTTATTTTTCCGTTTTCGCCTTAACTCTTCTCCATTTTATGTGTCTCAGTGATGGTAAGGTACACTTTTCTCCGTTCATAATTCTCTTTAAATTTTCTAGATTTATTTTATGTTGTTTGCTCTGTGTTGTTAGGTCGTGTGGCGTTCTTTATGTTTCGAAATTAACGGTTCATTTTGGTTAGAGTGTTTTTATTTGTTATACTTGGTGTGTCGGATATTGTATTACTATCTGGATCATTATTTATTTTCTGGTTGGTTTCTAGTATTTCAATGTCAGAAAATCAACCTTTCTTTTTATTTTACTGACAAGGGCCGGCAGGACATTCGCTTGTCTGAAAACAAGCGCATTCTTGCCAGATTCCGATCATTCTTTTCCTATATTGCCTTTGTGTAAGGTTGCTCCTAAAATAACAGTGAAGAGGAAGTTGGTTGTCTTCCCTAGTCCATGTTTTGTGTTTACGTCTCTGATTGGTGTTGTTCCTTAAATCGTCATTCATGTACCTGAAAAAAAACAAAAACAGCCTGCATTCGCAGGATGATGATAGGGTCTCCCATGTTGGCTATTGGGAGAGCACCTACCGAATATGATACCCAAGCTTGTTGCTTGGATACCACGTTGTGTCATACTTTGATTCGACATTTTTATCATGGCTGGTATTATGGGCCTATACCAGACCCAGGGGCTATATATCTGCACGCATGACACAGATGTGATCGGTTATAGTTCATGAACAGTGGGTCTTAAGAAAAATTAAATGGATAAAATCTAAAGTTTTTACTTGCTAAAGTCTGTTACCCTGTTATTTTCATACCTTATTTCTCGAACCTAGTACCTGAACTGGCTTCCAGTGTTCCTGGATCACCTTTATGGTTTTATACTTGCTACACTATTTTGAGACTTTATTTCCACTTATGATGGCCATTTTTTAATGAAGATTAGACTCCTAATCTCTTTCCGGTTGTATTGAGGATAGTACTTGTTCTTACTTAACGCTTTCAGACTATATCAGGTACTTATATTTTCATCTATTGAGAGAAGTCATACATGACACATATAGAGTTTAGCGCAGTAAATTTAAACAAATCTTTTTCGTGATTTCGAAATAGTTTAGCTGAAAATAATTTTGGGAATTAAAATATCTTTATTTAAAGTACAACTGTTCATCAAAAGATTTATGAGTAACAAAAGATCTATGTTTTTTAAATGAAAATAAATTTTACTGACCTGACTTTCTTCAAAAACACAAAGCAAAGATTCGTTTATCTTCTCTAGATTTTCGATTCCTGCCTTCTACCTTTTTTTTTATTTGCGAGTTTTTCACACCAGTTTTAACTTGTGGTTTTTCACTGAATTATGAGTGACAATAAGTCACCGGACTCTTCTAAGTATTCTATCTGATCTTAGCAATGCTGTGGTCTGGATAGTTTCGATTCTTTCTCAAATCTCTAGTTAATCTTGTCTTTTTCCCAAGTATTTAGGGACAATTCCCATGGCACCAACTAAACTCGATATCACTGTCATATTCATTTTTCCCAGATTCTTCGGATCTTTGGCAAGATACAGGTATTTGTTTATCTCTTCTCTTTCTATCCCACTGTTCTCAACTAAAACAAGAAAAACAACGAGACGAACAGTTCTTTTTCTTTTTTTGTTAATTATAGGTCTGGTCATCTGATAGGGATAGATTGATGAGATTGTATTTCAAAGTTTTATTATATCCGTCTGATTCTGGTTTATTTTAGTTTATTTTGGGTCTAGTCTAAAAGAAAGCAACATTTTGCAAAAAACACCCGGTGTAAAACGAGAGAAATCAATAATCATAAGGTAGTACAGTTATATGGTATGATTTAATTCAAAGCAATGATATGGTTTCCGAATTAACTGAAAATAACTCTTGTTAATATGACTAATTATCACACAGTTATATGATTTCAAGTATTCAAATATAAGACAAATAATTTTCAAAAACATCCTATTGACAGGACCCGAAAATTTATTGCCTCTCTGCGTCGGTTTACACCTAAGAAAACTGGCAACGAAATTATGATTCCCAACTCACTAAATCTCTTGAACTGGAGCCTCTTCACCCTATTCATTTCAGAGTTATGCACACAAAGCTATTCTACTTTTCTTCTGGAAATGCAGTTCGCACATTCTAGGCGGCAAATACAAAGAATATTATCCCGAATTAATACTCTTCTAGACTCGTTACCCAACAAGGATCCATTCTCCCCAGTTATTTAACTAATAGCTTGAACAATTTTAAATAAGTATTTTATTTTCTTCAAAATTCGAAATTGTTCTTTTTTTCTAATTCCTGAATTTAACATAAATATCACAATTGCAATTAATTAGGTTTCATTTAATATTTTTATCGATGTTAACGTAACATTTTTTTTGTAACATTATAAACAAATGATTGATAGGAGCGGACAAATAAATCATTTTAAAAAGTTGCACAATAGAGATGAGTTGACAAAGTTGAAAATCACGACCTGAATGGTAGTTGTAACTTTTCCTAACTCCCTGTATTTAAAACATCAATTAACTAAAATTTGCTGAAATCACCAGACTCGATCGGTCATGTCAGAGATTCCATCTTTGCTTTGTGGAAGAGAATTTTTGTCTTCTGTGAAAAAAACTTATGAAAATTGGGTTCTTCGACTTGATTTGAGACAAGCGTAATGTGGACGGTGAGTGATGGAGCCATTCAAAAATACAAGAAGTGATGGTTCCAATAAGATAAAAGAAGCTATCTCACAAAAATGGTCCGCTATTTTTTCCACATATTTCATCAGCTTCAAAAACTGTACGTAGTGAATAAAACAAAGGTTCTAAATGTGAGATGAGCTGCTTTTTGTGTTTCTCCACCCCAATCAGAAAATCAGCCCACACTGCCAAAGCAGTCATTGGTGACTATGCTGTACTTTCTTTTTTCGCTTGGTACTTTCTTCCCTCACCTCACACATGAATATTCGCGCTGTCTTTATCCTATAAAACCCTGGTGTATAATTGACTCAAGTTAAACAGTAGGGACGTAGAGGATATGTTCCCTATATACTACTAAAGTAGATTAAGTCGGAGAATCATGACTAAGTTAAGAAACGACATTTTCGCCCATAGATGGAGTACATCTATCAAAATTTCTTCAGAAAAATGATAATTTTCCTGTAAATTGTAGCTATCATCAAATAAAAGGGATCTAGAAGTCTGCACACAACCAGAGTAGAAAAACACCTTGGCAGTAACTATTTTTGGAAATCTTGTAAAGTCAACGAAATGACTACAAGTCACTGTAATATGAATAAATATATAAATGATTAAATGAATAAATGAAAGCAACTGCCTGAAATATTGATATTAAGAGTTACTTTTATGGTCATGTACTTATAATTTTCAGTTACAGAGCTTCAATGATGTAGGGTTTGAACGACAAACATTCATCTTGATTTATAATGTATTAGTAGAAATAATATAATCCTAGGAATTTTGGTATCGTAATCGAATTATTCAAAAAATGTTCCGGGTATATTTATTTATGAAAGATAATTAAACGACTGTGCTGAAAGCTTCGGAGGTTATGTTTCATTGTTAAATGGCTTCAGCCAGTAGAAGAATTGAGTAACGTAGCATTTGAAGGTGTCTTGTCCCCTAAGAAGAAAAGGTTGAAAATCCAAATAAATAAAAGAAAAATAACTCATGTGCATTCATATCAGGGTCAAAGATCGTTTCAACATCGTTCTTACATTATATAAAGGACACTTGTCTAAAACCATAAAATCAATATTTTTCATATCTAAAATGCTCGTGTAGATGAAGGTCTTTTCGAATGCTTACCTACGAAAGTAGAAGCTCTACTGTCTTTAGATGCATATTTTTGGTTTCATAATTAATATTGATGCAGTTGAGAATATATCTGCATGAATATGTGTTTATGCAAACATTTCGCCACGAGCAGGATGTAACACAAGGTCAATTTTTTTCCGGAGTACATCTGGTCTATTTTAGTATTTCGTGGCAAGTCGTAGGAGAATTACGAGTGAGTCAACGATAGATAAAGCATCAAGTAGAGAGCTGAACATCATTCAAAGTTCGTCCACCATCTATACCTTTTCCAGATCAAAATGGGAGTAGTTCAGTTCAAAATGGGAATAGTTCAGTTCAAAATGGGAATAGTTCATTTCAATATGGGGATAGTTCATTTCAAAATGGGAATAGTTCATTTCAAAATGGGAATAGTTCA
>OY757938.1:35856934-35889434 GCA_963585895.1 Sepioteuthis lessoniana
AATATTGATAATAAAAATACGATTTTATTCGACATATTAATAGAGGTATATCCAACACTTTCACTCACAAGAAAAAAAAATCTCTATTTAAGTAGTACGATTGTATCTCGAACAAAATTGGTTTTCATTTTGTTTTGAAGACTCAGGTTGTACGAGGTAAATATCGGTGGTATGGCAGTTGAAGGAAACCTCTCCAGCTAAAATCTCATATTTTTGTTACCTTGATATATATATATATATATATATATATATACGAGTATTAGGAAAAAGTTACCGACCTGAAAGAGTGTAAAAGTAGTGGGGTCTCATTAAATGTCGGCAAGCGGACAAAAACGCGTCTGTTAATATTCAGTAAAGCTTGTTTAATGTTTATTTAGACCAAACAATAAATATGATCACAGTTAGGCAGCGGGTTATACATTTCACCTGTGACTTGACATTTGCTATAAGGTTGCCAACCTCAGAAAAGATGAGTACTTTGATCAGCTGTTCGATACTAATCGGGCCGGTAGATAGCATTGTCCTGACAACAATGTCATTATTGCTGTAGTGCAGCAAGGAAGTTTGTGTTCATTGGAGACTTAAAATGCATACCCAATTATCGTGACTTCCAAGGAAAGTAATTCATTGTAGTGTCTAACAGTGTTAATATTCACTTTATTTTCTCTATCTTCAGTGTAAACAAATACGAAGTATAACTTTAAAAAGTCTTACCCAGTCGGCTGGGGGTGTAGAATACACCAACTGCACATCTGCAGAGGAGTAAGACCCCACCACCGACGAGTGTCCCGGATATGACACTAAACAATGTGATGGTGAGGCACCAGTGATGCTGGGGCTTTGGGGAATACGGGATACTCCTTCATTATCATTGGTCCCAGGTCCACTCTAGGCCGGAATGATAGCACCTGATAGAGCCCTATCTATGGGTTAAATTTAAGTAGACTGCATACTTATACTAAATTAAAATATTTGAATTAGAACTGTTTGACTAAACTTAATAGCTTGAAATAGAAATGTTTTTTACAATTAAACTGTGTACTCATGTTAAGCTGAATTGTTTAAAATAGAACTGAATATTTGCATAAATTTGTTTCGGTGTTAAATGACCAACAAATGTTGTTATGATATAAAAACCCACCCAACTAACCAACTTGAAGGAATCTGATATTCTAAAATATATATATATATATATATATATATATATATATATATATATATATATATATATAGTAGTTTATGAATTACCTCAAATCTATAAAACCACCCAAGTAAGACGAACAAAACACGGAGGACACTGTATAATCAGGTGTTTAGTTTTTTAAATATCTATCATAAACTACTATATATATATATAGTAGTTTATGATAGATAGTTGTTAAATATCTATCATAAACTACTATATATATATATATATATATATATATAGTAGTTTATGATAGATATTTAACAACTAAACACCCGATTATACAGTGTCCTCCGTGTTTTGTTCGTCTTACTTGGGTGGTTTTATAGATTTGAGGTAAGTAGCCGTACAGCTGTTGTTTCGTGGAAACAACAGCATTCTTTTGAAGTTCCCGTCTAGCTTTTTTTGGTGGTGGTAGGGGGTTCTCAGCATCAATATGGTATATACATAGCAGAGATTTTGCTTAGGCAGCTGTATTTGCAAGAAGTCCTATATTATCTACATTGTCTGTGTCCGTTATAATTTAAGCGAAACATCGTCTACTTCTTGACTCTTACAGTGTAAAGCCATGTTCTTTTATAAGATCTATTGACGTTCCAAGTACTTCATCTTGGCTGATTATAAACAGATACATTGATAATGTTTTACTAAAATTGCTAATGTTCCTAGTTGAACTCCAGCAACAATATCTATGAAATCTGTGTAACTATCCAGTGAGCAAACTTTGACTTGCATGTTTCTATGGAGCATCATTATGGCTGTAACAGTTTCGTTTGCGAGACCATAAGCCTGAAATATTTTCTCTCAGTATGAAATAAATGCCTTGAAGAAAACAACAAACAAAAGTATTCGACGAGATTTTTTACACGAGCTCTTTCCATAATTCGACGGATTGTAAAAATCTGTGTCGTGAATCGATTTCTTAGAAAACATTTCTGATCGTTTAAAGAATTTTCACAACTAAATGGCTGGAGAAGAAGCTGGACAGCGATTACATAAGAATGTTGCGAGCAATATTGAACAAGTCTTGGCGGCAACACCCCACAAGGCACCAACTATACATCCACCTGCCTCTCATCACGAAAACTATCCAAGTTAGACGAACCAGACAAGTAGGACACGGCTGGAGAAGCAGGGCCGAGCTCATTAGGGATGTACTCTTGTGGACCCCCACATATGACCGAGCAAAGGCAGGACGACCAGCTCGATCATACATACAGCAGCTATGTGAGGATACGGGATGTAGCCCTGAAGATCTGCCAGAGGCGATGAACAATAGGGAGAAGTGGCGAGAGAGGGTCAGGGATATCTGTGCAAGCGGCACGACATGATGATGATGATGATGAAGGTTCAATGATAAGGAGAATCAGAATACTATAAACCTAAGCTGCCAAAGAAGTAAGAATTATGCCTCTGTAGTTCTCGACGATTCCGAGGTCACCTTTCTTAGGGAAGGGGAGGATACAGGCTTTTGTCAATCTCTCTGTTGTATTCTTTTTTCATACGGCGTTGCAAAATCGAAGAAGTCAGTCATGAAATGTCCTTGTCTTCCATACTTCTAGAGGTATAACATTGAGACTTGCAGTTTTTCTGCTTTTAATTTTTGCCTGTACTACGTTGAGTTCTTGAGTAAAGAGTCCTAGTTTGATGTCTAGTTGACTATTTATAATTTCAGTGAGTTTCAAGCAGATCAAAATGATCTTTTCAGAATATTCTTCTTGGTCTTAGAGCCCAAAAATAGCTAAATATGATTGGAAAAATGCAACCAAAAAGGATGTGTGCTTCTTTTAACGACAAACCCTACACAGCAATCATCTCCTGGTATTGTGTTACCAATGCCAGTGTCAAAAAAGCATCACCACCTTCTACAAAGAGCTATCTTCCCTTGTCTAATGCAGTTCAAAGCATTCTATTCTTCAGAGGAAGCATGGGATGCTCAAATAGTAATACTAAACTAACAAATTTTGCTAATACAACTAGTGAAAGAGAAACGGGGAATATCCAACAGTCTTCGCACTCGTAAACAGACTAACATTCCTTAAAACTAATTTGTGAAGGATTATCTTCCTATCATAGAATTAAAGATACGCCTGAATCAATGCAGAAGCAAGATAGAAACATTTAAAACCACAAGATGCGACACGTACTCACTTACCAACAGTGATATTAGCTATAAATACTCGATAACTGTAAGAAACAAATTTGATACTCTTCAGGAGATTAAAAAAAAATACTCCAAATGAAGATAACGAAAACTTCGTAAATACTCGTATGGAAGCAGCAGCAGAAAGCATAAAATCCATGAGCCAAAAGTAGAGTTCCATGGGGGACTTTAGCAGTTAAGAAAAGACCAGATAACGTGAAAATTTATTTAATAAAAGAAACCTAACAAATACCAACGCGCTGAAACATAAGAAGTCAGAAAGAGAGCTCACTAACATATACCAAAAAGAACAAATGTAATACATTCAGGGTTAGATCAATTAAATAAGAAACTGGGTTGAAGATAGACAATCACGAAGACCATGTCAGTAAATGAAATGAGCCAAAAGAGAATACCTCGAAAGCAGCATTAAACCCTGCCGGCCATGAAGAGGCAACACCCTATACACACACACATATATATATACATGCTGGATCCTTATTAAGTTTTATTGTATATATATATGTATATACATATTACGCATATGTATACATGTACGTAGATGTCTGTCTATTTATATATATATGTGTTCGTGGTGTATGTGTGTGAGTGTGTGTGTATGTATGTTTGTGTGCATGTATGTACATTTGCCTATAATCTTCTATGTTATCTAAGCGTGAGAGATTTGCTTAAAAACTGAATAGCGATTTTTTTCTCTGATTTTTAAGATGATTGTGATGAACTACTGATTTATAGAAATCTGAGACCCTCCGCAAAATAACTTTGTAACTATGCGGCTAATATGCAGGGAAATTCTTTCTCTCTCTCTCTCTCTCTCTCTCTCTCTCTCTCTCTCTCTCTCTTTCTCTCTCTCTCACTCTCTTTCAAGATAGATAGATATGTGAGTATGCGTTCTCGATATCAGAATAGTTGCTACACCTGACCATTTGCAATGGCAATTGGAGAGATGATTTGTCCAAATGCTGATTCTTCAATTAAATCCTCTTATTTTCAAGACTATAATGCTGACTCTAAAACCCTCACACGGGCTACATTTTTATACATAATCTTGAACGTTGCAGCTCTGGACCAATGAACGCAAATTATCAATGCCACAAGTGTGTGAGCTATCACTAAACCTGATTGAACAGAATCCTAAATCCTCCCAAAAAGAAGTTCAACCATGTTACTGTCTCTGCCAGTACCTCCATTATGCTACAGGAAATCATGTTTACGATTCAACAGTCGCTAATATTAACGTCTGTAATTTTTTTCGCATATTTTCGATGTTTCTTAGAAGCACGATAATTTCGAATATTCTCTGTAGTTACGGAGAAGTAAAAACAAGTTAGCATTGTTTCCAATGTTATATCTTCCTCTAACGCATTGATACTGAAAAAGACCAATGCGATATAATCGAGCAATATACAATAGAGAAGCGAGTATGGTTTAGACGTATTGACATATTCTTATTGACATTACTTTCCTCACGATAATTCAGCTGACTGTAAAGTTTTGCTACTTATAGATCAAAATTCACTTTGCTTACTATTGGTTCCCTTTCAATTATTATCATCATCGTTATTATTACAAATAGATTCTTCAATTCATTATTATTACACTTTTGAGAGTTTTTCACACCAGCATTAACGAATGGTTTCTCACTGGAGTTTTAGTGACAGCAAATGTCCTCAAGTTTCCAGGACTCTTCTCAGTATTCTGGTCGATCTTTATAAAGCTGTAGTCGTGGTGGTCTCTACTTTTTCTCTTATTTCCAAGTGTTTCAGTTTCTATACCAATCCTTTGGTGTTTGCACCAAGAGTACCAATTATAATTAGTATCACCGTCACTTTCATGTTTCACTGGGGTTTTTTTTTTCAATTGCCTTGTTTTTTTTCTTTTTGCTTTCTTTCAAATTTTCTCTGTGGTCAGCCGGGACAGCAAAGTCCGCAATTCGGCAAGTTCTCTTTGTTCAGGTGACTATTATTTTTCCAGGATGGATTTTGGGTTGTGCATAAACCATTTGTTCGCATGGTAAAATCTTAGCTTTTTGCACAGTTCCCAGAGGATTATTTGGCTTACTCAATCTTCTTGTGCTAGTTAGCTGTATTACCTTATTATATGATTAATCGTTTTTTCTGTACCCACATAATCTACATTTGCTATTTTGTTGCGTCTTATTTATTCTTGCTTTGTAATAATTGGTACTTACGGATTTGTTTTGTGCTGCCATTCGAAGAGATTATGTTTCACTCTTTAGGTTTCCTTTTCGTAGTCATGTCCATCTTTTCTTGTGTGAGGTAGCTTGTTTGTCGCATAAAATGTCTATACATTTGTTTTTCTTCCCATTTTAGTTTCCAAGATAATTTTGTTCCATCGATCCTCGTATATTCAGTATTCTTTCTAGAGGCTATAATCAGAGCTTCTTTGTTATTTTCTATGTAAATGAATCGTTGTATCGATGGATCAACTCTATCTTCAACGCTGACAAATCTATTTCCTATTTCTTTTTTGACACATATAGTCTGTCAACGTCATCCCAGGTATACAAGGCTTTATGCATCGTCATAAGTTTTATCATTCTCTGGTCCATTTGTTTAAGTTCTTCTCTGGTCCACTTCAAGAATGGTCCCGAGTATCTCGCGAGGGGGACACCAAAGGCAGTTATCCCCATTTCAATGTTCCTGGTGTTTGTTTAGGTCTCAAGTAGCTTTCTCGTTCTCCTGAGATTTTTTAAAAGAATAATCTTTCATTTTATCTTGCTTCATGGTGTCCGCTTTCAATATTCCAAAGCATTTGTACGGTTTCTTTTCTCCAAGTGTTCTTAATTTTTTCTTAATTTGGTTGTTCCATTTCTTCCATGTGTTTTTTTTTCCGCTTTTCATTATTTGCATGGCGCATTTTTCTTTGCCAAACTGCATCCCTCTTTCTTGAATGTATATTCTTATTGCCTGTAATAAGGTTTCCGTTTCTTTTTTTGTTTTTGCCCAACAGTTTGGTGTCGTTCATGTACATTAGGTGATTGACCTTTTCTTGCGATTTACTTACTTTATATCTTCTGGTGCATTTCATGAGTATATTGTTGAGTGATATGATCGATATTTGTGGGTTTTCACATATCTTTAGCTGATCGTCTTTCATTGGAGTCTGAGTGACAGCTAGCCTTCTCAATTCTCCGGGACTCTTCTCAGTATTCTGGCTAATCTTAACAATACTTAACAATAAGGTCGTCCTCCAAATTCCGACTCTTCCAGTCCCATCATCAAAACTTCGGAGATCATTCAGGTCTATATATCGTCGGCCATTTGATTCACTTCTTCTACTGCGTCAACCTATTTGTTTTTGCGGTAATAGCTGGCGGCATATTAGCAAGTAATAGTTTTCCTCTCCTTTCTGTTCGGTGAAAGTTTTCCACATATAAACTCATTGTCGGTCTATAGATGCTGGAGATGGTCCTTATTTTGGGATCTTTCTGGGACGAGGCAGTTTTCACCTTTACATTTTATTTATTTATAATTTTTCTACCGAATAAATTATTTCTTTTAGTTCACTGATGTTGTTCGTTGGAATATGTTGGAATTATTTACTTACTCTTTTGGCCTCTATCTAAACATTTTTCACATCTTGACTCCTTTGGGACATTAATGTAGTCTTTAGTTTTCGAATCATTTGTTTTTTTTTTACTAATTCTTCATTTGTCCTGTCTTCTTGCGTTGATATGGACCTTGTTATACTGGGTTCACAGGTGATTTAGTTTTCACTATGTAATGTTTCAATTCGTTTTGGTCAACTCTTCACGATTTCTCTCTCGATATATTTCTACTATCTGTAATTATTATCATTATTATTTCGTCTCTTATAGAGTTTTCCACATCAGTATAAGCTAATGGTTCCTCATTGGATTCTGAGTGAGAGCAAGTCTCTTCAAGTTTCCTGGACTCGTCTCAGGATTCTGGCCGTTTTCAGTAATGCTGTCGTTTGGATAGTCTCTACCCGTCCGCCAACTTCCAAATCCCCCAGGCCTTTTAATAATCCTTTAGTTATTGTGCCAAAAGCACTACTGACAATTGGTACAATAGTCAGTTTCATGTTCCTCAGCTTTTTCAATGCTCAAGCAAGGTCGAAGAACTTATCCTTCTTCAGTTTTATTCTGTGGTCAGCTGGGATAGCAAAGTCGACAATTTTGCAAATTCTCATTTTTTTTTTGTTAATTATTATACGGTCTGGTCTTCTGGCCGAGATTAGGTGATTAGGTAATTAGGTTAAATCTGGTGCGTAGGAATGATTGAAAGCATAAACAGAAAATTTCGTAATATCTAAAGTTGAAAGTTAGAATTGTGATTTTTAAACAAAGCCATTTGGTACCTTTTTCTTTGAATACTGTTTGGTTTGACAGATTTAGCAAAATGCGTAGTTTGATTCTCTGAAGTTAAAAATACATATGATTGTATCATTTCCTGTAAACAATTGTAGATTGATGCGTTGTTGGAAGCGGTGTGTGATTAAGAGTTAAATACTCAAAAATAAGAACGACGCAGTTATAACTTTTGGAGGTTATAAAAGCCCATCGTTGAAATTGCTCTTGTGAGTGTCAAGATGGAAGGAAAATGAAAGGGCGAGGTAGATATAATGGAATATTGAGTAATCAAATATAATTTCGTCGGCAAATTTTTTCTTTAAGCAAGAGCTTGTTTGCCCAAAAGATAGATCGTCTTCAGATATTGAAGGGTGCGTTTTAAATCCATAGTTGTTGTTTTTGGCAACCACGTTCCTCACCCGCCATCCACCAGACCCTCTTCAAATTACCAGCATCGCATACTCAGCAACACTACTTCAGCCGCTTCAACATTGTATATTTGAAAAAGATCATATGTCTGCTATTGTAAGTAAACCTGCATTTTAAATTTTATTTGCGAGTTGAGATTCATATTTTTCAACTACACCAGACAAGTTTACCACGGCACGTCATCATTGATCTTATCATTAGTGGTGTGAAACACAACAACCAATGGGGCAGGAACAAAGATGATAAGACGATCAGAACGATAATCCATATAACCTTTGTACCTGTAAACCCACGGCTAGATTATCATCGTCAGCAACTCACTGAGACGGAGAGAAAAAGTAAAAACCAGAGTTCTGTCATAGTGGGGCAGCTTTGGGCAGCCGAATAAGAGTAGACCAAGCCAGTTTGAACGTCAGTCAATCAGAAAAGTGTCCTGATTGACGCATCGACTGTATCAGTGGTCGATCTAAGATACGCAGCTGGGGAAGATGTATATTTACTGCCGTGACCAGGATTGTCAATTCCTTGAGCAACAGTGTGTATAAACAGAAGCCAATCCATACCAGCAGGGACTAGCAAGCCTACACGATTGAGTTCGAGTCTCATTGGGTGCCCCCTTCATATGGCCTTGTGCCACATCTAAGCAAAAAGCTTAGTAAATTACCACTCCATACCAGCAGAATCAAGACAGGAGATCTACTGTTATTGATGGTAGCAAGTGGTACTTCCCAACAAAAAGCGTGAAGATTCTGCTAGGTGAACATGATGGCTAATGAGGAAGATAGGATAGTTGAAGAAATGGGTCCTAGGGATGAGAAGAGGGGTTAGCTAATCCCCAAGCTAAACCTGACAGGTCCAAAGATTCCTCTTTTTACCTGTATGGCCGTAGAATTGGGACCTTGGCTAAAGGCAATTGAAAAGAAGGGTCGCATCTATAATTTGACCGATGCCAATATGATCTCTTTTGCTTACAACTACACAGAGGGTACAGCTTCGGAATGGATTGGGGAATACTTGGATTAGTACAAAGTCCAAACCACTTGGAAGACATTCAAAGACATTTTGGAAGTCACTCGAGCCGAACAGAAGCTGCACGGGCACTAGTAGGAATGCGACAAATTGATGGAGAAACAATAGCTTTCCTGAAGGGTAGGATGAGTTTATTGGCCAAAGTAGCGTATGTGGACACAGACAAAAGAAATGATCCGGCTACACAGGTGCAACTGGCAGAATTCTTCACCGATGCCTTAAGCAACCCCCTGTAGCGAGAAGATGTGGCGAGGGCACAGCCCAATACCATAGAGAAAGCCTTTTCACAAGCGTGAAGAGCGGAGGCCCTTCTGCTAAGTTTAGGAAAGCTAGAAGTAAATCAAGTGATTGGTTGAAAATCTGCAATTGATGTGGAAAGAGGGTTCACGTCCGTGCAAAGTCCCCGGAACTTCACCCAAATTGGGAAGAAGAAGCCACAGGTAGAGAATCTTGGAAGTTGGGAGTGGGATGATATATTCCCACATCTGGAAGGGATCTAGTGTGCTTCGTGTGCAGAAAAGAAGGACAGAGCGAATGACTGTAGAATTAAATACAGAAAGGATCCACTCAGACCTAGGCTGAAACCCAAGTCACCCAAGAAAATCCCTAAAAATTTAAAATAGTTAAGGTCTCCCCGGTAGTTAGAGAGCGGGTGAACTCTCGAAAGCATAAGGATGTCCAGCGGTGCATAGATCACACTTTTAGATGCTTTAATTGTAGAGAAGAGGAGCACTTATCAATGCAGAAACTGGGTGCATTGTTTTAACTGTGGTCGCCCAGGACATTCACGAAAGGCTTATATGCAGAGGCCCAAGTCTTTCAAATGTGGCAGTGAGAAACACTTGGTGAATAGTTGCAAGAAGAAAAACTTCGTAAGGTGGGATCAGTGTAAAGAGAAGGGACACACTCTAAATAAATGCCCATTGAGAAGAAAGAAAATATGCTACGGGTGCGTGAAGAGCGGGCATGTATGGGACAGTTGCAATAAGAAGAGAAGGGAGAATAAGAATCCTTCGGACAGAGGCGACAGTGAATTGAAGATATGTCAAATATGTCAAATTGTGCCCGATGAAGACGAACTTACTCGCAACATAAAGATAGAGGGCGAACAGTTCAAAGCTTTGGTCGATATAGGATCGAAAATATCAGTGATTAGTTCTTTTGGCGATCGATTTATTCCGACTAAAGTAAACGTGTTTCAAGCAGATGGGGCTAGAATGAGACTAGATTTGATGCTGGAGCTGAACTTAACGGTTGATGAGACTGAAGCATTCCATAGAAAGTATGTATCCCTATGTTGACCCATGATGTAATACTGGGAGGAGATTGATTTAAAGAGAAGAAAGCCGTTCTAAAAGTTGATCCCCCAACACTAGTCATTAAAGACGAGGAGATCAGTTGAAGTAGCACGGTGCACACACAGATAGACTTACTATCAAAGGAGGACTTGAAATAGAAGGGACTGGGATTGATAAAGACACAATTTATCAAGTGGTACCTCTTCCTTATATAGAGGAAGATGAGAACATAACAGTATTACCAGCGATAGTTATAGAGGGTCCGGCAGTAGTAGCGAATACTAGCGTAAAGACAGTAAACATAAAATCTGGAACTAAGTTGGGCAGAGTGTCCATATTAACGTTACAAACTAGGGTAAGGCATGAAGGAATGCCCATAGAGGTTAACGTATTGAAAGACATAGTAGACTTAGACTGTCCTGATCAATACTGGGAGAGGTTGACCAAACTATTTAGGAATAATAAACAGGTGTTAGCCAATTCCGATAAGGAGTTGGGAAAGACACACACACAGTGAAGATGTCCACAGATACGGAAGACCACAAGCCAATCAAGATAAGGCCCTATAGAACTCCAATATGGAAAAGGAAATTGGTGGAACAAGCAGTAAAAGAGATGGGTGAGGCATGAATTATTGAACCGTCTCAATCAGCTTGGGGTTTCCCAGTAGTGGTAGTTGAGAAAAAGGGTGGAGGAAATAGATTTTGTGTTGATCTTAAGGACTAAATAAGATCTTGAGGACTAAATAAGATAACGAAATCCACCGCTTTATCCTCTGATAGACGATATTTTAGCTATGTTAGGAAAAGCTACATGCTTTTCTTCTTTAGATTTAAGATCCGGATACTGGCAAGTAGCAGTTGATGAAAAGTATAAACGTATGACAGCTTTTTATTGTCATTGTCACATGGGGTTGTTCCAGTTCCGAGTTATGTCTTTTGGATTAGCAGGGGCCCCGGGAGTTTTTCAATCCTTAATGGCAGTAGTATTAAGAGGACTCGGGCATTTTGCTATGGCCTACCAGGATGATATATTAATATTCTCCAAAACACCTGAAGAGCATTTCAAATATTTAAAGACAGTGTTGGAGCGTTTGAAACACCATGGCTTGATATAAAAAAATTGAGAAGTGCCAGTTTATGAGGAAGGAAACAAAATATTTGGTGTGAGTCCAGACGCTGATAAAGTAAAAATTATTAGAGCAATGCCCGAACGTAAGACAGGCAAGTGAGAGCGTTCATAGGTACAGTCGGATATTATAGACGCTTTATAGCTGGCTTCTCTAGAATAGCTATACCTCTGATAAGCTTAACAAAGAAATATGCTAGATTTAATCAGACAGAGGCATGTCAGAAGGCGTTCCACAGGCTGAATTGACGTCGATACCTTTATTAATTTATCCCGACCTGAACAAGCCCATGGTTCTTTATACATATGCAAGCGATACGTGTATAGGTGCTTGTTTAACTCAGCCATGTGAGGGATAAAAGATGAGATGCCGATCTACTTTCTCTCCCATAAATTATCAAAGACCCAACAAAAATGGCCAGTTATTGAAAAGGAAGCTTATGCGATAGCTTATGCTTTGCAGAAATTGCATTTTTATTTGGCTGGAGCTAAGTTTGCAATAAAAACCTATCATAGACCATTACAGCACCTTTCGATGTAGAGTGGAAAAATCGAAAGGTACAATTGTGGGCTATGCTGCTAAGTGGCTACGATTGTAAGATAGAATACCTATCCGGAAAAGAAAATACGCGTGCGGACTTACTATCTTGGATATCTGAGGTAGTTGAAAAGGAGGCTGACAGTAATGATCAGAACCTACTAAGCGAAAATAACGATAGGATTTGTGTTTTAAACTCCCAACAGTTGAAGAATTGACCCCTGACATCGAAATAGAAGTAGATTTAGAGGAAGATGACCCTGAAAAGGATAGTGGGGAATCAATAGACCAGGAACTGTTTAAGATAGAAGCTACATAAGATGAAGAATATAGTAAGCTTAAGCAATCGCTAATAGAAAGGAATCTGCCACCTTCAAAGTTAAGGAGATATCTTATAGAGGACGATAAGATATATTATGTGACTGGAGAAGAAGAGATCCCCACACCACGATTGTACGTTCCAGAGGGAAAAGTGAGAGCCATTCTATTGAAAATAACACAGGACGGGTTGGGTCATGTGGGGATCGATAAGACATATTCGATCATGATTAGAAAGTATTATTGGCCAGGTATGTTAAAACATATCCACTCCTACGTAACTGACTGTGTTACTTGCCAGAAGTGGGCTGTAAAAGGAGCCTAGACACCCATAATGGGAACTGATATCCCATCATATCCGTTTGAAAAGTGCAGTATGGATGTCTCTGGGCCATATAACATTACGAAAAAGGGAAACAAGTACATAGTTAGCATGGTCGACTGGTTGACTAATTGGGTAGAAGCATTCCCTGTGCAGAGAAAGGATGCTCAGACCATAGCGGAAATACTGATGAATGAAATTTTCCCTAGGCATGGAGCTCCACGAGTATTTGTGACAGACAATAGCGGAGAATTTGGAAATACCATTATGAAGGAGGTGACGGGGTATCTAAGTGTAAAACATGTCACAACTTCTCGATACCACCCACAGAATAATGCTAAGGTAGAGAAATTCCACAGGTTTTTGGGAGATACCCTGTCGAAATTGTCAGAGACCATGGACTTGTTCTTAAATCAGGCATTGGCTGCTGCTAGATTTTCACATAACGAGACGACTAAGTTCACTCCATATTACTTGGTACACAGTAGGGATGTAGTGTTACCATTGAATAATCTCCTCATACCTAAAACAAAGTATACTGGAGGAGAGAATCATAAAAAGATGATTGAGCAGCAGTATTATCTGTTTAGTCAGGTGCGACGTAAGATAAAATCGGCACAGAAAAAGCGAAATGAAAGGGTCAACGAAGGTAGAGTAAAGAAGACTTATGAAGTTGGTTACCCGGTGTACTTTAGAGCACAGATCAGAAAAGGAAAACTAGATCCTAGATGGTAATCTTATAATATAGAATAGTGGAACAGACAGGTCTGTTAACATATAAGATCTGGGATAAAGTGACAAATAAAACTAGGAAGGTTCATTCGTCGGATATTTGTCTAGCGAATATTAGAGAATGGAAAGTACCAAACAAAGAATCTGCCAGATCTGTGAGAAAAGCGACATTAGTAGATCAAGAATAGGACTTGGATGAGCTGGAGAGATGGGCAAATCAAGCAACAGAAGAAGGCGAATTAGAAACAGAATTCGAAGTGGAGAATCCTAGCTTGCTGCCAGTGATAACGGTTACGCCTTCAGATTTTGAAGACGAGCTTCCATTTTCAGTTCTGAGAGAAAGAGAATCTGATATTGTGAGTAGGGCTGAGGAATCAGAGAGCAATGTGATTCCTATAACACAGCCCTCAGAAGTAACAGGTGATGTAATGGGACCAAGACTTCTAAGGAGTAGAGTAAAACGACCAGTTAACGATATCCCGAGACGAGAAAGAATTTGGGATAGTTGTGAAGAAAATGAAGAAACTGAAGCAGATTCTCTCGTTGAAAAGTTTAAGATGGTAGAGTAAGTTCAGTACTGAACTTATGGAAGAAAATAAATAGTAAGGAAGCGTACTATTTGTGGTGTAGGATGCATCGCCTAATAATAGTGGTGGTAATGGTGGCCAGGTTGGCAGTAGCATTGTGTCATACACATAGCACGGTATTTAAGAAAACCAGTGAGGTAACAATTACTCGTTCTAAATGGATAATGACTTTCGTCATTGATTTGGGATCCTATCGGAAGGTCCTATGGAACTTAGAACATGGAGTTACTGTAGCATCAGAATTAAGAGTACAAATGCAACTTAATCAGTCCGCAATTGGTATAGAGGCTAACACAGCGTTTTTCATATCTCTGGGAGAAAAATTGAGTAAAATGAAGCAGAGACTAAAATGTATCAAAGTGGCAGAACGGAGTCAAAAACGATTTCAAAAGAGATTGGTACTACCACTCATAAGGAAAGCACTAAACGTATTATTCGGCACTATGTGAGAGGGTGATGCAGAAGCTGGATTAGAGAAAAATCAACAAAAGATAAAACATGTTGTAGAGGAGAATTTATCGATCGTAAATGTTACTAGATTTGAACTAACTGAGCAGAGACACAGAATTGAGTGGTTACCCCGTACAGTTACAATAATAGAGGCGAATTTAACTAAGATAGTAAGCGCTATAGATAAAAGGATAAGTATTGTGGAAGTAGTAATTAAGCAAATATTGGAATTGATGATGATGATGCACCAACTTGATTCATCAATTCAATTGCTAACTTTAGCAACGGAGCACGTTCGAACACAGATTTACTTTCTCTACCACACATGTCACCAAGTATAATAACACCTGAAAATTTAAGGAGTGTGATTGGAATGATTCGGTCAAACCTACCTTATACTTTACATTTGCAAGTAGATCCAAAGAAAAGCCTATGGGAATATTATAGAACCATGGGTTGCGAAACTATTGTACGAAATGATAAGATATACGCAATGGTTGATGTGCCTTTATTGAATTCAAATAGCGATTTTGAAGTATTCAAAGTAATACATTTACCTATACCTTTTCCTAATAATGCCACACAGGAAAAGACAGTAGAGAGACATAAAATCGAAACTGAAGGAATTGCTTTTAATTTGGTTAGAACTAAATTCGTAATGCTTTCCCCTAGCGAAGCGCTAGCATGTAGTACGAACGCACTGAAAGTTTGTGCAGTGAAGAGTCCTATTTATGCAGCTAACGGACATCGATTATGCATTGTACAATTATTCAAGAGGGATGAAAAAGGAATTGATAAATATTTTGAAGCAGAAGTAGCTACCAATATCGTAACCCTTCAGGCTATACATATATCTGATAGCATATGGGTAGTTGACACAGCTGTTGAGCGAAAATTGATTAAAATCTGTAATGGAAAGTAACAGGGTTGAGTGCTTATTCAGCCACCTATGACGATTTGTAGATATACATATGGGTTGTGCAGCGTTTGGCCCAACTATAGAGATCTTACCTTTCTATGGGCTTAAAAAGAAGTTTGAGATTAGAGATAATTTTCTAGCACTAACCAGAATACCCCGTATGAATTTGTCGAAAATATGGACCCCAATAACTAAGGAATTTCCTAAAATAAAAGCACACGAAATTCCACCTCTGTGGAAACCGATCGGAAAGATCGATATGATTAATCTAGTGGAAGAATTACGAACGGTTAAGAGTAGTAATGGATTAGAGAAAGGGCGATGGGGAAAAGTATTTGATTGGTTATATCCTACATTTATCATCTTGGTTGTGATGATGATAATAGCTTTTTTAGTGTATGGGGAAAGTAGAATAAGAAATATACATAACATATTACGAGCTCGGAAAGATACAGACAAACTTGATAAAGATATGGGAAATATTCGATTAAAGAACTTAATAGAGAAGGTTCACTCGTTGCCTGGAACGAGCAAGGATGAGTGGGATGTGAAGGACACTTCCGAGGTTTTTAATGACGACTCCAGACTTGATCAACCTGATAATGAAACAAGACCACCAGTTAGGCCGGTATCACCCGTAGTGGAAGGTGCATATGTGAAGAAATATGTGAATAGAAATTGGCCATCCATAATGAGGAATGCAGAAACGAATACGTATACGATGCAAGCTGAAAAACGAACTGTTAAAAAAAATTTTGCATGTGATTGAAAAATAAAATTAACATCTTTTTTTTTAATGAACTTATTCACTAAAATAACCATTGACATGAATTGTAAAACTTCAGATAGTCAAAGACTAAAATCCAATGAGAAGAAATGGATTTTGGAGAAAAATATTTATTCCATAATTATTGTTCTTTTTGTTGAGGGAGGTTTATAACGAAGTACATCGAGAGGATTAATACTTCATTGAAAATTTGTTACTAAAAAAAAACTTTTCTAAATGATATGTGTGGTCGGTAGGCTGATATTCTGTCAAATTTAGTAATTGGGAGTCATATGGTACTGGGGGAGGGGGTAAATGAGAGCATCCGTTCTTGGAAATTAAGGTTAAATCTGGTGCGTAGGAATGATTGAAAGCATAAACAGAAAATTTCGTCATATCTAAAGTTGAAGGTTAGAATTGTGATTTTTAAAGAAAGTCATTTGGTACCTTTTTCTTTGAATACTGTTTGGTTTGACAGATTTAGCAAAATGCGTAGTTTGATTCTCTGAAGTTAAAAATACATATGATTGTATCATTTCCTGTAAACAATTGTAGATTGATGCGTTGTTGGAAGTGGTTGGTGATTAACAGTTAAATACTCAAAAATAAGAACTACGCAGTTAAAACTTTTAACAAGAGCTTGTTTGCCCAAAAGATAGATCGTCTTCAGATATTGAAGGGTGCGTTTTAAATCCATAGTTGTTGTTTTTGGCAACCACGTTCCTCACCCGCCATCCACCAGACCCTCTTCAAATTACCAGCATCGCATACTCAGCAACACTCCTTCTTATACAGCCGCTTTAACATTGTATATTTGAAAACGATTATATGTCTGCTATTGTAAATAAACCTGCATTTTAAATTTTATTTGCGAGTTGAGATTCTTATTTTTCAACTACACCAGACAAGTTTACCACGGCACGTCATCATTGATCTTATCATTAGTGGTGTGAAACACAACAACCAATGGGGCAGGAACAAAGATGATAAGACGATCAGAACGATAATCCATATAATCTTTGTACCTGCAAACCAACGACTAGATTATCATCGTCAGCAACTCACTGGGACATAGAGAAACAGTGAGAACCAGAGTTTTGTCAGAGTGGGGAAGCTTTGGGCAGCCGAATGAGAGAAGACCAAGCCAGTTTGAACGTCAGTCAATCAGAAATGTGTCCTGATTGACGCATCGATTGTATCACTGATCGATCTAAGATACACGGCTGGGGAATCTGTATACATTAGGTGATTGATCTTTTCTCGCGATCTGCTAAGTTTGTATCCGGCTGTGCATTTTCTGAGTATGCGGTTAAGTGTCATCATGGCTACCATGAATAATAAGATTGATAGTGCGTCCCCTTGGAAAATACCTCCTTGGATCTTTAATTCAGCTCAGCTTCTTCCTTCTACAGTCAGCTCCACTCTCCAGTTCTTCATGTTTTTTTTTTCTATAGAATTTACGACTCCATGTGATGTTTTGTACATTTTGCGGCAGTTTATTATCCAGCTTTGTGGAACTATGTCATATGCGTTTTTGTAGTCAATCCAGGCCATAGATAGATTTTTCCGTCTGGTCTTGCTCTCATTGAGGATATGCTGATCTATGTAAAGTAATTCTGCTGTGCCTCTGGATCCTTTGCAGCATCCTTTCTATTCGTCAGGGAACAATCCTCGGCTTGTTAGTGAGTAGTAAATCTTTTCTCTTATTTGTGCCGTTAGTATTTTCCACACCATTGGTAGACAAGTTATCAGTCTATAATTGTTTGGAGCAGTTCCTTTGCTTGGGTCCTTTTGGATCAATGTGGTCTTTCCTTCGGTTATCCAGTCTGGTATCTGTGCTCCTTGTAAACATCTGTTCTTTCTAGTGCTAGTCTGTCGTGAATGGAGGTGAATTTCTTAAACCAGAAACAATATATTCCATCGTGGCCTAGTGTTTTCCAGTTTGGTATTCTTTTTAGTGTCGTTTTGTGTAGACCAGTGTGTAATTCTGTGTTTTGGCCTTCTTCAAGTCCTTCTAGTTCTCTTGTAATATTGTTTACCCATTCAGCCATTTCATTATTATTATTATTAATATTTTTATCATCATACTCGTTCCAATTTTTTACACCAACGCAAATTGTTGATCATTCAGAGGAGCCTAAGTGACAGTAATTTATTTGAGATCTCCCGGACTTTCCAAAGTATTTGACTCGAATTTGACAGTATTGTGGTCTGGTTTGTTTCAATTTTTTCCTTGCACCAGATTTATCTTTCACATTTTTCCCCTCTTTGCTAAAGTCCAGATATTTGTCGTGTTTTTCGTTTCTTTTATCTTTACTCTCGAATAAATACTGTGTCACCTGCCAAGCAATCATGGCACATTTATGAGCAAAAAAAAAGTTGATATTGGTATCATCATGATACAAAAGACAAAAAATGTTCCTCTGAATACGTGCTACGTAGTAATCAATTGCTCCTTAATCGTAGCTTGTGTCGTCGTAAACGTTTTCTTGTTACTGTTCATGTCATGACGTGATAGGCAGAGGACACATGGCTATTGAAATTCCAAATCACACGCTTTATTTGTTAAAGTGAACTCTTTTTGGGGTGTTGCTTTGTTTTTAAGTTGTCCGGAAGAATAATGTTTAAATTACTATCGTGTCTATTTTCAAAAATTGCGGTCTGTCAAGAAATTATAGTTTTTCGAAAAATTCACTTTTTTAGCCACCAGGAAAGAAAATGTCTTTCTTTCTTTCTTTCTTTCTATGAATCAAGTGACAATCCTCTAACCAAATAAGCATCCCCTTCGTAGTAAGGAGAAATTCCTGTTTTCCTATCACGTAAACAGTATATATTTAAAAAATGACTCACTTTTAACAGGACATATCCACACTTTTATTCTTTATTTACCTGTGGACATTGAGGTATTTTATAGTCCGTCAAATTTTCCTGCTCTTTGCGTGGAGAGAAACAATACGTTTTCCACTTGTTATAATACAAAACCTTTGTCATTATAATAATTGCCGAGAAAACAAGACTATAAATTCCAACTGTATCTCGAATTACGACAACTCAATTAGCATGGATTTGACAGGAATTAACACCAACTTTCCTGCTATCAAAAAAGCCAAAAGCATGCCTGCACAGAGGAAAAACCCTACCTCACTGAGGCCACCTGGTGGTTGTTTGTGGCTACTTGTAAAGCATGAGAGCGGGATCCCATTGGCAAAGCAAGCCACTTTCGCCCTTACAGCGTTAGGCAGTCGGTCGGAAAGACTTGATCCAATCAGATGGTTATGTCAACTAACAACGTATACTATTATTATAGCATCGTATTCTTCAAATTGCTCTTGCAAAAAACAAATGCACGTCCTTTTTTATCATAAAACTGTTTGAAGGGAGTGTGGGAGTTTCAATCATGTTAAGCAAAGAAGACTAGGAGTGCTCTGGGTAAAACATTAAATTGCATCTAATGGTCATACTCCTGACTTCGTAACCCACCCATTAACACGCAGAGGGTCCTGGGTAAAACATTAAACTGCATCTAATGGTCATACTCCTGACTTCGTACACCACCCATTAAGACATGGAATATCCTGGGTAAAACATTAAACTGCATCTAATGGTCATACTCCTGACTTCGTACACCACCCATTAAGACATGGAGTGTCCTGGGTAAAACATTAAACTGTATCTAATTCGCATGCTACTGACTTTGTAAACAACTCATTAAAACTACATGGTCATGACATCCCAGTTGATACAAAAATCAACCAAAACACATTTTCATTTCCTGTAGTCAGCCTGATAAATCGAACTCAGTTTCAAAAAACATTTATAATATGAAGTTGCACGAAGTTGCAAGACCGAGGTCAATGGTCCCTCAACAATTAATGCTCGTGTGTTTATAGAATTCCTACTTAATTTTCTCATTTTAATGATAGAAAACTGACTCGGTATTTTTTTTTTTTTTGAAATTGATGGATTTAGCCAAAGAGCAACGAGACTTTTTTTCATAAAAGATTTATAAAATCAATTATATAAACTGTGAAGACTCCGAAATTGAAAATGTATGCTGCAAATTTCAACAAATGGTTTCTGAGAAGGTTTTATCTAATAAAGAAAATCTATAAAATGCTATTAAAGAAAGATAAAAATCACTAGATAAAGACTATTTAAGCCCAAGCCTAAAAGAGTAAAAGTTCTTTGGAAAGATTGAAAAGAGTCAAATAATTGCTCATTTTATTTTGAGGAATATATTCCATTATTCTTTTGTCAACATTGTGTTATTCCATAATAACGGATCGTAGAAAAATTTTTCACTGACCTAAATAATTTATTCTAGTTTGTAAAAAGTATATTTTATGAAACTAGTATTTTGGGCAATTAAATCAAATGTTTCATGTCTTGTTAGTACCTAGTTTAGATGCTGCTTAATGAAAAAAGGCTGAGGTGAACGTCCTTTAAATTTTGTTAATTCCATAATTTTTGCCTGGGATAATATTATTAATGTGTGTTTGGCATTAAGGGCTCGTTATCGGATATGATTGTACGCATAATTTTTTTAAAAAAATTAATAATTTACTTCTAATGAAATACCTGGGAAAGAAAGCAAATTATAATTTCTATTTGTTTCATTCTAATTTCTCTTGCAAAATCTGACGTCATCTTTCAGAAACAACTAAAGGACTACTGCACATTCATTTTCATTGTTTATTTTAATAGTATTCCCTTGAATTTCTGTTTATGTTTGGCGAAGCGACAGACAGCTGAGAAAACGCAAGGTGCATTGTCACTAGCTAATTCTAATATTTAGCATATCGCTATTTAAACACCTCAATTTGTAAAAAGTTAGTTAGTCGGGTGAGCAGACAACTGAAAGTGAATCCAGTTCTCACTGAATGACCCATATTTTCCGTTTTGTGCCCAAATAAGCTTAGTAAATGAATACTTTTGCAATTCACCTGATTTAATAGTTAGCAAGCTAGACTGACAGACGAATGACAATGATTCTAATTCTCACCGGGTGTTCCGTACTTTTTGCTTTGTGTCAAACTACTCTCAACTTAGTGAATGATAATGACGCAATAACATAGTTACTAGAATTGTTAGGACTGCTTTAACAAAATCACCTCTCCTCAGGCAGACTTTGATCAGGAACAGGAACCATGGCACGAAAACTACAACTAACAAAGCTATTATGTCTGGCTAGACAATGCTATTGATGATCTGCGCAACCCCACAAGCATTTTAGCTTTTTCACCAGCGAATATTTCTTAGTTCAACTCCGTGGAGGAAATAACGCCATCAGTATCGACGAAAAAACAGATTGAAAATTTAAAAAAGTTTGTATACCGCTTTTATATTTTGGAGCAATTATCAAAATTTAACTGTATTACTGATACTAAAGTAAACTGAAACAAATATTCAAGGTGTAGCAATTTTATTTTCTGTTTAAATATCTACCCATCGAAAATTGTAGGGAAAATGATGACTTGCAAATTTTTAATTACTTCCTCCAAGTACGGGGTGTGGCAGAAAATCATTTTTAAAACGAAGCTAAACCGGAAGGGAATCAGAATTTTTCTTCTCTTAAACTTGTTAAAATACTAAAAATGAGAGTCCAGTCTGTCTAAAAATTTTCCAATAGAAAACAGTTGAACTCATGCCTTCTCCCAGGGGGTTTGCGTAAAGCGAAAGAACCTAATCGAGAATCTGATCATTTTACCATTTTCATAAACGATAATTTTTACGCTTCAGCCTGTTTTTGAATTCATGTATGGGATTGGTTCAATGTAGTTTTCCTCACAGCTTTTCTACGATGACTCCGAGGAACAAATTTAAAAAGTAAGCTGTTTGAGTACAATTTGTAAACTTTTGATTTTGGGTATTCAGTACTCATGGCTTTTTGTATTTGACCATTTATTTTAATCTAACTATACTGCCCAAACAAGAGTAAATTGAAAGACATTCAGTTTTATTTCCTATCAATTTACCAGTATATCGAGCGAAAAGTGTATAGAAAAAATGACAGGCAAGATTCTTTTTATCTCTTCCCAACCAATTTTTTTAGGCCCCTCAAGTTCCGGAGATATCAGCTGTGTAGCACCGAAAACTGTCCACAGACACAATCTTGTGAGGTTCAAAGGTCACAGGGGTTATTTAAAATTGGATTTCCCGAATGAGAATATCAGTTTTATCCCTATATGTGCCAGGTGTTTTGAATGTTACCGGATTAAAAAATAAAGATGAATCGATCAGAGAGACCAGAGTATTTAGTACATCGGCTTTTTTGGAAGCAGAGTTCATGGCTGATGTCAGCAAATGAGAAGGGGCAAAGTGTCTACACATATACTGTCTCATAAAAGACACTTACCGAACTGAAAGAGAACACAGTCATTCAATCGAGTCGTTTCCCGTCGCCGTGATCATGGTTCAAAGAATGGCGGTGATTTCCCAGGAGTCTTGAGACTTTCATAGGAACTGGTAGGGTTGGAAAAGAGACTACAGCGTTTAATGCAGGAAATGGGATGTAGTCCCTTACTGTCAGCAATACCCACACATTTACTGGCGTATTATATCTATATCCATAGGTTCAATCTTTCTATCTAGTACACTATCACTTCGTACAGTTAAAGCTACCAAATTGAATTGTAATAAATGTCACACACACACACACACGCGCGCGCACACACATATATATATATATATATATATATATATATATATATATATCACCTTGACATAACTCCTTCCATAACATCTAGTGTTGTGTACACGTTCTTTTTTTCTTTTTTGCATATTTCCATTGACCTAACCCAGCCACCATAAAAATTTAGTCTCCATACATATTTTGATATCTCTTAATAAAGGTATTTGTTTCTATTAGTCTGTTATATATATATATATATATATATATATATATATATATATATATATAGTTCTTATCTATCACTATCATAAATTACGCTCTCTTATAGTCTTTTCATGCTTCTCAATTGATCTTAGATTCATATTAATCCCAATCATAGTCTAGACATACCTATCTAAAATAGTCTATTCATTCTCGCTGTCTCTCTTTCTCTCTCTCTATCTCTATCTCCCTATGTATTGTTCATTTTGTCTCCCTATCTGCTCCTAGCCATAAATATCACTATTCAAGTCTGATATCTATCTGAGTGAGATTGTTTTATCTATTATATATATACATATATATATATATATATATATATATATATATATATATATATATATATATATATATATATATGTTGCATACATATATATACTGGATACATACCGACGCAATGATAACAGACGCAAGAATAAAGGACGCAGGAAGGAAAACGCAGGAATGAAGGACGCATGAAGACTTCTTTAGAAAAATATTCCCCTCTCACTTTATTTGTAAGGTTCGAAAGGGTTGTTGAAGGTTTGCATGTGAGAGGGTGCTGGAGACCGAACATAAACTTCATATTTTGACCTCACTGTTATAACCGTCACGTTGTGTCTTTCTTGTTCTCCTGATGTTGGGGTCTACTCCATCGGGGCTTTCCGAGGGCCCCCTCGGTCTGGTGTGGCCCTCCCTACCACATCTCGTCTCTAACCCTCTGGGAGTCTGCTGGCAACTGCATCGGGGGTTTTCTGAGTGCCCCCTCGGTCGGGCGGGCCTTCCCTACCACATCTGGTCTCTACTGTCTGGAATTCGACTGGCAACTCCTTTGGCACCCCAAACTCAACTGAGTTAAATAATAATTCAACGCCCACACGATTGCCTACTGGATCTTTGAAATCGGATGTTTAATCCTCATCAAGCGGAAATAACTGTCATGCAGTTCAGAGGTCACTCTCTTCCGGTGCATCAGTCTGTATTGGCAAAGTGGGACCTTCACCTTGTCCCATATTATTAGCCTTAATCCGCCCACGCGATCTCTTTCGATTACTGGCCATTGGAATGTGTCACTTCCTTCCGGTGTATCACCTTGGAATAGCATTTTTGGGCCGGGGCGAAGGTCAAAATATAACATATATATATAAACCTATTCATCTCGATTTATACTATGTTTTAATCTCTTTTTATCCGTCTGACTCTCAATTGTATCGAGAACAATATTTACTCATACATGCGATGGGTTTATGCTTTTTCCAAGAAAATTAGTTTTAAGCGAAATACAAAAAAGTCTCGTCGAGTATTACAAATAGTAACATGAGAAATAAACGTGAGTGAGATATTTTTAAGCGCATATCTGTCTTTTCTTTCTGATATAGAAAACTTATCTCATTGTCATCTCTTCATTTTGTATTTGTTTCTTAGTTTCGTCATCATTCTTCTTGACACCTACTATATAAGACGTGGAAAAATCTGTAGGCGAGAAGTTAGCTTGTCGAGTCATTTCTGCGCTCAATAGAAATCTTTATGGGGAAAACACTCATTTTTTGAAAAGAAGTGACAATCAGCAACATCATCATCATAATCATTATCTGAATAAGGGAAAAGATACTATTTATTTTTAGAAAGGTTCAAAATAAAAGCAGTTGTCCAAGAATCACTGCCCTACACTGTTTAGAATCCTGTTGAACCAAAAATAAATAACTTTACAAGAAGAAGCTACAATTAAAATTAAATATTGTCCTCTAAACGACGATTTTTAAATGATGAACAGACTAAATAAAGTCTAAATTAAATTTCTACTAAGTGATGGCACAGAAAACGTTTTGTCTGGATTTAATTAAGACAGTTTTTGAGTAAAAGTAATTTCTAAAATGGAATTCAGTGTTGCTTCCAGACACTTCTCACGCTGTTGAAAGTTTTAGTTTTCTTCGTGTATTATTTGATGCAAATCGTTCACAGAAACAAACTAGTCATTTAATAGATCGGTTCGGTGACTTTGTTAGAAATTCCTGACAATGCCGTTTTTATTTCATTAGCAATATATAGATTCCAAAAAGTAACAGGAATGCAAAATGTTTGGAAAGCTCTCATCTATCTTAGGCTTAATTTAGATTGGTAAAATTCTATCTATCTATCTCTTTATCTCTTTCACAGTGAAACACAGCTTTCATAGGATATAAGAAGCTTCCGCTGAGGAGCAAATTCATATTCCTTCTAGTCTCAGAAATAGTTGAATCGACATACCTGCTGATTTAACATCTAAGTTATGAAAATGTTATGAAAGTTATGAAACCTAATGCCTTGCACCATTATTGGATGGTGCCACGTTTGATTATACAAGCTTGATATGGCATTAGTAAGATATTAGTCCTTCGTGGTGGGGAGCTTAGAGTACACTGACTGCATTTCCACAGAAGAGAACGTTCCACCCAAAATGATCCTAAACTAAATCTGGTGTTTCGGCTCCGATTTCTGCAGATCTATGGAGTGTTGTATTTTTACATATATAACATTAATCCTAAGTTCCCCCATGACCCGCTGTCTTATCGGCTGGGGTTGAAGAACACGGCGATTGCACCTCTGCAGAGAGGTAAGACCTCTCCAACGATTGTCCTGGATAAGACACGAAACAATCTGATGGTGAGGATCCAGTGATAATAAGGGAATGCGGAGCACCCCTTCATTGCCATTGCTCCCAGGTCCTCTCTGGCCCGGAACGGTAGCACCAGACAGGTTCCTATCTATGGATTAAATAGAACTAACTGCATACTTATGCTAAACTGAATTGTTTGAATTAGAACTCTTTGACTAAACTGAATAGCTTAAATAGAAATGTTTTTGAGAATTAAACTGAACTTACATTTAAACAGCATGCTTATGCTATACTGAATTGTTTGAAATGAACTTTTTTTTGACATTGAAGCTGTGCTTACACTAAATTGAATTGTTTAATATTGAAGTGTTTTGACATTTAACCGTGTGTAAACACAATCTGTACTTATAATAAACTGAATTAGAACTGTTTTGACAAATCAACTGTGAACTCATGCTAAACTGAATTGTTTTAAATAGAGTTGACTATTTGCATGAAATCGATTTGGCATTAGATAACCTATAAAGGTTGATATGCCATAAAAACCCAACCAACCAACCCCTATGACCTGAGTTGATAGTACCTGATACAGTCCCATTTATAGGTCAAGTATATCTATATGAAAATTATTTGTATTGGAATAAGTAATTTGAATTAGAACACTTCATTCACATAATATGATTGCGTGTCAATTATATCATCAGATAGGATTACATAAAATATATATATAAATATGTTTATATTATTCGTACTAATAATAATTACTTTCAGCTATTATTGTTTCGACATTATCAGTTGTATGAAACCATTTAATTCATTGCCAAAACAAAACCAATGACTTAGTACTAAAAAACTCAACAAATGTTGACAAGTGAGTTATGATGAAGTGATAATAGAATTAAGATGACGAAGGATAATGATGCTATTATTATTTAATCCTTTACAGTTTTTCACATCAGCGTAAGATAATGGTTTTTCAATGGAGTTTGAGTGTCAGTAAGTCTCCTCAAGTCTCCAGGACTCTTCTCAGTATTCTGGCCATTCTCAAAAATGGTGTCATTTGGATGGTCTTCCAAGTCATCCAGTCCTTTTAATAACTCTTTAATTGCTGCGCTAAAAGCACCAGTCACAGTTGTTATAAGCATCACCTTTAAGTTCCATACTTTTTTTCAATTCTCTAGCAAGGTCGAGGTAATTACTTTTCTTTTCACATTCTTTCCGTTTTATTCTGTGGTCAGCCAGGACAGCAAATTCGACAATTTTTCTAATTCTCTTTTTTTTTTTGTTGATCATTATGTGACGTTACACTCGTCTTAGCCAAACACGGGAAAGTGAATCCGCTGATCACTCCGCTGATCGGATTTATCTTCGGATGACATGATTATTTCACAATCTACCCACATTGGGGCTTTTAGTTTCAGATTACAGATCAATTACTAATCAGAGTCGCTGGTCGGTGAGTAAACGGATGAGACCGTACTATTAAGAAGGTAAAAAAAAGTCGATGCCAATAAACAGAGAACAAACGTGGCTTTGTAAGAAAGATAATATTTAGTAAGAAAAGAAAAAAAATCATACAAGCATTCACCCTTCAAAGTGATGAGAGAGGAGGTTAAATCAGAGAACTGGTTCACATAGTATTAGTCAGTCGATTCTTTGTATAAGCTTAGGCTTTTCTATTTTCGCTATCTACAGCTTGGCGTAAGGCAATCTCAAAGGCGCTTATATTTACTTTATCTAAATCCCTAAGATCATTCCGCGATATAGTGATATATCAGGGTTTCTTTTCATTCTATATCCAGTATAGTCAGGTAGAAGGCCGACATGTGTAATCTAATAGTCACCTTTTGCTTCTGATGCATTATTTCGTGCTTTCGCTGTCGCACTCCAATTGTCATGTTTTCATAATTTATTTTGTTTTTTCTACACCCAGGATAATTTGGTAAAAACTCTGGTCTCAGATTGACGGCTATTTACAAAGTCAACTCGAGTTCTCTCCGCGGGAATTTTTTCTTTTTTGTCGTGTTCTCTTAATTCATTTCGCGTTTTCTATACCCAGTGCAGTCTGATAAAAGACCCCTTCGAGGTATCATATTATCTCGATTTCTCTTTGCTTCTTTATCTCCATGACACTGGCACAAGGGCATCTCTTGTGTGCCCCGCGCTGCTCTCTAAAGCATCATATATCGATTTCTCTTCCCTTTTTTTATTTCCAGGAGTCAGGTACTAGGGCATCTCGAGTCCACTATGGACCGGTCTCTAAAGCATCATATCATCTCGAAAAAAGAGAGAAGAAAACCTTTAACATTTCATTAGAATAAAAAAACACGAATTTTTTGGAGCTGAAAACAATAGAATCGAACGAAATTCTTCTGAAAAATATTTTTTTCCAGGAAAGATGCAAGTTTTAATAATGTAGTGACTCAAGTTCGAGTCATACGTTGAGTCAAGCAACACTATTTTTGTTTTTGTTTCAGTTACCAAGAAAAATGATCTTACCAAAGTTTTTTTTTTCAAGAAAAAGTGCTTCTCACTGTTTCCAAAAATAGTTCTTTGTGTTTCACGTTAGTAAAACTGAAATCTTTTTCGTTGTGAGCTTTACTTGAGTATTCTAAATGTGAGTTTGTTCAATCCGTAATTACTACTCTTGTACGTATTAAAAAACTTGCCATGAGTTTGAATCGAATCATTTGTCGTCTCTGTTGTTTCCTTAAAAGGGATTGACAGACAAGGTGATACTATAGTGGAAAGGAACAGTCAACATGTTCGTTGGATAAAAGAAAGTTTTTGTTGCAAAGGAGATACAATAAAACAGACAGGTAATAGAGAGGCACACTACTAATCCCCGAAGCAAGGCCATGTATAATTCTGTACTCAGTGTAATCATTCCACATGACTGAGAGGGGTTGTGGGATATTCCATAACAACATAGTTGCAATTATTTTGCCTTGCTCACTACGTCCCTATATATTCTCGTGTTTTCCTTCAGTCATATTATTTTTGCTACAATATTATTATTATTATTATTATTATTATTATTATTATTATTAATAATAATAATAATAATAATAATAATAATAATAATAATAATAGTAATTGTGCTTTACTGAAGTACTTATCACCTGAGGAGAGTACTATCAATGTAATTGTGAAAAAATAACGCCTAAAAGAAAGAGATAAAAACAAATAAGTCGAATGCATATAATCACTAACTTCTTTCACCATAAATCATGAATAAAAAGCCGATAAAGAATAATTAGAAACTGAAAGTAAAGCTGAAAATTGAATAAAACTGCATCTCTGTTAATAGCAACAAACCAATGCCTTAAGGACCAATTATATAAAAAGGAAAAGTGATAATATCCAACAGGATAGAAAGTGAAAGTTATGTAGAGATAAAGATAAAACTGTTAATCACAAAAAAAGCGAATGCTGAAAACTCTCATAAAAGGATTACAAGACTAGAATCGATCAACAATCAACCGGGAATTCTGCAAGATATTAAAATTTGACAATATTATCAAATGGTATAAGCACAAAGCATAATCCGTCCTAGATAATGAGGTGCCTAAAACTACCTATGATTTTGAGATACAAACGGATTACCTCTGACAGAAGAGCAGACCTTGTGTTAATTAACAAAAGATGAAAGAAAGATTATGCTATCAACTGGATTTTACCGTTTCCACTGATTATAGAGAGAAAAATAAAAGAAAGCAAAAAAAAAAAAAAAATTTGACAGTTTCTTAGATCTTTCCAGAGAGTTGAAGAAGCTGTGGAAAATGAGGGGGACGATAATACCAATTATAGTTTGTGCGCAAGAAGCGGTTCCTAACGGCTTGAAAAAAGAAACTGGAGGAATCGGAAATTAGAGAATGAATCAAGACCATCAAGATCACTGGAGCGTTAAAATCGGCTAGAATATTCAGCAGAGTCCTGGAGACCTGATGTGACGTATTATCTGATTTTAGTGAAAAAACAACATCTAAAGGTGGTGTGAAAAACTCCTAAAGAGTGAAATGAGCAAAGATGAAAGGAGAAATAAAAGAACACGTCGAATGAAGGAGACCTTCTCGAAATTAAGCACTGCAGCAGAAATGTCACCTAATAAATACACACCCCTTTGTAAGATACTCGGACGATTTTTAAAAAAAGACCAAGACGGAACTTTGGCAAAAGCACCAGAAGACAAGGAAATAGATGACAATGCACAAGTTTTTGTACGTATATGTCATTTTTTCTATAAAGTTTTGTGTTACATGTGTAAGCATGAATATTTGTTTCAATTAGAAGGAACCGATTCAACTGCATTATTTGTGTGTTAATAAGATATAAAAGAAGCTTACTTGTTAAACGCACACACAATGTATCTGTGCAAAATTATCGTGAGAGTGGATACATATATATATATATATATATATATATATATATATATATATATATATATATATATATATATGTGTGTGTGTGTGTGTGCGAGTGTGTGGGTGTGGGTGTGTGGTCGTGCGTATGTTCATTTTTACATTACTTCTTAACTTTTTTTTCCATTAGCCCTTATCTTTTTCTCCCTTTTTGTATTCCCTTTTCTCGCTCCATTTAATTCCAACCGTATAACTACTTGTTTGTCGTAAATACAAGCATGATTCGAAATATAATGCTGCGGTTATATAACATCCATCTTTACTACATCCCTTTTAAACTATCTCTTTCTCTTCATTCCATTCATTTTCCCCATCCTTCGCCTTTGTCCCGTCGTTCTGCTTAGCCCCCACTTCCTTTTAAACACGCCTTAATAGTTCCCCTTTAGCAAAACCACTTATTACTGGGGTTTCATTACGTACAAAACTCGCGTCTTTGTTTTGTTATTATTGGGTGCAATTGATAATAAATTCCGCTTCTCTTCTGAATGAAATAGGGAATTTGACAAGGAATTATCAATCTTCCCTATATGTCTATATTAAAAAGTTTTATTTACTTCTCAAGACGAAGAAGCAATTCCTGATGTTGCAGCAATTTCTTTTTACCAAATAGACACGTGGAAAACAATACTGGATACAGAAATAGCAAATAACGTCTTCAGAGATCCATTTGTAGAGAGGTAGTAAGAAAAACATTTGAATTTTATTAATTTTAGTAAACATCGTTCATCAACGGAATATTGTGACCAATTTAAGTTTATGTGAGAATGTAACAAGTAAGGCAATTTTAAGATCCTAAATCATATGACAATAAAATATCAATTTACACAGCCCTTCCCTGAAAAGGCCGACTTTTTGCGGAATACAACTGGTTTTAAATCAGATTTTTTATTCTTGACTATATTGCCTTCTCAAACCTAATGAACCCAGAGAGTCCTACTAGTAATGCATAGTTGGATCAAGGAGAAGAGATGGATCCAACCTTTTCCAAGTTTATTAGCACGAAGATATAACGATAGAACTGATACTAGTTTCGGTTCTTTTACAAGCCTATACAATAAGCCATTCTCTTGTGTTATCATCTAAGTAATTCGTGTAGCAACATAGTGATCCATAGAACGGTATTTCACTATTTTGAATACATAATAGGAACATAACCTTTCTCACTAAGTTGAATAATTTTGCATTGGTTTTAATGTAAAAAGCAAAGGAAATATTTTTCCAGGATTCATAAATAGCATAATTGCGGATTGTGATATTTTGCATAATATTTTCTTGGCCAGGCTACAGGTATGCCAAGCATTGTAATAGATCTCATAACTTAAAACTTAGAGTTTCATTTTTTTTAGTTAGCACAAACAGATGACTTAGAATGGATTCTTTTTGAATGAAAGCAGTTGTTGACAACAAAATATACGCAGCACATATTAAAACAGGAAATTCAGATTGCTGGCACATTTTTGTGCGCAGACCATTTACACGGACTGAACTCTATTTTCTCTCCTTTGAGATGAAACAAAATGTAACTTTAGTGGTACCCTTCAAGCTAAAAGAAAATGTTTTTCTTGATATTCGGAAACGTATAAATTAAACAATTTTCACATTTTTTATCAAGTTCACCGAATTTTGTTTATGTTCCTTTTAAATGCATCTAAAAGTGTGCATAATTCTTTTTCAGCTGACTTGTTTTTACTAATAGATGTTATTGGATGTTTTTCATCCGGTTTAATCGTGCGTTTAATCTTATTACTTATTCAGAAAAGCAAACTCCTCGTGTCTTCTATGACAGTAAACTGATTCTGGTAATGAGGCTCCCGTTCAAGAGTACTGGGGAGAGTGAGGTAACGATTAGTTGTCATTACTTTTTCGTCCACTCTAATATGAATTGGTTAGGTCCCATGTCAAATACATCTTTTAATTATATAAACGTTTGTTGGTTAAACTTTTGAAAAGATAGATATATTTTGTTTATAATTTTTTTATTATATCATTTATAAGCTGAAGACTTACTTTTGAGCTTTGAATTGATTACCCTTCTTCAGACAAATTTTCACTAATTTGGTTGTGAATTTTTCAAGCATTTTTAATTGAAACGTGGTTTGTGAAAATAAAAGGCGAAAAAGAAATTACGTCTTTTTTAAATGCTTTTCAAATTAACAATTCTTTTTCAAATACTCTCATTGTATATAAGAGACTGATATTTTAAAAAATGAAATGTAACAACATTAAATTAAAAAATATAACTGAAATGATAAAAAAAAATGTTTAGTTCAATATTTTCTAATATTTTTTCCGTATT
This sequence comes from Sepioteuthis lessoniana, assembly GCA_963585895.1. Lineage (NCBI taxonomy): Eukaryota > Metazoa > Mollusca > Cephalopoda > Myopsida > Loliginidae > Sepioteuthis > Sepioteuthis lessoniana. The sequence continues at coordinate 35,889,318 of OY757938.1, forward strand.
AATTTTTTATCGGGCTATCTTTTGTTATTGAAAACTGTTTCTATCATTAACCTTTTAAGAGGGTAAAACTGCGATAAGTTGTATATTGTCTGCGTACATCGCTTTGTAAAAATTGTC
>OY757938.1:35894434-36134434 GCA_963585895.1 Sepioteuthis lessoniana
TTTGTATTGCATGTATTAATCTCTGTTACGAGAAGGATGGAACAAATAGTTTAGAATTTTGTCTCGCCTAATCTGGTTGCTAAACCAAGACTAAAGGACTTAGTCGGCCCTACTAGAGTAGTGGTATGAATGTGGCCTCGACTTGAATATGAAATCAGACCGTTAATTCTATTTATAACCTACAATAATTGCTGTACTAAGAAATCCTCCTTTATTTGTACAGTAATAAGCATAACATATAAGCAAATGAGTGTAACTTATTCTTGGGAAAACTTTGTACACAGAGACGCGGAAGAATCATAACTGTTTCAAGGACCCTTGTAATGAGATTGAAAGTACAAGAGATTCATGGAGGAATTAAGTAAATCTAAGTGACGACATTTCTTCAGTTCGTAAGAATAATAAGGAGTGTCCAGGAGATTCAGGGAGACTTAATGTAATTCCTTCAATTATTAAGATCAAAAGATAGTGCTTCTGTGAATGTGCAATTAAAGGTTATCAGACGTAATTGCTTTCTTTCTTTTTTTTTAATTAAGTGAGAGTGCGTGGGATTTCTCTGTGGAAATCCAATCTATTGTTTCGAGCTTACACATTGCATCCTTTCCTTGTTCTTGCTTTTCTGTTAGTTTTCAACTGCTGCAGGTCGGGATCATCTCTAACATGTATTTCTCTATAACAGACATCCATTTTGCTTTTCACTTATGAACATTATTTTAATAACATTAAGATGCTGAAAACAATATCAATTTGAATATTGTTTCATTAGTTTTATTTACCGTATTTTACAGATGAAACATAGAAGAAAGATTATACCACACACACACACACACACACACATCACTCTCTCTCTCTCTCTCTCTCTCTATATATATATATATATATATATATATAAGAATTCTTGTCAGTATATATATATATATATATATATACATGTTTACTGACTGGAATTCTTGGCAAGAGCAGTTTTTCTGATGCATTGGTTGGTTTTATAGCATATTAATCATTGTAGGTTATTTAATGCCAAATCCTCTTTATACATATGTAGTAGAATTATATGATTTATGAAAACATTTTGAATAACATTTTTAAACGAGCCAATGTTCATAATTTATTTGGACACTAGCATTTCTATTATTTCTACACAGTTAAATGGTTTCAGTAATTGTTATCTAATACTAATAATTCTATTCTCTATCAATTATTGGTTTGCACACTATGAAGTGGTTGCTGTTATTGGGTCTTTAATCAACCAGTTAAGCCCTCAAACCATTCAGTGATTATATATATATATATATATATATATATATATATATATATATATATATGTATATATGTGTGTGTGTGTGTGTGTGTGTGTGTGTGTGTTTGTACGTATGTATGTATGTGTTTGAGCGCTCTATGAAAAAAGTATAGGCATATAACCAAGATGGCAGATATGAAAAGCGATCCTACATTCCGGCAATTCTCATATCCTTTTGTTTACTTCCGTACGTTTATGCTATTATAACTACACGAATATTTTCCTAAACAATCATGTATCTAGAGAAATTAGAACATGTCATTTTTCAAAGCAAAATTCCTTTCACCCTTAAAAAACTGTTTGGTAATCTAATTTGAATTTTATTTCTTATTCTGCTGCTTTGGGTTGAAGAGGGATCAGTGTCCATCTTCAGAGAATGTCTTTTATTCACTATGCAAGTGATTGCATTTTTCTCTCTATTCATCCAATATATTGCTCCTGTAGAATATTAGAACCATTTTCTTTTGCACTGCACCGTCAAATACGATTGAAATAAAGCAATAGTAATTTGTAAATTATGGATAAACATGAAGTATATCATTTCATACCATTTTATTCAAGTGTTTTCTTTTTTACATAAACCTAAACTTAAATATATGTAGGCGTGAGGAAGTCCATATGTGTGTTTATATCGGTATATGGTCACACTTGTCTGAGCGTGTGATTTTGCCGGAATTGCATAAGTAAATAGCGCATTAATTCAAGTATTAAACTAGTAATTGATATATCATCACGAAAGAATATTCAGTTCCACATATGTAAGCTCACAATTTCTTTCTTTCTTTCCCTTTTCCCAATATATATATATATATATATATATATATATATTTTGAAAAGAGAATAGATCACAGAGAGAGATTGATTCATAGATAGAATTACTCATGCTTGTGTGTATGAGAATCGTATATATATATATATATATATATATATATATATATATATATATATATATATAAAGATAGATAGATAGATGGATGGATAGATAGATAGATAGATAGATGTTCCCCTCTGGGGGTTGAGCACTCTGGCGAAAGAAATTAACGGCTGCCACTCACGTAATGCAAAGCTCTTCTTATGAATTGAGCACGCTGGTATCCGGTAAGACAAAATGTAAACAAACGAAAGCTACTACATAATGCCTTATAATTCCCGAGTTGACGTATGTCGACTGATGGCTGATCAGTATGATAATAAGTCTAATGTAAAGTTGACCGGGTTTCAATCCCAGCTTAAAGCGTCCTGCATATCTAGCAGCACTGATGAGATGTGATACAACAAAACAGTCTGTCTGTCGCTGACAATATATATATATATATATATATATATATATATATATATGTATAAGGTGCATACGATAAGTTTACAGACTTTCTTTGTAGAGGCACTTTTATTGATAGTACACACATGAAACTCTTGTCCCCTTTGAAGTAATCTCCTCCGGCTGCAATGCACTTGTTGTACCGTTCTAACAACTTCTGGAAGGACCCATGGAAGTCCTCTTGTGTGAACGTGTCAATGATCTTCGTCAAAGCCTCTTTCATCTTCTCAATTGTTTCATAACGACAGACTCTGTGCTTAGGGAATAAGCAAACGTCACTGTGAGTAATGTCTGGACAATAGGGTGGGTGAAGAACTGTCTTGATGCCCATAATGCTCAAATAGTCTGTGGCAAGGATGGAGTTGTGGACTGGTGCATTGTCCTAGTGGAAATGTCACTAACCCGATTTGAAGAGTGCTGGCCTCTTCCAAGGGAATCTCTTCCCGAACTCCCTTAAAAACTCAACATAGTAACCTTAACCCTAACCCTAACGCTAACCCTTTGGTGAATCAACTCTGATTTATTGACTTCCTTACTCCTTGAATACCTTTCATCATCCTTCAAAGATCCGTGCCTTCCTTGAATCTCTTATGCCACTCAAAAACTGATCCTCGATTCATGTAAGATGCCCAAAAAGCAGTCTGAAGCATTCCATACGTTTCTGTGACATTTTTTCCAAGCTTAAAACAGAATTTTATTGCATATCGTTCTTCTAAAGTTTTAGATTGAATTTTTGAAATTTACCAGCTAGGGCAATCAGGCTTTCGTATGGTGTATTCCAAATCCTCCTGTAGCTGTTCATTTGAACCTGACATCATAAAAATCGATCAGTCATCTCATAAGATGTATAGCAATAACATACTGAATGTTCAAGAGTCTGCGACAATTTTAAATGCCCGTAAGCAAAAAGTCTGGAAACTTATCTTATGCCCCTCGTATATACTAACATCCGTCATACAGTAATGAATTTCACTACATTGAACCAGGAAATCTTACAATTTATAATTCATTTTGTTATTCATTTGCCTAATATGAAATTTAAAAGATTCGTGAAAACTATAATCATGAAACGATTAAAAGAAGATGAGATTATAATTATTTTTAGTTTGAATATTGTTTCATGGAAAATTTTTACCATTTCTTTAATCTTTAAAATAATTTTATTTGCATTCTTTTTTCATTAGTTTGATATATATATATATATATATATATATATATATATATATATATATATATATATATATATTACGTAAGAAAATGATTTCCATGAATAAGGAAGAATATTATGGGGATACAGTTCGCATACGTTATCAGATGGTCAACTCAGATCTCTTTAACACTGAAGAATTTTCACCTATCAAATGCACATGCAAAATTTCTACGAAGTTTTTCTGATATCGTTTTAGAAAACATTCCTTTAAATTTTAAAAAAAGGATTTCAAAACGTATCCCTCTCTCTTGTAAGAAATTTTTAAAAAAATCTAAACATAAAAATTAGAATTTAAATAAGTGACATAAAGAAGAGAAGGTCAAATTGATTGTAGTCTGAGACATAAAAGTACTCATTACTACTGTTTTCGGTTGGTTGGTTGGTTGGTTGTTGTTTTTATGGCATATAAACCTTTGTAGGTTATTTAACGCCAAATTAATTTGTATGCAAACAGTCAGATCTATTTCGAATAATTCAGTTTAGCATGAGTACACAGTTTAATTGTCAAAGCAGTTCTAATTTAAGTTTAGTATACGTACAGATTTTGTTTACACCTAGTTAAATGTCAATACAGTTCTATATTAAACAATCCAATTCAGTGTAAGTACAGTTTCAATGTCAAAAACAGTTCATTTAAAACAATTCAGTTTAGCATAATCACGATGTTTAAATGTAAGTACAGTTTAATTGTCAAAAAACATTTCTATTTAAGCTATTCAGTTTAGTCAAAGTGTTCTAATTCAGACAATTCAGTTTAGTATAAGTATGCAGTTAGTTCTATTTGATCCATAGATAGGAACTTGTCTGGTGCTACCGTTCCGGGCCAGAGAGGACCAGGGAGCAATGGCAATGAAGTGGCGATCCGCATTCCCCAATGCCCCATATCACTGGAACCTGACCTTCAGATTGTTTAGTGTCATATACAGGACACTCTTTTGGGGGCGGGGTCTTACCCTTCTGCAGAGTTGCAGTAGGTATATTCTACAGCCCAAGTCGACTGGGTAACTAATTTCAGTAAAAAAGATGCAATTACTAATAGTGATTTCTATTTTGAGTCCCTCATTCAAATTCATCTTACTTATTGAATAAGCGTCTCATATATATATATATATATATATATATATGGGTGTGTGTGTTTGTGTGTGTGTGTGTGTGTGTGTTTGTGCATGAGGGAATTCATGAATGCGCTTTTATATATATATATATATATATATATATATATATATATATATATATGTGTGTGTGTGTGTGTGTGTGTGTGCGTGTTTGAAGAGATGTTGTTTATAGTCTGGAGTAATTTACTTGCATTCAGTCGGGCTTCCTCAATTCCAACACACCAGCTCACCACCTCCTGTTCCCCTCAATAACGTATTGTGAAACTAACCGAATCGAAATTAAATTTCGTCGATTGCCACTAAATAAAAGAATCCTCCTTCTCTTTTTTGGCCTCAATTTGATCTGAAAAATGACACACAACTGTCGGACTATTGTTGAAGAGGCCAGTAAACAATTGAGAAATATAGAATAATGCATCGTATTCATTATCACCGAATAATTATAATTCGCTATGTAAAAATAGAAGGAATATTACCATTTAGATTTTAAATAATAATAACAATAATAATAATAATAATAATAATAATTAGAAGAAGAAGAAGAATAATAAAAAGAAGAAGAACAACAACAACAATAACAACAAAAATTTTGTTTGCGAGAGTACTCAGATGAACGCCTGTCATCTATTGTTTAAGGAAATTTATTTATGACTACTACCACTACTGCTTCTATTGCTGCCACTATTACCACCAAACGTAACATTCCTTCTAACAGAGGTAGAAGTTTTTATAATAATAATAACAATAATAATAATAATAATACGCATAGAATTTTCTGAGACATTGAGATAAAAACACATCATCAAAAGAATCCCTACCAGAAGAACAAATCACATGCTGATTAACAACAACAAAAGATAAATTGCCATCTAGTCGATTTTGCCGTTCCGGCCGACCTAAAAGTATAAGTAGAAGGAAGCAAAAAGATGGACAAATACTTGAAGTTTTTCGAAGAAGTAAAAAAAAAAAAAAAATTAGGGAATATGAAGGCGATAGTGGTACCAATTGAATTTTTTACACTTGAAAATTTCCAAAAAGGCTCGGAAGGGTGATTGCAGGAATCATGGATCGGAATAAAGAATCGACCCCATCCAAATTACTGCATTGTTGAGAGCAGTCAAAATACCCAGAAGAGTCCTGTAAACCTGAGGAGACTTGTTGTCACTCAGACTCTTGGGAAAGATAACCAGCTTACTCTAGTATGAAAAATTCACCAGGAGTAAAATAATAATAATAATAATAATAAGAATAATAATACACAAAAAGAGAACATACCGAATAGTGGAGTTTGCGCTTCAAGTTGACCACCGAGTAAAACTAAAAGAAAGCGAAAAGAGAGATACGTACCTAGGCTTTGCAAGAGAAATGAAAAAAATATTGAAAATGAAATTGACGGTGATATCAATTTGGATAGTACGCTCGGTACAGTCATCGAATTAGCACAGAAGGAGTATAGGGCGAGACACGACTGGGTCGGCAAGGTGATCCACTGGGAAATGTGCAGGAAATTTCAATTTGACCATACAAACAAACGGTATATGCACAACCCAGCACCTGTCCTAGAAAATAACTCGCATTAACTCCTATGGGATTTAACATAAAAAAGGATCACCTAATCCCAGCCAGAAGACCAGACCTTATAATAATCAACAAAAAAAGAGAATTTGCAAAATTGTTGACTTTGCTGTCCTGACGGACCACAGAATAAATCTGAAGGAAAATGATAAGAAGGATAAGTACCTCTACCTTGCTAGAGAATTGAAAAAGCGGTAGAACATGAAAGTAACGATTGTACCAATTGTGATTGGTGCGTTAGGCTCAATAACTAAAGAATTGTTAAAAGGCCTGGAGGACTTGGAAGATGGGGGACGGGTAGAGACTATTCAAACGACAGCATTGCTGAGAACGGCCAGAATCCTGAGACGAGTCCTGGAGACTTGAGAAGACTTTGTCTCACTCAAACTCCAGTGTAAAGCCAGCTAGCACTGATGTGAAAAACTCTAAAGGAGTTAATAATAATAGATCACTGTTTTCTGCTACACAAAGACCAAAGCAATAATGATACTAAAGAAAAAAAATGGACAGAACAATGTAACAAAATGGGATCCCTTATCATTTTAAAAGCTATCCTACACAAATAGGTTATAGAAAAGATGATTAAAATTAGAGTAGAATACTAGTTTTCGTTCACCAAGCCAAAAAACTTACCGACCAAGCAAGGATGATTTTTTAAAAAAGCTCGTTTTCTGTACACCAGTTACTAGGAATATGAGGACTGGTAAGTCGGGACATTTATGCACAAGAAGAACCCCCTAAGCGAGTTGAAATACAAAGTATTTAGATGCAAAATGTCCTGGTACCCAGTTCTACAATATCAATGTTAAGAGAAGATCAAAGAACCGATATTAATGAAAAGTAATGACCGAAAAGATACATTACCATCCCTAAGGTATCAAAACCAGAAAAAAGTCATATCAGACACCGGAAAAATCAATAAAATATCAGAAAATTTCCCAGCAGACAATATCACTGAACTAAACAATCTAATCTATGAAGGAGCAAACCCAGACAGTGATAAAGTTGGGATACCCCTATGGAACCCGAGCAAACATAAAAACTGGATCGTAAATTAGGTTACAAGTACACAAAAGATTTCAACAATAAGTGAATGTAGTGAGCAGGGAGAAATATACAAGGATACAAAGGAATGAAAAGACCGAGAAAGGACGAAAGATGACATGACTGACAACACAACAGAAAGAAATAAACCAAAGAATATTGGTGAAGGAGGGATAACACAAAAATACCGGGCCGTTACTCAAGTGACTCAAGCCAAATAGGAGCTTTCAAAATAATGGGAGAACATCCTCCCTATCAGTCGGTGAAGAAAGCGCCATAAATTTAAAACAGCTTAATGTGAAGGAAAGAAAACGTTTCTGGAGCAAGTTATGGGAACAAAAAGAACGTAACGGAGAGGCTGACAGGATAAATAACCTAAAAAAAACCAAGTACTTGAATAAGACACCAAAGCCAATCAGTAAGCCAAATTCTAAAAAAGTATCGCAATGATGGCATACATAGATTTTGGTTAAAAACTTCACGTCTATTTAAAATCAGATTGTCTCAGCAACTGAGTAAATGCTGAGAAGAATAAAAAATATCCGAATAGATGACGAAGAGAAAAACTACCCAGATACAGAACCACCCCTAAAATGAACGATATCCAGCAAATACAGACCAATAAAGAGTCCAACTAAAATGTGAAAAATCCTGATCGCACAGATATGGAAAGAAATAAGCTTATCGCTTGAATGTCACAGACTGTTTCCAGATGTAAGGAAAGGATACCACAAGGGAACACGGAAAATAGATGACCTACTGTAAATAGATCAGTATACACTGAAAGAGGTCAAAACAAGCAAGAAAATGTCACCATGGCATGGATTGAGAGCAAAAAGGCTTTTTATGTAACCTCGTAAAAAATAGAATGAAATTATCCTTATCAAATTCACAAGATGATACAAATTTACAATACCTCAAGAGAAAAGTGACGTCTTTATGGACGATATCAACATATTTTCTCAAAATGAAAAAGATCTAGAAACCCTCATACCAAATATACGAATATACAGCCAGAATATTGGAATGGGATATGACATTAAAAAGTGTGCCATTGTATCATTCTGCACGAAAACGAATGATGTATCGCTCTTTGTATCACAGGTTTCAACGATGGCGGGAGCCACGCTAATATGATTTATGGATCGTATAGACCGTACTATGTCGGTACTGTAGTTGCTACGAGGACAAATAGTCGATTTTTTGTGAAATTAATGTGTGAAAGATGAGCGGTTTTCGGAGAATAGTGTGTGTCACCCAAAAAGCACAGCTCGGCTCAATACCTGTCTTCTCTCCGAAAGATGGTCAAATATTGTTCGTTCTTTGGTTTTTCAAAGGGGCAAGCAGGTTTTCAATTCCTTTCTAGATAAAAAGGATATTTTCTTATTACGTTAATAATAATCAACACAAATGCCAGAAATTTCAGCTTACAGCAACATTTTATTATTTATGTGTGTGTGTGTGAGAGAGAGAGAGAGAGAGATTGAGAGAGAGAGAGAGAGAGAGAGAGAAAGAGAGAGATTTCGGTATTTATCCAGGCTTATTTCTGATTCCAAGTATACACTTTATTTATGGAGATCAAAACTTTATTACACTCAGCGTTGACAGTTAGAAACTTTTAACTTCGGTGAGAAATACACTATGCCGGTTGCCTTCCATCACTGATGGTCGAAAATACTCTGACCTCTCATACAAGAGATATCCCCTCATTACTCAAAATCGTTCGCTTCAATTTCCACAGCGTCTAAAATGATGGATAGAAATGGCCGTTGCTTAAACATCGATTTATTTTGTCTGAGCATTTGAGCCTACCAGATTTCGTTTATTTATGCATTTCTTTCTGTTTCACTGGTTCATCCTTTTATTTATTTATTTTTAAAAAAAGTCTTAAAACAAGCAACACTATCCACCCCACGGCGTAACGTTGCATTCCTTCACTACAACTATCTTAGAATCATGCAGAGAATAGTTTTCAAAAGACATCCCCATGACCATCTCGTTTCTTAATCATTATGTAGCGTTGAATTCTACTCTGACCTTAAGAGATCGACATCGAGGTCATTGTCCTCTGTAGAAGGCTGTTACGTAGAATGTGTATCGCCGAGGGCAGTCTGGCACGTGACACTCCATAAAATAAATCCCAGTCAAGACTCCTTTTTCGGGAGTATAATAAACAAACAAATAATGTGGACGCTAATTCTGGGTTACACTGACCTTAGACGTTGGTAAGGGTTTGCCAATTCACTTTCACATACACCTCCAAGTCCTTTGGCCTCCCTACCTCCTCAAATCATGGAAGAACGAACTAGATTAGATAATATTAACTGTAGACAAATTTCCAAATCCTCCTGTAATGTTTAAGGAGGCAATACAACGTTAGCGAGACTTAATGAGACCGGTACGAGGCTGAGACAAGATACATGCAAAAGAAATCAAATCGACAGAGGAAAGAACACAACCAAAAGGTTTCAACACAAGAGTGCATTTAAAATATAACAAAATCTTAATATGTGACGACCAAACAAATAATGATGAGATTTAAGAAACAGTTCTTTTTTCTTTTCTCTTTTTAAAATACCGGCAATTTTAAGCCAACAGGAAAATATCAAACAAAAATGTCTCTCAACAGTCCTTTTTCTTCTTTCACTTTTTTTTTTCTTACTTAAGAGTGTCTAAGCTGCCTGACTGAGGCGTGTAGTAATGATCATTCAATAAATTTAACTATTGGTGAAATAGAACATTTACAGTTTCTCCTTTAGAATACATACAACTTTTCAATATTTAAGAATTGATGAAGGAAAATGGTTTGAGCTGTACTTATCTTTGACATGTTTTCAATTTGCAGATTTTTTTTCTCTCTTTTTTACGGGTGACTAACTTTTCCCGGAGCTGGCTGACTTCAACGATCTTACTGCGACGTTGGATTTGTCCAAACTCAGATTTTACTCTTTTTACAGGTGAGCTTCCTGGAGCTGGCTGAATTCAGCATGTTGTTCTAACGCTGGCTTTGTCCAAAACTGAAATTCTTCTTCAAATATCTCTAACGCGTGCCTTTTTAGCGCGAAGAGCCTGTGGACCAATCATCCGATTTTTCTCTTCCACCACCTCGCCGAATCACGCCACTTGTCGACCTTGGCTTCTTTCGTTCAACAAACAAAAGGGCATAGGGTACAGATAGCTTACCCTTTCTCTCCCCTATCACTTTAAACGTTCGGTCCCTGTTATCCGATCTTTCTTAATGCCTGTTGATTCAAATAAAGAGGAGTAAGGGTATTGACCTCCCCTTCTACCTCTCTATCTGTCTCTCTCTCTCTCTCTCTAGCATACCACATCACACTTATATAATACGGACATTGTTATATATTGACTAAACATTTTATATTTCTTTTGATAAATTGTTTTGGATATTTTCCCTCTTAAATCATATTATTAAATACAGTCCAACAGATTGTACTTCTCTTATCAACAATCTCTCTGTTTCTGTCCGTTCCATTCAGTACACAGCGCAAATTAAACAATAACTAAAGCAAAATCAGAAGACATAAAAAAAAAGTTGATATTGTTCACAAGGAAATTTCGTTGACGACCTTCTTTCTTACACAGTTCTTTCTTTTACTACTCTCTGTTATTCTAATCTCTTTAATTGTCTATTTCCATATTTAATCTTAACAAAGTGTATCACAATTATTCCTAAACTTATTACGGCACATTGATTATATGAATCCTCTAAGCATGAGCTCTTTTTCAAGGATTTATTTCACCTCGAACCCTCAAAGCATATTTATTCATTTATGTATTTTGAGATCTAATTTGAAGCAGCCTTATACAGTGGTTGGTTTTTTGTTCATCTTTTCTCATCAAAGGACTTTTCTTACTTTTCTTTTTCTTCTCTTCGAGTGGTTATTGTCTTTGCCTAACTTGGTGAATTTTTCTTTTGTTTATTTCGCCCCCTAAATGTTATTTGAGAATTTTAAGATTTACTTTACCTAAAGTTATAATGGTTGTTAGGGATAGTATTTCCATTCCCAGTTTAAATTGAATGTTGGTTATTGTGTGCTTATTTGTTGTTTTTTTTAATTTCCTAAAACAGTTTATTTGACACGCTTAAAACATCTATTAACACATCCACTTATTTATGTTATAGAACATTTCAGCTTACATACATCAACTCATTAACGTTTTTCTTTTTTCTGTATTTTTCTCTGCTACTCACATATTCTTCTGCATTAGTGTTTAAGGTTCAAAACTTATTCTGCTCACAACCTAGAGACTATATAAACAGACTCTCTGTATCAAAAAAGGTGACAGAGAACTCGTCAGTACTAAAGATTCAAGGAATGGACAGAAAGAGCAAAGAAAAACTAAGTACAGCAGTAAATAATTGCAATAGCGACATAAGGTCCCACAGAAAAAGAGCAAAAACAAAAAAACAGAAATAGGAATATAAACAACTGCATAGGTACTTCAAACTATAAGAAGATGAGATTGTAAACGAGAAGACATCGTGATCTATAAGAAATGGAGTCCAAGTCTTGGCATGATTTGGCAGGAAAGAAAATCCACAGGGAATTGCGTATGATATTAAAATTTTACCCTACGTCTAAATGGTACATGCTAAACTGAAATATTTCAAAGAGAATGAGAAGACTAATATTCTCTGAGATTTTGAGATACAAACATTCACCGAATCAAGGCCTGGTATTAATTATTAAGAAAGCCAGAACTTGCCATCTAATGGATATTACTGTTTCATTGCCCAGTCGGCTGGGGCTGTAGAATACACCGACTGCTTCTCTGCAGAGGGGTAAGACCCCCCCCCCAACGAGTGTCCTGGATATGACACTAAACAATCTGATGGTGAGGTTCCAGCAATGCTGGGGCTTTGGGGAATGCGGAGTACCCCTTCATTGTCATCGCTCCCAGGTCCACTCTGCCCCGGAGTGGTAGAACCTGATAAGGGTCCTATCTATGGGTTAAATAGAACTAACAGCATACTTATGCTAAAATGAATTGAGTAAACTGAATAGCTTGAAATAGAAACGTTTTTGACATTTAAACCGTACTTACACTTAAACTGAGTACTTATGCTTAACTGAATTATTTCAAATAGAACTGTTTTTCGACATTAAAACTGTATTTACACTTAACTGAATTATTACATATAACTGCTTGAATAGTTTGAAATGGAAATGTTTTTGACAATTAAACTGTGTACTTATGCTAAACTGAACTGTTTTCAATAGAACAAATTATTTACATAAAAATGGATTTGGCGTTGAATAACCTGCAAGGGTTGATATGCCATAAAACCAAACAAACCAACATTACTGTTTCAGTAGAACCTGGTGTGAAAATAAAAGAAACCGAAAAGAATGGCAAATACTTGGACCTTTCAGAGAACAAAGAAAGCTGTGGAACATCAGAATGACTGTGATAATTGTTGGAGGAGCGTTTTGAACAACCCCGAAAGGTCAAGATAAAGATTAGTGGAACTTAAAAATCAGAGGAAGAATATAAATTATACTGAGAAAATTGGCTAAAATATTGAAAAACGTCCTGGACTCCTGAAGAGACTTGCTATCACCGAAATTATAGTGAAATACCACCAATTAAAACAGTCGATAAAAGATTGCAAATTATGTTAATATAACGAAAAAACTTACGTAAGAATCCATCGAAGAAAGGAACTCAAAAGCTTAGGTTTTTGTTTCATATTGGACCATCAGTTTAGTAAAATCCATTTCAATTAATTTTTTATTGTAAAAATATTTTACAATATATTTTAGTTTAAAACTTATTAGCAATGCGTGTTCTTGTTAAATCATTTGAAATGAATTCATAAGGAAATCGATTATTGCAAAGTATTTTATTGTAAACTAATTTTCTGTGCACTTTCTAAGTGCTTTTAATTTGCCCTTTTCTTTCATTTTACATGTTTTTATATGAAACCAGTAGTTTTAATGTATTTGTTTAAAAAATACTAACCGTGCTAGCTTGATATATAAGAGCTGCTCACGGGTATTCCTATTCTTTTGAGAAATTATTTAGGGAAGAAAGGAAGAAAGAAGTAAGAAAGAGAGAACTAAATAAATTTATAAAATGAAAGAGAGGAGAAAAATACAACACAAGAATGAAATCAACTCATATAAGGAGATACGTTAAAAGAAAGAAAAAAGAAATCAGCCGTGAAAGATAGAAAAAAACTTATAAAAGAAGTAAGCAGAGTGAAAAGGCATTTAGAAAGCATTGAAGAACAATGGAGCAAAGAGAGAAAAAGGTGAAGGCAACTACAAAGAAACAGTCTTACATGAGAACCCATAGAAGAAAGCAAATAAAAAGTTTTGCCTTTGTTTAATATTCAATCTGTGTATGTCTGATAGGGCTTTCTTAAATTAACTTGCTTATGTCAAAGAAGAACCAACGCCGATGAACAAGAAACTGAATTATCTCCAAAAGCTGAGCGCTGCATACAACACAGATTGCATTATTTTATACGCAGACTACGACGGATCTGTATTTTTAAGATGTCGCCCAATCATTTCGCGTATCCATTAACGTATCAGGTTAGGTACAGCTGCGCGAGGGTTAACGAAGGAAAAAAAAGCTAATCCGTGTTTTAAATGTTCTTTCGTGCATACAGTAAATTTAAGCTTGTTTATGCCAGTGAACCAACACTGGTACAAGGTCAATGTTATTAAGCACTTGTTAATCATCGAATTTACTTCATCACCAGATGCAGTTTTTGTCTTCTCAGGACAGATATTTTGAGGAAATCTTACCGTTCTGCAATAGATACAGGCAGCATATTCTCAATATCTCTGACAGGGCATCAAATAATTATGAAATTATTTACTGAACGGTCAAAACTCCTGCCAACTATTATCGTGTTATATCTGTTTGCTCTGAAAGGTAACAAGGTGTCGTTCTATGATGTTTATTTTTAAGAGTTCTATTTTATAATCTTTTAAAAATTTGATGACGTTACTTGTTTAAATGCTTTAGTAAATACTACTATATACACACATCCATGTATATACATATGCACACAAAAGCATGCACGTCTATATACTTGTACATAAGCTGCACCGATATTTTTGTATATTATGCAGATGTAGTTAGACCAAGTAGATATCGTGACTGCTGCCTAAGATAAAATTATTGAATCTTTACGCTATGCATTGTGTCAAAATTTCGCTCTAATGGTCAGCATTAGAGTATAATGCGTTTTTTGCCGAGGATGAAATCTCTACTTCATGCAATCGATGTTATCCAAGGGAAGAGCAAGAACCAGTGAATCTAGGCTCAATTGTTCTTGAATAAGTTACCGGAATGAAGTTGAACTCAGTTTCAGACTATAGTAGTACCTATAGGCAGCCCGTCCAGTCGTGCCGGCTCACCAGCCTCTCCAAACATTGCGCGTGTTATAAAAATGAAGTCGGCTGCCGGTTTTGATCAAAACTGTAAAACGCACGGATCAGGACTCCAAGAAAAAGTGAAAAAAAACGAATCGGCGAATACAGTCGTATTATCGTCTTTATTTATAACGATTCCTTTTTGAAACAACCCTGGAGCGATTATCATAGCTTTTTAGCCAAAGAAACTTAGGCTAGTGATATGGACGAAGGGCGAAACGTGGGCGTAGGTAATTTCTCTGTTTCATTATGTCTATCTCCAACTTTCTGCTCACTATGCTTTTCCTTGAATTGTTACCAGATGCCATCATGGCTGTGTAGCCTTCTTTTTTTTTCTTGGGTACAATGGCCAATTGCCCACTGTTTCTCTTGACTCAAACTGCCACAGTGAACAGAAAGGACTTTGAATTCCGTGTCAACTCTCTTTTCCACTTTTTTCGGTTATTTGATAATAAAATTTGATTCACGCACCCTGAACATAAACCACAAAAAACAAGATTTTTTCTAAGTGACACCTGACGGTACAAGTGCCAAAGAGTTCGGTATCTTTGAGGTATCAAAAATTATACTTTCATTTTCATCCAGAGATCATCTTTCTGTTTTTTTTTCTTTTTATTTTGCCATCTCAACTTATTTAATTATCAATTTTTACTGTTATGCATACATATTCATGTACGTGCATATGCATACACATACATACGCTACGCCAAGGGTTTTACACACGCATACAGATAGACAAGCAACTACATGCATATGGAAACATATATGCAATGCCTATACATATACACACACATTCAGATACACTTACACCGATACATAAATGTGCAACTAGGAACAGTATAGCTTATAGGGTCACGAAACTACATTAGGTAGTAGAGATACGGATTTAACCTCAGCAATTATATCGGAAATCTTTTTCTTTGGGGGTTGTGATTGAAAAACAGAAGCTGGAATTCATATTATTCTTTTTCGTAGATGTGTTGCCAAGCAAGTTTAGGGAGAACATCTAATATTGCTAATAAATTATAATGAAAAAATAAACCATTTATTTGTTTAAGACATTAGTGCAAAATCAACACAAACTATGAAATACTGAAATAAAAATAATTGTACATTTTTACAACATTTATCAATGAGAAGTTGTCTCTTTTAATGTTTATAATAATTACACAGAAATAATGTTTCATGACTTATCTTCTATGCCACATAACCATAAATTCAATAATTAAAATTTTGCTTAACAACCTGTTGTATAGACAAATCCATTTGTTTTCTTCCCAGTTTATGTCATATCCTCCTTCTAAATGAGTGAGTCGCATGAAACAAAATGAAAATATTGACGGTGATTATGTGATTTTGACATTGCTTTTGCTTTATAAAAGAAGTGTATGTTAAACTTTAGTTGTCTATGTTGACAATTTTCATATTCTAGAATACTATTGACTCTATTTTTCTTTAACACGTATTCCAGCGAGAAGTATCATTCTCCATGATAACAAGCGTTAAGCTATAATGTAATTTTATTAACATATTTGAAAAATTCTTGTAAAATAAGCTTCTGATAAACAATCGACTATGAAAAGTTGGTGCTTATTTTTTTCTAAAAGAACATTCATTATGTTCGATGTAGTTACAAATCATATTTATTGAATGCAAACACATTCGAAAGGAAACTACTTCCTAATTAGCATTTAATTATTTAATAATTGTCTCCCTTGATAAAGTTTCGGTTGAATGCGATTGATACAGTAGCTATGCTCTAGCTAGTTGATTCATTAATCTTAACGGCTTGTCAACCCTCGAGGTTTATTTTAGGCTTAGAGTTTCGGAATCACATTCATTTTACATTTATAGTTACGTACGTGTGATAGTTTCATAAGAATTTGTTTTTATGCATACGCTTCCGTGATATCTAGTATTTCTATTTAATTCAAATTATTTAAAATCATATGGTTCCAAGTAATCATTTCTTTGTGATAAAATTATTTGTCTGTACATAGTTATATGGTTTCAAGCAACTTATAAATAGATATGACTTCATTTAAGCATTCTTAATTTACATAATTTATTTATATACTAACAATTTTAAAGAATATTTTTGAGCCACGGATGGGACTCTAACAGGTACTAGAACTATGGGTCAGAGTGGACTAAAGAGTAATATAAATAAAGAATTAATCCACACGATTCAGAGCTTCAAAATTGGAGTCTCAACATCAGAAGCAATTTTGTGTCAGACCAAGGACACTCAATTTTTAGGAGGGGTCTCGTCTCTCTGTAGGAGACACAATCTGCGAATTTTGAAGCCCTGTCGATAGGGTAGTACTCTCGAAGAAGGAGCAATATGCTGTTCAGGAATATTATATACATCAAGAATAATTCATTTATGACATTACATTTACTATCAAATATTTTTAATAAGGCGGAATCATTTCTTCTTATTCGTATTATTACGAAATTTGAACTCGTATATTGTGATAAGAAACTCCATAAATAATATGAAATAAAAGATGCAATAAAATAATATAACTGACCAAAGATGTTTCCAATATAATCTCGGTTGACAAAAAAAAAAATTGAATATGGACAGGTAAGGAGAAGGAAGCATCACTAGCTGTCAAGTTTCAGAAGCTAAATAGCTGCAATGTTTGAAGCAGTAATTAAGAAATATTGTCTACTTTTAAGAGGAATCAGTTTTTATACTTTTCAAATATTTATATTATGATTACTTTGCCTCTGTCGTTTACATCATAAAACATACCTATTTATCTACATGTTATTAAAATTCTCATTAAATATATATATATATATATATATGGTGGGACCGTTGCATTTTGGTGTGTGAATAAATTTATGGTTGAACATTGTGGATTTAAAGAAAATAAACATTTTTGGCATTATTATATGATGTTAATGATTACGGTAATATGATTATAAGAAGTTCACTTTAATTTAACTGCATATAAGTCCCTTCTGGGTTCTATAGTGTCAAAGCTTGATAGATTCGTAATCGTTTGATTATAACTCTATTTACCATATTCCATTTCAATCATTATTCAATTCCGATTTTCTATTAATGTATAATAATCACTTGGTCTCACTGTTGTATGGTATCAAGTATCCCATCTAATACAAATTTGCAAACAGTTAGAAAGTTCCAAGTGTTCGTATAGAATAGTAATAATCTATACACATACTTTGAGTTCTTAATGATTATTTTGATGAAATAACCATTTGTTTGCAGACAGTCATATTTGTTTACTCAATCTAATACTAATGATTTTTAAACGGATCTATTTCACTCATAGATCCTGAGTGGCATTTTACCTCCGAGTTTTAATCAAACAAACTACACATGAAATATCTCTAGTAGAAGTCGACCTTGGAATGTCAATGAAAATATATATTTTCTGAGAAGATATTTGGAGTCTTTGCTGTAGAATAATGTATCTTGGAATGGTAATCGCCATTTGCACGAGTTCATGCTTGTGAGAATATAGGACACGCAAGTAAGATAAAAAAAACGTGGGGGTTTGAGTTCTATTCATAGCAGAATCACAGATCAATTTCCCAAAATATGGTGTCATCTCGTAGAACAGTCATGGGATATCTTGGAAGAGAATGAATATATTCGAGTTGGGAATTTTAAAGAATATTCTCAAAACTGAACGCCATAAATACAGCATACCTACATTAGGAAGGGCGACTCACGGACTAACAAATCAACTTGAGATACGAATACCACATTGCAAACACCAAGTAAAATATACGGGTTGAAAATACTTTCTAGTTGAGGTAAGACTTTCATTCTTTATTTTCTATCCTTTATATTTTAAGACTAGAAACAAAGTTACATAATATTAAAATTATATGACAGCACTTAAATAGTTATATTATTTTCTAGCACAACCCATGGAAATTCCAGTTTTATGAGTTATATTTTTCTTATTTTGATATATGAAAATAGTTTATCTGGAAAATACCTCCTTTAAAGTATATAGTTATTGCGACTGGGCTTAAAAGATGTCACCTGAGCACAGGAGTCACAAACATGTGGCACGATAATGTGTATTCATATATATATATCTATATATATATATAGAGAGAGAGATGTATGTGCATGGGTCTCTGTGTATTCGTGGATGGTGGACAAAGAAGTGATTTTGTGGTCAGCATCTTTGATCAGCGTAAGATGTTCTGGAAGGTCTGTCTATTTTGACGCGATGGCCACATAGAGTGCTAGGCTCGCGTGAACCTGCGAGACTGGAAGTAGAAGGCGGCAAAACCCAAGGATTGTTGCGTTAGGAAAAGACATGGGGCAGTAGAGTGTAAGACTTAGAGAAGAGTAGGTTGTCGAGCAGTCAGAATGCAGCATGGAGTTAGAATTGCCAGTAAAGACGGTGACCATAGATGATCAAACATTTTTGTTATGTTCTCACGATAGCCACACATAAATACACACAGAGTGGCTAAAAATGTCACAGACCTCAATTTCTTACATTTTGCTGTTTTAAATCGGTGTTTTGTCTTCTCTTCTTTCCTCCCTTTGTTTTTATTGGTTTTTATTTTTAGTTCAACTTGTAAAATGCCAACTCGACTGGGTGTAAGAAGAAATAACGGGATCCTCAGTAGACGGATTGATCAAACGTCAACCCCAAAGAGGAGTGTCCTGGTATGACTCTAAACCAGTGGGGAGGTTTCACATCTGGTTTTATAGGGAGTGTAAAGTACTAATTTAATTGCCATTGCTTTAAAGTTCACGAAATGGAAGAAGCAATTAGGATCCTCTCTATGGGTAAAATAGATTATTTTGGAAAATAACTGAGATGTTTCAGTTTGACCAGTTTGTATATCTAGGCTTCAGATGGTATGTTTTAAAAAGTAAATTACAAAGTTATTTTATTGAAAGTTCCAAAAAATGGATTGAAAAACTTGGCATTAATTCAAATAATTCAATTTGATTAAAATACTTTTCATGAAGCCATAATGTTCGGCGAGTAAATAAAATTAATTTCCATCTTAAGTGTTATTCGTTCATTTACTGCTGAATAAAAAGTAAAAGAAAAAAGTTGACTATCCTCTAGGTGTGTTAATTGGATAATTTTTCGCGGGAAAGAATTTATCCACAGCTGGGGAAAAGGGCTTAAAGCACAAAGTAAAAAACAAACGGCTCCGTCCAGGTTTTGAACTCGGATCGTCGAGTCATTCACCCGTATTGATAACCTTCACAAAATGGACTTCCATTTTAATCAAAACCACTCGGTGATAAATGACCCATCTAGCTGTTAATGTGGTTCCAAAAATGCATTCATATTGAATTCCTGTCAATACTTCATCGGCTTTTGCATCGCAAAACTTTCATGCAAGCCTAATTACCCGTTCTCAAATCTCAGGCCGCCAAACCAAGTCATCGGCCGGTACACCTACATACTGCCTAGCCCCTTTCATACCCTGCACATAACAAATTTCGATGACAGACTATCTGAAATAATTCGATTCAAATTGGCGATGCGGAAGCTTTTGGTATTTGATTAGGGAGGATGACGGCACAGCAATAATCTTTGGCAAGACGACTTGATATTCTATTACTTGTTTCGACGCGTCCACATTCGTGCCGTTCAGCAAGTACACGAATCTGATTATCGTAGTGATGCCAATGAAAGCCACATCTATTAAAACCTACCGTATTATAGATTTAGTGCATTGTCTGCTATTCTGGCTGTGAATCGTTTTCCGTCAGACATCCACCTTACCCGCGGGCCAGATTCGCCCCTGGTGTGTGAAGTAAAATGTCGGTTTAAGACAGTAAAAACTATTATTTTTCTTGACGTTATTATAACGTTTGTTCTATCAATTGCAATGAGCTTTTGCTGTTATAAACCATAAATACATCAGCAGCATCTAAATATTCATATGGTATGTACACTTTTTACGGTAAATAAAAACATAATATTAAGAAAGATGAGATCTATGTTGTACTATTGTGAAATAATAGGTGGTTAGTTTTGAGGCATGTTTACCTATATTGGTTAACTTCATGACCAGCAATTACACATTTTATATAAAATCTAGAAAACAAAAATATATCGTTAAAAGCATTTTAAATATGCAAACATTCCATCATATCAAAGAAATATATTTGAGCCAAAGAAAGAGTCGTAACAGGTACAACCACTACGAGTCAAAGTGAATCTGAGAGGAATGGCTCAAGGTAGTGTCCCAATATGCCCAAATGATTCAGAATTGGAATCTCAATACCGAATTTAGGTTGAGGTCATATCCAGAAAACTATACTGAAATGAGTTTCCCCCGTTATTAAACATCTCTTTTATCCAATTCTCTCCTCTCCTTTCTCTCTTACATCCTCAGAATCTCTGTCTCCTGTCTCTGTTTCTGGTCTCTCTCTGTATATATAAATATGGGGGGCGTTGAAAAAGTAAACCTCGCCTGTATAAACCAAAAATCTTGTGAACAGAAATTAAGACATAAATCTAAATATATATTCTCTTTTTATGTGATGCCACAAGAAAATTCTTTAGCTATGGCTCCTCTTTTTTTAAACGATATTCGTATGACTGAAATTGATAGAAAGATGGATATGAAGAAATTGACGTAAGAATTACGCGATCCGTATATATATATATATATATATATATATATATATATGTGTGTGTGTGTGTGTGTGTGTGTGTGTGTGTGTGTGTGTGTGTGTGTGTGTGTGTGAATGTCTGCATTTAAAAGTTGTTTGTGAGACTAATTCTGAAAGTCTAGAGGATGTGGAGCCGTCCCTTCGTTGTCATCACTTGCAGATCTAATTTGACCCGGAGTTGAAGTACTTGTTAATGTCCGATCTATAGGTCAAAAGATTTGTTTGCAAATTTTTGCTATTAAATAGAAATTATTGAAATTATACTCTTGTGTATATAGCATCAATATTTGATAGGAATAATTGAATCCATGTAACTGTGCACAAATAAATGATAATTTGTAAATTGGAAACTTTACTTGAAATCATGTTACTGTGAGCAAATTTTTTTTCTAAAAAAATACGTTAATTTATAATTGTTTAGAAATGATTGCCATTTGTTAATTGAACCTATATAAGAATTTTCAAAAACCAAAATTGTTTTCGACGTTAAATAATGAAATTAGGGAGGACATATCGTGAAAAGAAAAAATCAACCAGGTACAGTGTCACTCACAAATTTATATAATATTTAAACATTTAATTATTTACTTAAACAACTTTCAAGAAGATCATTAATTCTTATAGGACATTATTGAATCAAAACAGAAGTCAGTAGACATTGTTTATCACCAAACACTACAACATTGAAAATCTGTTACCAAATATAAAGTTGCAACACCATGATAAGTAAAATTAACATTGCATAAATCTATAATTATATATAATGTTCTTATCTTTGAATGGTTAACAATTAATATTTTTCAATAAAGTAGAGATTGGAAATAAATAGTGACTAATAATATCCACCTTCAATGTATAAATCTCCAGGATGTTTTTATTTATAGTTGACTAATTAGCCAACTTTAAAAGCTTCGACTTTTACATTAAAACATTTTACATTAGGCGATTTGCACCCCCCATATATATATATATATATATATATATATATATATATATATATATATATATATATATGTGTGTGTGTGTGTGTGTGTGTGTGTGTGTGTGTGTGATTTATTTCAGGTTCGATCAAGCAAATCACTTAAATAAAGGACTTTTTTTATTCTAAAAGAAATTCATACAATGACCCACAATAAGAATATTGATCATCCCAATATCTCATATCCAAGAATATCTTCTTTTAATAATTTACATGTCAGAATTGGTTCTTTTACATTCTATAATCTTTTTCATTTATTGGATTTCTTATAAGATCTGTTTTTATTAGAAAAATATTGATACCTTCTATAGTTTGAGTGAGGTTTTATCTTACAGCTTTTTATCATATTTTAAATATTTAGAACTTTCTCTTTCTCTTACTCTCACTTTCTTAATATATATATATATATATATATATATATATATATATATATATATATATATATATATATAATCTTTTTCATCATCAGCGTTGTTCCAAGAGCCTTTCCACAGGCAGCTTTTGCTCTCTCGTACAAATAGAGTAAAAGTTGATACCTTTGGCGTCCCTAAAAGCGAATGTCGATAAAAGTTAAGCGAGAGTCTTGTTTTCAACACAAAAACCCTATAAAACTGATCTAGTGGTAACTTTTTTCTTACATGAGGCACAAGGGCATATGAAAGGCACTCAGTGAGACGTGTATTCACTCGTGTAGGTTTGCTCGTCGAACTTGCTAACTATTACACCACCAGAGTCGCAGTAGAACT
The DNA here is from genome assembly GCA_963585895.1 of Sepioteuthis lessoniana. Taxonomy (NCBI): domain Eukaryota; kingdom Metazoa; phylum Mollusca; class Cephalopoda; order Myopsida; family Loliginidae; genus Sepioteuthis; species Sepioteuthis lessoniana. The sequence continues at coordinate 35,917,783 of OY757938.1, forward strand.
GATCTTGTGTCACATTTTGGCTTCTTTAAGAGTTTAAAAAATACTATCCGACATTCATACTGGTTGGTCAGAAAAGAAATACGGTCATATGTGTTTGGGCGTGGGGGGGTTATTGTCCAGTGACTGAAGCGATTACAAAGGAGAATGCTGATGAAATCATAGCAATTTTTGCAACGCTTCGAGGAAGGTTCGAATCCTGCGCAACACCCGGCATTAAAGAAACATTTATATCACATTTTTGCCTTGTGGGGAGTCATAAATACACTTGATATTTGTGCCAAGTAGTTCTGAGAATAATGGCAATTGAATTGTGCGCCTCGCTTCCAACTTCTCTAGAACTATGGTCTTACCATCAGATGCAGTTTAGCGTCACACCAAGGACATCCTATTTTTGGCGAGGGGATCTAATCTCTCTGCAGAAATAAACTCAGCGTATTCCATACACCACCGCCAAGGTATATATGGTATGCTTCAGTGTATTAACACACTTATATATATATATATATATATATATATATATATATATATATATATATATATATGTGTGTGTGTGTGTGTGTGTGTATATATATATATAATGCCAACTTATTCGGCTGTTTGCAAGTTAATGCCACCACTTGGTTTGGCAACTATTTGAGCGTATGTGTATCAAAAGAGAGTTCAGATAATGTATGCTAACAAAGAGTGATTCGTTTGTGTCTTAATGCGAACGACAGAACCATGGCCAAAATGGAGATTATCGCTGATCATATATTGTTAAACTACATTTCGCGCGTCCAAGCTAAAACCAGCGTTACACAGCGCTTTTTCTTTTTTTAAGGAACGCGAAAAGATGTAGCTGGAGGTCAATGGTTAGGTTAGGCTTGTCTACGCAGTTTTCAATAAAGTGACAGCGTGTGGACCAAGTTAATCACTTTGCGACCGTATTTACATGTGTAAATATATGCAAATCGATGCGCTTTGAGACGGATAAAAGTATCGGCGACTTTAAGGCCAAGGTCTTAACGTCTGGATGCGTTCAGCTCAGGACACGTCCACTATCAACGCCAGATCCTCATCGTTTAAGCACTGAAGTTTAGGCAGATGGCCGGCACTTGGTATTTAAGCAAAGATAAACTGAAACTCAATTATCAGCCGTCTCCTACGAAGGAATTTATTTAAATAACATCTTGAAGTGGCAACGCGCCTTCAACGATCAGGATTCTGTGCTCTCTTTTAATTATATCTTTCTTTCTTTCTTTCTTTCTGTACTTGGTTACTTTGCCTCTTTGTGACTTCCATTTTTGCTTTTTTTTTTCTTTTGGTTCCATTATTATAGCCTTTTTCTTGTCTTTCTTCAAATTTTTTTCTGACTTATTTTCGTTAAATTTCTTTCATTCCTTCTTTCTATACATTTTTTGTCTATTTATGACTTCTATTCGAGGTTTTCCCTTGTTAGTTTTTTTGTACTTTTCTTCATTTTTATGATTTCTTTCTTTCTTTCTTTCTTTCTTTCTTTCTTTCTCTCTCTCTCTCTCTATATATATATATTCATAAGAATTATGATAGAATTCCACGTGACATCCGACCAAAAAGTGTGGTGACACGAGAAAATTATATTTAAGGAAATTGTAAGGGGAGTAGATATCTTATCATATAAAAGCAATGTGCATTTTAGCTTTCTTTTTTTTTTCGCAGTTTGTTGTAATTATAATTATTTAGAAAGAAAGAAAGAAATAAGATCAATACGTAAGCCTCGGTAAATAGGTTTTATTAAATTGATATTAATCATGACTTTTGAAATAGCATCAGAAATTATCTTTTTTAAAGAAACCCATATTAAGAAATTGAAGCGGTACGCTCACCTTTTTCATCATTTGATAACGAGAAACGTTGATATTGTGTGAACATATTTTTAAATGTTTTGTGTCAAAGATGTCGAGTAAAGTTAAAAAATCTATTGAGAAAGGTTAATGGACCTATTTAATATTTCATTCATTGGCAGTTTTTCACACCAGTGCCAAAAAGTGTGGGAATGTTCTGAGTATTATTACCTCATATTCCACAACTTTTTCAGGTCTCCGGTAAGGTACAAGTATTTGTTTATTTTCTTTTACTTTCACTTGGCAGTCAACGGCAGCAGCACACTTGCTACATTTGCTTATCATGCAAATTACCATTTTACCTTTTTCTCCACACAAACTATTCATACAATTCTCTATGGTATTATCAATTTTTGCTTTGATATTATTGGCATTATTTTGCGCTTCAGTTATAAGAGGTTCAGTTTCTTTCTTGAGGTTTCCATTTCTTAGACATTTCCATCTCTTCTCGTGTTCAATCTCGCCAGTTTGTCGCTTAAAATATCTATACAGTTTTCTTCCAATTTCTGTTTATTGATTTTTAATTTTGTTTTGGTTGGTTTTATATTGCGAATACCATTATAGGATTTTGTGATTAATTTTTATTTACTTTTCTTAATGTATCACTGGAATCCTTGCATTGATGAGTCTATGCAATCATCAATAATATCGAGTCCTCTTTCTCCTTCTCTTGACGCATCAATTTTTTCTCCTCAAGTCTATTTAACTGGGGTTTTCCCTTGTCCATTTGAAGAATGTTTTGAATATCTTCCTTGGATAACGGACCTGGTTTTTCTTCTTTTACTGAGATTTCTGTTGCAGTGCTTGGTTTTGAGAAGTTTTCTCGTTCTTCTGATTTTTTTCTTTCATCTTCTCTTGTTTGATGATGTCTGCTTCCAATATTCCCAAGTAATTCTCCTTCTTTCTAAGAGTTGCTTTTTTTCTGATTTGGCAGTTCTATTCTTTCCGTTATTTCTCTTTTCCCGCTTTTCATGTTCACATAGCTCATTCCTCAATACAAAATTCCATCCCTATTACCTGGATATTCATTATAATAATTTGTAGCAGGAGTTTGTTTTTTTTTCATGTTTTTTAAGACAGTTTGATATAATCCATGTACACTCACTGAAATATGTCGTCCTCTTTATACTTACAAAGTATGTAAATGAGTGGATCATTGCTATAACAAAGAATAGTGGTGAACGTGAATCTCCCGAGAAGACGAATCTTTGGATTTTTATTTCTACTCAAGTCTGTCTTCCTATTGCTAATTCAACTTATTAGTCTTTCATAGGTTTTGTGATGAAGTTCATAACAGTCGGATTAATCTGCTGTATTCAACATTTAATAAATCCCTTCTTTAATCTGTACGCAGAGGATTTCCTACATCGTTTGGAAACTCGTTATTGGTCTATACTTACTAGAGGCCGTTCTCTTTAGAGGAACTTATGGATCAGGGTAGTTTAAACCGCGTCATCCATTTGTGTATACTTCTTTCTTCCTGGCATTGACTCAATCGCCAAGTCAGACTGTCACTGATAGACGTGATCTTTTAAAACCAGAATCCATGTATGTCCTCATAGCTTGGTGTTTTCGTATTTGGTACGTTCTTGAATATTACTCTGAGTGAGTCCAAGTGTTTGTTCCCTTAGAGGCCTTCTTCGAGTCCTTGTATTTCATTTTTCTTTTTGTTTTGTTTAGGCCTCTCTGTTCTATATGTCCCGATATTCTACTTCAAAATTGTTTTGTTGGTTTTGTTTCATTGTCATCCGGTTGTCGGTTTGTCTTTGTGCATTCTCCTTCTATATTCAGGTAATATTTTCGTAGTTTTGGAATGTCCAATTTTGTCTGAATGTTATTCTCTCTTGATATTTTTTCAGTCTTTCTTTTTCGCCAGTAGCTTCTGGTTTATTTCCTCGAATTGTATTTTTGTTTTAATTGTTCGGTTACTTTTCTCTTTTCGTCCCAACCTGTTCCAGCATCTCTTCGCAGTTTAATCCATTTTACTTGTTGTAGCTTTCATATCCGCTTATCCAGTTGAATTTACTATCCAAGTTTTGAGTTTCAGTTCGTGTTTTTTTGTGTGACTATCGATTTTTTCGTAGACTTATTTCCCTCCTGATATGATTAATTCGTTTAATTCCCTGATGCTATTCACTGAGATATGTGTTAATGATTCATTTATTATTTCCATTATTACTCCTTTGAGAGCTTTTCACTCCAACATTAGTCGCTGGTTTCTTTGAGTGAGAGCAAGTCTTCTCAAGTCTCCTAAACTCTTCTCGGAATTGTGGCCATTCTTAACAATTTCGCAGTTTTCATGATCTCTACCTGTCCTCCAATTTCCAAGTCCTCCAATCCCGGTATCAATACTTTTTTGATTGTACCAAGAACCACAATTACCATTGATATCACTGTTACTTTCATGTTACAAGGTTTTTTTACTTTCCTAGCAAGGTCGAAGTACTTATCTTTCTTTTCGTTTTTATTATTATTTACTCCTTGAGAGTTTTTCACCTCAGTTTTTGCGGAGGTTTTTTCACTGGAGTTTGAGTGACAACAGATCTCAAGTCTCCAAGGCTCTTCTCTGTATTTTGGCCATTTTCAATAATGTTGTAGTTTAGATGGTCTCAACTCACCTTCCTACCTTCACGTCCGGCAGTCCCTTCAATAATTCTTTGTGCCAAAAGCACCAATTAAAATTGGTATAATTGTAACCTTCATGTTCTACAGGTTTTTCAATATTCTATCAAGGTTTTTCGGTTCTCTATCAAGGTCCAGGTACTTATCCTTCTTTTCACTTTCTTTCAGTTTTATTCCATGGTCACCTGGGAAAGCAAAGTTTACAATTTTACAAGTTTTTTTTATTATTATAAGGTCTGGGATAATTAGTATTAGTATTATTAATATTGCTAATATTGTTATTATTAAATAGGAATAGTTATTGAAACAATATAATTATATTGAAATTATCAATAGTAGAGAGGAAGACTTGACATTATATAATTATGTACAAATAAATGATAATAGGAACCAATCAAATTTCCACCATACATCAGTTTTTGTAGGGTCATATCAGACCATTCTCAAATGAACTTATATTTCACCAGAAATCTCAATTAAACGACGCTAACAAAATGTCAATTAGAAAAATGCTAGGGCATGATGGAATAAATAGTTTCTAATTCAAGAAATTCACCTCCATTCACGACAGACTAGCACTAGAAATGAACAAATGCATACAAAGAACAAACGTACCCGAATGGATGACCAAAGGAAGGACCACATTGATTCCAAAGGACCCAAGCGGACCAAAACAATTGCAGACCCATAATGTGCCTACCAATAATGTGGAAAATATTAACAGCACAAATAAGGGAAGACATTTACTACTCGCTAAGGAGCCTCGGTTTGCTTCCTGACATACAAAAAGGATGCTGCAAAGAATCCAGAGGCATCGCAGAGTTACTTTACATAGATCAACACTTCCTAAATGTGAGCAAGACCAGACGGAAAAATCTAGCAATAGTTTGGATTGACTACAAAAAGGCATATGACATGATTTTCGCAAAGCTGGATTATAAACTGCCTCAAAGTGTACAAAATATCAAATGAAGTCATAAACTTCACCGAAAAAACTATGAAAACTTGTTGAGTGGAATTGAAAGCAGCTAAAATAATAATAAGATTCCCGGAGACTTGAGAAGACTTGCTCTCACTCAAACTCCAGTGAAAGACCATCAGCTAATACTGATGTGAAAAACTTTCAAGAAATAATAATAATAATAATAATAATAATAATAATAATAATAATAATTTCTTTTTATTATTTCCCTTGGGATATATTATACTTATTCATAGATATTTGTTGATAAGTAATGTCTGCTGAGATCAATGTGACGACTCTAAAAATACATATATTTTTCTTCAAAACTATAAGGATAATCCTTATATGATCAATGAAGATGCCTATAATAAGTCAACTCTCGGCAAGGGATAAGACTCACCTGCAAGAACATGTGTCGAGTGTATCCGGTTGTGAGGCTTCATTTCTGGGTTTGTCGAAAGTTAACTCTTTCCTGCCAATATTTCCCTGTCAATTCTCAACCGAAATGGAAATGCCAATTGTATACCCGTCTATTGTGCAAATATATCTGTTTGATGTTTTAAAGAGTTAACTTGCATGAATTATTAAGAAGATGCTTTCTTCTACCGTATAAATTGGAGATCTCGATTTTTAACATGTCTGAAAAAATAAGCCAAGTATTTGCAAGCCTTCAAATCAACCAGCAAATCAAGTCGTAAGCACATACGTACATAGACACACACTCACAAAAACCCATAAGCACACCTGCACATTCGCAAAAATTTACAAGGTATAAAAAAATAAAAGTAGAATAAAAGCATTCTTGAACTGACTTCGGCATATAATGACCAAACAAGATAATTAACCAGCCAGCTATTTGTCGCTACATATTTTAAAAATTTTCAACCAATTTTTTTAATTGGCGAAAACTTAAACACACGCACACACAAACACACACACACACACACACACACACAAAATACAAAAATACACACATAGAAAACAGACATAAACACGCACACAAACTCACAAAATGTATAATCACAAACTTCAATCACAGACACACACATTCATATAAACACAAACAAATGCACCAACACGCGTATCCACATTGGATTGCGTATGTGTTAGTAAGTCTGCACAGCTGCACGTTTCCTTATTAGAAAAAAAGTATTGTTTTCCTATTTGACGGTGGAAAAAATATTAATAACAATGTAAAGACTTTAAGGAATATATCCTGTAGTCAGGAAAACAAAATATTTCTGAAAAATAATTATATTTATTCTTGCGTGATTCTGAGCGAAAACATGAAACACCAGGTGTTCAATTCTTTCACATTTTCTTTCAGCTTCATCGTCTCACTCCATCATATTTTGTCTTACAATATTTCCTTCATGTGAGAAAAATCTTTGAGTGCTTACATATTCACAACAGGTGAGAAAATCTTCCTGTTTCTTCGAGTATAGGCATTTTAAAGGTAGACATTTTGCACACATATACTAATGGGCAAACATAAAAGTCCACCTCATATTCAAGTGATTCGAATGGTAAAGTGTCTATTTATGCTCATCTGTGAGTATTCCTTTACAGTCACTATCTATCTATCTATCTTTCTATCTATGTATCCATATGTATACTTTTCAATTATATATATATATATATATATATATATATATATATTTAAAATGTGTATATTTTGGCAGCATGTCTTCGTTAATACAAAATTCATTAAACATAATAGACATTTTCTGTTTTCATACTTTTTTCTGGATCCGTTCGTATTCCCGTATTGCTTTTATCGTATTGATTTATGCATTGTCCATAGTTGTATGTATCCCTAGTACTTTCTGCCCGACTTTGGGCCATCACCAGGGGAATATCGTGTCCTCGTGGTGTAATGGTTAAAGCGATGAACTGCGGAACCGTAGTACGCGAGTTCGTACTCCAGTCGCGCTATTATGTTCACTTTCGGGCAAATACCCTTGGGAAAGGTATGAACCCCCTTATTCTCCGTCCAGCTATGGGTAAATAGTAGGACGGACTAGGTTCTTCAGCCTTGGTGAGGCAACTAGTCTAGGAGAAGGAAAACTCTGAATTCAAAACCTGTTAAACTCCGCTTAAAAATTGACCTTGTGTCATATCCTGCCCGAGCGGAGGGGTTGGTAAATAGTACCAGGGGAATATCTATTACAAAAGTGATGTAACTTTTGTTTTTGCTTATTACTACTATGTAAGAGCGTCTTCAAGATTGAGTGTATTGATGTTATTCTTACAGAGTGTAATTTGTCTCTTTCTGAGATCACGTCTGTATTCCAAAGTGCTGTTATATTTTTGAGCTTCAGGATCATGGAGTTTAAAATATACATATTTTTAAACGCCATGATCCTATTCCCACCGAATACGATTAAAGCAATACGGCGATAAGAACGGATCCAGAAGAAAATATGTAGACAGAAAATATCTATTATGCTTAATGAAATTTGTATATATATACAAAGATTTTTGCAGGTTCAAAGAGAGAAAAGTAAATATTTCAAAAGGAATAGGTCCGCAAATGATTTTAAATTCGGTATTAAGATTTTTCTTATTTCCTCAACATGTTCGCTACACGTGTTTCTGAATTTACATCCAGCGCAATGAAACCCAGTATAATTACGAGAGGATTGTAAAAAAATTGATTCAGCTGGAGCTGGGCGACTGGGAAGCCTATATCAATGAAATAAGAGCCTCCCTTGATACTAACAAAATTTCAGAGACACCATCTACAAAGGCAGATCTTGTAGCAGACAAAGTGAAGACACCTGCACACTCACACACCTCCACGGTTAAGACCGATCTAGAAAAGAACATGGAGCTATCACCAACTACACAACAAACTAAATGTGTCACGGAGAAATCCCCTTCTAAAACACGACCAAAAGATAGGAGATCCCCAATAAGACCACCCAATTCTACAGATACCTCTCCAAACAAGAAACCACAAAAAGACAAGACAAAAATTAATTCAAAACAAAATTAAAATGTTCACGTGAGTAACAAATTAAAAATTCTAGAAAAGATGGAAACAGAAAACGGCCCCCAAGTACACAAACATAAAGGCCATAAAAATAAACGATCAAACAGTCTAGATCTAAGGCCTAACAATGAACCACAAAATAATCTAGTGGAACTGCCGCGGAATCAAAGCCAATAGGAGCGAACTGCTCTTATTGATGACTCAACAACAACGTGCCATTGTCTGCCTTCAAGAAACATTTCGGAAAACCAATGATGATATCACAATAAAAAACCACCAAAGTTACAATTTCATCAACAATACCGGTCATAGAGCTTCGGGTGGTGTCTCAATCCTTATTAGGAACGACATACCTCAAAGCAAAATCCACCTCAACACTCAACTCCAAGCAATAGCTGTCAAAGTGACTTTACACAGAACAATTAATATCTGTTCTCTATATATTCCGCCCCACGATGCCATAAATAAAAGTGAAATCAACAACATATTACAGCAACTACCCACACCTTTTATTCTACTTGGCGATTTTAACAGCCATAACACCATATGGGGCTGTAGAAGCACAAACCACAAAGGCCAAACTCTTGAAAATATCATTAACAGTAATAATCTCTGCCTATTCAACAAAAAATCACCAACACATCTGGATCCATCATCTGCTACCTACTCAGCCATTGATTTAACCCTCTGCGACACTTCATTGTTCCTTGATTTTACCTGGAGGGTGTATGAGGACACATGCGGGAGCAACCATTTCCCAATTGTACTCGAGAGTTTGTACCCTCAAGACGACGACCTTCGCCGGTGGAGGTTGAATAAAGCTAACTGGGAAGAATTTCGCTCTCAATGTCAGAAACACCTCATAGTAAACAATACCGAAACTATTCCCGAATTCTCCAAAAAACTTATAAATATAGCTAAAATATGCATTCCACACAACCCAACAATTCATAAAGGAGACAGACCTTGGTTCAGCAAAGAATGTAAACAGGCTATTCGCCTATGACGAGCAGCTTTGCGGAAATTCAACACTGAACCCACAACCTCCAATTTAATCTCTTTTAAATTCCACCGAGCTAACGCCCGTAAAATCATCAGAGAAGCCAAGAAAAAATCCTGGCAAAATTACGTTAGCAAGCTAAATACCTCTTCTAACATCAAAACAGTTTGGCTCATGATTAAAAAAATAGCCGGTAAAAAAAAATCAACTCCACTAAAACACCTCTCCGTAACAAACCACAAAATAACAGGTAAAAAGGCCATAGCAGATTTTCTTGAAGAAACATTTTCTAAAAACTCCTCCAGCCAATTCAACACAGAATTCTATAAAATCAAACCCACCCTCGAAAAGAAAAAAAAAAAAGTTCTCTTCAAATAACTCCGAAGAATACAATAAGCCATTTACCCTAACTGAACTAGTGGACTCCATAAAAAAATCCAACCACTCAGCTGTCGGTCCTGATGAAGTACACAACGAGTTTCTCAAACAGCTACCAGATGAATTGGTCAAATGCCTACTAAAGCTATATAATAATATTTGGGTGAACGGTACTTTCCTAGAAACATGGAGACAATCAATAATTGTCCCGATCCCCAAATCAGGCAAAGATACATCGAACCCGCAGAATTATCGACCCATCGCATTGACTAGCTGCCTTTGTAAGACGATGGAGCGAATGATAAATAGTAGACTGACGTGGTATCTTGAGACAAATGGTCTAATGAAAAATATGCCAACAGGATTCCGGAAAAGAAGAGGAACCATAGATCATTTGATACGACTAGAAACCTTCATCAGAGAAGCCTTCATAAGAAAACAACATCTGACGGCAATATTTTTTGACTTAGAGAAGGCTTACGACACTACGTGGAAGTATGGTATTTTGCGGGACCTCTATAATCTAGGCTTAAGAGGAAGACTGCCGATGTTCATAAAAAACTTTCTCTTCGAAAGAACATTTAGGGTACGCGTGGGATCCACCCTTTCAAACTCACAACATCAAGAGGAGGGTGTTCAGCAAGGCAGCATTCTCTCCGTTACTTTCTTCTCCATAAAAATCAATAACATTGTAAAATGTCTAACCCCCTCAATCGACTGTGCTCTCTACGTCGACGACTTCGTCATATGCTATCGGGCCACTCATATGAACATAGTAGAGCGACAAGTTCAACTAAACTTAAACAAAGTAAATAAATGGGAAAGAAAAAATGGATTAAAGTTCTCCAAGTCAAGAACTAAATGCGTGCATTTTTTCTCTCCAAGGGAAATGCACAATGACCCTCTCCTAAAAATTAATGACTCCGAAATACCAGTCGTTAACAAATACAAATTCCTCGGCATAATATTCGATAAAAAACTTTCATTCCTCCCACACATAAAATACCTAAAAAACAAATCAACCCGAGCCCAAGAACTTCTGCGAGTCGTTGCCCACACAGAGTGGGGAGCTAAATTTAAAATCTGAGTTTTTAATTCTCCTACATACGTTGCCTTATCAAGCAAGTGTATTATGACCTGTTTGCTCTTCTATTCACTCATAGCTGGATCGGAGGAGGGACAGGGTTTCATGCCTTTTCAAATGGATTTTGCACAAAAAGGCAAACGAAAATTGCTTGGTGCAAGACTTGAATTTAGGTCGACAAGTTTTTACAGCAGCAAGTCACACATTAATGTATGTATTCATCCACATTCTCAAAGAACAGCATTTTTCAGAGTTTTCTCTATATGTTGCATATTAAATTTGACAGAGCCGTCAAGGTTCCGGCAGAGTAAACCGGAAGGCGACTTGCGTGGGTTAACTAGCGGAAGCAGACCACGTGAATCACTACCCGAACCCGAAATTATACATACACAGCTACCCTAGGTCAGACGGTCAGTTACAGTCAGTCCTAGGGAAGTCACAGTCAGTTAGTCGGGCGAGACGTCAAGAGACTTGGAAAGCGGCCGGCAAGTGCCAAGAGAGGGTGAAGACCAAGTGACTCCCGGCGGAACCCGGCTGAGAAACTCTCATCAAGGAAGCACAGACGTGAGGCCCTGAATCACAGCGTGGGTTAAGAAAAATATTCTAAAAATGCAGTCCTTGGCTAGTCTGTTTCCGTCATCCTGTCTCTATCTCTCTCTCTCACACATAGAACATTTTGGGCCTTCAGAGAAGTAATAGAGGCATTTTTGTAAAAAACGAGTTATGGTCTCATTATTCCTTCATTCTTCCTCTTCATTATGCCAGTATGATATACAACATATACTGGTTTCTGTAACAAGGTTAGAGATCCATGTCTACGCTACTATTTACCAACAGCTCTAACATTTCAAGAATATACTGAGATGAACTGAAGTGCAAAAGTCCACATTCGGTATTTGAATACGGCTCACCGGGTATTTTTATGACTATACCAGTTACGCTGAACGCACACTCCTGAAATATGGTTAAAGCGCCAATTTCTAACATAATAACCGAGCAGATTCTTTTAGATTTTTCAAAATTTGATCAAGTTGATGTTTGTTTGTTTTTTCTAACCACGTTTACGCAGAAGATACCTCAGTAAAATGAAGTCGGTGAACTTCTTTTTTTAAAATTTTTACGTAACAGAAGATAAGTGTGACGGGTTTAACCCCGAGAAACATCTACTCGGAATGAAGACATCTTCATGACATCAACATGCAAAATAAAAGGAAGTATAACAACCACTAAAAGGCACCTACATAATTGTTAAACTAGAGGTTGGGCGTGACTGCTGGAGGACAGATCATATGATTGATGAATGCCACGTGTCATAAGCTACAGAGGTAGGTGAAAGATAGTCAAAGTATTTCTGACCACTGAGACACGTGTTGAAAATTGATAAAAAATTTGAGATAAAATATAGAATCATTTTAGAGTGATGAATTGCATAAAAAGCAGATAACCAAAAGGCCAGCCTGAAGACACTGAATAAAGTATTCAAATAATCAAAAGAAATGTTAATCGTTCATTCTCAGTCTCAGTATATATATATATATATATATATATATGTCATCATCATCGTGTCACACCACTAACACAAATCTCCCTGACCTTCTCTTGCCACTCGTCTCTATCGTCCGTCACCCCCGCTAGGTCTTCAAGGCTACAACCTGTATTGGCACAGAGCTGTTGTATATATAATATAAAAATATAAGAAGAATCTCCATCAGAAATGTTAAAGAATGAATCCAGACCAACACTTATATTCTGACATTTAATCAGCCCAATGCGCCCAAGGGGGTGAAGATCGGTTATTGTCTTGAGAGAGTCGAGCAGTGCGTCCCAGAACTCCTGAAGTTCTTCAGATGCCAAGAATATGGACACATGTAGAGGACGACAGATATGTTTAAAATGTGGCGAAATGGACCCGGGTCACGAGGAGAAAGATTGCTTGAAAGAAATTAAATGCGCAAACTGCCGAAAAGATCATCCAGCCTTCGCAAGATCTTGCTATGTCAACAAAAAAGAAAAAGAAATATTTGGAGGAAGGAAAATTGTAGGGACAGCTCTGCCTCTGTTGTATGGAGGGCGGATACCAACCAAGACAACAAATATAGAACACACGTAGAGAAATTGATTCAATTGGAAGCGAATGATTAGACAAAGTTTCAGGAGCACCTGCAAAACTATACTCGACCGAATTTTACCGAGTACCAGCTCAGCAACAGGTTGGGAATGTAGAGAGATCCAATGTGGTCGTCAAAACAAAAACACACCTGGGATCTACCATTCCAACTCGAAATACTCCTAAAAGGGCAAAATCTCCAACAAAGAAGCCGTCGCATAAGTCACCAATCCGTTCACCAAAAAGCATTAAAGACAGACTAAAAAAAACTTTTCTCAAATAAATCCAATAAAAATCACAAGCTCCCGTTAGCAAAGCTGGGAAAATACAGATGAACATCAAAGTGAACAAGGAATGACCAAAAAGCACATTCAAAATGCCCTAAAGAACAAAGTCACCTATAAGAATCAAACTGGGCAATGCTCAGGGATCAACAAAACCCTACAATGAACTTATAGTATAGAAAGTATGGGTAGCGAAACAGACTGCATAGGGGCCAGCCTTAATCTCGAAGAAATAATCAACTACAATATTTGAAACGATTTAACTGTGGGCAAAATGATAAGCTCACTCACCTTTTTAAAATGGTAATCTTATATATACAATGAGCACACAATAAGTTTCCAGACTTTTTTCGTATGGGCACTTTTATTGATAGTACACACATGAAACCCTAGTCCCCTTCGACGTAATCTCCGATTACAATGCACTTGTACATTCCCACAACTTCTGGAAGGCCCTATGAAAGTCCTCTTGTGTGAGCGTCTCAATGACCTTCGTCACAGCCTCTTTCATCTCCTCAATTGCCTCATAACGACAGCCTCTAATTTTTTCCTTGAGCTTATGGAATAACCAAAAGTCACAGGGAGCAAGGTCTGGACAATAGGGAGGGTGAGGAATTTTCTTTATTCCCATCTTGGTTAAATAGTCTGTGACAAGGATGGAGTTGTGGACTGGTGCATTGTCCTGGTGGAAATGCCACTAAGCCGATTTGAAGAGTGCTGGCCTCTTCCGGCGGAATCCATTCCTGAAATCCCTTAAAAGCTCAACATAGTATTCCTTGTTGACTTTCTGTCCAGTGGGAACCTAGTGCTTGTAGATCATGTCAGGTCTGTCAAAAAAAAGATATCATCAAAAGTTTGTTGGTGAATTTGCTCTGTCTGGCCTTCTTGGGTCTGGGAGAACCAGCATACTTCCACAGGGAACTCTGTCTCTTGGTCTCTGGGTCATAGCAGTGGATCCGGCTTTCATCGCAGTTCACCAGAGCATCAATACCTGTGGGATCTGAATAGATCAGCTCGACCATCTCCCTGCTGTCATGACAACGTCTTTCTTTCTGATCTTCTCTGAGCACCCTTGGGACAAACTTCACGCAAATCTTCCACATCTTCAGTTCTTCCCTAATAATTGTGTGTACAGTTGCCACACTGACATCAAACTGTGCACTTATTGTCTCTATAGACACACGACGGTCCTTATCCAGGAAAGTCTTTATTTGGACTATCAACTCTAGTGTTCTGACATCCTTACTCCTCCCACATCACTCATCATCCCTCCCAGACTCCCTGCCTCCCTTGAATCTCTTATGTGGTATTTTTTCCAAGTTTAAAACAGAATTTTATTGCATATCTTTCTTCTAAAGTGTCCTCAGGTCCAGATTACAATTCACCAGCTGTGACAATCAGGCTTTAGTAGGGTGTATTCCAATTGCTGCTGTAGCTGTTTATTTGAACCTGAAATCATAAAAATTGGTCAGTCATCTCATAGGATGTGTAGCAATAATATACTGAATTGTCTACGTCAATTTTAAATTGCTTTTCAAAAAAAAAAAGACTGGAAACTTATTGAAGGTACCTCGTATTATACAAATCTATTTAAACAAAGGACTGAAGTTAAATTGTTACTGTTACATACCAACTCTCGTAATAATTTTACTATGTGCAAATAAATGAGCAAAAGTAAATACGAGGATCATTAAATAAGTTTTCAGACTTTTTTTGTCTGGCCACTTTTATTGATAGATCACACATGAAACTGTAGCCCCCTTCGAAGTAATCTCCTCCGGCTGCAATACACTTGTTGAAACGTTCCAGCAACTTCTGGAACAATTTACAGACATGACATAAAAACAAACCATCTTACGAAGAACTGTTTTTGACACATGAACTACGTACAATTAAACTATGAACTTATGCAGAGCTGAATTGTTTGAAATAGAATTGATTATTTGTATAAAATGGATGTGGCATAAACCTGCAAGGGTTAATATACCACAAACCCTAACAACCACCTAACCAACTAACACACACACACACACACACACACACACACGCACACACACACACACACACACGCACATATATATATATATATATATATATATATATATATATATATTATATATATATTTAGTAACTCAATTCAGAAAATATAATTATTCTATCTATCTATCTATCAATCTATCTCTCTCTCTCACTATATATATATATATATATATATATATATATATACAGAAAAACATTCGTTCCTTATTGATTGAGTCTCGTGTATATAAGTGGTGTGTCTGAAAAAATAAACTGGACTGGTATCACAAACAATTCCTTTTTGTACCAAACATAATCATTTTTTCTTCAAAGCAATCCTTTTTGAACGTAGGGATCATTCTAATGTTTCTCTGCCACTGCTGGAAAGATATTTTGGGGTGCCCTTCAGCTCCATCGTTAGGAACTTTTTGGACAATGAAATTTTTAGCCCAGTAATATATATATATATATATATATATATATATATATATATATATATATATGTTAGTTTATAAATAGAAGAATATATTTTTTCAAAAAAAGGTAGACTTTTTCAAAACGATTCAGAGAAAAATATTATGGAATTACCAAAAATCAAGG
The DNA here is from genome assembly GCA_963585895.1 of Sepioteuthis lessoniana. Lineage (NCBI taxonomy): Eukaryota > Metazoa > Mollusca > Cephalopoda > Myopsida > Loliginidae > Sepioteuthis > Sepioteuthis lessoniana. The sequence continues at coordinate 35,933,698 of OY757938.1, forward strand.
AAAAAGAAAATTTATCAAACAAATGAGAATTAATTATTAATTGTCCTTCCCCAAGCTTTTATGAAATCCCTAATTCTCTCACACAACTTTCTAACGATGTTAAAACAGTATTGTTTTTTTAAGTATTCCAGAATGCCAGGTTATATATATTCATTGGTTGGTTGAGAAACAGTTGTCATAATTTTGCCAGTATATATATATATATATATATATATATATATATATATATATATATATAAATGACTTAATTAAGTCATCATAAATTTTATGAATTAAATATATCAAAACAACAAGAAAATGTCTCGTTGAGAAAATCTATGGATTTTTTACATTTAGAGTTGCAGACCAAAAGCAGTCGAAATTTTGTGGAACAATCACTTTGAAACACACTGTACCAGATTCCTTCTTACGGAGACAAGATTTCTGATTTTGTATAGAAGACACCCGCTGCTTTTTAGCGTCCGTCTTCAATTCAACAGTTTCTCTTCATTCATTTTCAGTAATAACAAAATAAAAAGACGACGTTTGTTTACAAAGCAAAGAGTTGATAATTTTTTTTAAAAAGCATAGCTGAATTCAAAAGAGTAGCAAGAAATGATTTTTTTTCTTCAAAATTAATCGAATACTGTATATGTAAACAGTGTTATGTATTTGAGATCAGACATATATATGGCCATAAAGAAAACGTGATATAATGTAATTTTACACGCCATACACTAAAATTTTAACATTCTCATTATTTTATCAGTCGTAGTAAAAGCGTTAACATGTTAGCATTTTAGCCTTTACTTGAAATGAATATGTATTTAGGAATACACATTAATTTGGTCATCAATGACCGGGGGTTTATCGTAATTTACATTTAAAAATAGTCCATGTGAAAATTCCGTCCACCAAAAAAGATCAATTAACTGCCATTCGGAAAGGTTGAACCCACGATGATAAAAAAATATTTTGAATTAGTAAAATCTATGTCTAAAAATCAAGGCTTTTATAAAAGCTCGAGGAAGTTCAACTAAGTAATATATATATATATATATATATATATATATATATATATATATATATATATATATATATATATATTCAATGAGTTCAGTGGATTTTTTTTCTTAATATTAGGTTTCCATAATATTTTCCTTGAATACAATTGCAAAAAGTGTAATATTGATTCAAACAATTTAATTTAGTTAGTTTAAGGTATTCTCTATGAAGTCAGAATGTTCAGATATAAAAAATTAAAATGTTTTGTGTCTTATCTATCATTAGTTTATTTATTGCGAATTAAAAAATAGTCAAGGAGACTATCCACAATGTGTGCTTAGTCAATAATTTTTCCAGGGCTAGTACTATAATTGACAGCATCAGTACTTCTCTTGTACCTGCCCTTTGGCCGAATATTTTAAATCAAATTTCGGTAAAGATTCAGTTTTGATAGACGGGAAATATTTGTAAAACCTTTAACAACAGCAATAATGATAATAAAAAGATGTATACTAATAATGTTTTATCATATATATTTTGAATCATATCTTGCATCAAGTGATAGCACAGACAATATGTTATACAAAGAACATCAATACACAATTGTACACCAATATACAGACATTTTTTTATAAATGAGAAAAATGAACAAGATATAAAAAACGGAAAAATATATAATTGATTATATAGCGTGTGTTAAATGCTTTTGAATATACGTTTTGAAAAAGAGATGATAAAATAAAATAAAAAAACTAAATTAAACAAAACAAAAAGGTGATTTTTGGTAAAAGTACACAACAAAAAATTCTAGGATTGCCCTAAAATAAATCAACAATTCCTTTTGAATGACTCAAGATGTTTGTAAATGCTGAAAAATATTTTTTTATCTGTGGCAATGTCGCGCAAATTGTTATTTCAGTAAAGAGAAGAACGAAACATTTTCTGCTTCAAAAGAAATACGGGCAGACAATAGCAACTGTAATGTACCAATTCTTTTTCTCTTCTTTAGGCAGTTTTCTCTAAAAAAGAAAATTAAAAAATTAAAAAAAGATACCAATATATAAATATTTTTTTAACTTATTTTCTCTCAGATTTAGGACGACTCTCGTTACGTAGTGGTTTGATTAGATATTTCAAATACATTTCTAATGAATTCAATTCTACCTGGGTACCCTATACTCCGGGTAGTAAGATGAACTTATTGTCTTTTCAAATTGTTTAATAATAGATAAAGTGTAGAAAAATGAGCACTTATGAAATATCTTTTTGCTAGGAATAACAAAATGTCGTTATGGAGAACATATATTTGCGTTCAAGTCAAGATCTTAGGACTGCTAGTTTCTCACTTTTACCCAAGAATATTTAGTGTCGATTAGTTAACATACTGCTGTTACTTTATGTTATTATTGAACAATATTTGTTTAATTTGACTCAGGGCCTCAAGCTGCTTATAGTACAGGAATTGTTTGGATACTTCATTAGAAGAATAAGTTTGTTTTTTCATCGACCATTTGATTTCAAATTTTTCGACATTTCTTTCTTTATTGTCTCAATTATTTTAGACCACAGTGACCACAATTATTTGGGTAATGTTTATTTTTTAATGAATATTCCACATATATTGGTGTGTGTATAAGCGTGTATGTGCACATGTATGTACGCTCGCACATACATATATACATTTCCAAAATTCTGAGAATGCCTATCTTGTAAAAATGGTGCAACTGTATTTTTCTAGAGAAATGCAATACAAATGGATAGAGAAAATTGCTGAACGGATTTTAATGAAAGAATGAGAATAATGCAGCATAGTTTTTTCTTTGACTAGATATAGATAGACCCGTTGAACATCCACATAATGTGTATTCCGAAGATGTCAGAGAGTGAGACAGACTGACAAACAGACAGAGACAGAGACAGAGAGAGATAGTGACAGAAAGAGAGAGACAGAGAGACAGAGACCGAGACAGAGAGACAGAGAGAGACAGAAAGACAGAGATAGAGAGAGAGAGAGAGAGATGTAGTCACGAGGTGTGAATAGATAGGTTCTAACAAAACGCCGGCAGCTGGAAGAAAGAGTTCACAAAATAAAAGCCGAGACCGGTTAGCTAACTGCAATAAGATATTCTTCATCTGACATATTTTGGTCACTGATAATAATATAATTCGTTACATTTTGATACCTGGAAGTTTAAACAAGAAGTAATACTTAGTTGCTTCTCTTCGAACTTGCTTGACAATCTTTATTCTTTCATTCATCGATTTCATTGATTTAAAGCTATATACTTAAATCTAAGTTGTTCCAACTTTCCTGAATGACAGTAAATAGATCTTTAGTGGATACAGCCTACTTATGGACTATTTTTAAACATTTCAACCCAAAATTTGCATTTGGATTTATATTCGGATTATTTTCTGGACTTTGTATTGATTTTATATGCCTTTCCGGGCGAAAAGATTTAATCTTCTTGGCTTCGAAAACAAGATGCATTATCGTCCTAAACATGAAATCATCATCATAAAATCAATTTCATAATGATGGGATGAGAAAAGTATCAAGGATATCAATGTGTCCGTGAGCATTGATAGTTGAGGGAATGATTTCAATCGCTCTTCGCCATTTAAATCACATACAACGTCATATAATGAATGACTTGGGATATTTACTAGTTTTCTTCAGGCTATCACCGGGTTATATTTCATTTGAATGTTAAAAGACAGAAGTTCTTTTGCCAATACAGACTCCAAATTTGCCAATGAATTTCACTTTCATACAATTTCTGTTGTTAATATTTTAGAGCTGGTTTTCGTTTTTTTTTTTTTTTTTTTTTTTTTTTTTTGTATATGAAAAACCGCCCTTCAGAAGATTTCCTACAATTCCGTCACTAAAATTCACAACTGGGTCGACCCATTTATTTTTCCTTTGTTAGTTGTACATCTTCTCTTTTAAGGCATGGTTTTCTATCCTGTTTTCCGTGGTCTATATAGTATGTTTTCCATTTTTAACCATCCCATTTCTTTGAATGTTGTGCAAAATTGTAGATACAGTTCACTTGAAAGAACAAATGCCTTTAGCCATTTTTCACTGGGGATTGCCTTTTTGAATGAGTTTTACAATCGTTTCCCTTATTTCAGTTGATACTTCAGTTGTTGGATCCATGTTTTCTTTAAATCTGGTAAGCTCAACTTCATAAATGCAAATTACAAGAAAATCCTTCATTATTTCCTCAAAATTGGAGCTGTCCATATTATTTCCCTGCATCGCCTGAAAAGTCTTATTCCTTTTGTTTAAATAACTTCACCCATTTCGATTTAGGTATATTTTATGAAGTCAGTGTATCCACTTATATTTTATGAAGTCTTCAGTTATATTTGGTGACGTCAAAATCTTCTGCTATTGAAGAAAGCCTGTTTTGAGTCTTACCTGTTATTACTTTTAAATATAAAACAAGTACGCCAATTCCATAATTTATGATGGAGATTTTCCGTGTTCTATTCAAGGTGTTAATTTATATTTTTAAAAACTTTTACCTTAGTGCAATAAATGGTTTTTAACACTTTTCAATTAATTGTTTGTATGTTCCTGCTTATTTCTTTAAAAGTAGTATATATATATATATATATATATATATATATCCAGTCGGAATTCAAGGACTTTGGATGTGGATTATTCGTGTATTGAATAAAAATATATGGAACTGCCCGATGTATGGCTATTATTATATATTCCTTTTCAAGGTTATATGAGAAAACTCACATGAGAGCGTATACAATGTAATTGGAAGAAAACTCAACCACGATTAAGTTGTCATTATTTATTTGTTTAGGCAAAAATATAATCTTTGTCTCTTCAAATGACATATACGCTTAAATCTGAAGGAACGAAGGTTATATCGATTGCTGAAATAAAATTTAAGAAAAATTTATCCGAGGTTGAGTTTTCTTCCGGTTACATTATATATATATATATATATATATATATATATATATATATATATATATATATATATATATTGCGTCGGTTTTTTTCATGAGTAAAGTTAATCATCTAAAACGTGTAATATGTTGCAAAATGTGCCTCTCAAATTGCACCTGCAATTCATTGGTGATACTTCTACTGAATTCACGTAAGTTATATTTGTATTTGTGCAGTTAGAGATTTTTAAACGGTTTTCATACATTTATTCCTTTACAGTTTGTTTATTTTTCCAACAATTTCGGACGATTCTCACACACGAATATCATAATTACAGTAACATCGTTTTTTTCTTTGAATCAAAACGTATAGATAATATTAGCAAAGAAGAAAAACGTAAAACAAAAAACCGAGGTAATATTAATAAACAAGAAAGAAACGAGTACATGAGAGAGAGAAAAGAATGAGAGGAAAAGAAATCAAGACAGACAGGAAATGTATATATATATATATATATATAGAGAGAGAGAGAGAGAGACAGACAGACAGACAGACAGAGACAAGGATAGAGACAGATAGACGGAGAGAAAATAAAAGAAAGAAAGAAAGGAAGAAAGAAAGAAAGAGAGAAAAAATGAATGAATGAAAATGAATATGAAAACTTGTTAATGGAAAATTGAATAAATCCAGGAAGTTGGGGAAAGGGAAAAGGAGAAAAGTCAATAAGCAAATGTGAAAGAGCAAAAGACAAAGAAAGAAAGAAAGAAAAACAGAAAGAAAGAAAGAAAGAAAAAAAGGGAGTGAGGGGCTTGTTTACAAAATATGTGTTGACACATATATGTGTTTAAGGTTAACTTTTTCCTGCCGCATTTTTCAATTTTTAGTTCATGCCACTGCAGCAGTTTCCGGAAAAAAAAGATGACTGCTTGAAAAAATAGTTTTAAAATATTGCGTCGTTCAGAAATGGTTATACTTCGGATAAAATATACGGCAAAGGTGACTGAATTCATTCTTAAAATGTCCAGAAAAATCTTTGCAAAATTCCTCCAGCGATTTGTCTGTACACATCAAGGAATGCAACATTCAATGAAATTTTATTCAGCTTGTAAACAGACCACAGTATTAATTCGCGTATAGTTATAATTTACTAAATCTTTGTCTAAAAGAAGGCAAAAATTATAATCACCCGGTGACAATTAAAATCCCTCACAACGGTCAAGTCTTTTACCAATATAACGCAAAACGCCAAAAATAATAGATAGTTGACATTCGTTTGGATCGAAGAATCAACTATTTTTCGTTCAGCATAGCATTAAAATTTTAACTGTTAATGCATAGAGTAGGGTTAGATGGTGATCCTGTCTTTCCTAAAAACATCTATACGTTTTGAAATAATTAAAGAGCCCATTACCTCCGAAAATAAACATTACACCATGCTCTACTCCCCAAATATATACAACGTATTTTTAAAAAAATGTTAATATTTCAATGGGATATTCTATTTACGAAGCGTTTTGCTTTGATGTGGGACAAAGTCGAATGAATGGGACACCCATTAAGACTGGAACTCACTCTTAAAGGTTTACTAGTTGAACTTGCTAACCATTACACTACCCGAGGTAGATATTCAATGATATTAAGATATCAAAGTTTCCACCTGTTCATCATCCCGGTCAAAACATTGGACTTTTTTCGGGTAGTTCTAGTAATATATGCACTACTTTTCTCTGATAGAAATATTAAAATGGCTTTTATTACCAGTAAGAGATTGAAATACTATGTTGACAAGGTTGGTGAACATGTAGAGACTGTTAAAATTGTATCGTGAAGGTATTCTTAAAGGAGTGTAAACTTAAAAAAATACACTGTATTACAACGTTATCACTTTCATGAGGATAATCAAGAGATTTTTGGAGGTGACGTTAAGATCATCGTCAAAGGTACATTAAATGGCCCTGGCTCATTAGTAGAAAATCGATTATAGTAAGGCAGCATAAAAATAGTTTAGATGCCCATGCCTTTTCTTGAGGAATTATCGCGAAAGGAAAGAGTTTCATCCAGGATTTGAACCTGGTTGATCGAGCTCCTTTCATATATTGATAACGGTTCCCCCAAAATAAATATATATTTCAAAGCGGATAGAAACTCTCATTCATAGAGAATATCAGAGAATTGCTTTGAAGGATTACGTAGTTGGCGTTAAGAATAATGCCTAATGTGGAGATGGTGAAGTCATTGTGAAAGATGAATCTGTTTACACTACCGCAAAATATACCCTCCTTTTCCGTAGAGATAGTACTCCAGAACAAGACCTTAGATCTTAACAGTCGAACCATAGTGGGTGTCAAACAATTGGTACATAGATATTATATTGTCTTTTGTTTTAATTCCATTGATTCCCTCAGAAATGACTATTTTGATAGACATTAATCAATTTGGTTGCAAGCATATAACAATCTCGACAACAATTAGCTTCGGTAGTTGCTGTTGAAGAAAATGATTTGGCTTATGTCAATTTATAACGTAGCATAGATGTTAAAGTTTTATTACAATATATATATATATATATATATATATATAGCAACTATTACGTCTAGTTCCGGGTTAAAGTGTGAGAGCAAAAGGTTTGAAGTTAGGATTTGTTTCATTTTCTCAAATGCTGCCTGATATTCAGTCGTCCACTCCCAACGTTTATCCTTTTTTTAGTAGCTGGTTTACTGGTGCCCGAAGCTCATGCATTTTAGGGATAAAGCTTTGGTAATAGTTTGCAAGACCTGAAAAAACTTTCTAATTGTGTTGCATTTTCCGGTGCCGGCATACCCTTTATGGCAGTAGCTCTGTCTGGGTCTGAGCGTCTGCCATCTTTGTCTATGATGAGCCCGAAATATTTCATTCTTTGTCGGAAGAATTTGAATTTATTTTCCTTGACTTTGAAACCATAGTCTTGTGATCGTTTGAATACTTGGTAGATATAGTCTGTATGTTGTTCCATGTTTCTGCTAGCTATAATAATGTCATCCAGATATGCGATGGAAAAGTCAAGGCCGCCCAGCATGGTGTCCATGACCTGCTGAAAAATAGCAGGTGCAACCTTGACCCCAAACGCAAGTCTTTCGTATCTGTAAAGACCTCGATGCATGTTGATACAGAGAAGATTAGCACTGTCATTGTTAACTGGGGTTTTCAAGTAAGCGTCGCTTAAATAAATTTTCGAAAAAAAAAATTCCGCTGTTCAGTTTAGTGAATACTTCCTCGGGAAAAGAAGTGGGTAATGAAAGTCCTCTAAGGCTGCATTCAAACGAGTCGAGAAGAGGGCACAAACACAGATTTCCCCTGATTTCTTTTTAACATAGACTACGGGGGCAGCCCACTGGCTGTATTCAGTTTTTGATAGGGAACCGACATTTTCTAGTCTATCCAACACCTGGTTTCTTTTGTCTAGGGACGCAAATGGCACGTTATGTTTTCTTATGAAAACTGGTTGCATGTTTTGCTTTAATTTTAGTTCTGCGGTCATTTTCGTACATTTCCCAAGGCCAGGAGTGAAGATTTCTGCGAATTCCTTTTTTAATTTAGAGATTCAATTTTCTGTTGCCGATGAACACGATTCTGCTTTTCTGCAGAACGTAGATATAGGCAAGTTCCATGAATTAAATTCGTGCATCCAACCTGAACCGGTTAGGTTTTCGGTGTTTTTGAGCGCATACATTTTTAATTTCTTTGTTTAACCCAGCAAAGTAACATTGGTAATCACTTCTCTCTCAAAATTGGTTTGTGTGCCATTAACGGCCTTTGCTGTTTTATGGAATCTTAACATTGTGGGTTTTTGTAATTTCTTCCATGTGTTGAAACTCAGAATTGTTAGATCTGACCCTGAATCCAATTGGAATTTCATATCCTTGCCAACATTTTTGACTGTTACCTTTTTCCGTAGGCTTTCTTCTTGGATATCTAAGGTTTTTGTTAGGTGCACTTCACTTTTAGTTAGGTTTTTGTTCCTGCAAAGGGAACTTTTGTATCCTATGTTTTTATATACTAATTTTTTTTTTACTAAGTATGGGCAATCCTTTACCCAATGCTTTCCTCCGCATCTGTAGCAAGGTCTTGGTTTGTTTGACTACTCTTTTTATGTACGAAATACCAGATTCGATATCATTTTAATAATTTCAATTTTTTGACAATCTTCGGTTAATCTTTGGAGAGTAAGACTGTATGCGCATTATTCTTTAAGATTTGTGCTAGCAATTCCTGCATACGCAGTTGACGCTCGGATAATTGTTTTTGGTGTTCGAACTGTCATACCTCAACGCGTTGCTGGCGATCTAATAGTAGTTCTTGTTTTTCCTCCAATTTTTCATAGAGTTCCTCTATGCGTTGGTGTCGTTCTTGCTGTTAGATCTGTAGTTTTACCAACTTTGTCATAGCCGCATGTAGTTCTTCCATTTTGCTTGGTTGGTCCAAAATATCAAAAATGTGCATTTTTTTCTTCAATTTTTTTTTTAGTTTAGCCGAGGTCGGGTTGACAGATTTGTTATGATTTTCGGTTTGGACTATTTTTTTTTTTTTGAAAAGTACAACATAGGGGTGGGACAGTAATTTTTTTTTCCGATATTTATGTTGGAACGATTTTAGAAGGCGGGGAAACGGTAATTCGTTTCACCATCCAAAACAATAAATAAACGTTGTACTTACAATTTGTTCCATTGTAGTCCCATGAGGATAATACTTTGTAAGCGGAACTGGTCTTTTCCTTGGAATAAAAAAATTTTGTTCGCGACCCGAAATTGTTCCGAATATTAACTGTTTGTCTACTACAGAGAGAGAAGAAAAAATTTTTTTCAATATTTTGAAAGTGTTCTAGTCACTGGGTGGGGTTGTTTTAGAAGGAAAAAAAACATTCAGAGTTATTGTTGAAAACAAAGCCTGTGTTAGGTTTTCCCGTTGGCTTTGCAATTAGTTCCCTGATATTAAAGGTGAGAATAACTATGCTTGTTGAGACATGATACCCATGTAATGTTTGAATCCACGTTCGTCGGTGTTATGGTGAATTTTTCGTAGGTATGCAGTTTCAAATTTTTGAAGTGTCCGTGTTAAGGTTTGACTTGTGGTTCCTGCGTGAGTCCGTATTTTCAATCTGCTATTATTATGGGTACGATTGCCTCATCGCCTGTGTAATGGCTCTGGAAGGGGTCACAAAGAGAACAGAACACCACGGTTATAGTATAGGTATATATTTACAAGAAAAAAAGATGGTTACAAGAACACAGGACGGTGAGCTAATGTGACAATACCCTCTCGGCCCCCCAATACATCAACTTCTTCGGAACCATTTCAATTCTTGGCCGGTGATCATCCAGTGGTTCCGATAGAGGTATCGCACATTTCTTCATGGCTTCAAGAAATACAATCAAGGGAGTGGGAAGAAAGAACAAAGAACAAACGAACAATATGAGTTTGGGTTAACTCAAAGTGCAAGAAGAGGAGTTATGTAACATTGCATTCCCTTGTGCATATGTAGACTAACGCTAGCGTGGATTTCTAGCGAAAATTCTACAACCCACGAGGACTGCTGACTCATCTTGATTGGTTTTCCCTAACTGCGGCTGGACCCTATCTCATCCGACTGGTCTCTCAGATGTCCGGTGTCGACTGGCTACTCACGTTACCCTTCGGCAACTGCCTTCCATGTGTTCCTTCTTCCAACTCGCGACTGGCGTTCCCTTGCCTACTTCCGGTCGCGTTAAGATCTCTAGTCCAAACCCTTTGTCTGGCTTCACGCCAAAACAGACAAAGGAATAGTCTGCTTGGCGAACCACCTACATAGTGTCACACTAGTTCGCATTATGGGGCGGGGGCGAGGTTACTTTCTGAATCTAGACTGACTTTGTATTGCTGCGTCATCCGGTATTATGAAGGGTGGTCAAGTCCTTTACTGTGTGATTCCACCACGACAATATATATATATATATATATATATATATATATATGTGAGTGTGTGTGTGTGTATGCATATATATGTGTATACATATGTATATATATATGTACATATATATATATATGTATACGTATATATATATATATATATATATAAGCATTCTACAACGTCTTACCAACACCAGCCAACCTTCATGCTGGGAGGTTAGCTACATCTGACCGATGCAGAGCGTGTGGGAAAACTGCGAGCGTCAAACATATTCTCATTGGATGTGAGTACACTCTAAGTAGCTCTACTTGGAGACATAACGAAGTCCTGGAGATTTTTTCTGAGGTTTCAAAAACATGTTGTTAGACTGCCAATAGAGCTCTAAATATTATCAACAGAGCAATTCAGTTTCGTTAAAGAAGGAAATATTTCGAAAACTGCACGTGAAAATATGCGTAAACCATCATTGCTTTAGGGCTGCACGGACTGGCACGTCGCAACCGATTTAAAACATAACTTCATATTTCCAACTGAAATAGCGTTAATGACAAAGCGTTCAGATATTTTCATTTGGTTCGTTAAAGCAAAAAAAAAAGTTCTCATTGTTGAGTTAACGGCCGCTTTTGAAGAAAATTTTGACTGGGCACCTCAGCGTAAGTTGGAAAAATATGAAGATCTGCGAGAAAAATATGTCAGAAATGGCTTGATAACAAATGTATTTCCTATCGAAGTCGGATTCAGAGGTTTTCTTCACTAATTTTGGACTTCTCCCATCAGACAAGAGGAAATAAATTCAAAAGATCCAAGATAAGGCTCTAACTGCATCAGCGAGGATATGGCAATCCTATAGAACGACAACAATCTGACAAAGTTTGGTGGTGTCGAGAGATACTGCTGGGGCGCTCTGGGCTTGTGGTAATGATGCTTCGGCCCTGAAACATTGCCAGAACCCAGAGTCATCATCCGATGAAGGCTTTGTTAGAAGCAATGCTGTTGTATAAACATCAGCCATTGTATGATACCTACTATATATATATATATATATATATATATATATATATATATATATATATATATATCGTAATTCCTTATAGATGCGTTACCATCTTAAACTGTATGCATGCAGTTCAGGGAACGCCATCTGTTTGAAAACAGCTAGAACTTATTAAAGGTCCTAGTATGTATATATATAAATATATATATATAGTAAACACAGTAAACACTTTCAAAATCTTGTAGTGTCGTGAGATACTGCTGGGGCGCTTTGGGTTAGTGGTAATGATGCTTCAGCCCCGAAACCATGCCTGAACCCAGAGTCATCATCTGATGAAGGCTTTGTTAGAAGCAATGCTTTTGTATAAACATCAGTTATCGTATGATACCCACTATATATATATATATATATATATATAGTAAACGCAGTGGAACTTTTATACACAGTCACCAAGAGTAAGAACGCACTAAAGGAAGCAATGTAACGAAAGGTATAATAGCATAAATATGCAAAATTGGTCAACTTAGTTTTAGACTGCTATAAGTTCATATTTTTGTTGTAGAGTTTCGAAACTGTAGAGATAATGCAAAATACTGTCCGTTATAATTGTATAAAGTTCTACTTGTATTAATAGAAAAACTTGTCGCAACATCCAGTGGTCCCCAATATCTAGAGAAAGAAGAACACACGGACAATGCACTCATCTGTGAAAGAAAGGTGAATCATTGATACCGCAATGATTATAATTCTTTTTTTTTTGTGTGTGTGTGGGACATAATATCTCCGACGTTTATAAATTTACCCATTTTCTTTTTGGTTGGAAGGAAAGGGCGAATCGAATTGTTGGAGGAAATAAAAACTTTTTTTCGAGGTTTTAACATATCTTTCTTTTAATCCGACTTTTCCCACTCTCCTGTCAAATATTTGTAATATTCTGTATGCCACTGATCTTGACTTCTCTGTCCTTATTGACCTAACTGCTAATGATCTGTCCCTTTTTTTTTTGCTACCGCTCCCAGTCTAATATTATCTGCAAATTTTAACTGACTACATAAACAACAGATATTATCAACTGTCTTGTCAGTTAGGCATAGAAATATGCCGACATTATCATCATTAGAGAGTTAAAATCTCACTCCTTTCCTAACAATGACAATGACCTCTATCCATTGGTGAAACTTCATGCATTTGAGAACATATATTTTGCTCGCCATAGATTGTGACCTAATGTATATTAGAATATAGATTATCTAACTCCAAGGCAAAAAGTTTATTGCTTTATCGTTGAATGTTTTCTGCGGGGTGATACCATCCCAACCAGTGTGTCCTGGGTATAACCTTAATCTAAATGCTGGGGTGAGTCTGGAGTTCAGAAGCTGTGGAGACTTTAAAGTCAATTATTTCATTGTCATTACTCCCAAGTCCACTCTCAGCTGGTTGATAAGGTCCTATCTATTTGCCAAACTGTTTGAAAATTATTACCATTGTATAGGGATGCATGAACAATATGTGTGCAAATGAATGTTCATCATTAAATAGAATTAGCTATTTGAAACCATATTATTGCGTATATGTTAATAGTATTAAATACAAATAGCGCTTGGATGTACAAGTAAATTATCATAATCGAATATAAATGTGCAATCAAAATATGTTATGGAAAAAATAATTCTGATAAAAATCAAATATTTACAAATAAATCAAATTTTGACATGAAATACTCCATATAGATTTGATTAGCCGTTTTATAAGCAAAACAAAAATAATCAAACTTTCCTCCATTCTTCATGTGGAATTCTTTTTAGGTTACATCTATATTACGAATAAATTTCTTGAAAATTATCAGTATTAGACTGGAATATATAAAACCATTAAACTGTGTTGAAATTATTTGCAGTAAGAACACTTCCTTGAAGTTGGAATTTGTCACAAAGAGTTATCATTAGTTACTTGAAAATGTATAATTACTGCGCATTTTCATACAGATTATTATTAAATAGAAATAATTGAAACAATACGATTATTAAATAGAAACAGTTAATCAAAAACATTTAAAAAAGGAAGATGAACTTCAGATTTAAATTATCCATCAAAATTGAAATATTGTTGACAAAAAACAAAAAAACTCAACCAAACCATCCAAAACATTTACCAATCTGTGTAGTTAGTTGGTTCATCATTGCTTAACTTGGATTCGGAGTTTTTGGTTATGGCACACCTGTAATTTTCTAAAACTAAGCATGGACCTGACACACATTGACGATCAAATCTACTAGTCCGTAACGAATGGTCTTAAAACTAGTTTGATAAAGCTTACAACAAAAATTTATACAGCATGTTTTTTATTCTATTTTTATTTTACTTTAAATCTGATCTCCTGATTATGGAATTGCGTTTAACACTTAGTTGTCTGAATTGTGGAAATAACACTGGAGATGAAGATAATAGTCCGACAACCCTTAATGATAAAAATCACGTTTAGCACTTGTTTAGCTCAAAGGTAAAAGTTTAATTACTTTTTTCTATATATTTTACTATATAAATTAATCCTTTGAAACATATTTTAATAGGAGTGGGGGCATAAAAGTATTGCATAATCACCAATGACTAGTATGTCGGTGATTGTTAATCATCAGCTGAAAAGCGAGAAACATGAAGAAAACAACTTTTATTGGACCTTTTTGCTTTATCCTCACTGTTTTATCTTTTTAGGTCGTGGGATCAGGAAAAAATTGATACAAAATACAATGTGCTGGTTAGCTTCTTCGGTCTTCTAGGAACCATCCATTTCTGTATCTTTCATTTATTTCTCGTTCTCCGCTGATGCAAATATTTGTCTCTGTTACATCAGCCACCAAAAGAGAAAGACTTGGAATCTCAAGATCTGTTAGTTTTGATAAGGGTTTACTGTCACACCACCTCTATTTCCGTGTCTCGACTTAGGTGGAACGATTTCCGGTGACTTTGACAAGACCCAGGCCAATGTGCTTGATCAAACTTATCTTATTTCACCAAGTCTACTGGACGAGATCTTGACCTTTGTCAACTCGTCTTTCAGGATGCTGGATTATTTGATAAATTATCTATTTGGGCTCCAGTACTATTTGCTGATAATCTTACGAAAGTTCGAATGATTGACTAAACGAAGATAAGAGTATGTGCAAATGATGATTCTACAGACGTGAAAGTCGTAGGAGTTTTAAAGTTTAAACATTAAACATGTACTTCGATTTTGAACGTTTGAATTTTGGACGTTCAGAATTGAGTTAAATATTTTTGCTAGAACTGTTTGGAAGGATTCATTTTAAAAAGAGGTTTGACAAGTGTTAGCTCAGACAAACTTTTCATGGGTTATCTTGGCAGGCCAATGAATACATCTTTTATTAATTTATTTTGTTTTTCAAGATGTCTGGCAAAATGAACAAATTAATAAGTAACTATCTTTGGGAAACAAAGGTTCTCCACCGAAGCCGTTTACCATCACGATAATTATAATTATATATATCAGCGACACCTGCTTTCCATAAGATTTAATTGTTAAGGTTAACTCTTAAAAGCAAAAAGACAAATATAAAGTTGAATGATGTGAATCAGAAACAAATTATCACAACACCATCGACGTCTCATGCCGGTCTAATCAGAAGATTTCTCGTTACAAAGTGTAATACATAGACATTGTTATCTCTGTGACATATTCTATTGGAAAACATGTCAAAAGATGTCGATGGAATTTGGCTTGGAGTTATCACAGATTAAAGAATAAAATAAAACAAAATTGAATGAGACTAATTTTATACGTTTATATTTCTGTGTGGGTGTGCATGCGCACGCGTGTGTGTTTGTGTGATTGTGAAATAAAATAACGTTATTCTGATTCTGTATATTTTAACGTATTTGTTTTAAATAATATCACCATTAAATCAATACATCGTGGAAATATCGTAAAATAAGATGAACATTTCTTCTACGCAAATTGCCTTAGAATTTTATCATTTTTCGTCGAATATTATGCAATCAAAATGGATATTGTCTGTTATTTATTTTTTTTTTTTGCTTTTGTTTTTTAGACTCCATTACTGCATGAAAAATCATCTTAGCGAATATTTGAGGATGCAACAGATTAAAAGTTTGTAAAGTCAAAGTTAAAAAGAAGGGAAGGGTAGTCTGAAACTAACATTTTGTAGACCCTGCTTTTCCAATGCAGATATCCTTGTGGAATGAGAAAAGTTTTGGTAAACGAGCTTTTTTATACATAATGCAATGAAGCATATCGATTACAATTGGCTAATAAGCTACCTTGATAAATACTTTGATTGATAAATAGATAGATAGATAGAGGCATACATGCAAATGAAGATGCTAATATATGAACAGACATTGATAGATCGATAGATTGATAGAGGCGAACCTACTTAGTCAGATAGCTCCTAAGCTGTCCACAATAGCGCACAGGCACATGCACAAGCACACAGTTTGGCACATACATTCAGAGATAGATAGATAGATAGTAAAAGAGAGCAAGGGAGACATGAATATAAAACAAAATAATTATGAATCGGCTTATATGGACAGCTTTGAAACTAGATAAATACATATAAACACACATACACACACACACACACACGTATATATATACATATATACATATATAAAGATTGCAAGAAAAAGAGAGAAATATAGACTGCAATGGAGACAGAAAAAGAAACAAAGAATTTTAAAGTTATTTTGTTTACTTCAAATTGCAAAAAAGATATCTCACCAGGTGTGAATAAGTAAAAAAAAAAATACTCAGACAAGATTTTGGCTAAATTTTTTCAGTGCCAATTTACTTTAAAAAAAATGAAAAGCAAAGAAAATCAGACGTGCGGAAACTTATACAATTAATAGCATATGCTTCATTCCTTACCATATAATGCACACTTTTCCAGCACGAATATATATATATATATATATATATATATATATATATATATATATATATATATATATATATGCTCGCCCCTGATGCTGAGCTCTCTCGCGATGAATTACCGGTTGCCACTCATGAATGCAAAGTTATTCTAATGAATTGAGCACTTTGGTAGCCATTAAGACCATATGTAAACAAAGGAAAAATAATACATATGCGTAAAACTCCTTCACTTACGCTGAGGTTACCAATGGTTTTCCAGTAAGATATCTGACAGGCATAAAGTTAGGCGTGTTTCAGTCCCAGTCTGAAGCATCTCATGTGTCTAGTTACACTGATGAATTGTCATACACCGAAACATTATGTCAGTGGATGACAATACACACACACACACACGCGCATATATATATATATGTATGTGTGTTAGTGTGTGTGTGTGTGTGTGTGTTAAGAAAAGAAACTGGTTTATCGGGGGCAATTTTTTTCAAAAGCCATTTCATTCTTGGCAATATTCATTCAGAAGTGTTTCATCGACAATAGAATAATTAAATTAATTAACTATTTTAATCATATATTTTTAGCATTAGTTTCATCAGGAAAATAGATATAAATTTAACAATGTTAAATGTCATTTAGATTTTAATTTCTTAAAAACCATAAATATTTTACATAATGTAAATTTATTCTAGTTGTATTTATTTGTTTATACCATAAATCTATCGATCTATCTATCTATCTACTCTGAACAGAACAAGAAATAGTATTTATTTATTTGTACAGAAGGAACATTTCGAAGTTCAGCATGAATTTATTGAATCATACTTTGCCATTTAAATACTTCATTCATTGAATTTCAGTTGCGCTTTGCATACTCTAAGGTTATTCAAGCAGCATATTTTCAAAGCATATTTACGTGTGGACATTTCTTCATTTTTATTCATTTTGTTTATTCTATAAGTAAATTTTTATTTGATATTAATATAATATTATATAATTAATTTCATAAATATCTACGTGAAAAAAACAAAAACAAAAACAAAAACAAAGCCAAACACGACTAAACAAAAACAGGGCATTTAACAATCTGTACCGGCCTATAATATATATATATATATATATATATATATATATATATATATATATATATATATATATATATATTTATATATATATATATATATATATATATATATATATATATATATATATATATATATATCATGCTGCACAGCTTGCATACCAAGGTAGGTAAATGGGAAATCAGAGTAAAGCTGGGATAGTAAACTCTACCAGAGAGTTGCGTATCAGCTGAGAAATGTTAGAAAAAAATGCATGAATGATTTTTTTTGTTTACCAGAATTTGCTTTGGTGAAGATATACTAGTCTTCAGTTAATTACGTTACCTGCTATTGCTAAGTACTGAACAGTTTCATCATTGTTTCCCTTCTGGAATCGACTGGTGTTTATCAAGTAACAAGACCACTACCAAGGAAGAAAGAAAAATTGGGCTAAAAATGATGAACGCTACAAATTCAATCTTTGAATTGATGAGAAATAATTTTTATAAACCTAATTTCAAATCAATTTTTGCCTCTTCGGAATTGTTCCCTCGTAAAGCCTCTTGTTGTCACCTCTGCGGGAAAAAGTCCTTCATAATCTTTTATACGTTCCCACAAGTTACCAACTTCCTACTTCTGAGTTGTTTTTATTTGATATAATTTCATTTTGGGGAGGAACAGGAAATAGTTTAAAATCAGTCTAGTAACAACTCGTGTTTATATTGAAATATTATTGTTGATCAAAAATAATTACTCGTATATCTAGGAAGGAATGCAACTGACTCTTTTTTTACTGTTCAAGTTAATAACTTTTATTGAAAGTTAGCAAATCAATGTTAATACATCCCAAATCATTGTCAACCTTAAATGTATATAAGAATGGATGAGAATCGTAAAGTAGGTATCATTTTCTTAGATTGATTGGGTAAGTAAACTGTGTCAAATTTTTCATACTTTCTCAGCCACCAAAATACCTTGTGCCACTAAAACTCCTGTGACCTAATCAGAACTTCATCTCCATCACTATACAGGTTACGTTGTCGTTAATTTTCTCATAAAATTATTTTAATAAACTCTTTTATAACAATACAGAATTGCTAAGTATATCAAACTGATCCGCTGATTTTCAATCAAGGTTCTTTCATTATTTTCAAAACAGAGCTTTCTGTTAGGTGGAGGAAAGAAAGAAAACAAAAGAAAAAGCTATGGATAGTGAAGAGAAAAATATAGAAAAAAAAACTTGTTAAAGAAAAAAAGAAGTGAAATCTTCTGATTTCAGTTTATTTTTATAAAAACCGGACATTGGGCCAGCGGTTAGCGGTTACCAAAGACTCAAAGAATGGTACTTGATGTCTCCTTGCTTAACACTCAGCATTATAAGGTACAGATCAAGGGTAAAGTGGTGCAATCCAGGGAATGGTATAGCGCCCTCCCCTACACCTTGGTGTTGTAGCTATCGAAAAGGGAGCCTTCGGGTTACCCTCGACTATGGTCGCCAACTTTACTTAATAAAAAATGTTTTCCAGTGAGATGAATAAAAAACACAAAGGAAAGAAAGAACCACTTTGTAGAAATTTGAGAGTAATGAGTTGTATTGAAGAAAGATTTACGTAAGGAGAAGAAAAATACAAAAAAGAATGAGTACTCGATGAAAAGAAAGAAAAAGGACAAAACGGTAAATAATGATTTACAAAGATTGACGGGTATATAATAAATATTAAGAACTACAAAAAAAAAAGTAAAATTAAATGAGGGAAAGAAAAAAAAAGGATGCCATAAGCCACTGATGAGAGCCAAAAAAGAAAACAATCCAAACAAGATATTTCGTTTCAAAATCGGAAATAAATGTTTCGAAGAGAATTAAAGAAATACTTTTTTAAAAATTCATAATAGAGAAAGAAAAAATTGAATGATTAGAAAGAACATGGAGATAGAAATAATATAAATCATTTAAATTAATTAAAAAAAATGAAAAGATACCATTTGTGAGATTTTTTTAGATGAGGATTTATAATATATTATTTAGTGTTCGGATGATTGTCCCCATCTTTATTGTTATATACACTTCGTTCCTGCCCGTGTGCCCTACTTCAGATGTTTTTAGTCAAACTCAGCATCCTTTATGTCGAATGCAGAAACCTTCACAGAACTTGACAAGGTTATATTTTCTTATTCTGTTCACCATGGCCGAGTAGAAGTTAAAAGCTCTACTAAGTATTCAAAGTTATTTTCGTCGGTAGTCAGGATTGAATCTGCAACCTCTGGAGGATTTTACTTGGAACTACATAAACTGAACACTATGTCCGTTACGCCACGGATCCTGCTTGATAATTCAGAAAAATAAATAAATACAAAGAAAGACAACAAAATATTGTGAATATAGAAAGGCAAATTTTAATACTTTCATGTATTAATTAAAGAAACGAAGAAAAGAATAGAAGAAAAAGGGAAATATCGAGTGAGGAAAAGCAGGGAAAGAATAAAAGCAAGGAAATAATTCAATTGCTTGATAATAAAAAAAAACAAAGAACGAAAGAAAGAAAGAAAGAAAGAAAGAAAGAAAGAAAGAAAGAATGATAATAAGTAAGAACCAAATTCTTTGAAAGAAAAAGACGAAAGAAAACTTGGAAAGGAAGAAAAAAAGAAAGAAAAGAAAGAAAAAAAATTATCATTGGAGGCTTGAATGAGAAAACCTTAAAGAACTAGAACAAGTAAAGAGATAGTGGATGAAAGAAAAATTGGAGAAGTTCTGAATGAAGCAATATTACCGACAGAAACATTCTAACGATTTCCGGATGTCTGAAAAGATACGTCATACGTTTGATGCGTTTCTGGTTACATATAAAACACGAAATGACCATATTCAAGAGGGTATTATACACATTAGGACCAGTAAACGACTGAATACTTGAGTTGCTTTAAAAAATATAAAAAATACATATAAAAGGATAAAATGAAACGAAATTGTTCTCTTTTCGTCAGATCCTAGATTTTGTAAATGGCTCGCAAAGACCGTGTTGATTTACGATAAGTTTTAGTTCAACGCCGATAATGGCGTTGATTATGAATCAGTCTTCTTTCAACTCAAGGGACGAATAAACGACTTGTTTCTTTTCAAGCTGTCAGTTTTATGGTATTTTTTCTATCTTTCGGTACTCAAATAAATTTAACGAAAGTATATATAAAGGCGAGAATAAGTCAAAGAATATGTCTGTATTATCAACTTAATAATATGGGCTATGAATATGTTAGAATGCTTTGAGGGTTTTGAAATCATATATTAGAAC
The DNA here is from genome assembly GCA_963585895.1 of Sepioteuthis lessoniana. Classification (NCBI taxonomy): domain Eukaryota; kingdom Metazoa; phylum Mollusca; class Cephalopoda; order Myopsida; family Loliginidae; genus Sepioteuthis; species Sepioteuthis lessoniana. Next base: position 35,954,769 of record OY757938.1, read on the forward strand.
CATTATTATTATTATTATTATTATTATTATTATTATTATTATTATTATTATTATTATTCCATCATTAATGGCATACTATTTAGTCCGTATTTTTTATAAATAATTTTTGTTCAAGGATGTAATTTGCTTGAAGCTACTAGCAGGCATATTTGAGAAGAGTACCCATTGAACCGAGCTTGATTTTATATGCTGAGGGAAAGTGGTTTGGTCGGGATTGGAACATAATGACTGTAACAAAAGATAATAAGAAAGATAAGTAATAATAGTTCCAGTATGAAGATTTGTAGGAATTTTATTAACGCTAATGCCATTACACGAATTGAAAAAGCGCACCCAACTAAATGTCACTTCGACTCCTATTTCATAGCCATTTTTTAAAAAATCAATAACATCTTTTTAACTAGTTGAAAAAGAATAGAAAATGTCATAAAATTATGATAGTTATGATCAAAAAAATACGTAATTTTATAGCTGGGATATTGACATCGTATATTTAAAACATTAACTGAAAATGTAGCCTTATTTTTTTCTTTTTTAATCTTTTTTTTTGGTGGGGGGAAAAAGTAAACAATCCAAAATTTGCTTTAAAAAATAGAAAAATTTACTTTCCTACAATAAGCGAGAAAGAGTTGTTTATTGGATGTTGTATATGTTCTTTTTTACATTCCCCAAGCAATAAATTGGCTGAAACCGTTGTAAGATAGAGAATGCTTTATTACAACTTTCCTCTTAACTTTATAACAACTTCACTCTTAACTGGTCTAAGAGAAGACCGTCTCTTGTAGCTACAGTGAGAGTTCATGTGATTGAACTTTTTCGTCGGTCAGACCTACGATAAAAAGTATTTGATTTTCTGTGACCACTTGTCTGACTTTTCCTTTTCTAATATGAAATCATCGTCATCTCTTTATCTTGTCATTGTCTTTTCCATTCCGCTTGATTTCTTCGAGACGACCGCAACAGTACACAGTTTACATCGCCATAATATTTCAGAACTACTGAGATCGAGTTTAATAATATTGTTTTTTGATTCTTAGGATTGGGAAAATGTCTCGAAAACCATATTTATTCTGATTAAAATTTTAAAAAAAGTGCACAAAAATATTAAATAAATATAAACTTTAATTATGTCCAACGTAATGCACATGGATATTTTCGCAGTATACGATAAACGCGTGTTGTCTATGAAACGATTAAAGAGAGTACATACTCCGGAAAGGTTATATAATGCAGACATCATTGCTAAAACTATCTTCCGGTAGAAAACGAAGATGTGAAAAAAAATATATATTATGTTAGAAATTACCATGACAAGAAAGTCCGGCACACACCTACACAGGGCGCATTGAACAGCTGTTTCGACCTTATTAGGTCTCATTAGCAATGTACACCGTGATCTCCACCACGGAAGATCGAACCAACAACCACAGTATGCAGAAGCTGAAACTCAACCACTAGGCCACTGGTTCATGCTACGTATAAGCGTTACCGAATTAACAAGTTAATTAATCGTCGTGCAATTAGGTCAAGTGGTCGCGCAATTTACTATAATTGCGCGACCACTTGACCTAATTGCACGACGATTTGACCTAATGTGTCTTGGGCCCCGGAGGTGGCCGTGTCCGCTGTTGGGAATACGTACTTATAAAAGAAAACACATTAGGTCAAGTGGTCATGGTAATTTCGAACTTAATATATATATATATAACAAGTAGACGCATTAAATATTTTTAACAATTTGGTAATACGTATCTATTCAACACGAAAGCAATAGTTCCCTCATCTGTTGGTGAACACAGATCTCTTTGAGATTGTCAATGGCCTCTTGCAAGAATATGTATAAGCACATCTTGGCAAGACTTCACGAACGAAGATATATGAAAGAGGCTGTCCACGTCCACTGCAGGCATGCTTATGTCTTACTCGACTGATACAGGACAATCAAGTCCGGTCGCAGCGATTGCGATTAAAAATCTGGTCTGGTATAGCTGCTGAGGCTCCCTGGTTCTTCCTCATGCGGCGTTTTTCCCTGAGGTTGGCTCTGCGGGCGTCCTCAAAGGGGGAGATGACCTGGCGGATGGTGCAGCACCAGGCCTGATGTTCAGCAGTACGTGTCAACCCCTGGCAATGAGTGTCTTCTTGAGGGAGTCTTTAAAACCTTTCTTTGGTTCCCCTTTGTCACAGTAGCCTGTTAATATGCCACAAAAACATACTCCAATGACAATATATTTAATTAGAAAAATTATGGCACACTAACAAAGGAGAGAAACAGACGATACCACGCAGAAACTATCTCGGATAAGGATTACACAGTTAATCTAACCTGCGCAATTTAAATATCTGTTGCATTGTCAGGAACTGACATTTTATGATTTTAGCCTGCATTTAAACTAAAATAAAACAGAGTTTAAGCGTTTTAAAAAAATAGATGGTGCTATTTCTACATAAAATGGTTAACCTATGAAACTAATAGACCATTTCACATAACTTGATAGCAATATCTCATCCACTGAAAGTGATGTCAACTTACGCATTGGAAAGGCACTGACTGCTGTCAACAGGTTATTGACTATATGGGAATGTAAACATTCAGATGAAATAAAACGGCCGTTCTTCTAAGTTTTAGCCGTGCCAGTACTACAGTATGGCTACACTAACAAAACTCAAAGAGCCTGGGAAACAAACATAAATGGAAAAAACACAAGGATGGTTATGGGTGTCATAAACATATACTGAAAAAGAACACCTCACAAAATAGCAGTTAAGCAACCACTTTCCATAACATAAACTATCAACCTTAGACAAATAAGCCAAGTAGGGCATTCATAGAGAAGTTGGGACAATCTTATTAGCGAAATGTCCTTTATCTTTCGTCTGAATATAGAATAAAATAACTTGGAGAAATTTACAAACAATTATGTTGTTTCCAGAGTTTTTTATGTACTCTTTAAAATATACGAGGAATAGTCAGAATCTGAGATATCTCCTAAAACCATTTTGATTTTTCGAAGAATTTTTTCATCATCGGGTCTGATACGAGCGAAAAACACGGTATTATAAACTTTAGTAACAACTAAAGGTGTGTATATATATATATATATATATATATATATATATATAAGTTGGTCACTCAGTATGATGAAAGGTTTCTAAGGAATTGACAATAGGACGTACAGATGATACAGCGTTTTCCAGGTGTCTTTCAGTCTGACTTTCTTTACTCAACATGCTTCCAGGAACTTATTGCTTTACTGGCAGGTCGATTAGTTTCCATTAAATGGATTGTCTTAGAAGAAAACTCTAGTTTGTAAATATTTTGTTCTATCAAAATATTCTTTCCCATACACATCTCACATTTTACATTGAGATTCTCTTGGATAGCACTTCCCATCCACGAAAAACCTCTGTTTAATACTGGAGAACTCTGTCTAATTTGACATAATTCTATACAGTCTTAGAACAAATGTTTGGAAAGATTAAACTAATTTTTTCTATCAACGAATTTTAAACAATATAGAGTTTACATTTAAGAATGTTGAGCTGTTCTATCCGAGTATTATCAAACGCTAAATGAACGGGGATTAAACCCACTAATAAAATAGAAAATTATTTAAAAAATCCTCGACGGCAATTACTTAAAATAGTTGATGCAATTTATGCCTTGAGGAAGAAATTAGCATATTGAAATACAAAGACACTAGACAACTATTGAATTAAAGATATTAATTAATATTCAAATCTGGACTTGAAAATAGGTTTAAATTAAAGTTATTTCTTTGTTTGTTTGTCTGTCTGTTTGTTTGTTTATTTGTTTGGGTTTAATGTCATATCAACCTTTTAGGTTATTTAATGCCAAATCCATGTTTATAGAAATAAACAGTTTTATTTCAAACAATTCAGTTTAGAATAAGTACACAGTTTGATTGTCAAAAACATTTCCATTTCAAGCAATTCAGTTCAGTCAAAGAGTTCTAATTATAAAAAAAATATGTTTTGTATAAGTATAGCTTTTTGCTTACATACTGTTAAATATCAAAACATTTCTATTTCAAACATATCAGTTTACCATAAGTACAGTTTCAATGTCAAAAACTGTTTTATTTCTCACAATCCAGGTGAGCATAAAATCAGTTCTATTTCAAGAAATCCAGTTTAGCATAAATACACAGTTTAAATGAAAAAACAACCGTATTTCAAGCAATTCAGTTTAGTTAATTAAACAGTTTAATTCTATTTGATCCCTATCATGTGCTACCACACCGAGCCAGAGTGGACCTGAGAGCGATGGCAATGAAGGGGTACACCACTTTCCCCAAAGCTCCAGCATCATCAGATTGTTTAGCCTCATATCCAGGATGATGGGGGTTTTACCCATCAACGGAGAAGCCGTCGGTGTATTCTCCTTCCCCAGCCAACTGGGCAATAAATTAATATGATACGATGATAAAAAGTGATGTATAACTGACCTTGATGCATAATTTGGATTAATAGTATTCAAATTACCAATTTTTAATATGCTACTGTCAAATCTTAACTAGGGATTACAATAATAATAAGATCATTCCAAGTTGTAAATTAATCAAAATCATAAATATGATTTCTTAAATTCGAATATTAGACTGAATAATATTTATGAGTTTCTGTCAAAGAAATTTCACGATTTTGATCTGATTATTAAATATTTAATGGAACTATTTACACTTAAAATAAGTTAATTAAATATATAATTAGTAATATATAAAATTAAATTAATCACTGATGAAAGGGAGCAAAAATAATAAGGAGTCCCTTAATCCATTGAAAGGCAAACTACCATAATAATAATTAAACTACATATACTTCTAAGATATATTAGATTTTGATATATTAGACTAAATGGTTATGATATTAACTGATAAATTATAAGGCTTATGGATTGTTAATAATATGCAGCATTTTTGATAAGAAAAATAATATGAAAATATATAAAAAATACTGTTTAGTACAACATCCCCTTTAAAGTTGGAATTCAATCGCTTAGAGTCGTAATATATGAATTTAAATTATGGAACAAATTATAACCCTTTTAACTGATAAATTGGGGAGCACATTTGAATTTAAGTTGATGAATTATGATAAAATAGGAGGTTTTCAGAAATTTAAAAAATAGGAGATTAATTAAGACTTAAACACGTGCACCATATTTTACCAAATTATTGTTTTGATGTATCACCGGCTATTATAACGGGATTACAACTGGATTATAATTTATTGGGTTAAATTGGATTTATATATTTTTCTTTTTGTATGAATTTTTAAGTATAAATCTTTAAATGTCTAATTTATTATAAATTTTCTTTCTCCATTGAAATTGTTCGTCATCTGATGATTCTTACCGAACGAATGTTAAAATAAATTCATAATACCAGAAGAGTTTTCCTGGATATTAATGATATAACTGCTCTGTGTGTGAGTTTTCTACATATTTTTATTTAATAATAGCCATACATTGAGCACTCTATTGGAATATATTGAAAAATTATCATTTATTCTATACATAAATTATTCCTTATAAGTCTAACTTTGGAGTTAATTTATATGAATCACACACACACACACACACACACACACACACACACACACACACACACACACACACATATATATATATATATATATATATATATATATATATATATATATATATATATATATATATATATATATACAAGAACGAATTAGAAGCGTTTTCTTAAAACCTAATTGCTGTTTGAGATGAGTTTTGTGATGTTCGTAATAATAGTTTTATAAACATAACAACAAATTGTTTTTAAATAAATGCGATTAATTCATTTTAATGATAAAATAAATTAGAAAAGAGAAACAATTAGATAAATAGAAATGCCTAATCAGGAAAACATTAATACCTTTTTTCAGAAAGGGAAACCTACAGATATCTGAGAATGTTAGTAGCGAACAGCATCAAAGAAACAGAAATGTAAGAAAAAGTAAGATTAAGAAGAATAAAAAAACTTCTTCAAATCAAATTCTGCAACTAAAACCGTATCAAATTGACAAATATTCGGATTACCTTGTTAGACACACTGTACCTTTCTCAAACTGGACAAGAGAGAAACTTAAACAGACGACCAACGGCCAAGGAATTGAATTACGCACTAGGCCTTACAAACGAGAGTTAACATTCATAGATATATTATGATAGAAAATAGAGTAAGGTAAGGGTCTCGTCTGCATTGACAAAGACGTTGAGGGAACATTATAATGAATCGAATAATATATAAAATGCGCAAAAAGAGAATTATTACTGCAACCATCAACAACAATGATAACAGGTTGACAGAAATATAAAAATATCATGAGAACAAAAAAAGAAGAAAGACAGACATATATTGAAAGACATATATATATATATATATATATATATATATATATATATATATATATATATATATATAGTCTAAAGTATTTTAAACAATGAACTAGGAGTATAGCACATAATAAGACCTGGATATAATTACTAAAGAAACATTTATAGATAGAAAAACCGGTCATAATAGCAGCACAATATAATAATGAAATAAGAACAATATATATTGAAGGAAAAACTGATGATACACAGAAGAATATCAAGTGTAAGCTATGTAATAAGAATGAAACAGTTAATCACATACATGGTGCATTCAATAAGATTCCAGACTTTTTATGCAGAGGCATTTAAAATTGTCGTAGTCTCTTGAAAATTTAGTATGTTATTACTATACATCTTATGTGATGACTGACCAATTTTTGTGATTTCAGGTTCAAATGAACTGCTACAGAAGCAATTGGAGTACACTCTACTAAAGTCTGATTGTCACAGTTGGTGAATTTCGAAAATGTAATCTGGACGGGAGGACACTTTAGAAGAACGATATGAAATAAAATTCAGTTTTAAACTTGGAAAAATGCCACAGAAACGTATGGAATGCTCAGACTGTTTTTCAACAATCTTGCATGAATCGAGCATCAGTTTTTGAGAGACATAAAAGATCCAAGGAAGGCACGGAATCTGTGAGGGATGATGAGAGGTGTTGGAGGAGTAAGGAAGTCAATACATTAGAATTGATTGGCCAAAGGGTTAGGGTTAGGGTTACTATGTTGAGGTTTTAAGGGAGTTCAGGAGAGATTCATTCGGAAGAAACCAGCACTCTTCAAATCGGGTCAGTGGCATTTCCACCAGGACAATGCACCAGTCCACAACTCCATCCTTGTCACAGGCTATTTGACCAAGATAGGCATCAACACAGTTCCTTACATATAGTCGAGACCTTGCTCCCTGTGACTTTTGGTTATTCCCTAAGCTCAGAGGCTGTCGTTATGAGGCAATTGAGGAGCTGAAAAAGGCTGTGATGAAGGTCATTGACACACCCACACAAGAGGACTTCCATTAGGCCTTCCAAAAGTTGTTGGAACGGTGCAGCAACTGCATTGCACATGGAGGGGATTACTTTGAATGGGACTAGAGTTTCATGTGTGCACTATCAATAAAAGTGCCCATACGATAAAAGTCTGGAAACTTATTTAACGATCCTCGTAATTCGAGATTTCAACAAACTGGCAAAAAAGAAATCCGATAGCTGGGATTCCAAGTTGGGGAAGGTGATCTACTATGAAATGTGTAAGAAACTAACATTTCATTATACTCATAATTGGTAAATGCTCAAACCAAATCTTTCCATAGACATATAAAGCATAAAATTCTCTGGTACTTTGAGACACAAACGCATCACCCATCCAGACCAGAATACTTGATCTAAGTTTGAATATAAAGAAGAAAATGAGTTGTTATTTGGTAGATTGTGCTGTATCTGCTAGCCACAGAATTGAAATAACCGGAAAACTGAACAAATATCTGGGACTTGCCGAAATAAAATAAAAATCTGGTGTAACATGAAGGTTACAGTGGTATCAATCGGGGTTAGAACCTTAAGAAAAATTTCTAAGAACCTAAAAAATGATCAACTGTATATAAGTGGAATAATTAAAACGATCTCCATAACAAAAGAAAAGGTCTCTGCAGAAGCAGTGAAACTTTTTGCGATAAGCTGATAACTGAAGAAAAGAGCACCAATACTCAACACACACACACACACACACACACACACACACACACACACACACACACACACACACACACACACACACACACACACACACACACACACACACACACATACATATGTATATATAGTCTGACTACTATTTATACACTAATCTGACTCATGGATTTTTCAATTTTGAATAACATCTGCAGTAATCTTCATGGAAAAAATCATGACTTGGTGACTAAGTACATTGTTTTGTATGAGGATAAAAAGCACGGGAAAGGTTCTGCCCAGCTATGTTAAGTCGATGGATATTTTTCTTATTCCGAAACTGAAAATTCATCTCATGTGTAAGATTTCAAGTTTGTGAAAAACATTCAATGAAATGCTACCTTACTTCACATCATGCGAAAAGAGCAATTTCAGAAGAACTTAGACTTGTAGAGAACTGAATGGAATGCTCGAAGGACAAGAGGACTATTTTAAAGGGTAATGTTTCATATATTGTTTATTTCTGTCTTTGTCAATTCTACTTCAGTTCTATTGCATTTTAACTCAGCTTAAATATTAAATTGATGCAAATGTCCCTTGTATAATCTTCTGCAAAACGTGAGGAGAATGTTAAATTTTGTCTTTGATGCTTTGGAGGCTTTTAATTGTTTGCGAGGACAATGAACACTAGTATATTGTTTACAAGTCTTAAGAAATTTTTAGAATGTCAAAAAAAGAATAAACAGCTAACGTATGAAATATATGAAATAAATTCCGATCAGCGGTCAAAATGAATCTACTCTTATTTCACTCAAGAGCACGAACACATTTTGGAAAAGAATCAGTGACAATTACAAAAAAAAAACAAAAAAAAAGAAAAAGAAAAAAATGTTGATGCCGAAATCTAAAACGAAGAATATTCTTGCTAGATTCAGTCTTTCTCAGTTAAGATGGGAACAGCAGACACCATATCTTCACAATAACAAAAATAATTTGTTGTTTATAGACATAAAACTAATAAAATTGTTCGTTATGTAAATGAATGTAGCAAATAGGGATACAAGACTGCATTGTGCCAATATAAATGTATTACGTACGGAGCCATCTGAATCTTTTTGCGTTAGAATCAGAAAAATAGGGTGAGTGAAAATCTATGGTTGGTCGGTAACAAAAACAGAAAAAAGACGGAACAACTTTTGTGAACATAGAATATTGCCTATAGACGTATAAACTGACACTAATTCTTCTATAAAATGTTTTTTATTTAAAAGAATATGTAACGTTCGGGGTTTCTCGGATGGCTGTCAAAGGAATACGAGTAAAACTATGAAGAAAAATAGTCACTTTTTCTCCATACGGACACGTTGTTTCAAGCATGAAATAAAATAAATAAAACACACACGTTTTTTGTTCAGAAGTTATCTTGTTCTAACCAATAAGGACTATATCAAAGTATATGGGTTGGTTTTATTCGTTTATAGGGAAAAAAAACATCACTTATAAATTGTCATCTGCACCCATTTTGGTGGTTTTATTTAAGCTCCAACTTATACAATTTTCGTGTTCCAGTACAAACTTTTCCTTTCCAAATCTATCAAAAACTCACCTTGACTCTTACCTTAAAACACGAATTCACACAATTGATTTTTTGCTATTTCTCTGTCGATCTCGTCTGCTATAAACAAAAACTGAAGTCACTGATATGTGTGTTTGTGTGTTTGTGTTTGTGTGTGTGTGTGTGTGACAGAGACAGAGACAGAGACCGAAAGAGAGAGACAGAGACAGACAGACAGATAGAAGGCCACTACATTAAAACAATGACATTCTGGCATGTTTAGTTTTAAAGAATTTTAATTTTTCATTAAAAAAATGCATAGGAGATTTCCTTTTTTCATGTATTTCGCTTCCACATTACCTTGTCGACGTATATCTTCTGCAGATTGACCCAAAACAAAGGTGCCCTCTGTATGACACTAAACAGCACCGGGTGGTGAGGCTTCAGTTCTGGAGTTCTAGGAGTATGGTTTACCTCTTCTTTCTCAGTTTGATTCTAACCCTGAATGGCAGTAGCTGATAAATCCTACTTATTGTTCAAAGAGTTGTGTTTGAAAATCTTTCGTATGGAACCATGCTTTAAACCATATAACAAAAAAAAAAGATTATTAAGTAGGAATAGATACTTGAAACCATATAAGTGAACTTATATAATCGTGCATAAATTATCAGTATTCAATATGAATGCAATGAAACAATGAGCATCAATCATTTAGAAATCCATGACTTTAAAACATACAACCGTGTGCAAATTATTCGTTTCAGGTTGGAAAAGTTGATATCATAGAACGAATGATTTTCGACAAATAAAATTGGGCAACTTAGAATTAGATGCAATGAAACAATGAGCATCAATCATTTAGAAATCCATGACATTTTGACCCACTAAGACTTGATATGCCTTAATGATTTGCTCATTTATTAGATTTCAAGTTCATCAAGGAGTTATTAGTTTCCGAGTGATGAATACTGTGCAATAATATAGAGAATATACACACATTTATATGGTTTCTAATTTTTTTTATCAAACACTAATTATTTTAAAGCAGATCTTTTTCACCAATATTGAGACCATTAAAGGTACTACTACACTGGGTCAGAGTTGACCTGGGAGCAATTACACCGAAGGGGTTCTCTACATTCCAATAGGGGTCGTGAAGTGTAGAACACAAGGGCAGTTATATTTGCGAGTGCACGAATATGTGTTCAAGTGTGTTTGTACGACTGTTTGTGTATCTGTGTTATGTCCTCAGCGTTTATGCATACGGGTGTTTGTGCGATCGTGTGTATGATTGCACATGTGTGTGTGTGTATGTGTGTGTGTGTGTGTGTGTGTGTGTGTGTGTGTGTGTGTGTGTGTGTGTGTGTGATTGGGTGTATATTTGTTATGTGTATGCGTTTATTTACTGATAAACAGAACATAGACTGTCACGAATTCAGAGGAGTGAGAAAACAACTGTACTTGCGAATTGGTCTGCCAGAAAATATGCAACCATCACACACACCTGTAAATACAAAACTCTTTACATGCAACAATTTCTTTATCTTTTATGACCTTTTCCTCTTTTCTATCCTCTTTCTTTTGCTCTCTTGATATCATTTTTTTTTACTTTGTTTATCTTCTTTCTTTTAAATGTTGATTTTTACTTTTATTTTTTTAAATTCTTTCTTTCTTTCTTTTTATGCTGATGTATCATTTATTTATTTATTTACAAACTTATTTCCATATAATCTTCTTCTTTTTCGGCTTCTTCTCTTTTCTTCCTAATATTTCCCTTAAATAATTTTTCTTTCTTTCTTTCTTTCTTTCTTTCTTTCTTTCTTTCTTTCTTACAATATTTTCTTTTATCCTTCTTTTCATTTTTTCTTTAACAAATGGCTCCATAATATTCTTAGTTTGGAATTTTCTTTCGATACTCTTTTCCTTTTTTTTATACCTGTCTGCATTATCTATCCTTCCTTCTTTACTTCCTTCCTTCCTTCTAGAAATTCATCTCAGCTTTTTTCCCCACTTATTCAATTGTCTTTATCTATCTTTGTTATTTTTATCGCTTTTACTTCTTCCTTAGATCATGTATAATTTCTTTCTTTTAACGCTTTTTTTATTTCCTTTCTTTACATTTTTCTTTATTTTTAATGTTCTCTGTTTTCGTCTTCATTTCTTTTCTTTCTTTGTTATTTTCTTTACATTCTATAGAGGCCTCTTTCTTTCTTTCTTTCTTTCTTTCTTTCTTTCTTTCTTACCTGAAACCCATCTCGCTCTATTCTTTCTTTCTTTCTTTCTCGAATGTATTTTACGTTATTTTTTCCCCCACATTTATTCACTGCCGTTATAGCAATCTCTTTCCTATAACATCCTTTCATCTAGTTAATTTTTTCTCAACATATCAATGTGATAATCAGTTTTCATTTTTTATCTTTTTTACATATTTTTGGACACGCCCTCATTATTTCTCTCTCCACTTCTCCTGGGCCACCAATTTTTTTGATACTATTAATTGATTGGTCCACTTAAGATATCATCGAAAAGCACTTGCTACAACGTGTTTATATTCACGATTCTGTTTATGCTGGCTAATAAGGGAGAAAGGCAGCCAGTTCAATGCAGGTCAACAGAAAGACACATATACTTTATTCACATGCGCATAAATCCATTCCATAAAATCAGCGCAAACAAAAGGACTCTGAAAAAAATAAAAGCATAAAAAAATAAGGACAATTTTTTTAATAGGAATAGCAAACAAGTTTACCGAAATATGAACCTGGTCGCTTGAGAGAACACACAGAAAGGGAATACTGTGCTGCCTTTACACATATACATACACACACACATATATATATATATATATATATATGATTCTGAAAGATATTATTTTCCTTGACTCAAAATTTAAATACCAAACAATTATTTTTCTCCTTTAAAGAAAGGTGGTAACATTGTAAATGATTTCAGATTTATTACAGGGCCGTAAATTAACTAAATAGAATAAATGTGTTTTAATCTGTGGCCTAATGAGTTGAGTGTTCAATAATGGTCTCAGAAACCAGAGTTCAATCCCAGGTCGAGTCATACTAAGACCCCCTAAATGGCATTTTAATGCTGCCTTGCTTAACACTCAGTATTATAAGGTAAGGATCCAGAGTAAGTGGAGCAATTCAGGGGGTGGAGTAGTGACTACCCCTACACCTTGGTGTAGTAGCTATTGAAAAGGGGTGCCTTCAGGTCACCTTCGAATAAGGTCACCTACTTCATTTATTTTATATATATATATATATATATATATATATATATATATATATATATATATATATATATAAGCCTTATTTCATAGAGCAGTTTACGTCTCATCTAAGACAATATTTTACAAAGAATTTATATACATAAAAAATATTGTTAATAACTATTTCCGTAATAAACTAGTTGATCAACAAATAAAAATGATATATTCATGGCATTCACAAAAATAATATCTCTACCAACAATAACAATACTAACAGAATTAATATATAATACAGGAATCTAATGCACTATAACTACAAATCAGTCAAACAAAGAATAACCAATCCTTGATTGAACATTAGAAGGTAAGGATGGAGTGTAAAGTGGAGCAATCCATGAAAAAAGAGTAAAGCATTTCATTAGACCTCGGTGCTGTAGCTATTGAATAGGAGCCTTCGGATTGCCTCCGACTATGGTCGCCTACATTACTTATATGTATACATATACATATACGAGGTTCATTGAATAAGTTTCCAGACTTTTTTCGTATGGGTACTTTTATTGATAGTACATACATGAAACTCGAGTCCCCTTCGAAGTAATTTCCTCCGGCTGCAATGCACTTGTTGTACCGATCCGATAACTTATGGAAGGCCCCATGGAAGTCCTCTTGAGTGAGCGTATTAATGACCTTCGTCACAGCCTCTTTCAGCTCCTCAATTGTCTCATAACGGCAGTCTCTAAGCTTAGGGAATAACCAGAAGTAACAGGGAGCAAGGTCTGGACTATAGGGACGGTGAGGAACTGTGTTGATGCCCATCTTGGTCAAATAGTCTTTGACAAGGATGGAGTTGTGGACTGGTGCATTGTCCTGGTGGAAATGCCACTGACCCGATTTGAAGAGTGCTGGTTTCTTCCGAAGTAATCCCTTCCTGAACTCCCTTAAGACCTCAAAATAGTAATCCTAACCCTAACCCTTTGGCCAATCACCTCTGGTGTATTGACTTCCTTACTCCTCCAGCACCTCTCATCATCCCTCACAGACTCTCTGCCTTCCTTGAATCTCTTATGTCTCTCAAAAACTGATGCTTGATTCATGCAAGATATTCGAAAAGCAGCCTGAAGCATTCCGTACATTTCTGTTGCATTTTTTCCCAGTTTAAAACAGAAAATTATTGCATATCGTTCTTCTAAAGTGTCCTCCCGTCCAGATTACATTTTTGAAATTCACCAGCTGTTACAATCAAGCTTTAGTAGGGTGTATTCCAATTGCTTCTGTAGCAGTTCATTTGAAGCTGAAATAAAAAGAAAATTGGTCAGTCATCTCATAAGATGTATGGCAATAACGTACTGGATTATCATGAGTCTGCGACAATTCTAAATGCCTTAACAAAAAATTCTGGAAACTTATTGAATTCACCATGTATATATTCGGATAGCGTAGGCATAGATACAACGAAGCTTGGTATTAGTTTCTCGCATATGTAATCGTTAGACCATCTAAACTCAAGTTGTAGACGTTCCTTTACATTCTGCTGTATGGTGCATTATGGGAAGGGTTGTTGATTTTGAGGAACATGTATTGAGAGTTAGTTTAGTTTGTGAAGCATGAAGGAAAGAACATTTGAGTTTATGCTACGTGGTTATTTACATAGATATATTGTATCAATTTTATTAATTGTGAATTTATTTACTCTATTAATAATAATAATAATAATAATAATAATAATAATAGCAGCAGCAGCCACTCAACCGGCGTAGGTTGTAGAATTCACCGACAACATCTCTGCAGAATGAAAAAAATAGCTCTAGTTCGTTTAAAATGTTGCCAACAAAGTATTAACGAAAAAAAAATCATATAAGCCACGAATAAACAGGATTTGGCATTCAATTACCAACAGGAGTAAATATACCATTAAACTAAATAACCTAACCTCATATATTTTGCATAATTTGATTTACTTGTGTTTTTATATCATTAATTTTTTTATTGTTATTGTTGCTTTTGCTGTTGTTATAATCGTTGTCATTTTATTCATATTTATTTTTGTTTATTAATTTACTTTTTTATATTTTGTATTTTATGTTTTATTCACTTACTCTTTATTTATTTTTCCGAATTTTATTAATGATTATTATTATTGCTTCAATCCTAGTGAGTTCTTCACGCCAAAGTAATCTAGTGGTGTTACGTTGGAGACTGAAAAACCACAAGTCTCCCTTGAACTACATGACTCTTCTCAGTATTCTAGCCGGTCTCAGCAACGCTGTCATCTCTATAGTCTCAATTCTTCCTCTGCTTTCCGAATCTTGAAGCCAGTTTTACTATTCCTTGGTAATTGTTACACCATCTCCCTAATGTTCCATGGCTTTTTTTTTTCGGTAAGAACTTGTTTCTCTTTTCGCTTTCTTTGATTTTTATTTTGTGGTCCTCTGAGACGCCAAAACACACTATACTGCAAGTTATCTTTTTTAAAAATGATCGTTTCTTTCGCTTGCTGGCTGAAATCAGATGATACCTTTGTATCTCAAATTCCCCGAAAATTGAATGCGTCTCATTCTGTAGTTCTAGCTTGAGCTTCATCCATTCAGTAGTATGATCAAATCTAAATTTCTTGCACTTTCCCAGCCCAGTCGTGTCAAATGTTACACAATTTTTGAGCAAGTTTGGTGTACTGGTTTACTATGTGATTAATTGATTCGTCTCTATCACCACATTATATACTCTTTCTATTCTGTTGCGCCTTATTGTTTTTGGCTTTGATATAATTAGTCCTTATGGTCTTGTTTTGTACTACTATTAGAAAACATTCAGAATCTCACGAAATAATTTCCCTTTTGTAGCTATATTCAGCTTTTCTCTGCTGATACTGCATCCCTTTATTCTTGATGTTTTTCTTTCCATCTCTCTTTCTTAGTTATTTGTATTCTGCTTGTGTTTATGCTGTCAGTGCTGTAATTGTCACTGTAATTAGTATTTCTTTACGCTTTTGAATGTAGTCCTCAAGTCCTTGTTTTAATGCATCTACGCTATCTTCATTGATGGTAAGTCCTCTTCCGCCTTTTTAATTGATACATATAGTCTATCGATGTCTTCTCTCGAGTGTAAAGCAAAGTACATCAAATTCCTTATCTTCTAGCACATTTGTCCATTTTAAGAATGGCCCCGAGTATCTCAAACGTTAGACTCACTTTGATGAGATTAATGCGGTAGAGCCCTGTTTTAAGAAGTTTTCTGGTTCGTCATTTTTCTCATTTTCTTTTATCTCCCCTTGCTGGATGGTGTGCGCTTTTAATATTCCTTAGTACTTGTAATTTTCCTTCTTTCTGAGCATTCTGATCCTTTCTTGATTTGACAGTTTTATACCTTCTATTATTTGTCTTTTTCTACTATGCATTATAAGCAAGGCACATTTCCTCTGCCAATTTCCATTCTTATATTTTGGCTGTATATTCTATTTATATGTTTCAGTTTTCAGTTTTTTTTTAGTTTTTGGAAATGGCGTGATGTCGTTCATACATATCAAAAGATTTATATTTTTTGTGATTTAGTAAATGTGTAGATTCCAGTGCACATATTTACAATGAAATTAAATGGCATCATTTCTATTATACATCGTAATGGCAAAACCGTATCTCTCTGGAAAAAAAAACTCCTTTGGATTTTCTTCTCTACTTAAATTTGTCCTTCCGCTTTTTATTCCATTTTCCATATGGATTTGGATTTGTCACTTTTCTTGGGTAGTAAATGTAGCTATACCAGACCCAGTTTTTTTTTAATAATCTGGGCACCTATCACAAATACAAACTGATATTCTTCAGAACACACATTATCGGGACATGAAAAATATTTTCACCTTCAAATTAAATGTTTTTTCATAGTATATGTAAGTTATTGAGTTCGGGGAGGGGTAATTTTTGGTATTTTGTAGGGATTAGAGATGTGCTTGTTTGTTTGGTTCTTTTTATTCTAGTTCTTCACTATCATTATATATATATATATATATATATATATATTCAGGCAGCATTTCTTCGTTAATGCGAATTTCAGTAAACATAATAGACATTTTATGCCAGCATATTTTCTTCTGGATCCGTTCGAATTCCCGTATTACTTTTATCGTATTCACATACATACAACTATGGACAATACCTAAATCAATTCCCCCCGAATACGATAAAAGTAATACGGGAATTCGAACGGATCCAGAAGAAAATATGTAGGGATAAAATGTCTATTATGTTTAATGAAATTTGCATATATATATATATATATATATATATATATATATATATACTGACGGAAAAAGTTTGTATAATTTTTTATTACATCCAGAATGTGCGAACATATTGCCCAATAGACCAGGATAAACCTAAGATAAGTTATCCTACCTCCTCATATCAACTTACTTATCAATTACTAAAAGTTTCATAGATTTCAGATGAAACTTGGGAGTAAAATAGACAAGATTAAATTATAAATTCCCCGCATAATGCAAAAATAAAATTAAAAATGACTGCATGGCGTAGAGGCGGAAGTAGGGAGAGGAAAGTTGAGAAAATAATTCTCAGCATTTTAAAAAATATAATAAATAGTTTGACTGCACTAGACTGCTACACAATAACAGCATTGGCGGATTTTTCTGGAATAATTTCTCAAGAAGGCAAGTTTTCCATAATAACGTCGGGGAAGAAACCTCTGAGAAACTGTTTGAAACAGACTTCAAGGCAGAAAGGAAAAAAAAAACTTTTCCAATGTTACAAGTTCTCATATAGAAAATAGTAGAAACGTGGTCACAAAATACGGAGTTGGACCTACTGAATTCACTAAATTGAATTTTCGCACCAAAGAAAGAAGAATGGGGATACAGATGGACATTTCCATGAAATTTAGTAAAAATACACGTCTTCTTGTATCATTGAAGGAAAATAGTGCCAAATGAAACAGTAAGGTAGAAATATATATATATATATATATATATATATATATATATATATATATATATATGTAAATCAGTGCATAAAATTTCAAAAAGAGAGAAAAACGATAAATCTTGGCTGAATAACTAATTAGGTTCTAATTTTAGAAATAAACATTTAGACTTGTGTTGACATTTGCATACTGTGCGTATATATATATATATATATATATATATATATATATATATATATATATATATAATTCACACAATATATATAACGTCTCACTTTTGTTAAAGCCAAATTAAGGAATATAAGAAATTTCAAAAATTATCTGATAAAAAAATTAGTTCAGTTCACTCCTACAGACTGTTGTGCAAATTTATTAATTTGTTAGAAGACTCAGTGAATACTTTTGGATCAAGACAGTTTTTTCACAACGCAAGTCCTCAATTGTTTTTTAGATTTTTATCATATCTATTTTTTGGATATTACTTTTTAGAACTTTTTAGAATTTTAAGATATTCTCAGGTCTGTTTTAGATCATTTTTTTTTTATTTCTTCATTTAAAAAAAATAATTATTAGCATTTTTTGATTTTTTAATGCTTTTCTTTCCTTTTAAATCTTTAAAGTGTGATGATTATTTTAATTATTTTAGGTTTAAATATAAGAAATATAGCTTGTAACCCTATATCCAACACTGAACTTTATTGCTTTGGTGTTATGTGACAGTCTTTATTTGTTTCTTGGGGATTAGGTCGAATATTATCAGATAATATTGCGCTCATTTTAAAATGATTCAATTGTGTAACTACTTTTTTTTTTACTCAATACAGACGATTGCTTCTGAAAATAATTTAGAAAATAACAATTTTTATCTCTATTCATAAAATTTCGGACATACTTTATTGACTGTATCGCTTTAGTATTTCTTTCTTTTTCTCCTTGTCTCTGTATCTGTCTGTCTTTTTCTCACACACATACATAGACATACACGCTCAAACACCCACACAGAAACATATACTCACTCATATAGAAAGAAAGAAAGAAAGAAAGAAAGAAAGAGTGAAAAATTATATTAGTGTTTATTTTTTCTGAATTTAAATGGACACGCTTACATTGAATCTGTCCAGGTATATCGTAAACATGTGTTAATTTTCCCCTCTTTGGAGTACATATATACACGTTTTTGAAATACTTTTCGATGATAGCTTAAGTGAACCATTAATTCAGCAATCATTCAGTGTAGAAAAAAATGATTAGTTGCATAAGAGAGAGAGAGAGAGAGAGAGAGAGAGAGAGAGAGAGAGAGAGAGAGGTGACATATCATAAGCGAATATGCATGAAATATATAGAAGAGAGATAAAAAAAATAAAGAATGAGTAAATAGTTGTAATTTGTTGAAAGATAACATGTAGGAGGCGGGATATTCCTGATAAATATATATATATATATATATATATATATATATATATATATATATATATATAGAGAGAGAGAGAGAGAGAGAGAGAGAGAGAGAGAGAGTGAAACGGTGCACAGAATGGTGAAAAGAAAGAAAGAAAGAAAAAATGAAAGAAAAGGGGAGTGAAAGAAAGAAAGAAGATAATAAGGAGAAAGAAAGGACGAAAGGAAGAAAAAGAACGTAAAAATATAGATAAAAAAGATAAGAAACAAAGAAAAAAGATAATAAGAAGGAAAGAAAAAAGAAAGAAAGAAAGAACAAGAAGATTAATAAAACAATTTTTTTGTTATTCCCTTTTCTAAGATTGATATGCTGTATGTGGACAGGATGATAAGCATATTTGTTTATTTACATCAATTACCTGTTTATACCAGGACGTCATGACAGTCTTTGTCTGCGTAACGTAATACTCTACCCTTTTTTCGCTTTTTTTTTTTCTCTATTGATTCAAGTTATTTATTGCTTTTTTTTCTTTTAATATTTCCTCTTCTGAAAATCTTTCTGGCTCTTCTTTACCGGACGCACATATTTGGAAACAAACCCAAAATAGGTTATTCGAAAAAGAAAAAAATGGCGGACAATCTAAAGGGAAATAATAGGTACAATCGGCAACAATGAAGATGCCACGAATTGTGTGCCTCATTAACCCGGTAATTGTCCATTGCACTCTAAATATAGCACTGATTTTGCCGTATCAGCAAGTGCGTCTTGTGCTAAGGGAACACTAAGCTATAACAATGTACGACATTGTTTATTTTATGCATATTCATAGATTTAACTGTTTGTTTGCCCCGTGAGTTTTTCCACTTTACTACTTCATATTTTTTGCTTTTCTTTTGTCGATTCTCATGCATATTTTATTTCTTCTTTATTTTATCTCTCTTTGTCTGCATTTTATCTCGTATCTGATTTTGGTTTCATTTTTAGAATATTTCATCATTCTCTTATCTTTTTCCTCTGTACTAAAAGTGATAAAACGGATTTTAATCGTTGTAGCTCACAAAAATGTGAATTGTATTCGGAAAGTTTTGAGACTGAAGTTGTGTTCATCACGAAAGAAATGAAGAACGAATGAAACGTTAATTTTCTTCAAAGTATAAATAATGTCCAAAATGAGTTGAAATTATACTAAGATTGAAAGAGCAATGAATGAAACATGCGTTTTCTTCAAAATACGTGGTGTGTTCAAATATTATTAAGATGGAGGTGTATTTACGTAGACAAATACGAACAATGAATGAACCGTCATTTTTTTTTTCAAGATACGAGTTATGTTAAAAAAAAACAACAAAGGTGAAGCTGTATTTAACAGAACAAAAATAAACAATGATGAAACATTTATTTTCTTTAAATGTCCTCCCACAAACGACATCTCGCTGATCAGAACTTTGGCGGCGTTTGATACAAAGGAGGAATCGGAGACCCTTTCAATTGAATCAGATGATGAGAATTTTTGAATTTTAGAAGATGATGAGAATTTTTGAATTTTGGAAGCCGAATTATTTTTGATATCTTTGTAGGTGGGAGTAATGTTTTTAAAGGAGTTCTTTCTTCCTATGAACAACGGTTTAGAAACTCATGGAGATGATCAGACTGCATAATTAATTTTTTTATAAAAGTGAAAATCATACTATAAATGCCTGGTTTTAAATTTCCTTCATCGCTTGGGTCGAACGACGACATTTATTAGAGTGTAGGAGTCTAAAAATGTCATTAAAAGAAAACTGGCCAGTATTTGTTGGGATTCTCTGCTACATGATTTCATATGATATAGCATATATATACAAACTACTTTATTGGAATTAGGTTTTTATAATTATTCACTCCTTTAAAAGGGTCGAAGTAACCTGAGAAATTATAGGAACAATGTAAAGGCAGTTTTAGTGTCGCTCGGTCTAGAATTAATTGAAATATAAAGATAAGGTAGGAGGCGCCACGAAACATTTCCTTTTCTCTAAAAGATGAAATAAAGGTCAATAACAATGTATCATATTCCAATAACTTATCAAATATTTGTGGAATATGAAGCTGAGGCCGAGGCTGAGGCACTGACCTAGAGACTTGTTACTTTTGGAATGAAATGAAAAAAAAGTGTTGCGTCCTTAAAAGAAGGTTGTACTCAAGTCGAAAAGAAACGGTTAATACGTTCGTAGATGAAAGAAAGAGGTTCTATTGCCAGAGAGATACAATAAGACAGACAAGGAATAGCGAGACACGCAACTAATCCCCGAAGCAAGGACAGGTATCATGTCGTGCTCATTGTATATATACCCAGTCCACATGACAAAGCGGGAGTGTGGGATATTCCATTACAACATCTCTCCCGAGCTGATTTCTCCATGAAAATTTTGCTCAAAACCTCCAATTTTGGGGGTAGAGACATAGTTGTTTGATTTTGTTGCTGATGTGATTTGTTGTATCAGCGGTTTTGGGAAGCTGATGTTTCGGTACTAGTGGGGTGGGAGATACTTCCATTGCTACTGGTGAAGATATGGGAACTGTTATTTCGAATGCATCATATATTACTTCCATTGACAATTCTTCAAAATCCTTTTGCGTGACATTTTAATATGTCTTGGCCTTAACTGACTTAAATGTTTCTTACATTCGAAACATCTCCCTTTGAGCATGTAAATCACTCTGCCAAGTCTTAGTGATAATTCCGTCTTTCCGAAAACTTTGGCCACCACTATAATTTTTGAAGAAAACTCAGTCTCCTGCTTTGTAAAATTTTATTGCAAAGTTCTTTTACAATAACAGCCTGTCGAAAACTCATCGAATTATTTCTTACGAACATCAGTTCGGATGATGAAAGGCCTGAATCTGAGTTCGAATTTAGCGTAATTCTGTAAACCGTTAAAAACTTTTCCATACTCCTCTCATTAATGCCTGTGGCTTGATTCTTTCTTAGTATTCTTTCGAAAGTGTCCACGAATCTTTCTGCTAATCCTTTTGAACTAGGAAGGTTAGCAGAGGTCATAATGTGGTCAATGGACAAAGATGTGAGGAAATTCTTCAATTCTCTGCCGGTAAATTGCGTACTGTTATCGCTAACCTAGGTTTTTGGCACACCGAAACGACTGAAGAACTAATTTAATACATTGACAGTATCTCTGGATGTCGGATCTCTACACATGAGTATTTGCGGCCACTTGAATAAACTGCCCCTATTATAAGGTAACAGTGACCATTTAGAAGTCCAGCGTAGTCGATGTGTAACCTCGTCCCGAGAACATCCGTTTTAGGCCATAGCTGAATTTTTATTGGTGGTGTTTTAGCTAGAAGTTGACAATCTCTCTACTCTTTTACCATTTTTTCAATATACTGGTCCATCCGAGGCCAGTACGTATAGCTATGCATTAATGACTTCATTCTTGTCATGCCTGGATGATCTATATGGAATTTTCTCTGGATTTTCTTTTGAAGTGTATAGGTCATTACCACTCTATCTATATATGATAGTACTTGCTCGCAGATTGAATAAGGTGATACTCTTGATCCTTTTTTTCTGTCTTTCAATCCGCCATACCGTCTACATTTTTCGATAATTTCAATCTGGAGGACCTGCAGTCTTGTATATCTCAGCTAAACAATAATACTTTTGTCCAAAAGGAAGATGATTTAGTTTGAAAAGCCCTTTGCGTGTATTAATCACCAATAACTTTGAGTACTGTTTGTCTACTTTCACTTGTAGATATGCCTCAGATAGATTTATCTTAGAAAACCCCGTCCTTCCATTTAGCTTATAGACAATATCTTCCTATGAGAGTAACGAGTATGTTTGGTCTTTAAGACAGCCATTCAGTCCAGTTGAAAAAATTGCATTTACTCAGATGTTTTTGTTCTTTATCTTTACATATAGGTACCGCCTAATCTGAGTAGTCAATTTAAGAGATTACTCCCATTTTCTCCAAACGTTCCAGTTCTTGGTTTACAGTATCCAAAACCGAGAATGGTACATTCC
This sequence comes from Sepioteuthis lessoniana, assembly GCA_963585895.1. Classification (NCBI taxonomy): domain Eukaryota; kingdom Metazoa; phylum Mollusca; class Cephalopoda; order Myopsida; family Loliginidae; genus Sepioteuthis; species Sepioteuthis lessoniana. The sequence continues at coordinate 35,977,968 of OY757938.1, forward strand.
TTTTATTTTGAATACTGATCTAATGATCGAACTTGGCCTCGATTTTCGTACATTGTCTGAGACCTGAAAACATGCGTGGAAATCCATTTTTCGAGTCAGAAATAAATGTTTATGTCTTTTCAAATTTCTACTTTACTGTCACGTACACTTTTTTCAAAATAAATTTACGTGCAATTCCCGAAAATCAAAAACCGCGATCCAGTCTGTACCAAATAAATCTGATGTACTTGGAATAACATTTGATTTGGAAGTAAAATTTGATTTGAAGTTAAATTCGACTCTGAAATTTAGCTTTTACCTAGATACACCTCTTGGTATTTTTGGTACCACTCAACCTATGTCCTTCCATGTTTGTTCATTCACAATAGAAATGCCACTTCCAGTATATAACAATAACTTCACTGTATGTCCGTTTATTTTTGTATTCAGGTATTTTCTTTTGTCGCCATTTTCAATTTTTGCTCTTTGATAAAACATCATTTACTTTTGGTTGAAATTTTTGCTTCTTTCTTTTCTTTTTGTACCGAGAGTATGAGCCTTTGTGACCGACATAGAAACACTCGAAGTGGATCTTATCCTTATAAAAAGCAGTTCTTTTTAAAATTGAATTCCCCCACTGAAATATTTCCGCCTTATTTTTTGTAATTTTCGGTTGTTTTAGCGGTTAGACTCGAGTAGTGATCTTTTCTTCGGTCCGTGCTTTGTCTCTCTTTACATTATTCCGTTTTTAGTATTCCTCAGTTACCATCTCTAGCGTAATTTCAGGGTCTTGCTCCATAATTGTCAAAATTCTTGATTTGATGTCTTTGCCGCTGTAAGTCCCTGGACGATGATTAAATATTTAAACATGTCAATTGAAAAGGCACCTAATTTAAACAATTAACTTTGGGAAATTGCATTGCTTTCATAAGTGACAAAGTCTTCATTGTCTTATTTTATAATGTTTAAACATTCGTATCGAGTATGAAACAAACTGTCCCTCTCGTCGAAAATTTTATTTTCTTCCCGAACGAGATATCCTCCGGCTTTTTAGGCAAAATTAGGTATTCAGTGTTCCCCTCTGTGCCTAAATTTTCGAGCAACAGTATGATTTTTCTTCGTACGACAATTATTCAAATCTTTTCGTAAAAATCGTCTCATATCTATGAATATTGGTGAGGAAGGTTATTCCATTGTCTGGGTCACAGTTAATTTCTGATGACGAATTCGATATTGTTCCTGGAGAAAAAAAAACTGGAGCCCTCTACATCAGCTGTCCGAGCTAATACAGTTTCACATAATAAGTTGGTGTCTTTCGCTTGGTTATTTCGTAAATATATCAGCTCCTATTGAAAAATCTTTTGTAATTTTTTCCATTTTTTCTTGTTGTTTTAGCTATTGTTTGTATTATAACTATATGCTGTCGAGTAATGCTTTGGTCCATTTAGCAAGTTGTTCCATTTTTTTAGAAAATAATATATCAGCTAGAAGAAAAATTTAAACACATAAAAGATTTTTCGTTATTTGACTATATGACAAAACCCCTAACTTGTCTTTAAAATAAAAACCAAGAGTTTTTTGTCGCAAACAATAGAATAGAATAAAAGATTATTGTTCTCAAACTATGTTCCTGCGAGAATACCTTTTTTCAGGAAAGACGCAATTTTTCGTAACGTAGCGTCTCTAGTTCGAATCCCATGTTGAGTCATGATTTTTACCTGACTTTCCGTTTACAGAAAACTGAGGAAAAGATTCTTACCAACATTATTCCTTTCAGGAAAAATGCTTCTTGCTGTTCCCAAAAATAATTCTTCGTGTGTCACGGTAGAAAGTGTTACCCACAAAGACATAAATCTTTTTCGTTGTGTGCTTTCGTTGAGTATTGTCAACGCGAGTCTGTTCAATCCATAATTACTTCTGTTTTATGTCTTACGAACAGTGTTGGAGTTTTTCTTGCTTTGAGTTTGCATCGAATCAATCGTCGCTACTGTTGTGTACTTATAAGGGATACAATAAAACAAGGTTGTACACGAGTGGAAAAGAACAGTCAACACGTTTGTAGGTGAAATAAAGTGGGTTTTATTGAAAGAGAGATGCAATAAGGCATTGTTAGGCATGCTACTAATCCCCGAAGCTAGGCCACATGTAATGCCGTTCTCGGTATATATACAGTCTGACCACATGACTGAGGTGGAGTGTAGGATATTCAGTTACAATAGAAAGAAGATTTGTTATATCCAATTCTGATATTATTTTAATGTTTGAATTTGAACGGATGAAAATAATGTTCAAGGTAGGAGGAAAGTTTCATGTGCAAAAGATCTTAAACATCAAAGTAGTTATTTAGCATGAAGTTCTTGATAATATGAAACCGGCTGTTTCATATCATCTACATAAAATTATTGTAGGCATATTTGGCAGTACCAAAATAAATCCTATATATATATATATATATATATATATCCTATACACACACACACACACACACACACACGTACATATATATATGATTTGTTTTGGTGCTGCCAAATATGCCAGCAAACATTATATATATATATATATATATATATATATATGTGTGTGTGTGTGTGTGTGTGTGTGTGTGTGTGTGTGTGTGTGTTTGTGTTTGTATGTGTGTGTGTGTATGTGTGTGTGTTTATGACTACTCAAAAGAAAACCACAACTCAATTTATCATCAAATACTTTTATAAATAGTTAACTTCCCTAAGGATTTAATTGCTGTTTTTGTGGATCTTTTTTTTTCATGTTGAAGGAAAAAGGAAGTGGACTAATATGCTTTCTGCGTATATAGAACAGTTCCAGACGAATTTCAAATTAGCCTTTCTCCTTCAGGCTATTCAGCACAAAACCCCTGAACCTTCATATTGACTTCTCTGGGGTAAAACCTTGGAGATGCACTGGTTATTTATAAGAGTGTTTTACACGTTGACATTTTCCTAGTTATAAATAGCTATTTTCACATGGACAACTTTGATTATTCTTCTCCTGACACGTGAGATTTCCTGTTTACAATTCTCTTCGAACCTTTTTTATTGAACTTGTTCTTCCCCCTGTCATGAGCTTCATTATTAGACCTTAAAATCAAGTCTCATAATGACATTAAGAATGTCGGCTGCAGATAAAAAAAAACAGTTTTACTGGATAAGGTATATACTGTTAACGGTTTCTTATTTAAATAATTAGTCTTCATGAACATCCACGGTGAGTGCGGACACACCGATCATTTACCCGCCGCCTCTAGGCCAATAGATCATATTAAATGTCTTGTGCACTCACTTGACATCTACACACATGCTTTACAAAGGATGGGCAAAGTTCTTCGTTTTCTTCATCGGTGGAATACCTATCATTTATTTGGGTTACTCATAAGATATATAACGAATATATATTCTAGCTCAATAATCACCAAAAGTGAATGGGATGATAATAATAACCATAGGACACCCATAAATCAATTCTTTCTGACTGAATAAAATTTTGTAATGAAGAATCATTAGAAAATTTTATTCAGTCAGAGAGAATTGATTTTCTGACATTCTTTGGCACTATAATCATTGCATTTTCTCATTAAATGCTTTTTATAATGTATTAGGATTCAGAATGCAGTCTATAATGGTTAAAGATGTTGGTTCTTCCTAGTCAGGTGTCTGTAGACTTTTGTGTAAATATAAAAGAAATGAGGAGTTGGTTATAAAACGAAAAAAAAAAGAAAATAGTGGTTTATAATGAAAAATATGAAATAGATGGAATAAAAATTCATATGAATATTCCCTGATAATATTCGATGTCTTCAAACATGAGTCAGTGTTTATGATAGCATTGTAAGAAATCGGTTGATCAAAATTGCCTTTTCATAGAAGAAAGTAAAAAGAAAAAAATCAACATTAACAAATAAATATTTTTGTTGTGCTTTTAATGTTGTTCGAAGCGTTAAAAAAACATGGGGTGCTGGGTATATCAAGTCTAGAAATGCGAAACCTTCGGGGTGAATTGCATTAATTTATTGACTTCATCGCGTTTCCAGCTTGAGGACGGATATTGTCTTACCGTAAAATTATTGGTTGATATCCTGGCCAAGAAAAAAATTAATTTTTCCTATTTCTATGAAGCTTTGAACCGAGCCAGTTACATCTTATAGTGTGGCACAGTGTCAGTTCGACCTGGTTACTGAAACTCCTTTTGAAAATAAAACAAAAAAAAATTTGTTGACCGATTACTCTAACTTACGACCAATAACAAACATTTGCCGCTGCCAACAGAAACAGAGAGACTCAGAAAACATAACATCTTTCGAACATAGAATTACTTGGAAGTAAGAAAGGGAGTTTAATCAGACAATATGTAAAGAAAAACAGATAACAAGGCAATGCAAGTTGAAGGAGAGATTTACTGAGTAGCAATAAAGTGTAAAATTATGATATGTGCGGAAAATGTTAACAAAAGATGGAATATATTGTAGCTACTTAAAATGGATTTGCTCAAGTACGGAGTAATATTATAAAAACCCACACGAGTATTAACGGAAGCACTAAGTACAACAGTAGCAGCCTCCAAAATTCGTATTTTATTGTAAATATAAAACTCCTTCCTTAAACTTCTCTACCCTAAATCTTTTATACACGTTACTTAATCAAAAGCCCTTAAAATTCACTATAAGAATCAACCTCGACCTCATGCCAACTCATAGTCATATAAAACTATCCATACCTAATACATACATAACTTTGCCTAACAATTCTTCTTCAAACAGCTTAATAAACAACTTAAACTCAATATTAAAACTGCCTTTTTACCCGCTGAAAAAATCTGTGATTTAGTACACTCTAGCCCTCAACTCAACATCGTTTCAGACGCTGGTGTTTATTGTATCCCTTGTTGGAATTGTAAATTAAAATATATTAGTGAAACATCTAGGAACCTTCCTATTCACTTGAAAAAACACAAAGATGTTATAATTAGTAACCTAAACGACGCACTTCTTCAACACGTTTCTCAATCTAATCATAACTTCCATTTCAATTCTGCGAAGATGCTCATTTACATTCACCACAAAGGACTAAGGTGAATTGTTGAGGCCGGTGCTATTTCACTTAGTGATTCCGTAAATACTTCACCGGGCTTTTATAATATTTCTCGGTACTTGAGCAAATTCATTTTAAATAGCTACAATATATCCCATCTTTAGTTAATATATTCCACATATCTCATAATTCTATACTTTCTCTTTTTCATTTTATCTTTCTTTTTCTTCCTCCTTTTGATTCGAAATCTTTCTCGATGAGCAAACAGAGCATAAATTCTTTACAATAGTCCTAATAAGTCAAATGACGTAAACTAAAAAGAACAAAACAAACGCTGATACACTAATTAAACGGCCAACTTTTTCTTGATATATAAATTTATCCCTAGGTTTTCAATTCTTTGTATTTTTAAAAACGCATCGTTGATTTAACAACACTAATATCATCTCACACAGTCCTGATGATGGCTAATCCGAACCGAAACACTATTGTGTAGAATTTACTTCTCAGTAAATATCTCCTTCTACTTGGATTACCTTGTTATTAATTTTTCTCTACATAGAATCATGTATATTTCTTCACATGAATTGACTTTTCTGTATTTAATATGATTTCTTTGTGGTTTCCAATAATAATTTACATCTGCAAAAATTTTATGATATAAAGATGTAATACAATTGAAAGAAATTGTTGACTTTCTTTGATGACTGATCCAGAGCATTTTATATTTAAAATGATGCACCCAAAAACATAGTCTTTAAAGAGGAAAATATTTTGAGTTGATATATCAATTGATGGCTAAAAAACGAAAGGAAAAGCGTCGCAAAGACTTATGGCATATTACATGATTTTATGAAACTTCAAAAAAACTTTGAAAATTGAATCACTTCAAATTTTCGTTAACTACAACTTGAAAAATATTCTAAAATTATAAGTATTGTGAAAAAGACAATATAATTAAAAAGTGGTATAAAAAAAAATAGAAACAACATTCCAAAACGAGCATGGAACCAAAACTTAAATCAGTAATGAACCTAACCCAAGTGTTTCATCAAATCTAAAAGTAGAAAAAAAGACCCGTGAGTGTCATATTACAAAAAAGTTTTTCTCCATCATGCCGCCAAAATCTAGTGGGCCTGTATACTAGCGAACCCTATTCTATTCAATAGCTATTTAGCAGTCAAAGGAGGAATAGATACTTCAGCTGCTGGACCAAAAATAACAGTCCCAAATTTCATGAAAATAATCATATTTCAAGCAAATATTATTTCTTGAGTGAAATGGAGGTAAGCACGTTAAAAAGAATACTTAAAATATTTGTGTACACTGTACTTTTAGAGATTTTTATATTAACACAAAAACATATTTTGTAAATTGTTGCTTATTACCAAAAAAATGCATAAAACGATACCATCTATTTTAACTCAATCTCCTGTTATTTATTTCTCTGTTTGCTTATCTTACTTAATATTTATTTCAGCTTTAACCCTTTTTCACAGCAACAAGGAGACTCCTCCTCCCGACAATATTCAGCTAAATTTTGTAACTAATTCGTTAGACAAAATGTCCTAAAATCACGCTTCCCTTATAACAAATTTTAGTTGGGTTTTACATGAATAATTAACTAAATAATAGAACTTATATACCTCCATATTAAAAAGGGAGGTTTGGAAAAATATATGGATATAGATTATTATCAATGTATTTATGAAACCCGCTCCTCACAATTGGATGCGACACAAGGGGATTTAAAAAATGTTTGAACTCAAAATTTTAATTCTTTTAGACTGCTTTGTCATACCTAGGTCAAAGAGCCCAATCTCTGCTCCTGTTTACCCATAGCTGGAAGGTACATAATTGGTTTCCTACTGTCACCTATGTTATTAACGCTATTTGAAATACAAACAGCCAATTCCAGGAGTTGAACTCGTATCTGTCCATTTTCTATAAGGTTAATCATAACACCACGAACGCCTTAAAAACATATATAATCTTTTATGTAGTTTTTCTTAGCAATATTTACTTGAAGATGTTATTGTTATTACAAATGTATAACAAACGCTTACAAACAGTAATTGTTAATCGAAAAGAAAAACTCACACAGTAGAAAAGAAATTTATCAATTATATTTTTTTAGATTATCTGATAAATTTAATATCGTACAGTGATAAATTTCACGGAGTTTTATTGAAAAACATAAAAAACATAAAAAACAACGCTAACACCTATGAATAAATTCACACCTACCATTTTTTCTTTATTAAATGTTGATCTTCTTGAGAAAAGAAAGCAAAGTTTTATCTATTTTATTGGTACATTAAATTATGATGTGTTATTTATACCAAACTCTACTGCATTGACACACTCTAACCAAAAATATGATTGTGTTCTCTACAAAGAGTAAGAACCTTTTAAAAGAGATGAGTTGGGTATAATATAAAACTGTATCTTGAGCTGGGCCTCATGTTCTTAAAGTCATTTGTGTAATACTTCTTCATTGTTATTACTCCCAGATCCACTGTGACCTAGAGGGGTAGTACCAGTTAGAGTCCCATTTATGGTTCAAATAAATCTGATGAAAAATTATTTGTATTTAGATAGGAATATTAAGAACCATATAACTGTGCAAATCATTTATATCAAGAATAATTATTTGAAGCTGGAATTGTTTACGAAGAATTGCTATTAGTTACTTGAAACACTGTGTGTGACTTAAATCCTTGGAGCTATATTACTTAGTGCAAACAAATCATCATTATTTTTAGATAGAATTATCAACGTAGGAATCTGGAAAAATATCTTGAAATACAGAATATTTCCTCCGTTGTTCAGTTCTAGGATCTTTGTTGTTTTTACTATTCATAACTGATTTACTCAAGGATATAGAATACAAAAGACACTATTTGTTGATGATATTAAACTACTTGTTAGAAAATTATCAAAGAAAATTATACAGATCTAAGAAATTGTCATATTGGAAATTATAATTCAATTTAGAAAGACTTAAAGTAAAAGATATTAGATCCCAAAACATTAAAGTTGAATATTAATTAAGCAACAGCGAAAAAAGTAAATTAGAAATGTTTTAGAAGTTAGTTTTGATGATGCACTTAACGCTGATAATCATATTTTCTTTTTTTGTATCAAGAGAGAATGAAATGATTGGCTTGATGGTTAGAAATTTTATTCAAACTCATGCTTGGTTGCTTAAAATGTTTAAATGAGACGGACATTTTGAAGCGATCAGTTTGATTAACTTTCCGGTTATAGGAACAATACCAGGTCGTTAAGCGAGGACTTGTACTTATGATAGAAAAGGGCTGTAGATAAACTTCTTTACTGGGCAATATTTTGAGAATGTAGGCAAAATTCTTTTTAGCAATTGTTATTCAAATATTTATAAGTGCATCATAAAGATAGGTACCTTGGGCAGTTGTAGGTATCTATTTTGGAAAAGCTTCTACGGTGAGAAGAAGAAGCTCTTCACGTGTATATTAGCTGTAGGAAAATTTCTTAAACGAGATGTTCAGCAAACATCTCAGAGCATCATGTTAAAAAAAAAAAGACAAAAGAAAAACAAATAGAAATATGCAATTATACTGCCAGTTAACAGTTGCCGCGAGCTGGCTTAAATCTCAAGGAAAAATTAATACAGGTCCACATGAACAACGAGGAAAAAAGTCAGTAAAAACGACAAATCTTACGGAAGAACAGTACACACAAGCCTCATAAACAGACAAAAGCTCACATGCATATATACACAGCAACAACCCCCATATATATAGAGACAGAGAGACAGAGGGCGAGAGAGGCAGTCATAGAAGGGGACAGTTAGTGGGAGAGACTAAGGAAGGGTGGGAGAGAGTGAAAGTGAGTGAAAGAGGGATAGTAAGTTAAAGAGAGCGATTGAAATAGATTTATTGAAAGTGAGAGTAAAATGTGAGTATGAGTGCGTGTGTGTGTAAGTCAGAGAGAGTGAGAGAGTGGGATTGGATGAAAGAAATTGTGATATTGAGTGAGAGAAATAATGAAAGAGCAAGTGAAAGAGAGATGGTGATGGAGAGAATAAATCAGATAAAAAGAGAAAGATTGAATAAGAATGAATAGGGGAGAGTGGTAAGAGAGTGAATGAGACAGAAAGAGATAGTGGAATTGAGTAAAGGAGAGTGAGTGAGACAAAGGAAGAAAAAGAGATAGATAGATGGAGAAAGTGATAATGATTTCCTAAGAATGAGAGAGAAAGAACGTGAGTAAGATAGTGAGAGGGTGAGATAGAGTGAATGAGGAAGATTGTGAGAAATAAAGAGAAAGGAAAATAGTGATTTAGGGAGAGTAAGATTGAGTGAAAGTCAGTTAAAGAAAACGAGTCAGAGAGAGATAGAGAGAGAGAAAGAGAGAGAGTGTGTGTGGAAGGGGAATAGAAATAGTGAGTTAGCGTGAAAGAGAGTATCTTTAAAATGAGGTCTGTGACAAAACAGATATTGTCTGAAAAAATACACTTGTTAAGAAAACGGAACGCCTGGACAACTGTAAGATATTAATACCTTTTTCATCAGCAGTCTTGATACTTTTCAATCAATTGTTCCTGTCCAAACACAGCATTGCACAATGGCTACCAACTTCATCATCACCGGAACTAGCTTCGTCAGATATATTCTTGTTTCCTCATTTGAACTTTCCTTTCATTGGTTGATTTGAGGATATTGAGGACATTAAAAGTGATACAATGGCACAACTTTTCACACGATCAAAATAGGAGATTCTGGATGCTTTGACAAAGGTAAAACTCTCCGGATGTATCACTGTTTGCCAAGGGTCCTTAATCAAAGAAATTTAACGTTTATTACTCTTCTTCCTATGTTCATGAATAAATTTACTGATTGAGTCTCAGTAATATTTTTGAAAACACACACACACACACACACACACATACACACACACACATATATATATATATATAATGAAGAAATTGTTTTAAAAACGTTTTACACACACACACACACACACACACACATATATATATATATATATATATATATATATATGTGTGTGTGTGTTTGCGTGCGTGTGTGTGTAAAATGTTTTTTAAAACAATTTGTTCATTCAATTATCTGAAGCTACAAATAATTATTATTTATTTGCTTGGTCCCTCTTTTTTGTTAAAACGTAATATTAATCTCATTAATATGTAAACTATGTATTTTGAAGACTCTTTTAAAATAATCCTACACACAGTCAGCATAAGTAGTGGTTACTTATTGAGGAAATTGAAAAGTTCCTTCAGAGAATATACGAGAAATAGTCATATTTTTATACCGCTAAAACGAATGCTGATTCTGAGAATTTCGGATTTAAAACTAAAACCCCTTTTAAACACTCAATATTGGAACTTTGAGGTTTTTATTTTTCATTGAAAGCTGCATTCGATATTGTACATAATTTAACCAGAGATGGAATGTGGCAAGTATATATTCAGTAGGCGAAAGCTTTTTCAATGTCTTTGCTTTTGAGGTAAAAATAGACAGTTTCTGCCGTTTATACAGTTCTATATATCTATATATCTATAGAGAGAGAGAGAGAGAGAGAGAGAGAGAGAGAGAGAGAGCTTTTTTGATATTGTCATGGATTTGAAATTTTATATCTTAAAAAAAAAAACTATTTGGAAAATAAACCTAATATTTTGTCAGAATTATTTAAAATTTGACTAATATATTCATTAAAGGCGACAAGTCAATCAAAAAATATAGTTTTGACTTGAATTTCTACAAAAAAATATATTGGACTCTGTTGTTTAGAAACATTACGAACGATCCCCGAAAACAAATAAAAAGTATTAATAAATTTGTTTATTGACTTGGTTTAGTCAACAGAATTTGTAAATTTCTTGACAAAGCATAACATTAAAACTTTCAATGACCATAAAAGTGACTTCAAAATCAATCCACCAAGTAGGTTGTTAAATCCCACAAAAAGAAACAAAACAATGCGGAAAAATAGTCCAATATCATAAGGAATATGCTTTGCGTTAATCAATGAAAAACCTGTCATAATGATAGCCCTGTCAGTAAAGCTTAGAATATGCCGACTGTATCTCTTGCTGAAGAGTATGACCTTTCTCCAAAGAGGTGTTCTGGGTCTAACACTAAACATCATTTGATGGCAAAGCTCCAGTTCTGGAAATCTAGGGAGTATGGCACATTCTGTATTATCAGTACTCTCAACTTCCGCCAGACAACGAGTAGTTGCACATTTTAACGCTCCATTTACGGGTCTTATAGATCTGTTTGTAAATTATTCATATTCGATAGAACCTTTTCGAAAAGAAGAAAATCTTAAGAAACAGCTAATTAAACACAGTAAATATGAACGTAAAATGAACGCGACACCTTAACCTCACCGTATAAGATAACCATAGATTGGATGAAATGTTGTATCAATCAATTGATAAATCTACCAATCAATTAGCAACATGAGAAGGTGAAATAACAATTTCTTTTCGATCTTATATTGCTTTACTGGCCTATATTTTTGTTGATTTAAGAAAAACGTTAATTCTTAAATATAACAAACCACACACACAAACACACACACACACGTACGCGCACGCATAAACCCTTATATATATATATATATATACATATATATATATATATATATATATATATATTATTGTGCGTGATTGTATTTGTGGAAATGTCACATTTATGTTTGCAATCCGTAGAACAATATAATTTTTTGCAATTATAGCCTCTTTATTTCTCAAGACAATTGTTGGTCAAAATTAGAAGAATTATTTTTAGCAAGTGTTGAAAACTATATTCCACCTGCTTTTTTGAATAACAATCCGTTGGAATTTATTTAACTGAAAATAAAACAACATCCGCCCAAAGCCATTTTCTCCCACTCAGAGGAACCATGTAGAAATATATGAATGAATAGCTTCATAATTCATGATAATTCTTTTCCTTGTTCTCTCACTCTTAGCAAGATAATTTTACCATAAAGGTATATATATGTATATATATATATATATATATATATATATATATATATATATATATATATATATACTACTGTGTCATGGAAGTATTAGTCAATTTTTACACTGGGATTTCAAATTGGAAAAGAAAGACTGCGTTTTTATGGGAAATTTAAGGTTTTTATTTTTCATAGAAAGCAGAATTCGATATCTTACCCAGATCAACCGGGGATGTGACGGGACATGGGTCAGTTTTTTTACAGTGTCTTTGTTTCTTGGTAAATAGAAATATTCTCTACTGTGTATACAGTACCACATATATATATATATATATATATATATATATATATATATATATATATATGTGTGTGTGTGTGTGTGTGTGTGTGTGTGAGATTAGAAATTAACGCTAAAAGGGTTTTCAATCAGTGAAATATGTAATGTGAGAATTAACACCAAAATATTCAATTACAATTTTTTTCAAGTATAAAATATATCAAAATATTTATTCATACTTTAAAATATTTAAAACTTGGAAAATGCATATTTATTTATTGATTTCAAAACATGCACACACACACACTCTCTCTTTCTCTCTTTCTCTCTCTCTCTCTCTCTCTCTCTGACGCACTCACACATATATATATACACACACACACAAATACACACATATGCACATATATAAACAAAAATATGCGTCCCTCCTGCGCAGTTGTTTAAGATTTAATATAAGGAAGAATTATGTTAAGTTAAAAAGACTAACGAAATTAAGTACAGCATCTAGAAATATTTGACATATTTTCGTTTTATTTTAATTGATTACTATGTAAATTTATACATAGGATTGCTGTATGCGAGAGCAAATATTTTCAAAAAATTTAGACAAAAAAAGAAAACGAACAATGAAATAAATGTTTACATTTTTTATTATTGTGAATAAAATCATTATCTTACTCTTATTTGAAATCGAGAGGATGTAACCAAAGAAAAAAAAATCTTGAAGGTCAGCTATTACCATCTCTCTCGGCTTTCACTGCTGAATTATCCAAATCTATTTAACTAGATTTAAAAAATAGAGAATTAATTGATTTTTGTTAATAGCTTTCTTTTAAGATTTTTCTGCGTGAATTTTGCTCATATTTATTATAATAAAATCAAACAATTAGAAAGAAGTAATACCAAGAACTTATCCATTAAATCAGATTATTAACATCAATATACAAAATAACAAGCCTGTTTACACTGGAACAGCTATTTGGTTGTAGATATAAATATAATGGCATGTTATTAATATGTCCCGAAGCCTAATAGCATTCATATGTGGTTCCAGTCAAGTACTGAGGTATCTGGCGAACGGACTGGGAGGCCAAACAATGACAAGCATTGAGTCACATTGCACTAGACCTTCGGGCCTGGTGAATCTATGACCAGCAAGGTCACCTGGCTTCGTGCCGGGTGACTTAGCAAAGGCTAGCATTGTTCACATTGCATACACTGATGCTATTACCAGCATTACCAGCAGTGCAGGAGTCTTGGCTTGTGTGCAACCTATCCCTCCCCAAAATTCCCTTCTGAAAAAGAATTTCTGTAAAATCGTGTTTGGTAGGAGCACATATAAATATAAGGCTAACAGAATTAATCTACTGGTCTTGTATAGCAACAAGCCGCTTGGCATTTGCTCTATGAGGCCAAACAATGAAAAGCACAGATTCACATTGCACGAGACCTTTGGGTCTAATGAACCAATAACCAGCAAGGTCACTTGGCTTCAAGCTGGTTGACTTAACAATTACTAGTATAGTTCACAGTGCACCTGGCGTCCAGGCCTAGTGAATCTATGACCTCCTCCTCTCATCTCCACTATAAAAAGCCTCTGTGTAAAATTCTACCTGGTAGGTGGAACGAATAGAAATAAGAATAGCGGTATTATTGTATAAAACCATTATTATTAATTATGGAGATTAGAGAAAATCAGTTAGGGAAAAATGTGACGTAAATAACTAGTGAAACTGTGATATCGGTGGTTACTTAGTTTGGGCTAAATACAAGTACACTATCTACGTTATTTATCTCTCTCTCTCTCTCTCTCTCTCTCTCTCTCTCTCTCTCTCTCTCTCTCTCTCTCTCTCTCTCTGGAACCAAAGAAGTCACCACTGACGTAAGATAAATACGTAGGGTAAAAGATGTGTTTTCTACTACGAACACAAGTGTGTGCCTTCATTTAAGTATTGATTTACAATTTTTTTTTATCACACCTTGGAAGTCCAAATAGATCTAAATCTTTTAAGCATAACGAAAATTAACTGACACGTGAGTTAGGAAATAAAATCAAGGTGAGTAACGTACAAATTAAAATCATGACATATGAGTTAGGAATTAAAACACACGACGAATGTGTTAGACATTTAATTAAGAACAACAACATCAACTGAATGTGTTAGAAATTTGATTAAAAAATCAAAGAAACGTTTGTGTTCGAAATTAAAAAGTAAAACAAATGAGTTAAAACCTAGAGAAATGAATGAAATGGAATGAAATAGAGACTTTCCTCGTGTGAAGTGAGGATGCCGACACTTGTCCCGACTTCGAATCAATAAAAACACTGCGATGTGGTTTTTGTCTTAAACCAGCCACTCCGTTTATGACACGGTGCGGTGCACTGTTAATTTTTATTATGGTTTGAATGTAGAATTTACCTTGTACATGACTGCTTGCATTACCAAGGATAAATATATAGTCTGCCCTACTATTTACCCATAAATGGAAGAAAAAACAGGCGGATCCAAGTCTTTCTCAAGAGCATTAGCAAAAAATGAAACATCCAAGATTTGAATTCAGATAACCAATTCCCTTCTGATTATTTGGCAAGGGCATTACAAGATCAACTTTTAGGTGTAGAAAAAATTGGTTTAAATCGTCGTCCTTTCCCAAGACTTGTTGCAAAAAGAATAGCACAAGAATCAAATCTCACCTAACATTTATTGATAGCTTGGATGAATAACAGATGGATTCACGTCTTACTTAACGGTATTGGAATGAAGTGAAACGTAAGCAGCATTTGAAAGCGTGTCACCGATTTCATTTTCATCGAAAATGACAGTTACACTAAGCATGCTTCTACTGATTGCATTGATGTTTTGACAACTAATAACTTTTGACTAGAACCAATTTACCTATTTCCTATATTTTGCCTCTTTAGTAAAATATCAAATACACTCATGAAAACTAAAGCTAGTTGTTTCCAATCTATGTGTTCTATTACGTAGCCAAAATAGGGTCTTCCTAGTGTTGGTCTTCCGTTGAAGACATCGTAATATCTAGTATTTCCCGTACTCCTCTGCCTATCACATATGAAAAAAAAAAAAGAATGAAAATAAAGAACGATAGCAAATAATTCAGTAAGCGGTCACATCGATACTGCTATATGGCTGCACTACATGGACGCTAACAAAACGGCTGGAGAAGAAGCTAGACGGCAATTACACAAGAATGCTACGTGCAATCTTAAACAGGTTCTGGCGGCAACACCACACAAGACACCAACTGTACGGCCACCTTCCCCCTATCACGAAAACTATTCAAGTTAGACGAACCAGACATGCAGGACACTGCTGGAGAAGCAGGGACGAACTCATAAAAGATGTACTCTTATGGCCCCCCACACATGGCCGTGCAAAAGCAGGACGACCAGCACGAACATACATTCATCAGCTATGTGAGGATACGGGATGTTGTCCTGAAGACCTACCTAGGGCGATGAACGATAGGGAGGAGTGGCGAGAGAGGGTCAGGGATATCCGTGCTACCAGTGCGATATGATGATGATGAGAGTGGGCATGAGTACTTATCTGGAATCTGTATCATAGTTATTGTATATTTATAAATATACAAGTTATCTTTGCTTCATAATCAAAATATTTCTAAATATTTAACTTTGCTGGTTTATTAGTATGGTTGAGAAATATGATTGTAGAATTAAAAGCAAGCTTCTGAAAGTAACAATTTAGTCGAGTAATTTCAACAAATTTGCATTATTATATATTAATGCCCGTTGCCATTAGTTTCTACTTACTCTTGATATGCTTTGAACTCAAGTAAATTACTAGTCATTAGATTCTTTCTTTAGATCATTAATGATATCGGTTTCATGCTTTCACTCGCCTGTTGTTGAAGCCAGTGCATTTAGGGTGAGTGTGTTTCCAATATGGCAAGAATAAGCATACATTTAAAATCACAAAGCGATTTAGGTTTATTCAAATTAAGACGACAGACCGTTAAAATTAATAAGAGGGTACTTACATACTATTAATAAAAATGACAAAGATTGTCATCTAGTTGGTTTTGCTGCTACAAAGTGAAAATAAAAGAAAACAAAAATTTGAACAAATACCTGGATCTTTCCTCAGTGCTGAAAATAGTAATTGAAGATGAAGGTAGCGGTAATACCAATTATTGTTTGTGCACTTGGAACGATTTCCAAGCCAGAAATAAAGACTGTAGGAAACTGCAGGTGAGACGAAAAATCTAGACCAGCTAAATCAAAGTAGTTCAAATTAGGTAGAAGACTCCTATAGACTTGAAGAGGATTTAGAAAACTGTTACGTCCGGTGTAAGAAGCTCATATAGAATGAGAACTCTAATAGGCCACTAGAATCTACAGTCAAGATATAGAAATGGAATTTCGTATAGAAAAATATGCCATGTTTATAATGAAAAATGTAAAAGAGAAACAAAAGGATTTACCAACCCAATATGGAAAACAAAGTATATTGGTAAAAAAGAAAAATACAACTTTGATATATTAGAAGCAGACACAAGTAAACGGCAATAGAAGAAAATGTTAGGAAAAAGAGTACCCAAAAGAAAAAGAAATTTCCTAAAACCAAACACTACAGGAGAAATCTTACCAAAGGCAGGTTCCTTGTAAAATACTTTGGAACATTTTTATAATGGACAATGAAAAAACACTGGTTGACGAGCAAAATCTCAACAATCCACCCCAGAGAGGACATAGAATCTAGGTGTCCAGAAAAAACAGAAGAAGATGACTCGCCCCCAATAAGGATTTGGTTGATGCAATAATTCAGTGGCTCAATGAATAGGAAAAAAGAGAAAAAAAAGACTCATTACAAAAGCTAGTAACAGCAATTCCAATTGAAATAACTTAAAGATAAAGATGAAAACAAAACATCTAGAAAACAAAATGGGAAGAAAAAAACTGTACAGATTTTTAAAGCGACAAACTGCGCTTGGCATGGCAATGAGGGTAAACCTGAAGAGAGAACATGTATACGCTTTAATAGCAACAGAAAATAATACCATAAGAATCGACTGCTTCTAAGCAATCCTTTATAAAAAGTCATCATGTATCATAAGTGTAGGTTATCTGGTGACAGAAATCAAACAGTCAAGTAATAAGTGAATTGAGCAAACTTCCTCAAAAGAAGACAGGACAAGATGTGACTGAATGGGAAGTTGATAAAGCTGCAAGAATTAAAAATTTAATGATTGTGATAAATACTATTTGCACAAAGCCGAATGTATTCAGAAAATAAAAAGCATAATATTCTCTTGGATTTGGCGATACAAACAAATCCCTACCAGAAGTGTAGTCGTAGTGTTTATTAAAAGAAAGCAGGGAAATTGTCATTGTAGGATATTTTGCTATTCCAGCAGACCATCGGGTTAAAATCTAAGAAAATGAAGTTAGAGACATATACCTAGATTTTGCCAGAGAACTATATAAGCTGTGGAACGTGTAGTTAACGGTGATACCATTTGTAGATGGTGCACTTGGGACTGTCTGGAAATGAGATTAGAAAATTTGATATTAGAAGAAGAATCAAGACTATCCACAATTCAGCGCTGTTAAGATGAATTAGAATACACTATCTAATCCATTTAATATGTTCTTTCTGCATTTATATTTTCAGCATATTGACTTACCGATTAAAACCATCGACTTCAAATACAACCATTTTAAATGGGTTATTCTTCCTTGACCTCTAAACAATAGAAAAATTCGTACTCTTTCAATTTTCATAAAATATAATTAGTTTGCCTACCTAAATTAAACAGGTTCCCCTATGTTATTGTCTGAAAACAGAATCATCCAATCAGAATTATCAGGTGGACAAGCAACAATTTGCCCTGAATAGAAACAGCATCATAAAGATGGAACAACCCCTACTTAATCGTAAAGTTAAATAAGCCGGCTTAGCCATATTCGGGCTAGAAAGATTAAACGTAATTTGCAAAGTTGTCAAAAGAAATGTTTAAATCGATTTCAAATTACAGTTCCTCATAAACGTATTTATTTAGCCAACCACTTAAAACTTTGTCCTCGTTGTCTTGTCCGCCATTGACGGATTTATTTTGATTAAATGCTACTTCTATAGCTTTTCTATACATTGGAAATCTCTACTCTATTACGAGAGCTACTCGCTTTATATGTTCAGATGTTTCGTTCTCATCCATATTGGGTTTCTTTCTTCGTTCTGGTTTCTTTTTTTTTTTCCTTTCTCTAATTTTTTCTTCTAAATAGTTCGTATTCATGTACTATTTTGGCACAAGATTGTGAGAATAGATGCTGTATACCTTGATGAAGGAATGAATAAACCATTTTGAAGAGGCATAACACTTCTTTACAAAAATCTCTGTCTCTCTCTCTTTATTCCTTCTTTGAGTCGAAACTTCGTAGTGTATGAGAGAGCCAGGTACAGGGAGACGGATACAGATGGAGGACTGCTATCTTGACCCTTATCTTATTAATCTCCCCGTATTGCCATATTTAGGGCCTCACTTAACACTTCTTTTGCTGTTCGCTGTACGAATATTTTGACTGTTTGACCGTGTATCCGAGACTGACCGTATCTAACGGACTATTACTGCTGCGGGTGTCTGCATATGATTTCACAATGACTAAACATTTCCGGTTGTCAGCCCACGTGATCTGCTTACACCCATGTATTGCTTGGTTTTCGGTTGTTTACACAGGTGCAGAGAAATACCTGATTGACGGCTCTGTCAAAAGTTAGTATGGAAAACACATCCTTAATTTATTTTTCAAAATGTCAACTTGTGAACATTTTTCTTGCGTCCCTCTCTATCTCTCTCCCTACCCTATCTTTGACTAACAACAGCTAAAATAAAACAATCATAATGCATATTTCATCATGCAACAGTTGACCTGTTCTAGTTAATATCTAAATTATTTCTTTATTATTTCTTGGCACGGTTGGCCATCTCACATGCATACATCAAAACAATAATAGAACAACATATCTCACCTAAAAACACCCTAGGGCCTTATCAGCGATTATTTGAGGAAACTAAAAACATCAAAGGACGGACATCTTGACCCCAAAATTCTGGTCCCAAACCCCATTCCTGCAACAGGTTTTGCCTGGATTCCTTATGACCATACAGCAATCATCCGCTCAACAGTTTCCTACGAGGAGTAACTGAGGTATTTTGCAAAAATGCAATAAACAACATCATAATGATCCAAATCAATACCTCGAAATTGCATTATTAATCGATATGCATACAGCAGATAACTAAAAATATACTATGCAGAACATCAGCAATTTATCTTATGCTAAATAAATTATTGCTTCTAAAGGTTTCACGTTTTAAATTCCTTTGTTCAGAATTTCGTCTTCTCTACGTTTTACCCTCCAAGTAGACATGTCGATTCATGTCTATACGACCAGAGGCGGTAACATCGCTCCAATTTTCAAACTAACTTCGGATGAATGACCTTCGATTAACATCATGCATGCCTCCGCTCGAGTTTAGGGTCACACATGTAACTTCTTAATTTCAAAACCTACTCTGTTTCAACTCTAAAAGGCTGCTTTTATCCACATTGCATATCATTCAAAGTCCGACCGAGAAAACCAAAAAAAAAAAAAAAACAAAAAAAAAACTTACCTTATCTTCCAAAACGAAAGTTAAATGAATTTAGATTAGAATTAAAACCAAAATTTCAGGAAGGGAATCGAAGAAAAAAATTAGAAATATCGGCTTAAATTCAAACAATTATTCCTTTCCAATCTCTTAGCGGTTGGAAATCGTTTTAAATACATATACTGTGAAAATGCAATAGTCAAAACAATATGTCCAACCAAAAATTTACAACTAATAAAATGTCAAAACGTGTAGAAAAAGATGTTCATGTTTATGTGAGTTTTATTTTTTGAAATTTCTCATGCACCTCCTTCTTTTATGCAAAGGAGCAAGGTCTGTGTCTGTATCGACTGTCTCTTTCTCTTCCTTTTTTTTTTCTTTTTTTTTAAATTATGAATATGCTGCTTCCTGCAATGTTCAGTTGCCTTTTTCGCTTCTTTTCAACTTCCATATATATGTTTTTCCTTTTTCTTCTATTTGCCTTTTTCTTTTTTTTTCTTTTATTTCTTTGTACGTTTCTTTGGCTTTGTTTTTCTTTGTTGTCAATGACGAAGAAGTTCTCCCTTTTTCTTTTTTTTTTCAATAATTTGCGTATACCCTTATGCTTTTTGCTATCCAATGGCTCATTCTCTGCACTTTTGTCTTCTCTTTGAGATAAATTAAGCTAACATTTGTTCGTGCATCTCCTTTTCCATTTTTCTCAACAAGTATCCACACAAAAGCCTATCCCTCATTTCTACCCCTTTTTCCTATTCTAACCAAGACAGCAAAACACTATTTTTGAGTTTGTTTTTTTTTTTAAATTAATCTTTAATTCGGAAAACGCTGAAATTGTAGAGAGGGAATTTTGTCTTTCAAGCTAATAGTTTGAATAAAAATTATATTTTTTTATCAATGTGTCAAGCGCCAATGATTTGTTATATTGTAAATAGGTAAAGTGAATTACATAGTTTTTACTGTGATTCACTTAACATTTTTTGTCAATTATGATTATTTTTCCGGGGTGGGGGGTAAAGGGCAAAAAGGTTTTAATAACTGGTGTATCTAAGTTGCTTTAGAAATAATTTATTTTATATTTAGTTGATAAAAAGCAGACTTTGCGTAGAAGGGTTTTTGTAGCCCATGGAAAGATAGAATCTTTCATTAAAACCGTTCCTCGAAAACGTAAATTTCTCGAGCACTGTTTCGGGTGCTCAGAGGTGTTGTAATACAAATAGAACGGGTTCCTTTTATTTTATTATTTTTATTAGCTAGAGTGGGGGTGTATAAAGAAAATTTAAAAAAAAACAGAGTTGGGAAGAAAAAATGGAAAAAGAAAAGGAGATTCTTTCCCCGGTTTCCATCGTAATTTAAGTAAGTTTAGATCGAATCCGAGATAATTTGGCCTCGGTGAATTTGGAAATTTCAAGATGTATAGAGCGGGGAGTTTTTTTAGCAAGAGCAAGAAAGGAAGAAAAAAGAGAGAGGGAGAAAAAAAGAAGAAAAACCACTAGTTCGGCGAGAGCTGTGTACTGGACAGGAAAACAACGGAAGTGTAAATGAATAATTTTGAACAATCGCAGATCACTAAAATTGACAGATCCGCGTATTTGATTGGTTGTTAGCAACAGCCAATCAGATGTGCCGATGAGGGGTCAATAATCATCCAAATAAATAAAAATCCAATTTAATTCCCCTTTTTTTCCTATGTTGCATGAACTGGATGGTGTATCAGAGACTGATCATCTCTGATAAGTTCTTCTGGGGGAGGAGAGTATGATGTTGGAAGACCGGAAACTCTCCAAAGAACAAAGCAAATATCACTGACAACAACCTCCGGCGCTAAATGTATTAAGGCGTATATTTAAAGTATTGCTCACTTCCAAAAATGAGTTAAAATTTCCCGGGGATTCTTTTACCAAACAACATAAACTTTTGCTGTATTCATCGACCCTTTTTTTCATTACTTTTTCTCGCTATTCCTTGGTCTATCTCCTTTATCTTTTTCGGTAGATAACGGGTGTAATTTCTTTATATATAAACTTATTCATCTATATTTTTCCCTCAAAAATTCTCCAGTGCATACCACGAGACACATAAAGATTTCGCACACATACATACTAATTTCAAAACCAAATTTCAAATAATATCCTCTTCTCAACATATGGGTGAGAAGCGATTCAACTTCGACTAACAGAGTTGGCTGACCTCTTGGCATCACCCCAAAAATTCTTTATCTAGTTTTAGTTGGACCTTATCAATCTGGTCTGGCTTCTAACCAGTACCCCAAAATGTCAATCCCATTCTAGGGAAACCTTCAACGACACTTCCAATTTCCACAACATTTCCAGTTCATTTCCGGAAGAACATCAACATAAACCCCGTGCCACTCACCTAACTATGGATCCAAAGGTACTTGAGGCTCCTCTTGACCATTGTCACATAGAGTCTTTCCGGATCCTTGGAAGATAATCAGAAAAAGAGATGTGAATATCAAATTATAACACATTACGATGAGCATTTACAAGTTACTACCAATTCTTATTCATAAAAATTTTGCTTACGTCTTAAAAAACCGCGCCTTTTTCTATCTACTACCAAAGTCTATTCACGAAAAGTCAAACTTCTAATGTCTTACTGTCATTTGAAGCTTTGTTAGGAAACTCGTCACCTTTTTTGAGATATCACAGAAACGATATTTTCCCTTGCTCAAAAAACAACTGTCTTTCCGTCACTTTTTTCGTCTTTCTCTTTCTTTGCATTCTATTCGATTAAACCAAAAAATAGCAGTTTTCTGTATCATCTCTCCAATTCAAAAATACGGGATTCACTAAGATTTAGATGTTTTTTTTTTTTTTGTAATTATCTAAATTCATTTGGACACGAATAGAGATTCCCAAAAGGAAAAAGAAATACATTTTTCCTTTTTTTTTTAGAATGCGCAACGTACCTACCACTAAAGAGCAGTCTCTCTCTCTCTCTCTCTCTCTCTCTCTCTCTCTCTCTCTCTCTCTCTCTCTCTTCAATTTTCTTTCGTTAATGTATTTTTCTTTTCCATTTACGTTGTTAAATTTTCGATTTTCGTCTTCGAAATTTCTTTCTTCGTTCTCGGTGTGTCTCTTTTCTTTTCCTTTATCGTTTGTTGCATTTTCAGGTTTTTAATTTTCTTTCATTTCATTTTGTTTCCTCCATCTCTACTTTCTATTCTTTCTCATCTTTTATTAGGTGCTTTCTTTGATCGTCCAGGGTTTAACCTTCGGGCTCTAAACCATGCTATGTTAGAATGAACTGGCCTTCAGCACCAAGCAATGATATATTTGCTATACCATGATGAAGGAATAAAGAAACAAACAATGAAGAGGCATGACACATCTTTACGACAATCTCTTTTTTTATTTCTTAGATTGGAACTTCGTAATATGTGAGAGCGACAGGGACAGGGAGACGGACAGACGGAGGACTGCTATAATACCACAGGTCTTATTAACCACGCTGTGGGTCCACTTAGCACTCCTTCTGCTTCTCAAGCAGTAGGCATTGCCCCCTTCTGGATGCTCGCCGGCCACTCTCTATCTGCTGCCCGAATCTCTTGTCTACCCGACAGAGACTGACCGTATCTGATTGACCGTTACTGCCGTAATTATCTGCATATATGATTTAACAATGCTTATGCATTACAAGTTGTCAACCCATGTGATATACTGATACCCACGCATAGCTTGTTTTCCAGTTGTATACACGGGTGTATCCAGTGTAAAGAAATTTCTGTTTGACGGTTCTGTCAAAGGTCAATATACAACATTGGGATTTAACTCATAACAATCGTCTTCTAGGCTTAGAAATAATTATAACTTTTTTATGTTTTTTTTATGTTTCTGCGATTCCGAATTTTCTTTTTAAAAGTGTTCTTAATCTTCTTCCGTGACATCTTTTTTCTCCTCCCTTCATATTTTACGAATTTTCCTCCTCCTCCTCCTCCTCCTCCTCCTCCTTTTACAGGAAAAAGTCATTCTTAAAATGCTAAGAGTAATTTAGTCAGATATTCTGTCCCATTTCCTGAATTTTGCTGGCAGATTTATAAGCTCTGAGTACCGGTTTAAAACGCCTTAACATTAACAGAATCTAAATAATTTTCAGTTTGGGATCCACCTCAGTAACATCTGAAAAAAAATTAAAACCAGTTGAAGTGATGTGTTGGCGTTATGATATTATTTATTTTTTTTATTTTCTAATCTTACTTTAATTTTCTTCATTTTTTTTTATTTTCATTTACGAAGCTCAGCTTAATTTTGTTCATAATATGGAACAGTCTGTGAGAAGCGAATTTATGAACGTTGGTGTACATTCAATTTTAATAATTCAACCACTTTGTTAGCAATGTCTTCACATATGTTTTACGACTTCATGAATTTTGTTAACAGACTGTCTAACTTAGTTGATTCTTTTAAAAATGTCACCAAATGGTAAATATGTTTATATTAGTATTCTCTTTGAAGGTATCTGAAAAATAAATGAAATAAAAACAAATGTGAATTGTATGCATTCATCCGACCACTACACCAGTGGTAGGAGGTGACATAAGGTCAGTAATTAAACCGAGTACTATTGACTGAAGTCAGTTCTCCTCCTCGACTGATTTCTGTATCACGTCTAAAGAGCACAGTCTACCCTAGTATTTACTGATAACTAAAGTTACGGATTCATATCTTTCCGAATGATATAACCCCGAAACAAAACGCAAAAAATCTATCGTCGTGCTATTTCCATCGACGATAACCATTGCTCCACGAACCTCTACAAATAGCTGCATATAAATGATATATATATATGAGAAAAATTATAGACGAGCTCAAAAAGTATATAGCCCGAAGATCTATAAGACAGACACATCGATAGATCGGGATATATAGCTAGGTAGATGGTAACAGAGGGATCGGTAGGTAAATATATATTAACAAGTTGATAGAGTTAGATCGGTAGATAGTAATAGTCTGGAGGAGATAGCTAAAGAGTAAGAGACGGAATGGGATAATCCTCATCGTGCAATGGCTCAAAGTGAGTTCGAACTCCAGTCGAATTATTACTTTCCTTTTCGAACATGTAACCTTATGAAAACTAAGGACACTATTTCTTCCAGTTAAATCGTTTCACCGATGTTCTTTAGCAAGGATGTTTTTAGTACTAAATAACCCATGAAGATTGATATGCCATAAAAGAAACAAATATGCTAAACCAAACCAAACTAGATAGGTACATTCGTAACTGAGTGGGATTGATTAAATAGTTCGAGAGTAACAGACTGGAAGAGATAGATAGATAAAGCATCCAAGAAAGCGTCGATTTAAGATGATTATCATTATTCCCAGGATTGAGAACGCCTACATCATTTTGAGGTTCCTGCGAGAACAGTTTTGAAGGAAATAAAGCTGATTTGTGATAAAATTGATAATATTTCTTACATAGTCAGTTTCATTGCTTTCAGGACAGATTCCTAATACAGGTTTTCAGCGGTTGTCCTGATAGGTCCAGTTTAATTCAATTGAAAGACAAATAAACAATGCAAAAGGACCATGTTGCAAGTAACAATTAATTAGTTTATTAATTAAAACAAATAACGCTGTCATATAAAACAATGTGCGAATTATTTTAATTGAATTTTCCCCGATCTTCTCACAAAGTAGGTTGCCATAGTGTTTAATACATTTTCTAAAACAGGATTATTGATTGGTCTCCCTTTCCTCTCTTTTTCCGGCTCGAGCAGCCCCCTCCCTCAAAATAAAAGAAAAATCGAAATTAGTACAAATGGTGGATCATCAGAAAGATTGACAGGCGGTAAATTTGTTTTGTCAATTAACAACTAATCAAATTTAATTATTCAGTTGCTCGGCCGTTTAATCAAGCAGGCCCTCTTTACACTGTTTGCCTAATTTAATGATCACTAATTTAAAACCAGAATAAAGACGCTGACTAGTTGGTGATTCAAAAGATAGACGGGTCTTCCTATTATCCAAACAATTCAATTCCTTATCCGTTAAAGCCAGGCAAAGATTCTATTGAAATTAGTGAATTTGGAAATCTAGCTTGCAAATCGATACGTATTGGTCAGAACGAAGGATATGCAGCCATTTGAATATCAACAGAATAAAATATAGTTTTAAATCATATGTTTTACAATATCACCGTCATTATCATTAAAAAAACGATTCGATCTTTTTACACTCATCCTAAAAGAACATGTCAGCATTAAAAAAAGATTTTTAAGATAGATAGATAGATAGATAGATAGTTTGATAGATAGAATTCGAGATTCGACCAACAGTAGCTTAGAGGATGTTTGAAGGTGAACTAAAGGGAAGAGATTTTTTTTCCAATTGTCAGAGCAAATTTCATCAAAGTATAAGAAATCATATATACATATGTGCAAATCTTTAGTTTTAGAACAGTGGTTCCAAATTTTAATTGTTTATAAATGAAACTAGTTACCTGAAGCTATCTAATTACAGGAAGGAAGACTGCCTTCGATATTAAATAACCAAATAATTTTTTACACGCGTTAAAACAAACCAACCCAGTAAAATTTGTCTATTATGGCTCAGAAAAGTATGGCTAGACCAACAAAAGCTTTTATCACAATGAAGAAATCAACTGTGTAGTTCATTTGCTAAACTTCATCGTAACCAGTGGTCGTCATCCGTTTAACTGTGCGGAATACGTTGGTAAATACCCTAAAAATCAGCATTACTATTCATTTATTCATTTATTCATTCTGTTATGAGTTAATCATTTAATAAATTTTAGGTATTGACCTGTCAGTCACATCCCAAACTCATCTACTGCATTCTTTGCAGACGGTAGACCCCCTTCCTCCTCCAAAAAGTGCCCTGGTTGGCCGTGGAAACTAACCACCTATGATTCCCGCAGACGAAATCCTAGTGGCTAAGTTCTCCGTGGACCCGGAAATTACCTGGTCATATGAACAGTACTTTAGCCTTCACCTAGTCCAGACGGGCTGTGGGGGAAC
The DNA here is from genome assembly GCA_963585895.1 of Sepioteuthis lessoniana. Lineage (NCBI taxonomy): Eukaryota > Metazoa > Mollusca > Cephalopoda > Myopsida > Loliginidae > Sepioteuthis > Sepioteuthis lessoniana. The sequence continues at coordinate 36,004,879 of OY757938.1, forward strand.
CCTGATACGATCAATCGGTTGGTCGCCTTAATTTCTAAGATTTATAAATCATAAATATTCTAATGGTTCCCAATATCTGTATATATCAAAATATCATCGTGAGAAACACCCGACCTTATTTTAGAAATGACTTAGAATGTTGTATATAAGGAAGAACAACTGATGTATAAGAATATAATATGCCTCTTTCCTTGTTTTTCTTTATTACGAAATTGTACGGACTTGTTGCGGGAAGGAGAGAGTCAGGAGCAGCTAAAATATGCACAGAGGTAGATACGAATCTACAGTGACCCTCTTCTTTGTTCTACTTTCATGAAACTGGTGCAGGGCCAACTCAAAACACTTAATTATCTTCGCTTCTTGGTCGTTCTTTTTTCAGAAAGCTGGTACAGCTCAACTCAAAAAATCTAATCATATCAGCTTCTACATCTTTTTCAACTACAAGGCCTTCAAAGGTCACCCTTTTTTCCTTCTGAGATAATACCCGTTTTCAACTTTTCTTTGCACTTTTCTACGGATTCGAGGCATTTAATCATCTTAGATTTTATATGTTTTTCAACTACGGGTTCTTCGCAAGGCACCCCTTTCTTCTTCCTTCTGGAGTCATACCTCTTTCAACTTTTGTGAGCCTGATACAGTCACAGACAATTCTCTGCTTTTCAACCCTGGGTCATCAAGCAGAAGCCCAGAATGGTGTGACGTCAAGCGACATTTCTGTCAGCCTTTCGTTGTCTCTCTTTCTCACTACGGGTAAAAAATCTTCAGTAATTATATATTTTCCCACGCAATCCCCGTGATCACAATTCCTTCCGGCATGCTACACATGCAATTTACGTGGTACTCCAGTCGTGTTTTGTTTACCTTAAGAAATTGGTGCATAACCAGTTTTCAATCAATTTAACTTACGTGGCCAGTCAAAGAAATCTTCTTTCTTTTGCTATCAAACAAGAAGGCATGACAAATGGTCAAACAGTCTGAAAAATAAATATATTTCCACATTTTAATAATATATATGACACCAATTAATTGTGACCAAGTTATTTGAATTAGGAAAAACTACTCTATTTTATATCTTTTATTTGACTACATATCAATTTATTATGTGTTATTTAATGCTGAAATTTGAGTAATTTGTGAATGATTGATTGTCCTCATGAATATATTTTCAGTTTTTCATTGCGTTCTATTAAATGATTGCATTTATTGGTCGATAATCATTTGTTTGCACATAATTATATGATAATAACTATTCCTATCTAATAGGCCACCAATGTAGCGATCCCTGATGGTTGGAGCTATAGAATAGACCGAGTTGATCTCTACAGAGGAGTTTGATTAGTCAGAGAGTATTCTGGATATGAAATTAAATCATTTAATAGCAAGGCCAGAGTTGACTTGGGACCAATGGCAATTAAGATGTACTCCGCATTCCCCGAAGCTCCAGCATTACTGGAGCCTCACCGTCAGATTGTTTAGTGTCATATTGGGAAATTTGTTAGTGTGAGGGGTGGCCTGAAACCTCTGCAGAAATTCAGTTGGTGTACTCTAGATCACCAGCCGACTCGGCAGGAAATATGTGAAACAAAAACTAAAAATAAACAAAAATTACCCTCCATTAACACCTGAAAATTTCAATAGAAAACTTCTAGTCTTTATCTGAAATATTTACCGTAAAGGAAAGAGAGCATACATCACTATTAGCCCACCAATTCCAATAATAGATAACACAGGAAAAACCCGTATCACAAATTCAAAACTTAACACTAACGCAAACAATGAAAAACTAAATAGTATTCTAATTGCTCCAGCTAAACTCAAACCTTCTTTCAATCCAAAATATATCCACCCTATAAGTATAAACCAATATGATTGAAAATATCGAAACTCTCAGCATCTTAAACCAGAAACCCCTCAACATAAAAAAAACAACGCGACCCCTTAAAATCAACAAAACCTAAATAGATTCTTGTGTAGAAAATATAGACTTTGAAATTGACAAGAAAATTTCAAAATTAAGTATAGCAGATTTATTTTAAAAGATATGAGATACGTCCACGAAACAAGAGCAACTACAAAGCCTACCAGAGTGAAGCAAAATTTGTCTATGAAACTTTGTCTCGTGTTCTAACGATTCATTTAAAAATAAGACATTTACTTACAAACAATTCGCTTACAATTCACCCCCCCATATATATATATATATATATATATATATATATATATATATATATATATATATATAATGAATATATCAGCAAGTGAATTTGATATTTAAATTTTTACAACTTTGCTGTACACGTGTTTCAGACTTTATAGTTGTCTTCAGGACGTCCTCATCAACTTAAAGAACATAAAGAAAAAAAATAAAAACTTCTCCAGAAAGAAATGAAAAAATAATTGCAAAAAAATTAAAAGTACGGGAATATCTATGAAATCAAATAAGAATATTTTTCTTTGATGTGATTAAAAGCCAAGAAACGACAACAAATTATGAAAAATTCATGATAATCGATGAAATTTCATCTCTAGAAAATTCAAAGGCAAAATAACTCTTCTAGGCTGAGAGGAATACAAAAATTGAGATAAAACTAAACCTAATGAAATTAAAAACACAAACAGAAATATTAGAATATAGAGACATACTCTACAAAACAAAATATCAGGAAATCGACCAAGATTTAATGACAGAAATCAGAGAACTTTGCCCCACAAAGACACAGCAATTCCTATCAGCACTATGGGAAAATAATTGCATAAGAGAAGAAGGAAGATATAAAAAATCCTTCCCCAAAAACTACATGGCGGAAAAATCTTGCCCAAAAAGAATAAGAAAAAAATTATCGAAAAAAAACGATGAAAAACGAAAACAGAGAAAAAAAATGAGTCTTCACATACATACTGGAAAACAAAACCACAGAGCAATAACCACACAAGCGATCATCACACACAAGGAACACCATACAAAGGAAGAATCCACCACCTCAAAATACCATCAAACGCAAATAAATTACTCCAAACACCCTAAAACCGCAGCTACCCAGTAAAAAAAATCTTTTATGACAAAAATGAAAATAATCCCAACAAATATTATTACACACAAAAAAAGTGGTCCAAACCCTATACGTATCTACAAATACAGAAATAGTTAAACAATACACATTACAGTAAACAATATAACGGCAGAAAAAAAACATGACCCAATCTAGGGATAAAAACTGGGTAAGAAAACTCTTCTTAGACAACAAAAATCACCCCCAAAATAATAAGAGCATAACAAGAAACTATTTTTCAGCAACACTAACAGAACCATTTTTAGACAATATATGATGAACAAAAATACCAGTAACATATTTAACAATACTAACGACATAAAACCTACAATTATAGATTTGTTAACATACAAAATAGACGCAAATCAAATTAACTTACTGAAACTTGGTCTAAAATTGTGCCTAACTCTAAAAAGGAATATTGGAAAACTGAAAAAAAGACACAAAAGAACTTGAGAAAAAATTTAGACTGATAAAAATATGTAATAATAAAAAAAAGTACAGATGACCCCCGAGTAAAAAAAATGCAAAAACACACAGGTCCGAGAAATGAACATAACAATAGAAACTCAAATATCTAAATACATTGAAATGCCAAACTCCTGTGATCTAAAATATAGACCAGCAATAGCAAGTCAATTCAGTCACACCGACACGCTCAGCAAACATATAGACACTTTATTTCAATAATTTCTAAACAAGACAAAAAGCTACAGTAGAGATGGCATTTAATTTTTTACCTTTATACCACAAAAAACTGATCCCGAATCACTCATGGTAATATTTGACTCTACAAACCGATAGAGTAATATTCCCAATTAATTAGAAAAACCGGCCATCTCATTTTAGATGGGAAAATACCCAGAAACACTGCAAGATTTAACAAAAAATTATCACTGAAGGTATAGAAATAATCTTGAATAATAACTGTTTCCAATCAGACAACATAGATTATATCCAAACCCTAGGAATAACTATGGCAACTAAAATGGTATTAGCATACTTAAAGGAAAATCTATATAAAACCATTGGGAAAAATACAATGTAAAACAAAATTTATAAGATCATCGAAAATATATCTAGATGACTGTTTCAGATTTTGGAAATATCCATGAGGTAACGAACATAGTTTGCATAACTTAAACCAAACTCTAAAATTAGATTTACCATGGAACACAGCTTTAAACAACTATCATTTCCAGACATCCTCATTAAAAACTAAAATCACCAATTTGTCCAATATATTTGCAGCAAACACCCCACAATATATTGATTTCAAAAGGCATCAGCCCCCAAACTGCTCAAAATCCATCCCTTACTAGCATGTAGATCATGCAACATAGTCACTAGCAAACATCTTCGACAGCCCCCAGTCCAATCGGCTAGGGGCGGTAGAATACATTGACGGATTGACTGTATCTTTGCAAGGGGTAATCCCCCCCCGACGAGTGCTTTGGATATGACACTAAACAATTTGATTGCAATGCAAAAGCTTTTGGGAATGGGGATTAACCCTTCATTGCCACGCTCCCAGTTCCACTCTGGCCTAGAGTAGTAGCACCTGATAGGGTCCTAGTTATTGGAACAAACGAATTACTTTTGTCAAATTGTATTGTTTGAAATAAAAATGTTTTTGATATTTAACTGTGTAAACAAATTACAGATTCTTAATTGACTTGTTAGTGATAACTAGCAATACGTAGAACCATTTAACTGTTTGCAAAAATTAGATGATACTTGTTTAAAAACTAAATTAAAAAAAGTGTTTATGAATAATACACATTCAATATGTATGAATAAAAATAATTTGCCATTAAATAACCTACAATAGTTGACATGCCATGAAAAAACAAAAAAAAAACAACCCAAATAAATGTGATAAAATCGCCTCGAAGAATCACGCGTCAGCCTCCACCAAAAGGGTATATCCAGCTATACTAATAAATATGGGATTCGAATTTGTAGAAAACATGTCATCAAAAGAACTACGGACATCCTAAAAACCATAGCAACGAAAAACCTTTTACATACATCTCATCATACAAGAGCAACCAAGAAATAATCACATTAAAAAATGAAGAAATCTTGAACAAGTTAAAAAAATAGAATAAAAAACATACTAAACACAACAAAAACAATAAAAGCAAAACAATAAAAGAATTAAACACATACTCACTTCGTTAAGATTTGAAGAACACACAACCCATGGAACATTAAAACACAAGAATGAAATGTAGAGTATATAATATAATCATGAAAGGAAAAACCTTCTAAATTGCTAAATTGCATTCCGTGTATGCGCAAAGCTGTTTTAGATATTTCCTTTCTAGTCGACCAGCACTGCCACGTTCATGTGTGGGGGTCCATAGGAGAATGTCACTTATAAGTTCATCCCTGCTTCTCCAGCAATGTCATATAGGTCTAGTTCGAGTTACTAGAATGATTTTAGTGATTGGAGGTACGTGGCCGTACATCTATTGTTTCGTGGGGGTATTGTTGCAAGGATTTATTCAATATAACTAGTAGCTTCCTTGTACAATCCCCATCCAGCATTTCCTCTTGGCATTTCATCGCTGTCCGTGTGATTCATCCTTACAGTAGTTTTGACACAACAAATGCTGGGAAGAAATCCCATTTTTTTGAGGGGGTAGCTCAAACTCCTTTGTGATCGATAGCCTACCGATAGCAGTTCACGCCTTCACTAGGCACATATTGAGATCATTTTCAGTAGATGATTAATTTCATAAACCGTCATTTAGAATGGAGATGGTTCCTTCTCGATTAAAACACATGTACTTCATTTTGTTTGCGTTCACATAGAGAACAATGCCTCATGCTGCCTGGCCTAGGCGTGCAGCAGGAATTCGGCCAGGGCAGGTGTGTTTCAAGAAGCTCTTTATCATCTGCTTTGTCTGTTTCCGTTATAATTTCCGAAGGATATTGTCAGCGTCTTTTTTAATGTAAAGCCATATTCTTAAATTATATCAATCGACGTTCTAAAAACGCAGTGTAGAAAGATTATAAACAGTTTGGATGCTAATGTGTATCCTTGCAAAACTCAAGCAACATTATCGAAGAAGTCCTTATCTCCATCTGGGGAGCTTACCTTGACTCTCGTGCTTCTGTAGAGCATCATTATGACTGTAACAGTTTTTTTGGGGGAGGCCATTGGCCACAACTATTTCCTCTATCTTTCCATCATGTATGGAACAAAATACCTGGAAGAAATCTACTAACAACAGTGTAGCCTTGAGGTTTTTTGCACGAACTTTGATGGTTTGATGAATTTTTAGAATCTGTGATACTGTGGATCACTTTCTCCCCAAACCATTCTGATTTTTCCGAAAAAAAAAAATTAATTTTAGGTTCGATGAGATTGTGATGCAGATCATGATAAACCTTAGCCGCTATAGAAGTAATAGTTATATCTCTATAGTTATTGGTGATTCCGAGGGGAAGATATGATATTTTGTCCATCTCTCTATTGTATTTTGTTTGTGTATGGTGTTGCAAAATCAAAGTATTAAGGTTTTAAATTTCCTTGTCTTCCATACTTTTCGGGATTCAGCTATTTTGTTTTTAATTTTTCTCAGTATTTCGTTGAGTTATTCTTGTGCAAACTGTCCAAGTATGATGTCTTGTTAGCATAGTTAATAATTTTTGTGATAAGTTTATTTGTGACTTTTAGGGAGTTTCCATTGAGATATTCGATATATTCTTTCCATATTTGTATCTGTTCTTCTTGGCTGGCGGCTTTTAGTTTTGCTCTTAAGATGTTTGTCTTTTTTCTAATTTTTTTACTGTTTGCCACGCAATTCAAGATTGTCTATCTTCGAAAGAGTTCTAAGTTTATTGATTTGATTTTTAGTGTATCATTTTTGCTCTTTTTTTATATGTTTTACTTTGTTCTTTTTGTGCTTTCTTGATTTTCTGCGCGTTGGCATTTGTTGGCTTTCTTTTATTTTTTCCTAAATGCTAATGTCTACCATAGAACTCGATGTTTGGCTCTTGGTTTAGGTGGAATGCATTTCGCTTCCATGTAGACATTGACGAAGTTTTTGAATTCTTCATTAGGAGTAAGTGTTTAAGATAACTTCAGAAGAGTATCGAATTTGCTTCCTACAGTTATCGTATATTTATTGCTAATACCACAATTGGTAAGTGAATACCAGTTGCATCTTGAGGTTTTGACCCCTTTCTACCTTACTTCTGCATTGATTCAGGCATATCTGACGTAATGATACTGTGATCGGAAGATACTCCTTCTATTGAGGAGTATATCTCACAGTTTAGAAAGCTATCTATCCAGTTCTTGTTTATGAAGATATAATCTATAGGCACTTTGGCATTATTTGGGTAGGTTTCGGTCCATAATTCCCCCACCTTTTTTTTTAATTTAGTATTAACGCATGTTAATCTGATTTCGAGTGAGAAGTCAGATATTCCTCATTTCTATTTGATGAGTTGTATAAGCAGAATTTACTAGTTTCGCGTATGCCAATTTGAGCATTCATGTCTCTTGAGATGATTAGTATGCTGTGTTAGAGAATGCAACAGATAAGGGAAGATAGCTTATTGTAGAGGGTTGTATGTTCGTTTAATCGTTTGCATTAATGGGAGTGCAGAAGGAGATGATTGTTGAGCTGGGGTTGCCGTTAAATGAAGCACACATCATTCTCGGTTGTATTTTCTCAGTACTATTTACTGGTTTCGACATTGTAGAAGTAGTACTACAAGGAAACACGCTAGCCCCATACCTCTTTATCATCTGTCTAGATTACGTGCTTAGAACATCGATTGATAAAATCAGAGAAAACAGCTTCGAGCTGACAAAGAAGGAGAAGGCACCCAGCAAAAACAATTACCGACGCCGACTACGCCGATGTCATAGCGATACTGGCAAATACACCCAACCAAGCCGAAACATTACTGCATAGTTTGGAACGAGCCACCGCAGGCATTAGCCTTCATGTCAATGCTCACACAACGGAATATATGTGCTATAATCAAACAGGTGACATCACCACACTTGGCAGAACTCCTCAAAAACTAGAAGACAAATTCACCTATCTAGGAAGTAGCGTCTCATCAAGGAAAAGGACATCGACACGCGGCTAGCGAAGGCATGGGCAGTTTTCTAGAGACTATCTAAATCAAACCTGACCGATAAAATGAAACGCAGTCTCTTCCAGGCAGCGCTCGTATCGATACTGCTGTATGGATGCACTACTTGAACGCTAATAAAACCGCTGGAGAAGAAACTAGACAGCAATTACACAAGAATGCTACGAGCAATATTGAACATGTCCTGGCGGCAACACCCCACAAGGCACCTACTATACGGCCACCTGCCTCCCATCACGAAAAATATAAAAGTTAGACGAACCAGACATGCAGGACACGGCTGAAGAAGAAAGGACGAGCTCATAAGTGATGTACTCCTATGGGCCCCCACATATGGCCGGGCAAAAGCAGGACGACCAGCTCGAACATACATTCAGCAGCAATGTGAGGATAGGAGATGTAGCTCTGAAGACCTACCTGGGGCGATGAACGATAGGGAGAAGTGGCGAGAAAGGGTCAGGGATATCCGTGGTAGTGCACGACATGATGATGATGATGATATATATATATATATATATATATCGTTCAAGTCAGAAACACGATTTTGCATTAAATAATCCAAAAGTATTCAAATGCCATTAAACAACAATCCACCGACTAATCTATCAATATTCCCTAATCAAATTATTTGCATACGTTTGTATTACGGTTAGTGTTCCTGTCTAGCGCAAATAATGTATACACATATGTTTTAAAATTTTTTTTTTTCAACAATAACCATTTCTAATATGCTATCTAGTCTTGCCATTTTATACTATAATGTTTAACACAGACCTGACTCAAGTTCTTAGCTCCCAGATAAGGTCTAGTTATTACAGTTTGGGGATTTTCTCGTTTTGATCTGCTTGAGTGGCGTTGTCCATTTGATTATAAGCTGGTTTCTTGTTTTCGGAAAACATATCACTTTTTCTAACTTAGATTAGGTGGTCTCATGGTTCCAGAAAATATTCTACGTTTCCTTAAATATGAACGAACTGTCATCTTGTCAACGGTGATGAACTATATGTCGAAGGTTAAAACATCCCCCCCGCGAAAAAAAAAGATTCCGTTTATAAGCTCTCAGTTCGCGAGCTCTCGTAAGTGTGTACCCATAGTCGTTATCACTCGTCTAGGGTCAAATCTATTGTCATATAAATCTCGCTGAGATTATTGTTAACATTACGGTTCTATTAGATAGGAATACTTGAAACTGTACAGATGCATGTAAAAAATATTTTTTATAATTAAATAGGAATACTTATTCGAAATCATATAACTCTGAACATTTAAAAACATTATCAGGGATATTTAAAAGTACATCTTTGTCCAAAAATTTTAAACAAAAATAGTTACTTTAAGCTATAAATATTTTACAAATGATCATCTTTAACTTTCAATCGAATAATTGCTTGGGTTGTCATCCCAGAAAAATCAGCTCATCAAAAATATGTGTAGGGCCCTATAAAAACTTTTATTATTAAAAACAAATTATCTGTGTTATTTATTTGCCAACGTTCAGTTTAGTCAATCGTTGTTGTTAGTATCGATGAATTAACGTTAAGTGCGTCTTATAGATTTGTAGACACGTTAAACATCACCATTACTATCTATTTCTTCAGATATCAGTTAATCATTTAATATATTTTAGATATTGGCCTATCATACGTGTTTTAACTGCTCTTACTGCTTTGCTTGCTGATGGGAAGACCCTCAGCCCCACAAAAGTTAATTGTATTAGATAAAACGTTTCGTTTCCCAAAGTCACAGTCTATTTTATGCGATTCATTTAATATGAATAGTTTCTTGAAATCATTTTATTGATTGCCAAGGAAAAATACTGACTTCGGTATTAAATAAACCAACCAACCAGTCAACCAAACTACTAATTCAAAATATTGATTACATCGACAGATTTTTTTTTTCAAATAGATTACAGAAGTGCAATGCTAACAATACTTCTTGCAAAATCAGAAACATATTACACGATAAGTGCCTGCTGACCGAAATGGTATAAAAAGGTCAAGACCCATAAAATTGCCTGCAGTATTTTTATATTAGAAAAAAGAAATTTATAATTAAATCAATGCTCATCACATTGTTTTTTTTTCATTGATGTTGTTCTTTATTCATTAGTTTTAACATCCGTTTATTCTACATTTTAAAGTTTTCATTTACTTCGCATTCAACTCGATTTTATTTTTGTCTGCTCTTCTTCTTCTTCTTCTTCTTCTTCTTCTTCTTCTTCTTCTTCTTCTTCTTCTTCTTCTTCTTCTTCTTCTTCTTCTTCTTCTTCGACCAATTTGCAAAATTTCGTTCATTTTTATATTCTTCGAAAATGTTATTTTTTTAGGTAGCTCATAACTATCTCTTTCACTATTCTTTCTTTCTTTCCTTCTTTCTTTCTTTCTTTCTTTCAGAGATTTATTTTTTGTACATTCATTCTTCGAATTTTTCTTTTAATGGATTTATTTTGAATATTTTCTCCTCTTCCCATCATTTCTTTCTTTCCATTTTTTCTTCTTCCTTTTATTTATTTTTTATGATTGCTTTGGTCCTCTTTTACCGATTTTTCTTTTTATTCATACGCTCCTTCTTCTGATTCATTTTCTCTTTCTTTCTTTCTTTCTTTCTTTATCACATCAGATTCATTTCTTGGCTTTTCTTTCTTTCTTTCGTTTGATTTTATTTTTTGGACTTCTTTTCTCCCTTCATCAGCAATTCAAAATTCTTTTTTTCTTTGTTTCTTTATTCGAATTTATTCTTATTCTTTCTCCTTCTTTTCCTACGTGCTTCAATTGTTCTCCCTTATTTTTGTATAATTTCGCCTTCGATTTTTATTTCTTTCAATGCCTTTTCTTCTTCTGTATTTTGCTTCGTCTGACACGTAGGCCTTTGAAAACATATAGTAACTGTTGTCACTAAGTGGTCACCCATTTTAGTACCGAAGATGTTCATTGCACTTTAACATCGTTGGAATATTTCTTTTTATTTATCCTGATTCATTTCTTCGTGTGTGCTCATACTTTTTTCTTTCAATCTTTCTTACGTTATTTCTTTCATTCATTCATTTATTCTTTCTCGCGATTTTTTCCTCCATCTGTACTTCTTCATTTCTTTCTTTCTTTCTTTCTTTCTTTCTTTCTTTCTTTCTTTCTTTCTTTCTTTCATATGATATTATTTGATTCCTCTTCATTACCGTGTACTTATACTTATCTCCTTTTTCTTTCTTTTGATTATTCTTCTGTTAATATAATCATATTTCCTTTTTTTTTTCTCTGTTAGTATTTATTCTTCTCTCTCACCTTTTTATTTGTCTTGTTCATTCAAGTTGTGTTTTCGTTTTGCTTTCCTTTCTGCCTTTAAGTCATAGTTCTTTTGTCTTTTCTTCTCTTTCCACAATTTCTTCTTCTTCTTCTTCTTCTTCTTCTTCTTCTTCTTCTTCTTCTTCTTCTTCTTCTTCTTCTTCTTCTTCTTCTTCTTCTTCTTCTTCTTTCCAAATAATTTCCTATTTTCATTCGATTCTAAAATCCATTTCCTTTCCCCATCTCTTACTGTTTTTCGCCTCTTATTATCGCCTTTCATCTCAGTTTTTTCCTTATCTCTCTTCTTCTTCTTCTTCTTCTTCTTCTTCTTCTTCTTCTTCTTCTTCTTCTTCTTCTTCTTCTTCTTTCACCCAAACCTATTCATTCAAATTTCAAAATACATTCACTAGTCCTTGGACATTTTAAAACTTTTTTTTTCTTTTTTTTCTTTTATATTCTGATCGAATTTTTATAGTCATCGACCTTTGTGTTTTAGTATTTTTATTTCCTTTTATTTCTTGCGACAAATTAAAAGAAGAAAAATCAACAACAGACAAACTAAAAGTAGCAAGTGTCTGTCCAATTAATTTTCTTTAAGCCATCAACATTTCGCAAACGATGGGTTGCTAGGCGACAAAGATAGAAGACAAGGCCAGTGAGAACGTATTTACCCATAATGCATCGTTCTTGTTACAGTTTCAAACACTTTTGTATAATTCATTCGACAAGCCAATGCTCTAATGCAAATGTTTGAACTATAGTTCAAATTCACAAGCATTATGTAGCATATATTTTCCATTTTATTAGATCTGACGTGAAAAAGAGAGATGATTAAAGAGCAGAAATAAATAAAGACTTGGACTGATTTTAAAAAAAACAAAAAGGATTAAAATCAATGCACAAACGATGAAAAAATCAGATAATGTTTAATACTTTTGACCATTAAATATTAAATATCTCTTTATGCAACCAGTTATATATTACGGGTAACATTCGGAGGTGGGGATGGAGAAATGACTATCATTGAAGTTCATTGTTTAGGCGATCACAGATTTTATTATCGAAGGTTATCGAAAATGATTATCGACGAGCAACGTTTAAATCTTGAAAAAAAATCAGTTTGCCAATAACAGACTTGATGCGGAACTTGATGCACGAGCATCAAATGCTTCCAAAGACTTTGGGGACCTTAGGAACGAGTCTTGTTAAACAAAATCTCCATAAAAACTAAACGGCAGTACACAGTACCTTAGTTAGTTTAACCCTCCTGTACGTCGAAGCAACATGGACTGTATGCATAGCGGATGCTTAAAGATTTAGAGTCTATATGACGAATCATTTAAGAAAAGTAGTAGCTGGTGGCAGCATATTCCAAATAAATTGATTCAGGAGAAATCTAAACTCCCTGGCATAAATAGTGCAGTCGCCGAATGCAACCTCAGATGGTCACTTGAATAGACAACATGCAATCAAATCAGATCCTGTACTCTCAAATAAAGAAGGGGCATATAAAGACAGACCAAAACTCTGGCATAAGGCATCATCAAAATAAACCAGCAGGTCGTAAACATCCCTTTTGAAAACTGGCAATACCAGTCCAAAAAGTGAAGATAGTGAATAAAAAAAATCAACAGAAGGTTATCACTGAATCCGGTGGACAGATTGTTGCACTCGTAATCATTTTTGATGCATTTTTATAACAATGCCATGGAAAATTAGTTTAAAATAATGTGGATAGTAAAGCGTAACTGATTCCACACCGCCATATGAATATTTAAAATAACTAAATATAGCACAGAGCAGTAGTAACAGAGCGACTTTGAACTTTCTAAAGATATTGACTTCCTGATGAATTCTGCTCGATGCATAATGTAACAGTAAGGGTATTATTCAAATAAATCTTGATATATTATCAGTTATGCAAGACCCTAAGGATCTGAGCCTGGATCCCAGCATTAGTCTGGACAATGTATGGAAGATTAACAGACACCTATGAAGCAGGCCTCTTCTCTTCATGACACAAGGATTTCAAGTAAAGGAAAAGGTGCTTTAAAACTGACAATAGTATCAACGCAAAAGTCATCGAAAAGAGCGCAGTTTCCCTGTTATTTTATTGCAACCCGTGGTTAGAGTGGTTAAAAGATATATATATATATATATTTATATAAGGGTGTGTATGTGTGTGTGCCTTTTTACCGAGCCCTCCAACTATATGTTTTTCCACAGTCATGAGATCCTAAAGGGGGTTGATATATAAAGTCTGTTTTCTTTAGGCTAATATTTAGCCCAAATGCCTTTACAGATACCGAAAACAGGTGATTATTTCCGGTGCATCTTGTTGGTTGTGGCGATGCAAGCAATGTCGTCAGCAAACATGATTTCGCTTACTAGAACATTTCTGGGCTTTCTTGCAGACTTTAATTAACTGGTCTTATCCATGTTTTCCCCCTGTTTCATCTGTATCCATATGTCTTTGGTGGAATCAGAGATAGCGTCAGACAAGACCATAGAAAGAAAAATCGAGTGTGGGAGCAAAAAGACAGCTGGGTCTCACTCTGTCCCAAACTCAAATGGTTGAGAGAGTTCTCATCTTAAGTTGATTGATGCCTTCATTTATGTATACACCGTTGATAAGACCATCACGAAGTGTTCAAGGCACTCTAGTTGGATGTTTCATAGCGCTTCACAGTTCAGTGTCGAAAGCTTTTGTGAATTAAATATCAAACAAAAGGTTAAATGCTGTTCAATATATTTCTCTCGTATTTGTCACAAGAAGATCATATCCGTGGTTCTTCAGTTTTCACGGATCCAATATTGTGTCTTAGGCAGGAAATACTCCGCAAAAGTCGATAGCCTGTTGGTCAGTATTCGCGCAAACACTTTCACTATTTTGGAGAGAAGAGATCTCCCGCAATAGTTGCTGCAATCTCGTTGGTCATCCTTCAAGAAGATGGTGACTAGTTGAACACTCTTTCAGTCTTTAGAGTCCTCTAAGTTTTCCATAGAGTCTCTTAGGATGGTGTAAACTACCACCACTAGCCTTATATCTCCTCTTTTGATAACTTTCGCATACTGTCCGTCTGTGCCTTGAGACCTCATAGAGATAACCGTACTCATTTTATTCGGATCTGGGAATTCACACATCTCGTGTTGGGTTGGCCTTTGTTCAATGTTGTCAATCGATTGTTACAATTTTGACGCTTTATTATATTGTGCGGTAAAGTAGTCCTTTTACCTAACAAGAAGCTTGAGCTTTTCTGTCCTTATCGCTTTGTTGTCGAGGGCTAGTAGTTGTTCTACATGGTTCACTATTCGCCCTAACATACTTTAATAAAAACCGTAGGGGGTAATTATTTTGCTATTGTCGGGAGCTCAGCCACTTTAGTCAGCCACGATTTATTTTTGAGTTCTCTCAATCTCTGCTGGCGAAGTTGACAGCATGCTTTATATCTGGTCTTCGTCGACTTGGTATTTTTGCTGAGCATTTTATTCATGTCTACGTTCCAGTCGTTAAGCTCTTCCATTTCATTGTTCCCGTCAAATTGAACTTTGTACTTCTTAACAGTAGTTAAGATTTTTTCTTTCTTTACCTAGTACACAATTGATTTAAGGCGTTCAACTTTTCTTCTATGGTGCTTTCTGAACTTTCAGCTTGCCTGTAATTTTGTGAGGCCAGCTAGCCATCCCTGATTCTCTTATTCCTGATCGTATTGGCCGTGAGCTTCTTGGTTGACATTTTATATAACTTCAACCTCCACATCACTCGTAATTTGCTATTGAATTTTATCATAACATATTCAAGATTGGTGTTGACTCCTGTGATCCTGTGATCAGAAAGTCTCCTGAATTTTAAAACCATTCGCTTGGCTTTGAAATCATTGATATTACACCCAGTTCTGTGAAACTACTCCTTCGTAGCCATTAATCTTGGGTCCATCCTTACACGGATTTGTAGTATCCCATTAATCAGTCATTGATAGCTTAACTAGATCTGCTTGAGGTGATATTGAAAATGATTATGTTGTAAGCTAGTCTCAAAGAAAGTTAGCGGGAATAAAGAGATGAAGACGAGATAAAGAGATGATGATGAAAGGAAAAGTCAGTCATGAGGTAACGGAAAGATATCTCTCACTTTATTGTCAAAGTTACCATATTCCTCGTGACAAGTTTTAAAAAAATGAAGACGTGAAGTGGTATGTTCAAGTCGATCAGGGAAACATCTACTTTTGATTAATCGTAGTTCACAACCAATGGCAAGGAAGGGTTTACTTAACCTTAAGATTTAAATCCTTATTATTTCTCTTTCATTAACTAATTGACTGACCTTTTTAAAAAAATACACAAGTCCCGGGAGTTATCATCTTTTGCAACTACTGCAAGAGTTCTGGTGAGTGATCTTTAGTTGTCATCACATATTGTGGAAAGAGATAATTAAAGACTACACGTTTGTAAACCGAATTTGGCATAAAATAAGCCAACAAGGTTAAACGAACAGATAAAAACATATTAAACACATGGTGAAATCACGCAGGCCTTTAGAGATCGTTTGAAAACGTTAAAATTGTCTGTACTTTTTGTCATTTACGCAAGAAGTAATTAACATTTTAATGAAAAAAAGCATCCTTGATAACATAGTAATTCAACTAGAATATTGCAATAATTTACATTATTGATAATTACTAAAGATGGATGAGAGGATTTAAACAGTAATTAAAAGTGAAGAAAATTTAAAAAATAGAAATTCTATTGACAGATCTGTGCAGCCTTGATCCATATTCGTGATACCTTCTTCAACGATTGGAAGAAAACATAATTAAAAGTAAATTGAATAAACAATCTCATCCTGTCATATTTAGTGGCTATTGTGGCGGATTGACCTTTGGGAATAATAATTGGGGAGAGGACCGCATATATCAACGTCCATGACGATGCATGTTATTCAATAGCTAGCAAAGTTTTATAAGTGATGTTGCAAACTCCTCAGAATGGCTTTGAATTTAGAATATTTCCTAGTCACAGGACTTTTTTCCCATTTTAATAATCAAGAAAGCATGTTTTTATTTCCCGTTGCAAAGACAAGAAAGGTCGTTAATACCTATCTCTCTCTCTCTCTCTCTCTCTCTCTCTCTCTCTCTCTCTCTCTCTATCTATCTATCTATCTATCTATCTATCTATATATATATATACTAGGATTTAAACTATATAATATAATAAAGAAGGGTAAAAAGTCTGTGTTTTACATGGCCGATTAGCTGGCAGGTAAGCCTGTATCCATAGGATTGAAGTCCATTGGATTCAGCTGAATCAATATATGTTCTTAATGAAAATTTTAAGTCACGTGAAAATTACGAGGCTGAAAGTTACAAATCGAAATGTACATTGCTATTTCCTTACCAACTTCGATCTTTTATTCAGCAGATTTTTACAATCCAGAATGTTTACGATATTTTGACTTCAATCACAATTTAGAATATAGTGAAACTTTATCACAAATATAAATTCTCGATTAGACCATTTAAAATTGACCATTTAACCTTTAATTTCTCACCATTCCTTTGTGTTATATTGCCATATATACTTTCAACAGTTTTCTGCTATTTGCAACGTGTATATTCTTGAAAAAAAGCTTTGTGATTAATATATCTTTCCTTATCGCTCTGTCGATTCTGTATAAGCCATATACTGTCCTTTACTCTTACCTTCGCTTGGTAAACCACATATTTAATTTAGTATTTATCCTCCAATAGGCAGTCATTAGTTTTACAATCAGACTGGAATTTCAAGTTATCATTTTAGGTTGTTATACGTTAACATTTCTACTCATGGCAACTCATAACAATTTGTAAAAACCTGAAATTAATTTATAATGATACGTAGAAAGTGATTATCTTTATGTAAAATTTCTTTTAGCTCTACACGATGTGTTGATCTATTGTTCGTCTCAAATTTTTTATACATCAATAGCCGTTAGTATTGAGCTCTCATATTGGATATTCCTAACCATGGATTTCCTCTTTGGATCATTTAAATAATATATATATATATATATATATATGACTACATACGCACATATACACACACAAAATATATCTAAAATACGAATTCGATTTTTCATTTTCATATTATTTGCTCTTTTTTATTATACATGCTATTCTAATAGAATTGAAATCGTCAGTCTAGTGTACATACATACACATAGAAGCATAAAAAAACACAAAGAAAGATAGAATTCATATTTACCTGATAGATAGATAGATAGATGGTAAGAACACAGAGTAATGCAAAATATACAAATGCTGACCAGCACAGCAATATAAAATCTAGACTTAATTTAAATCACACGTTCTTAGGTTTATTCTATTACTACTGGTTTTAAATGTTTTCCCTGAAATAAAACACTCCATACTCAGATGGAACTACACACACACACATATATATACGTATACATATTGTCATCCACAGACAGACTGTTTCGTTCTATCAGAACTCTTCAGTGTGGCCAGACAGGCTAGATTCCCGAACCCGAAACCTGGCTGACTTAAACGCCAAGCCAAGATTCTACCACTCAGCCATGAGGAAACCAGTGAAAGCGAGGGAAATTTTAACGCTTATGTATCACATTTGTTTTGTAAACTTATATCCGCTTAACGGCTATCGAGAGCTCAATACATTTGAAGAGTCTTGCTTTACGCTAGTGACAACCATTACTCCCCTCGCTAGAGAGCTCAATCCCACAGGAGCAGGGGAGCATATATATTGTCATCCACAGACAGACTGTTTTGTTCTATCAGAACTCTTCAGTGTGGCTAGACAGGCTAGATTCCTGAACCTGGGATCGAAACCTGGCTGACTTAAACGCCAAGCCAAGATTCTACCACTCAGCCACTATATATATATATATATATATATATATATATATATATATATAGGTGGGTATCATACAATAACTGATGTTTGTACAGTAGCATTGCTTCTAACAAATTAACAGGACATAACTGATAATTGATATCCATTAAACATGGCTCGTGGAACTAGAAAAGTTTACTCCAGTAAGCGAAATAAAGGGTTAAGTTCGACATTCCAGCCATCTGAAGAAGCCCGGAGGGTACAACGGCCGAAACGTTGTGATAAACATGACGACCAAGAGGAGCACTATAGTCCTGATAATGTACCATTTTCGTCTGCTTAACATGGATTCTTTGGACCACAAACGCTTTGGATGTAGGCATAGACCTGCTTTTCCATTTGCCACAGTGCCAATTACTTCTGTCATCGTGAGGCCCGATTTTGCATTCTCAACAGTTATTTTTACCTTCCATTTCTAATCGGTTATCACAGAAGGCTGGGCGTTCTTCACCAGTTGGTCTCGAGATCACGCAGCATTTGGAAAAATCGTGCTTTTCCTAATTTATATTCCTCAACAAGTTTTGTTGATGAACTATATCGTGCCACGTTTGTTAAGGATTTACGTACTCCCAACCATTTCTTATGAATTCATTGATTAACCGCTCCATTGTTTCAACTTCTGTAAGTGATACCTCAAATATTTGCAATGACCATGCTAATTTAGGAATTAATCCAAAATATATGCACCATATTTTATCTTCGTTCAAGGGGTCACATTTATCAATTGAGCGTAATCCATTTTTTAGTTGTTTTCTTCGGTATTGCCAACGACGTCGATCATTAAGTGGTAGGGAGTAGCAGCGACCGAGTCGCCTTTTTTTCGCGGATCATGGGGATTTCGTTTCCATTGACAGAAAACTTTATTTCTTTGCAGTTTCCTTTCAGAAACAATAAACTTCGGCACTTTGAAGAGTTCTTAGAGGCGGGTCACCAGTTGTTCCATGTGTGATCTGGATTTTACAATTAGAGTTACATCATCCATAAAAAGCCTTCATTGATGGACCGGTTATTTGATTGGTGTTGACATCGGCACTACGTAATATCATCTCCATTACCAATACGAAAAGTAGTGGAGAGGTACCACAACCTATCATGATGCCAATATTCAACTTTTGCCAGATAGTTGAATTTTTATTTTTAGAAAACCTCACATAAGTAGGTTTAAGAACTCCATTGCTCTCAAGTAGTTCGTGTCTTTCTTAGCCATATGCGTTTTCTAGATCAAACCAAATGACATGGAGTTCGGTTTTATTATTTTTCGCCGTTTTTATTCGATCCCACAACATAATGGTGTGTTTAATACAACCTGGAAAGCCGAGAACTCTAGCCTTTTGGATTGGTGTATTGATATACCTTTTATTTATCACGGATCTCGTCATCCTCTTCGCAATGACACCGAAAAAGATTTTACCTTCTACGTTGAGTATTGAAATTGGTCGAATCTGGTCTATTTTTCTGGACTCTTTTTCTTGTGGATTCCATCTGCTAATCTACAATTCTCCGCAATATATTTCTTTGTATAAGCTTCTCGTAAAAGCTTCCAAAGGAGTGCTAATATTTTGGGGCATCTTTTGTCGAGCTTATATGAAATGCGGTTCATCTCCGGTGAGCTCTTAGCACAAACTTTTCTGAAAAAGTATTTAATTTCACCTAATTTCAAAGGTGAATCGTCATATTTTTCTTCCGGGGGATATGGGCGATTGGGTTCATTAAGACGCTCCAGCGGAGTGTTGCTGAGTAGGTCGGTATATTTTTTCCGAAGGTGTGCTTCCAAGTCCTCTTTCGGTAGATTTAGGGCACCGTTTTTCTCTCCCTCGAACAATTTATTGGTGAATTCAAACTTTTTTTTTTTAAATTGCGTCTAGCTTTTCGTTTCTTTTGTCGTCGCTTCCTTGCGTTTTCTGTTCTTGCAATGATAAGGACCTTTTCCTTAACTTCAGACAATTGCTTCATCACAAACTCATGCTCATTTGGCATTTCTTTAAGCCGCTTCTTAAGAAGCCCTCTCTCTACTCTAAGCCGGCCCTTTTCTTGCTGTCTTCTATTGGCTTTTCGTATGTTTTTTTTTTCCTTTTTGGACATCTCCAGTTCCAAAATGCTCAAGTAAACTGCATGAATAGTTTTAGTGAAAGAATGTAGTCTCACTCCGATAGATCCTCTCAAGCAGTTTCGGAGAATGAAGGACAACTCTTCATCGAGGACCTTCCATCTCTCGTCATTCGCTTTAAGCCAATTAATGTAAATTGCACACTGGGTGCATTAGGTTGATAAACAAAGTGATCCTGAGTACTGTGGTAGGTTTCTTGTCTCTTGTTCCCTTCAATCGATTTATTAATCTCGGATTGAGATTTACGTCGTTGTCGACTTCGGCATCCCATTTTTGTGCGGTGGATTCGCATTCCCTTTATACTTGCAAAGCTGAGTCCGCAACAGCATTGTATGTCCGTGGACGGTCCAGGTTCCTTAACGGAAGTGTTCAGTTTGGTGATATTGTTCTCTCCCTCTTTCGGGTCATCATGGGGGCATGTTTCTTCATTTTGTGATGTAGTAATAAGATTGTGGCGTAGCAGACAAGTAGGTAACGTATTAGAATCCTAACTCGTCTACACAGTGTGATTTGGGCTACTAACCCTAGTCACTCAACACAGTGATCTTTCCCAACTGTTACTTGTCTTTCCTCGTGTCATCCTATCTTTTTCAGAGGTCTTTCATAGTAGGCATTATACAATAACTGATGTTTGTACATCAGCAGTGCTTCCAACAAAGCCTTGATCAGACGATGACTCTGGGTTCAGGCATTGTTTCGGTGCCGAAGCATCATTACTAGCACAGAGCGCCCCAGCAGTATCTCACGAAACCACAAGACTTCGCGCGCGCGCGTGTGTGTTTGTGTGTCTATGCGTGTCTATGTGTGTCTGTATATATAGATATTTGTGTGTGTGTGCCTACGTATGTCCATGTGTGTCAGTATATATATATATATATATATGGGGTGTTGAGAATTAAAACATAAGGTGCTGTTTCAACCAACAATATATATATATATATATATATATGCAATTGATTAAACATAGAATAATTAGGCAAGTGTTTAAAAAATAATTGTGACCAACCTCCTCGGTTGCCGCTTTACTTTATGTTTGACGTAGTGTATGTAGTAAGTTTCCAGGGGTTTTTTTTTGGACAGGCATTTAAAATTGTCGTAGACTCTTGAAAATTCAGTATGTTATTGTTCTACATGGACGCTAACTAAGCGGCTAGAGAGGAAACTAGACAGAAATTACACAAGAATGTTGAGAGCAGTATTGAACAAGTCCTGGCGACAACACCCCACGAGACACCAACGATACGGACACTTGTCCCCCATCACGAAAACTACACAAGTTAGACGAACCAGACACGCAGGACACTGCTGGAGAAGCAAGGACGAGCTCATAAGTGATGTACTCCTGTGGACCCCACATATGGATGTGCAAAAGCAGGACGACCAGCACGAACTTACATAGAGCAACTATGTGAGGACACAGGATGTAACCCTGAAGACCTGCCAGAGGCAATGAATGATAGGGAGAAGTGGCGAGAGAGGGTCAAGGATATCCGTGCTGCCGGCGCGACATGATGATAATGATGATTGCTATACATATTATGAGATGATAGTCGGGCCAAATTTTATGATTTCAGGTTCAAATGAACAGCTACAGCAGGAATTGGAATACACCCTACTAAAGCCTGACTGTCACAGCTGGTGAATTTCAAAAATGAAAACTGGACGTGAGTGTTGTATAATCGCATACATATACATATAAAAATATATTCAGAAACAGTCAACAATAATGACAAACTTCAATGAACGAACGAGCACACATCTTTATAAAAATATATCTCTCACACTTTATTCTCGAAAGGGTTGATGTTGGTTGTGTGTGAGAGATGAGTTGGAGACGGAGACAGACTGTTATTTTGACCCAAAGTTCTTCTGAGCATAGCAGCACATCTTACTCATCTTAGCTGGGGTTGCTCAACCGTGGGACACTGAGGGCCCAAAGCCCTCTGTTTGCCACTGGCTCTCAATTCGGCATCTTGTCTCCAAATGACTCCAACTGGCTCGAGCCGCTTCGGCACCTAGTTATAAAATTGTCTCACACCAACTCGTTTCTGCTGTTCTTCCGCTTATTTACACAGGTGCATCTCTTGATTGACGGTTCGGTCGAGGGTCAATATGTTACACTGAGGACAATTTAGAAGAACGATATGCAATAAAATTCTGTTTTAAACTTGGAAAAAATGCCACAGAAACGTATGGAATGCTTCAGACTGCTTTTGGAGCATTTTGCATGAATCGAGCATGATGTTTTGAGTGGCATAAGAGATTAAAGGAAGGCACGGAATCTGTGGGGGTTGATGAGAGGTTTAGGAGGAGTAAGGAAGTCAATATACCAGAGTTGATTGGCGAAAGGGTTAGGGTTAGGGTTACTATGTTGAGGTTTTAAGAGAGTTCAGGAAGAGATTTCTTGGGAAGAGGCCAGCACTCTATAAATCAGGTCAGTAGCATATCCTCCAGGACAATGCACCAGTCCACAGCTCCATCCTTGTCACAGACTTTTTAACCAAGATGGGCATCAAGACACTTCCTCACTCTCCCTATAGTCCCGACCTTGCTCCCTAAGCTCAGAGGCTGTCGTTATGAGACAATTGAGGAGCTGAAAGAGGTTGTGACGATGGTCATTGACACGGTCACAGTAGAGGACTTCCATGGGGCCTTCCAGAAGTTATTGGAACGGCACAACATGTTCATTGCAGCCGAAGGTGATTACATGGAAGGGGACTAGAGTTTCATGTGTGTACTATCAATAAAAGTGACCATACTAAAAAAGCCTGGAAACTTATTTAATGGCCCTCGTATAGAGAAAGTTATACTCGTCAGATATGGTATACAAGAGTCGAATTAGAGATTTTGGGGCGACCAAGATACTCCCATAGAATGTGACAAACTGAGATTTATTTTTCAACATTCACGCATTTGTTATCCGAAACCTCTTTCCATTGGTTCTGCAGTGTTTGAATAACATTGGGTAAAATTCATCAACGATTGACATGCTGTCATGATACGAACCTTTCAACACACACACACACACACACCCACACACACACACACATATATATATATATATATATATATATATATATATATATTCTAACAAGTATGAATAACCGAAGTAAACAACCTACGAAAGCGATCTCCTGTGTTCGTGTTTTTATGACTTTTTAAAAAGTTAATCAATAGGCGCAAAAAGTTTTCCGATCTTTATCAACTCACATATTTTTTAAGAATATTTTTTTCTTTCTGAGCTATCTTTTTTGTAAAAATATCTGGGTGAATTTGACTTAAGATCTAACACATTCGTTAATTGGTGCCACATTTTTCGATGTTGTATTTTTTGCTTTATTTATTCATACATTTTTCTTGTCGATATTCACTTGATTAATGTGAACCGAGAACAAATAAAATAACGGAGAGAAAAAACTGTCCTTAATTTAAATTAATGAACCATACTAAAATATTCTTGATTAAAAAAAGAATGAAATCAGTACATAAAGTCGGATAGTTTCATTCAGATTGCAATGCTCAAGACTAATTTTTAGTGTTAATCATATGAAAACCATTTAGGGATAGATCTACGCTGATCAATTTCTATATGGCGTGGTTTTTTGCAAGATATTGAAAGATATGCAGATTTCCCAATATTTGGGAACTCTGATCCCCAATCATCAGTTCCCCTATCATTTTAGCTCATATACACTCGTACACACACACAAGGAAAACACACACACACACACACACACACACACATATATATATATATATATATATATATATATATAACATAGATTATTCAGATCATTAAATCTTGAGGTATATTATTAAAACTATCATGTTTTAAGGGTCACACAATGAGCAGACAGAAATATTTGAATAGGTGGCTAATTAGCCATATTTATTGTGTGAGGTAAGAAGTTTGTTCACATGACACATACAAGAAAATATCGTTTATTATAGAAATTAGAGAAGTACAAATTCAGGATGACAAATCATGAAATTAGATGGTAATTCACCTTTCGACAATTTATTTTTGGCATATTCAAGGACAGATAATTTTTTCTTCCAGACATACTCGGCATTAGTAGCAACACTGACGCATATAAAAAAGAAATGATTAGTTTAAGACACAATCTCCATCGAAACAACTACCCAGAGCACGTAACATCAGCTTCAAGAAACCTGGGTAGGAGGACAAAGAACGATACCCGAAAATTCACCACAGTATGTCTGCCCTATTTCAAAGGCCTTGACTAAAGGATCCAAAAGATATGTAGTCCATATGACATCAGGACAATATTCAAAAGTAGCTCAACTCTCCAGAGCCATCTCTTCCGTATCAAGCCACCAACAGAATTCAACATGACTATGAATTGTGTGTACTTCATACCTTGTAGTTGTGGTAAAGTATATAAAGGCAAGATATGCCACCCACTTAATGTAAGGCTAGAAGAACATCGAAGAGCTGTAATACTAGGAGAAATTGAAATGTTGGATACGGTGGACAATATGAGGCAGAAAACGAGAAACCATCAGCCCTTATGGGATGAAGTTAAAATAATTGATTGAGAAGAACATTTGAGAATTAGACGTTTGAAAGAATCAGTACATATGTTGAGCTACGCTAACATGTTGGTTAGACCAAGTATAGATATGAATACAATATGGGAATCGATAATCAAAAAGGTTAGTTAAAAACTTTTAATATCAGACAGAAAAAAGTCATACCTAATCGTTGTAATTGATAGTGTTGTAAGAATATCAAGTTTATAAGTCCCCAAAATTCACTCTGAACTGTCCAACAGGACACATAGCGTAACGGTTATAGATACTGTTTCCCTAAGCTTTTAAGAGACAATTATCTGGTGGTCGAATGTTCAACCGTGATTGCAGGCAAGTAACAATGCAGGAATAGTTAACACTTCTACCCGGTTATGGTTTACGGAATCAGAGCAAGCGACTCCCTTTGATTAAATAAAGGACATGATTCGAAGTTTCGTGTAGACTTCTGAGTTCGACAAGAAACACCCGAAGAAAGTCGGGGGATATATCGGCAAAAACGTTATGAATATAACCATTAAGATGAATACAATAATCCGAAAACCTTGAATGCTAAAAATCATCTAGCTTCGTCTCAGAAATTCAGAAAACTAATAATCAGCATTAATATCTCTTCATTTATTCACCTGGGATTTATTTGAATATTTCCTTCTCTCGCTACGAGAACTCCTATACTTTCATACACACACAATTGTTTGCACCTACAATAATAGATACATTGAGAGAGAGAGAGAGAGGCGCTCATTATGTGACACATCGTCTTTGAAAATGGAATCAGCAGCCCCAATGAAATTCCTAGACGGAACGAGATACCTTTTTCTTGTGGTTTTTAGGGATCAGGATGAAGGCACGCAGATAAGAGAAGTAGGTTGAACAAATATATTACATTAACAGAACAAATATACAGAATATCGGTGTTATACAACAGTTACGAATGTCCTTTTGGTACTGTCAGGCAGCTTTGAGAATATCTCACTGAGTGTCAAGTAGATTCGGTATATATTGAGAAGGAATAATCCATTACCATGTTGTTAGGCACCATAACATCCACCTCCTAAAACTCAATTCCGCAGGAGTCTGAAAAATAATTTTTTTCATGGCTCCATTTCTGAGACTGTTACTGTTGTAATAAAAAAGTTTATTTATGCTAAGGAATAAATATGAAGAGTTTATGAAAATGTATTTGCAGTTTTTCTCCGCTTTACTTGCTTGTTTACTTATAGAAGCCCAAGCATTCCTTTTCTACAACTTGGTAAATAAAAAAAACTTGATTAACTTGTTTTACCAAGTTTAACGTAGAAAGGCTTTTTAAACCTATTTGATTTTATCTATTTACATTTTGTATTATTTTGTTAATATCTTCCACGTATTGGTTTGACAAAATAAAATCCATTGATTTACTTTCCCTCTTAGAATGGCGTATTTCAGGAGCCACTAGAGGGGTTGGAATATTAAAAGTGTCGTAGATGACACCCATCACCGTTTCCTCCTAAGGATTGCTATCCGGTTCATTCGATATGCGTTTCGTAAGTTGCTTAAGATGTCTTTTATGCGTGAATTGTGGAGCCTTTACAACGTACATCATATTCCCATCTCTTCTCTAGATTGTATCCGCCTCCCAAAATGATTTATTGTCTTTAAAAATTCTGAAAAATACTTTTCTCCGTGATTATAGTGTTTCGTTGGTACGATATTTCTTCTTCATGGCCTCGTCTGTTTAGGTAGTAATTTGTCGAACACTGACTCTATTCTACGTGCAAACATTACCTTGGCTGGTGATTGTGAACCTGGTGTTTTATTATTCGGAATTGTGGAAGGACTTTTTCAGTTGGTGTCGCCCCAACTTTTTTCAAAGTTCTCTTCAACTCTATAAATAGTTCAACCTGTCCGTTAGACCAAGGATGGAGCGCGGCGGTAGTGACGTGATCGATCTGTTATGATTGCAGATGTCTTTAAACTCTCCCGATGAAAACTGGTTTCCATTGTCAGAACCTATGGTGTCTACTACATCAAACCTTGTGAACAGCTCATGATGAAATTTTATGGTGATTTTTGTGGTTGTGTTTTTACATCTATATACTTCGGGCCACTTTGAGAAACTGACGACTACAATGAAATAGTAAAATGCTTCTGTAAACGTTACCCCCTCTCGCCCCCACACACGTTAACTTTCTTCTAACCATGTCACTTCTTAGCCGGCCGGTGATCAACTAGTGGTTCGAGGGGGTAACGCACATTTCTTTACCTACACAAGAATACGATCGAGGGAACGGAGAAAATAGAAGGACAAACGAACAACACGAACAAACTTGGGGTTAACCAAGAGCAGAGGAAGGTATTGCAACACTATATGCATGTGCGGACTATCGCTAGCGTGGGTTACTAGCGAAAATTCCACAATGCTACTGGAATCAGACTCATCTTGACTCACTGTCGCTGGACCCTATCCCATGCTGCCTCGCCTCTCTGCTCCGGTGTCTGGTGTTGACTACCCCTGTCCGTTCTTCCACGCCAACCCTCTGCTGTTCGCCTCTCTGCTGTCCAGCCGCCAAACTGCCCTCTTTTCTCTCCAGCCGCCAACTGCCCTCTCTGCTCTCCAGCCGCCAATCCCCTCTGCTGGGTCGCGTCGTCAACTCTCATTCGCGTCCCCTTACCACTTCCGGATACGGCGAGATTTCATGTCCAAGAATCCTTTGTCTGGTTTCGCGCCAAAACAGACTCGTCTGCTTTGGCGGCCTACCCACATAGTGCTACACTTCCAGCGGGCCAGCGAAGTCAATGTGTATCCTAGACCATGTAAGGTCTGTCTTTGGCCAGGGGTTGAATTTAATAGGAGGCTCTTAGCAGCCAATGCACATCCCTTGCATAGTTTGACCATGTATTCAATACCTTTGTCCATGTTTGGCCAAGAGACAAAGCTACGCATCAGACTTTTCATCCTATTACTCTCAGGATGGCCAGTGTGAAAATCTTTCAAAATACATTTCTGCAATGTCGACGGAATCACGACGCGTTCTCTGTAAAGTAACACATCGTCGAATGGAGAAAAAACGCCTGTAGTACACTGGTCCTTTCCCAAATTTTTTTGTCTTTATCTACTTGATATACTCATTGCGGAGAGCTTCTTGCTTAATTTGATCAAGTGCCACTGTGAGTTTCCTAACTGAATTGCAAAGGGTAATTTTTAATTAGCGTTCAGATTGAAGCGAGGCAATAACTGTGTCTTCTAGTGGTTCCTTGTATTTGGGAATTAAACTTGATAGTCCATCCGCAAGGCCGAATTTATTCGATGGTCGGTACACCATTTTGAAATTAGGCTTAAGCAGGGTTATACCCCATCTCTGCAGTCTGTTGGTGTGTGAGTAGACAGACCTTTCTTTGAGCAAAAAATGGAGAGTAATAGCTTGTGGTCAGTCTGTAGCGTAAAGTGTCGACCATGAATAAAACGGTCAAATTTTGAGACTGCAAATATAATCCCCAAAGCCTCTTTTTCAATTTGCGAATAATTTTTCTCCAAAAGAAGCAAAGCTATCGAGACGTGAGCTATCAGTTTAGTTGTCCTATCAGTCATTTTGTGGAGAATGCATGCCCCTACACCATACGAACAAACGTCGCTGGCTGCTATAGTATCTGGAACTGGAATATAATAGGTAAGAAATAGTTCTGACGTCAGTTTTTTCTTTATTTTTACAAGTGCCTCCTAGCATTCTGCTGCCCAAACCGAGGAATTGTCCTTCTTTTAACAATTCACTGAAGGGGCACGCAAATCATGCATATTCGATATGAACATCTGCTCATAATTAGCTATTCCCAGGAGACTCTGCAAAGAGGCGATACTATCGCATACCGGCAAGTCTTTAATTGCAGCTGCTCGTCCAGGATCTCGCCTTCTACCATCCTTGTCACTAATGTGACCCAGGTGCTAAATGTTTTCCATGGCCTCTTTAAGTTTAAACCTATAATCTTGAATCTTAGTAAAAACTTTGTGGACGTGTACCTTGCGTTCGATTACACTTTTGCTTTTCATCAGAATGTCATATAGATAAGCAACCTAGAGGTCAAGGCCACTCAATATAGTATCCATCACCTGCTGACAAATCGTTGGCGCAACCTTGACTCCGAAAGGTAAACGCTCGAATTTATAAAATCCGCGATGCATATTTATGCACAAAAGCTTTGAACTCACCTCTTCAACCGGAATTCGCAAATAAGCGTTGCTAAAGTCAATTTTCTTGAAAATTTTTCCACCATTTAGCTTCGCAAAAATGTTCTCAGAGCAAGGAAGAGGATCACTGAAATCTTTCAGCGCACTGTTTAATCCAGTAGAAAAATCAGCGCAAACGCGTATCATTTAGATTTGTTTTTCACATAGGCCGTCGGTGCAGCCGACTCGCAATACACTAACTTTGAAAGAACTCAAGTTTTTACTAGTCTATCAAGTTTCTCGTTAATTTGTTCCAACGAGGCAATGGGCACATTTCGTTTCTTTTTGAACACAGGCTGGACGTTGTCTTGAATTTGAAATTTTGCCTTCATTTTAGTACACCTCCTTAAACCACCAGAAATATTCCAGGATATGCTACCTTAAGCTCTTTTTTTTAGTTTCTCAGCTTCGCTACTCAAGTTTTCAATTTTTTGACTGTAAAAGTTTACCGGCAAGTCCCAAAGCTGGAATTGTGTCATCCAATCAGTGCCAAATAGGTTGCTAGTATTCTTCAGTACGAACGATTTTAATTTAAGAGTCTTCCCGTTGAACGTTGGATTCGTAATCAATCCTCCTTAGAATCTAATTTTTTCTTCCGTTACCGATCTTGCAATTTTAGTAGATTTAATCATGGTAGGTCAACCCATTTTTTTTACCAAGTTTGTAAATTAATTATCGTTAGATCTGACCCAGAATATAACTGGAATTTCACACTTTTGTTTTACATTTTTACGTGTCCAAATTTCCTTGTGTTAGCATCGTCTGGTTCGTCCAACCTTGTATGTTTTATACAGTTTGTTATTTTGTTTTTAGATCGGTAACGTGAGAATTTATGTCCGACTCGGTTACTTATAAAACATTTATTATTCTGGAAAATATAATCTTTGTACCTGTTTACAGCTCCACATCCGGAACATAGATTGGAGCAAATACTTTTGCTTGTTCTTTGATTTATTGCTTTTAGTGGGAGACTTTGTTTCGATTCATTAATTTTCGTGGGAGACTATGTTTCTTATTGTTGTGAATTTTTTCTATTTTCTTTTTAAATCTTGTTTTACGCTAACATACCTTAGATAATTCTCAGTAATCTGCTATAAAGTTATATTTGGCTCATTCTCCAATTTATTTAGCATTCTGAGCCTAATTTCTGAATATTTTGTTGAAACTAGCACTTGCACGAATATCAAGCATTTGAAGTCATCCGCACTTAGCTTTGCAAGTCTGAAATCGTCACAGAGTTTACTACTGATGCAAAAGTGGTAAAATCTCCTTTCTTTCGAGTCAGATTAAGACATTTCCATCTTTTGTGAAAAAGAGAAGACATCGGACTGAAGTGTTCCATCAATAATTCTATTACTTCGGTAAATGTTAATTTACAAGTCATCTGGGGCCAAATGTAATTAAGGAGTTTTGTATGCTCATTTGTTTTAAGTTTACTCAGAAGACGAATTTTCTTCGATTCACACATATTTCCAGAATCTGTTTTGTATAAATCCTTATATCTCCTAAAACATGACGCAAAAATTACGTCTTCCCCGGGAGAGTATAAAAAAATTCTCACTCAAATTATGTTCTGCAAAAGAGAAAATTCGTTTTCTATAGAATTCCCACGACTTTTTGGTTCCAACCCTTGTTTTTCAAATTCGAGCTGTTTCTCTTCCATTTCTTTTTGATATTTCAGTTTGTTTTGTTCCATTTCCTTTTGATATTCCAACTGTTTTGGCTGATAGATTGATGTTTCTCATCACTTTTCTCTTGATTTTCTTTTTGAGTTTAAATAAGTAATTTTTTTCATTCTTTCTTGCAGTTTGAATTGCTGTGTTTCTATTCTTTCTTGGAGGTGCAATTGCAGTGTGTTTTGAAATTTCACAAACTGTACTAAAGCACTTTGGAAATTCTATATGAGAATTATGCCACTTTTTTTTACAGAAAAAAAAGTAATCAATAAAAAATACAATAAAGAAACGTAAGAGAAAAAAAACACTTTTCTTTTTTCATATACAATAAAAAGAAAAGTCTGAATTTTCCTTCTTTGGTTTTACTTTTCTGTTCCCACTGATGCTTTTCGTTTTTTCAAAGTGTATGAACGAAAAATGATTTTCGTATATCCACCGTTTAATTAGCAAGTATCATGTAGATCTTTTTCAAGGTACATTAGGTTTTTTAAGAAGTACAGGTTGCCAGCGCTATTAAAGAGAGTCTGTCCGAATTTTTTCTCTGTATGTTGTGAAACAAAAATTGGTAGTTTTTCATTTCTCTGGTTATTAGATCCTTGTTCGCCAATTATTTACATATGACTGTCTGGCTTTTTGCGTTAATTTCTTGCGAAAAACTCGGTTTGCCACGGTAATTAGCATAATTCCTTTTGAATTTGGTTGACCTCGCAAATACTTTCTCGTCAAGTTATTATAGTAGACCTCATTTTTAATTACGACGGAACTCGCACGTAACCCTTGCCAAGTTGTTGTGGTGTTTAGGGGTTCAAACGAAGACACGTTGACAAGATAAGTTGGTTGAACAAATATATTACAATAACAGAACAAATATACAGAATATATGCAACAGTTAGAAAAGTCCTTCCGGAACAGTCAGGGAGATTGGTTATTTACTTCCTCAAAATTGAAAAAAATATAAACAATTTTAGGGGAACATGAAGCCCTAAATATATCGAGGGGAGGGGAAAGGGAATTGGTCTTTATTAACAAAGTATTCTAAGGAACCATACTAGCCAAATTCGCCGACCCAGGCACACAATAAAATAAAGACAACCATACATTAACAAGCGTGCAACATTCACCAAAATGGTGCAATCGCTCTGTGAGAACTCAGACGAAAGGAATGTTTTATTTACAATGAGTGCATATATATATATATACAAAATTTGCAATGATGGGAAAAGGAGAAAAAACCCTAAAATGAATTGGGAAAACAAGGATAAAACCCCGTTTGTTTACCCTCCCC
This sequence comes from Sepioteuthis lessoniana, assembly GCA_963585895.1. Taxonomy (NCBI): domain Eukaryota; kingdom Metazoa; phylum Mollusca; class Cephalopoda; order Myopsida; family Loliginidae; genus Sepioteuthis; species Sepioteuthis lessoniana. The sequence continues at coordinate 36,037,063 of OY757938.1, forward strand.
TCCCCTCGTCTATGATGTGGAGAGTCGACTGTTTTCCGGTATCTGCGAGGACGGAAAACAAGCCGGAATATCCCTATGTGGGTAGCGGGTTAAAACTAATGGGATAAAAGAAACGTGAGGAAGGGCACGGCGAGGAATGGGTAGTATGAATTACAGTAATGAGGGTCCAAGATCCTCAAAATATGGGACTGGAGGAAGGGTGAGGTAATAAAAGAATGGGGGACGCATAAGATTTGGAGACTAACGACGAGATGGATGGCCAATGACACATCTCATACAACTAACTAGGGAATAAGCGGTACAAGAAATTACCTACTTACCATGGATAGGATCCAGAAGGACCCGGACCATCGTCACAATGCGCAGGAAGAGGCGGGAAGGATGACTTCAATATTGCCCCTTTTTCGTAAGACGGGCTCGCTGCATGCAAACACTTTTTGTCGAATGTTATGTGGTCCAAGCATTTTTATCGCATCTAATTTGAACAAAATCAGATCGAGATAAGAAAGGTTAGCGCCGTTATACAATCCCTTCTTTCGTTTCTTCCAAATCATCATTCTAGCCACAGCTAGGATCACAAGAAATACCACTCGCTTTTCACCTCGATACGGAGGATCAACGTTGTCCCCGAGGTAACCACCGACGAGTAGCACGAGCTGTTTGGGATCAATCCGACATGACTCCAAAACGGGCGAACTAGCTCGCGATAGTAGATGGCGTGCAAAGCGGTTTTTCCAAACCACTGCTGCAGCGGAAGCAATTGGGAATATATGCCAAGCCCGCTTTGAAAGCCCACTCGCCAAGGGGCAACGCATTCCAGGCAAGCTGCCAGGTGAGCGATAACTTGAAGTTGTTCAAGAAGCTCGAACCTGGTGCCAAATTCCATAGATTGCGAACATCCTCCAGCGACCAGCCGAGCCACTGCACAAGAGGATCCGAAGTGGAAGCCACACTAACTCCCTATACAGTTCCTTTCGAGACCGAGAAAGGTCACTGTACCCAGGAATGTTACGGAGTGTCTTATGGCACTCGCAGGTGAACAGTGCTTCATTCCTAGGCTGACGACGACTTTCGGCTTTGGGGCTGGACTCTAGACAAAGAAAGGTTTCTCTCACTTTTTATCCTTACACTGTGTCCCTCACCAAAGATATGCACAGATAAGCCAGTATTTCAGCGGGTCAGTGGCTCTCCAGATCAGGCATTCCTAGACCACCATTTTGAAGACGTTGTTAGCAGACCATCGTTTTTTGACTACTACAAATTTGGAGAGGATTTGTGTTAGCGCCACCTGGTGATCTCTAGGCTGGGGAAGTACGAACAACCGGTAAAGGATCAAGGGGAAGATGTAAACGGTGCACACTGTCGCCTGGCTCTTTAAGGACAAACGCCTTCGTAGCCAGGTACCCACCTGCGCTTCTATCTTGGCTCGAACCTCTGACCAATTTCGCTCCAGTTGTAAGCCGGGCCCGAACAACATCCTGAAGATGCAGCTGAGTCCCTCACTCCAGCGAAAGTGTCCTGGCAGGAGAAATCCACCCATCAAGGCACCCAACCGCAAACCTTCACTCTTATCAATATTCATCTTGGCACCTGATACTTATTCACACCTTTCAACTTCCTTCTTCCCTGTTTGTATGTCCGATCAACGGGACACAAATACGGTGACATCATCAATGTACGCAAAGACCCTAAGACAGTCAGCAAAGGGGTATCACGCAGGGACGGATTTGCCGCCCCACTCCTAAGCCTAGGGAGCAGGAGCTCCAAAGCGAGGATATAAGAGGAGACAAGGGACAACCTTGACGGACTGACCGCTCGATTGTGAACCCTCCGAATGCCTGCCTTTCACCTACTTCACTGTCTGTGGGTTGTGGTGCATCATGCTGATCCATTTGTAGAACCCAGGTTTGAATCCGGCGGTCTCCAAAACCATCGCCATAAATCGATTGTTCACCCTATCAAGGCTTGGGACATCTAAATTGAACAGTGCGGCTTTAGTGCCGTATTTTAATCCCTCTAGGACCTTGCGAACCAGAAGTAAGTTGTATTTGATCAACCTTCCCTTCACAGCGTAGTTCTGCTCAGGTCTGATCTGACTGCTGGTGACAAGCTGCAAACGGTTTGCTAAAACCCGGACCAACATCTATAACTCTGGGTTTCGCAGAGTTATTGGGCTGCAATCACCTTAGTCCTCCCAAACATGCTTGCCACCTTTCTTCAGCAATATGATCACACCCTTAGTAATGCTACCAGGAACGGACCCCAGGGCAACCCAATGGTTGAACGTATCTGTCAAAATAGGGGCAAATATGTGCGACATCCGCAAGTACACTTCTAAGGGCAAACCATCCAGTCCTGTTGACATGTTGAGGCCGACCTGCTTCATGCGTCAAAGACTTCACATTCAGTAACCTAGGCGGAGGAAGTCGGCTAAATAGCTGCAAAACTCCTTAAGCAGGAGGTCAGGACAGCGAGCAAAGCGATCACGGATCGCGTGCCCATCATGAGACTTGACAAACTCGATGTACCGATGGGGAAACCTTGGTGATTCTTCCTCACTCGCGAACACGTTGCATTACACTCCCTGAAGTCCTGTAACTCCAGTAAAGAAGTATCGAACTTCAAGTAGAAGACCAAACTATGGCTATTAGATAGCCACAGACTGGTCTTAACAAGTTTATTGTCAGTCTGTCCGATCCAGTGGAACGTGGGACACGAAATGAAATCATAATCGGCACTTTTAACACTTTGTCCATATAAATCCAAATCTGGCCCGAGGGTGAATCAGTTATGCACGTCCACTTCTCCCACCCCGGGTGATCCAGACAAAACATGTCGACCAAATTGTGTTCGGTCAGCAAGTTGATCAGGCTGCTTTCACACTTATCAAACCCACTAGCACCCAGCTCGCCCTTATCTAACTTGGGATCAAGGATTGCATTCCAATCACCCACTAAAACTAACCGTTTCGAATGGTCAAGGAACGGCCCCAACCGTTGGAAAAACAGCTTTTCTCGACAATGCTAAAGGGCACATAAACCGCGACCACCCGGAACTCAAAGATTTTAACGGCAACATCAGCCACAACCTGCCGGCCGGTCTCATCTGCAAAGACGACGACGGCCCGATAGTTGTGTCTGATGTTTGACAATCGGATTAATGATGTTGGTAATTGCCTTAAGATTGCGTTCAACTAGCAGTGGTATCCCAGTGCTGCAATGGCTGCCGAATGCTGAAAAGACCACAAAGTCGCCCTCCACGACTCGACAGTCCCCTGCGCAAGTGAAGTGAGTATCTTGCACTGCACCTACATCCACCCAGAGGCCCGAGAGTTTGCTCAGTCCCCTCACGTTCAAGCTGGCAACGTTTACAGTCATTCTGACCCACTTACCTATACAGTTTCGACGATGGTCCGGAAATCCTCGGGGGTGAGGAAGCCAGCTGCTTGTCTCAGGGAGCCGGTACCGAGTTGATCTTGTTGGGGCTGAATGTTGAAAGCATTTTTTCTTTAGGGAGGTCGTGTTTGGGAGGTGTATTTGGGTAATGTTTTTTAGAGTGTCCTCGACTGTCACAAATTGTCTCAAACTGTGGGATGTATCCAGAGGTGTTTTGAAGGTGGAGTCCTTTGTTGGGGTCTTCTGTGTGTTGGCTTTCTTGGTGTGTGTAGTGTCTTTGGGGCTAGTGATGCTGGTTCTTCTAGTTTGTTGGATTTTGGTTAAGTCGGAGTTTGGGTAGCTCTTCTGTTTTCTCGGGGTGTCCCCTTTATTTCTTTTTTCGGGTGACTTGTGTCCATCCATTTTCAGAACTTGGTGGGGGTGGTCTTCATGTTCCGGGGATGGATTTGGCACCTCGATCTCTACTTCTTTCAGTGGGTTTTCTTTTGTTGTGTCAGTGGTTTAGATTTAGTGGTTTCTGGGGGCAGACTTCCACAAGAGGGCTGATCTACTTGCAGTTTCAGAAGTGCGGCCGCCTGCCTACTCCCACCATCATCATTTGACTTTCCCGGCTGAGTATGGTACCTGGGATGGGTTGGAAACCCTCCCTAGTCAGACAAATCCAGAATACCAAGTCACTATGAGCTGTCCCAGCAGCGAACCGCAGTTGCGATACATCCTCAACGTGGACGTAGGTTGTGAGGATTGAGGTAAATATTTCACCTGTAAGAAATGCCGGGACAATACAAACTGTGACCCGGACTCTTCTGGTCTCCATGTATTTCGGCAGGAACAAGAAGAATTTTGTTATGATATTGCTCCCTGTAATATTTGTGGCCTGCTACTCTGTTGGCAGCAAGACATCTTAGGCTGCAAAACTACGTCTGCAGAAATATTGGCATGGAATGACAGCTGCAAGTAGGGATTTTTCAATGTGCTCCTTTTCAGCCCAGTTTGCCTCTTGGTTTGGAGGTCGATAACTACCAGAGACATGATCCGGGGTTCCAGGGTCTGAGAGATTTCGGGTATGGGCAAGATGGTGTTTCCCTGAAAATATTGGACATACTTGCCCACGCTATCTCTCTCATAATCCTCCGAACGCTTTTGCTGGACTTTCCAGGAGGCTTGTGTTGTTGAAGAACTTGGGCTGTTTTCTTTCGGCTTCTGTTCAAGATGTATTGGACTGGACACAGAAGCCATTTCGTTTGACTTTTGCGTCGAGGGGACCGGGAGAGATGGCCAAGTAGTCCCGACAGTGCTGCCTGGAGAGGCACTTTTGATTTTATAATCGGCCGATCGGGACCTCAGTCTTTCCTGTTCTTCCGGCTTGATAGAGTAGGATTCTCCAGTGGCTATTGATGTAAGCTTGGCCGCTGTTCCGGGTTTGGTCGAGGTTGCCAATGGTTTAGGGTTTGGGTAAACTTTAAATAGGTCCTGTGAACTCTTTGGAGATCCTCCGGGAGATTCATTCATGTTTGAAGAAGGCAACCAGGAGAGCATATCTTGCTACAAGTAAAAAGGACCTATCTACATAAAGAAAGGAAATATGGTTAACCATAGCTGGGTTATAATTGAGGAGAGTCACAACGTTATATAAATAAACATTTGCGACCAGCTGTTGGATGATAAAAATCTAACAACTGGACCGAGTGCGAGAAAAGGAGGTGCAAATAGCTTACAGTTGCTCGACAAAAAAAAGTGGCTGTAACTTAATACTGAACCTCAGTAAAATAAAAATAAGCTGTCTAGTGCACACTCAAAAAGGGATCAAACTCAGACTGTGAAGGTTCCAGCTAGCGTCAACAGGTAGCTTGGAGGTTATCTCACCGAATGTCAAGTAGAGTATATATATTCAGGACGAATAGTCCATTACCATGTAGGTAGTTACCATAACATTTTTTACTAGATGCTAATGCCTTTGAGAATAGTATGAGTACATTTGCTTTCCTCTCCTCCTAGCACAATATAAAATAGCTGGCCAGACTGATCTTTTAGCTGTAGTAAGAAAAATAAACCTCTGAATTCAAGCCAACTGTACTTTACTCCTCAAACAATTAACCTTCTCTTGTCTCTTGTTCAAGGAAGTAGTGTTGAATAAATATACACGGATTATTTGCTTAGAGTTACATCGTGTCAAATATTGCCATCTTATGCTAAAAATGTACGTATAATTATATAGTTTCACGTAACTATTTCTATTTAGTTATAAAAATCATATTATTTTAGCAGTTATATGGTTTAAATTATTCCTCTTCAATATCTATAATTTTCAAAATAATCTATTTGACCCATAGATCGGACTTTAGCTGATGATACCATTCAGGATCAGACCATCTACACATTCACAAGAGTTCCAGAAGTTAAGCCACACCACTGTATTTCCAGGAGACTGCTCGAATTAATTTTACATCTGTTATCTTAAAGTTTCCGAATCTTATTAAAAATCAACAATGTACCAGGAACACCAATGTAGTATCAATGACTTATCATATCAGAATGCTTGGTAATGGTTGACTTTAAATGAAGGTTAATCTACTTTAAGGCAGGTCTTATGTTTTATTGTATTGTGTATCTTGCCACTTTTTGCAACATACATGGTGAGGAAACAGGTCTACTCACAGATCATATGAACATTTGCTAGATAGTACTGAGTTACATGACATATCTGAAAATGATAAGATATAATATCCCAAGTAATGTCATTGAATAATTCTATTACTAATATACTGTTATACTCCACTTTACGTCATCCCCAACCGCTTAAAATTCATCTTTACTCTTCTTTTCTGGAATAAATTTCAGTTCAGCAAACGTCAATACGCCTAACGTTACGTCACTCGACAACTTAATCTACGCCATAATGTACAGAGGAGAAATAACTTTCTTTAAAGAAATATTTGAAATAAATATAATACTTAAGAAATTATAGCAAAAAAAAAGACGCTAAAAAGAATTTAGAATAAAACCACGTTAAATATGTATATGCAGAAAAACAAAATATTAACATCGAAAAATTGTATGCAAGTGTATATAATTTGATTGCATTTGTTATTCGCTAAGAATATAATTGAAATGTGTTTTTACGGTTATTTAAAGTTAAACTATAGTTATATTTTTTCACGAGTAATTTACCCAAGTTTTAATGTGCATTTTCTATTGTAAGGTACTTTTAAGACATTACTTCCGGTTTACACCAAAAGCCGGATTATGTCAGAGCTTTTGAAACCAATTAAAAACGTCGTGTGTGGTATGGCTTTTTTTTTCATTCTGAAAATAAGAAAAGGAGAAATATGTGTTAATATGTTCGTTGAAGTGTTTAAATTTCTGATACTCGAACGAATCTCAACGTTTATATCTAATTCTACTGAACAGAGGTAACAGCTGTCTAATGCTTTTATGTTTATGAAAAAGAATTTGGGTAAGTTTTATCTAATATACACACTTTTCTACGTCAAACAATCTGTTATGCTGGTGACAAGATATTTTTTAAGAAATTCCGCGATGAGTCGAAAACTGAAATCCGTTGTTTCATGATTGCCTTAAGGTTATTTCGAACACTTCCAGCAAAACGAATTTTTGTGCTGTTTAATTCCAAAATATTGTAAACCCTGATGAAAAGAATGCATAGTAGAATATTGCAAACAAAACCAAAAAAAATCAGTAAATATTTTGTACTTACGTTCATAATTAGGCAAAACATTAGTTTGTCTGTCTAAAAATGGTCTCATGAATTGAGGCAGAAACATCTGATGTAGGGTACATAATGGAATAAGGAAGGCCTTCTTGGTTGAACTGTTACCGTCGTTTAAATCTTGTATATGACTGCATTTCATATATCACTAATACCTTGGCAAAGATATGAATCAATCTATTATCTTCTAGCTATGGATAAAAGTAGGGTACACAGGGCTCTTTAAACGTTGGTGTGGTTCCTGGTCTACAAGAATAACAACTTTGAATTGAAAGCCTTCGTACTCCTCTTTAAAACTAACGATGTGCCACATTATATTTTTGATGGAGGGGTCGGGTATACACATACACATTGGACCCAATTGAACATTTGATCATAAAAAAGTGTTCGTCATTAAGTAAACTGATTTTTGCCATGAAGAGATTTTTAATAATTAATAATCAAAGTAAATCGATGTTGCTGATAGATGTATCTAGTCGGAGAGTGTATGAAAATGTAACCAAATATTTAGTATTAATTATTATTTCAATAAATAAGGATTAATATTTTTTTAATCCATTCCTTTTGCTGAGATTAAACGTATCCACTATTACTTATCCATTATTTTGTCCTTCTTTAACACTCTTCCATTCTTCTCCGTTTGGATATATGAGTACTATGACTGTGACAAATAAAACGTATGATTAAAATCGATATTTCAATAAACATTGAACATATAAATATAAACATTTACAAATCAATCAAATTTCAATATTAAATAAGCCATTATTAAACTTCTTCTTCTTCTTCTTCTTCTTCTTCTTCTTGATCTTTTCTGGTTTTTCCTATATCCTTTCATCACTATCATCCTCATCACCACATTGTTGTTGTTGTTGTTGTTGTTGTTGTTGTTGTTCTTCTTCTTCTTCTTCTTCTTCTTCTTCTTGCTACTCTCTCTTTCATTTTCCTTTTCTATCCAATTACTTCTTTATTTTCTTTACGCTACCCCGTATTCCATTCTTTCAACTGTTCTTCTCTTCCGCATTCTTTCTTCATCAGTTTTTGGAGTATTCAAGCTGTATTTTCTAATAAAAAATACATTTATAAAGAAACACACTTACACTTTTTCTATAAAGTTGCACTCTGTGTCGCCTGCCGGAATTTAAATGAACTGGTTTTAATATGCACAGATAAGATCAATTTAATTCATATCGATCTTTAAAAAAATTAAATACTTCAAGATCGAAGAATAAAGAAAAAAACTGTAAAACCAAACAACTTTATTTTAAACCACAAAAAGAAGACTCAAGTAAAATACTTGAAAAATATGTACACATCAAGCAAATTCCTTCAAGTAGGCCGGTGATGTCAACATTTCCACCTGGGATTAGAAAAGATTGCTTTTTAATAACAAAATCACATTGCTTCGGTTTTCTTCTACTATCGACTAAGATCCCCAGGAGCCAACGTCAAGTCTCGTCTTCAAATGGAAATCCCGTGTGAAGATCAATGCATGCCACTTAATGGATACCATCGATTTGTTTGCACAAAAAAAAAAGAAGATAAACTAAGAGATTAAAAAAAACGAATGTTTTAACAAAATGTTTGTATATTCTTTTGTGTTTTACTGAAAAAATAACAAATCTGCAATCTTTTATTTCTATTTTCCCAGGATTCTAATTTGAAAGAAAAATTCTTGCTCAGTAAAAAGAAATTAGAGACCAATATGAAATTTAACACGATTTAAGCTGTAATTATGCAGAAAAATTGACAATTCTCTTACTCTCCATCTTTTTCTCTTTTTCTCTCTCGCTTTCTCTCTCTCTCTCTCTCTCTCTCTCTCTTTTTCTCTCTCTCGCTCTCTCTCTCTCTCTGTATATATATATATATATGCGCGCGCGCGCGTGTGTGTGTGTCCAATTGAAAAACGAGAATTTGTGACGGTTTTATTACACCTGGCAAAATGTATGGAACTAGCCCACTCAGGGTATGTTCTCATTAACGTTTTTATTCAGCAGTCAATAAAAATGCATCTTTTGGAAAAAAAAGTACCATTGACTTAAAAATCTTCATCAAGTTTGTTGAAGGAATATTTCATAAAACTTGTATCTTCAGCTATTAAAGAAAAATGTGTGCAAACTCTTATGTGTTGATTTATTGCAAAATATTAAGAAAAAAAAAAAGAAAACAAAAGAGAACAACATCTCTTAGTCAGCTAATTTTATAGTTCTTGCCAGGGGTAGTATAATTCATTTGGTAGCAACTAGAAGACAGACTAATTTGGGTCTCGGAGAAGCATGAAATATCCCATTGTTGCTATTAATCCCAGGCTCATTCTGGAACGTAGTTTTTGTACGTCTTACGGTTTCATTTATTGATCAAATAGATATATTTGGAAATTATGAGTATTAGATTGAAATAATGAATGAAATGATTTAAACAAATGATTATTATTATTAGATGAGAAAAGATACTTGAAAGCGTATAAGTGCTTAAAAGAAAATATGACATTAGCATTTTATAACTCAACAAGTGCTGAAAAGCCGTTAATGATGCAACCCATTTATGTGTTAAATATATGGGTTTGAAAATTATCAGTGCTAGAATCAAAGAACTATTCTTAATATAAATAAATTGCATACAATTTAATGGTTTCAAATATTTCAATCTGACATTAATAATTTTCTAACAGATCTATTTGACACATGAACTGGCTGGTTTTGCGGCTTGTCAACCTTTGTTTGATTTTATTAAATGCTGATGTCGGATTTTTTCAAGCAATTGTATGGTTTTAATTAAATTTCCATTGAAATAATCAATCGTTTGCAAAGAATTACATGGTATCAAGTGCTCCTATTAAATACAAGTACATCATGAAATGATCAATTTGATCCATAGATAAGATTTTAACAGAAACCTCCATGTCGGAATGAACCTTGGTGTCAACAAAATAATAATTCACACTTCTTAGACACTCATAACTAGAGCTTCAACATCAGATGATTTTTTAAGATGCTTAGAACATCGGTTTTAATGTTGTTGTTTTTTTTTTTGTTTTTTTTTACCTATTTGCTGGAAATGCACTTGACGTTTTCAAAGCCTCTCCGACAAGGAAGTATAATTGTAATATAATGGCCGAGGGATTTCGTTTTATATATCTTACCTTTGGGTTTAGTTAGGCTGAGAACCTTTCGGCTCAGTGCATAGGTTAGTTAGGTGCAAAAACGAGCACAGTTGTTCCCGAACGCGCGGAGGGAACGTGTCATTCAGAGATGTCACAATAAGAATATCAGATAGAGGATGAGACCAGGGATGTGAGTGACGTCACGCACTGGAGGCGTGGGCTGAGATTTGAAAAGTCAGTTACATGATTCTTGCCGCCCAAAGAAGAAGAGTGACTTTCGCTTGCTCGCGGTAGCCTTGTGTCGAGTGTGCACGTGGTTTGGGGCAGATGGTAAGGTCAGGTGTATCTCTCTCCTTATGTCGAAAAACCTTTAAACTCAAAGGTAGTTAAAAGTTTCGTACCTGAACTAAAAATCGTAAGTGTTTTTTGTGTTTCGGGATTCCTATGATCAATGTATATGTGTTATGAACATTCTATATACATTTCCCATATTCATGTATGGCTATGTTACATAATATGAGGTTGATATCCACTTCATATAGGAACATGCACAGACCCCAATTTACACACAGACACACGTACATATTTGTGTGTATATGTGTATTTGTGCGCGTATTTGTTTGTGTGTATATGTGTGCATCGGAAAAATGTATGAATAGTAACATAAAACACTGTTCTACAAATTCAACGGTTCCTATTTCTTTAACTGGAGTGAAAAGTCTTTTAATAAACATTTAAAGTTACAGCCCTTTTTCTTGTTAGAAAAGATAATATTTGAGTATTAATATGCCCCGATATGGTGATAAAACGAAGAAAGTTAATAGCATTTTGCATTGTTTCAATACCAGATAGTATATTTTGTGTATCTAACAGATCTTTGTGTGTGTATGTGATGATGTAGATGCAAAGTTTATCTATCCACCAATATGTATGTGTCGTGCAGCGTTTAATATACAGTAACAACAATGTTATGTTAACGGTTGCATCGGTATCAAAAACAATAAAAAGGAAGAAAAGTTTTCACTTGTAGAAAATAATTAAGCAATGTTGAAATTAAATACATACTTGAAGTAAATAAATGTTGAAATTTCACTCAAAAGGAAATGCTGCCGAAAATAAATTACAAGGAAACTTTTGCCACGAAAAATTAATCTATTTCATCTCATTATTTATATGATTTAGACAAATCCAATTTAGATAAAAAGCGTATTAACTTATCGATGACGCTAATTAGTTAAAATGAATTTATAATCATATAGGAAGCAAACATTTCATAAATCATTTTGATCTTAATCTTAAATTTTAGCGAGTCAATTCGAATATTACTGTCTGCCATATAAAAGAAATGAAAAGGTGACGCTTCAAATAACTATTCAATAAATAGAAAAATACAAATAAAAATTCAGTTCTGAGTATAGACAATCGAGTAATTTAGACACAAAAATACAAGTACAAGCTTATGCGCACGTGCGTGCGCGCGCGTGCACACACACACACACACACACACACATATATATATATATATATACACAGTGAGCTACCTATATTACATTTTAGTTTAACTTGGAGTAAATTGGAACTCATAATTAAGGCGTCACAATTTGATTTTAATGCCTCATTATTTTCGGGAAAATAGTTCTAAGCTGGTCAGCAGTACGAAAGAAAGTGTGAGCCGTTATTAAAACTACCTACAATAAAATTCTTAACTTTCTTAGCATTGTATACGGGTAATGCATCCCATTCAAATGTCTTTTGACCCCGAACTTTTGAGGTTTCTGACAGACTCATAACAATACCTTTTTCGATAAAACGCTCTACGTGTATTACCGTCAATAAAACTCTATAATTCGACTCCTGGAAGGCCCAGACCTTATTGTATCGAGCATCAAGACAGAATAGACCTTTCCTTTGTAGAAAATTGTTGTTTAGAATCAATGGAGTGTTTCTCAAAGCGATATATGGCGGTCATTGTTTTATTTCATTCTTCAAGACCAAAAGTTGATCGTCGTTGTCTTTGAAATTCGTTTTTCGATCAACGCCACAGAGGTGATTGAAGTGTCAAAAGGAAACGGGTGGAAATAACATTAATTAATGTGTCCCATGGGTAGTTAACACATTATTAAATATCCCAATGTCAAATAGCATCTGTTTAAGAGAAAGCTATGTTTCTGTTTCTTAACATTTGCTTTTTGGTAAAAAAGGAAAACCGTGATTTGAATATTGTAAAAAAATAGAAAGGAAAAAACTGAAGGGGAAAAGACTGACAGAGAGACATTTTATAGTTACAATGGGATATCGGAAAGTAATGACTTATATTTGTTTTTGCTGTTATATTACAGCATCCGGCTGTCTCATGAGACCCCATGAATTAGCGTCAGGATGTCAACCCCGACTTTGACACCTGTTGACCACGTAGCAAATCTCCAATTCCCCCCCCCAAAAAAAAAAACAAAAAAACAATGGAAAGAAAATAATAGTCTTGGGGATTGTATTGTTGAAATTCAGGAACATGAAGAATACACAAAAAGGAATTGCAACAACTGAAGACGACCACAACAGAAAATAACGCAATGAAAAATAGGAAAACAAGGTGAGGCAACTAGTCTAGGAGAAGGAAAACTCTGAATTCAAACCTGTTAAAACTTCGCTTAAAATTTGACCTTGTGTCATATCCTACTCGAGGAGAGGGGTTGGTAAATATGAATAGGAAAACAAGAATTATAAAATCGAGGCAAAAAAACAAAAAAAAACAAAAGTGAAATAAAAAAAAACAACTGCATAGGCATTTCAGAAGGAAAAGATTTTAAAAATTGTGCGTAAGATGACCCGCACATGACTTCACAGCAGAAACATTGAGAAGAAACTGAATGACTCTAAATCGAAGGAGGCAACTTATCTGGCGCTAAGCAACAAGTATTTGCCGTGGCTTTTTCTATTTTCCTATCAAGGACTAATCTGGTTCCGAAATATCATAAAATGAATTCAAATGCACACCAACAACAACTCTGCTATTTACTTCTTTGAAAATAAAATACGATACAATGACAAATATTCTTTTTTAACCTTTAGTGTAAGAATTAATGAAGAAGAATATATTAAAAATAAAACTCGCTGATCAGATATATACAACATTAAAAACAAATACGATTTTTGTATAAAACTGTTTTACTACAAACATTTTTCATGTAATCCATTTGAAAAAATAATGATAAAATTCTGTGACAACCCAATATTTTCCTTTGAACTATACATTATAACCCCTACAAACAATAATGCATGAATATCTTATATAAGGCTGCAGAAAAATAATCAAGAGATGGCTGAATAGAGAAATTGCTTGCAAACTAATGAATGGGAAATTTTCAATCGCTTAGTGATTATGAGGCCTGTGTTGTCTAATATTTGCTGGATAGAGGAAAAGGCATCACGGAATCTATTAATCTATCGATCGAATTATATTCCTAAAAGATTTCATTAGATCCAAAATAATTTAATCAGATCACACAGCCTGGAAAATTAAAATGAGTATACCGCAAACATTTGAACTTCGTGTATATCTCTAGCTGTCAAGCAGAATATGTTCCGTAATGGAAAAATGTTTTTGAAAGAGGGATGTTTACTCAATCAGTGTAAAAATACTTTTGTTTCAAACTCCTCTTCCACTGTGCATTCAAGTAGAAGCTCATTTCAACTCCAAACGTTATCTCTGACCAACTCGTTCTAACTCACTGATTCTCTTTTTTTGGTTTATTCTTTTAAAATTCCGTATCAACCTTTATGGTTTATCTATTGCTAAATCTACTTTTGTAGAAAAAGTCTAGGTTTGATTTGTTCTCTTTGTTTAATGGCATATCAACCTTTGTAGGTTAGAACAAGTCTAGTGGTGTTATTTAATCCATATCCGTTGGGAAAAAAAGGGTGTTCATACATTTTGCAAGTTTTTTGTCCGAAAGTGAAGGTGATAGAGCGAACTGGTTTACTACGATATCATTGTTTAGTGCACTAACCAGTACACGACGTGGATTCCCCTTCCACCAGTCTTTATCCAAGTGCATGTATTTACCCATTTTTACAAGATTTTGAACTTATTTAAAAGTTTTTCTCTTCCTGCAGCTGAACTTTTTATAAGACTTGCATCCTGGGACTATTCGATTGTTTGTTTAGTTATAATTTGATCAGATATAACAGAAAATTATTGAACTCTTGGACGGATTACCTCATTTTTAAGGTATTATGTTGTTTACAAACAATCACTTAAGTCTAACACAAATCCGTGCGGGTTGTTCTGGTATATATCTATTTATTTCTTTTATCTATTCCACTCAAGGTTTCCATGGTTTTATTGATAAAGTCTATGACTTCGTCGGATAACATACATATTTTGAAGCCATTTCTTATCCACCTTTTTGGACCATATCATATGCCTTTTTGTAGCTATATATTTCCCGTCTCATCTTGCTATTGTTGAGGATGTAGTATAGCTCTCATATTTCTCTCGTCCACTTGCAGCATCTTTCTGAAAACAATCCTTGGCTTATTATCGAGTAATAAATCTCCTTCCTTATTTGTGCCGTTAGTATTTTCCATATTATAGGTAGGCATTTTATGCGTCTGTAATCAATGTGATCTTACCTTTGGTCACTTATTCGGGTAAGTCTGCTTCTTCTATGCATCCATTGATCTTGATAGCAACTCTGTTATGTATGGAAGTGATTTTTTAAAAACCAGTATCTGTTTGCCATCATGGCCTGGAGTTTTCCGATATGATATTTTTTTAGTGTTTCACAGATTGAATCCATATGTATTTTTGCCTTCGATCCTCCTTTGAGTCCTCCTAACCTTTTTCCCATGTTGTTTATCCATTCGGATTTTCTGTTATATCCCTCTTCGTCGTCATATTTAGCTCCAAAATTCATTTATTTCCTTATCATCCGGTCCTTGGAATGTCTTCTCCCCCTTCTCAGTCTTCTACTTGTTGGTAGAATATTATTTAGCTGTTTTGGAAAGCCCTGTTTTGTCTGTATTGTTTTACCCTGTCTCGATATCTTTCTAGTCTTCCTTCTTTCACTCCAACCTTCTGGTTTATTTCCCCGAGTTGTATTGTCTATTTTACTTGAGTTGCCTTTTCCTTTTTGTCCCAACATGTTCCAGCGTTTCATTCTGTTTTAACTTTTTTTTCACGCCAGAGTTAGTTAATGGTTTTTCAGTGGAGTTTGAGTCACAGGAATTCCCCTCAATTCCGCACCCAATCGTGTCTTATCTTATCCTCTTTTTTGTGCTAACTTGCTGCATTCGCTTATTATTTGATTAATTGTTTCGTCTCACCACATAACCTACATTTGCTATTTTGCTGTGTCTTATCTATTTTGCCTTAACATAATCGGTTCTTATAGAGATATTTTTTTTTTGGCTGTGATTAGTGAGGATTCGTTCTGTTTCCTAAGGTTTCCCTTTCTTAGCCATGACCAAGTCGTCTTGTTTGAGATTTCACCAGTTTGTCTTTTGAAATATCCACCGTTATTTTTCTTCACATTTCTATTTCATAGTGGAAGTTGTTCTGTGTTATTTGAGATGTTTCTTGCCGCTGTAATGAATCTTTCTTTGCTCAATTCTACGTAGTCTTCAAGTCATCCTATTGATGGAACGTCGCTATCTTCAATACTGGCGAGTTTGCTTCGCCATTCTTTTCTTGACACATATCGTCTGTCATTGCCATATCTCAGATATAATGCGTTATGCATCGTTTCCTTGTTCCCTGGTTCATTTGTTGATTCCCATTTTTAGAATGGTCCCGAAGGGGGATAGCGCAGGTGTTTATCACTTTGTTTATTATTATTATTATTATTACTATTATTCTTCTTCTTATTATTATTACCATTGCCAATACTATGACTAACAATGATAATAAAACTATTAGATTAATAAATAAACAACAATAACCAAAATAATAATCAACTCTAAAGAGAAAATAGTTGGAATAAACAAAAAGATTGAACGTTTGAAATTGAGGGGCTTCTTCCACAGTTCGAATAAAGTTTGTTGAACAAACATAAGAAGGCAAAAAGAATAATATAGTTGAACTAATACATACACTGTCGTTGATAATTTATATATATATTTTTAATTGCATCAGTGTTGTATTTCATAGTTTCTACAGAGTCGAAGTTTTGCCAAATAAATTTAAAAGAGAGTCAAAGCAGAAAGCGATCCACAAAGTCAAGCACGTCTCTTTATATAATTTTAAAATACAAATAAACGAATTATAAAGCACAGTCACTTGCGCCAAAATTATAATTAAGTTAAATGTAATTTAGCTTGATTTCATGTGATAACTTTATTTTAAAAAAATTTTAAATAAAGGAATTGTGATCAATCAAATATCGTAAATAAACAAATAATAGATATTAAATTTTCCATATCTAATATATACAATTAATTTGGGGGATGAAGTAAGAACATGAGCAAATAAACTGATAATTCAACAAACAAATTAGTAGATAAGTAAAAAATCACCACGGCCCTTCAATTTACTAAAAATATAAATTGTTTTCTTAGTGCATCGCAAAAGACGTCCATTCATTTCAACGCAAACGTTCCTTTATTATTATTTACTCCTATAGAGTTTTTCACATCAGTGTTAGCTGATGGTTTTTCACTGGAGTTTGAGTGACAACAAGTCTCCTCAAGTCTCCAGGACTCGTCTCAGGATTGTGGCCGTTCTTAACAATGCTGTCATTTGGATAGTCTCTACCCGTCTGTCAACTTCCAAGTCCTCCAGACCTTTTAATAAGCCTTTAGTTATTGTGCCTATGGCACCAATCACAATTGGCATAATCGTTACTTTCATATTCCACAGCTTTTTAAGTTCTCTAGCAAGGTCGAGGTACTTATCCTTCTTTTCATTTTCCTTAAGATTTATTCTGTGGTCCACCGAGACAACAAAGTCTACAATCTTGTAGATTCTCTTTTTTTTGTTGATTATTATGAGGTCTGGTCTTCTGGCCGGGATTATGTGATCCGTTTGTATGTTAAAGTTCCATAGGATTTTATGCTAGTCATTTTCAAGTACAGTTGCTGGGTTGTGCATTTACCATTTGTTGGTATGGTCGAAATGAAATTTCCTGCACAATTCCCAGTGGATCACCTTGCCGACCCAGTCGTGTCTCGCCTTATACTCCTTCTGAGCTAATTTGCTGCATTCGCTTATGTTTTGATCGCTTCGTCTCTGTCACCGCACAGCCCAAGTATTTATTCCTTTGATGAGGTTTCTGCTGGAGAGTTTTGTTTCGAGTAGTTTTCTCGTTCTCCTGAGATATTCTTTTCGAATCGTGTCTTTCATTTGCACTTGTTTGATGGTGTCAGCCTCCAAGATCCCTAAGTATTATTATTATTATTATTATTATTATTATTTAGATTTCAGATTCACTTCCGTTTTCCGACAATACTTCACTGTGTCTTTATCCAAGACTTAAGGTAAGTTAATGATTATATGCATAATATTTCTGTGGGGCATCCAATAAGTTTCCAGACTTTTTTTTACAGGCATTCAAAATTGTTGAAGACTCTTGAAAATTCAGTATGTTATTGCTATACATATTATGAGATTTTTATGATTTAAGATTCAAATGAAAAGCTACAGCAGGAATTGGAATTCACTCTACTAAAGCTTGATTGTCACAGCTGGTGAATTTCTAAAATGCAATCTGGACGACAGGACAAGAATGATATGCAATTAAATTATGTTTTAAACTTGGAAAAAATGTCACAGAAACTTATGGAAAGCTTCAGACTGCTTTTGGAGCATCTTACATGAATTGAGCATCAGTTTTTGAACGTCATAAGAGATTCAACGAAGGCAGGGAGTCTGTGCGGGATGATAAGAGGCGTAGGAGGATTAAGGAGGTCAATACACCAGAGTTTATTGGCCGAAGGGTTAGGGTTTGGGTAAGGGTTACTATGTTGAGGTTTAAAGGGAGTTCAGGAAGCGATTCCATCGGAAGAGGCCAGCACTTTTCAAATCGGATCTGTGGCATTTCCAACAGGACAATGCACCAGTCCACAATTCAATTCTTACCACAGACTATTTGACCAAGATGCGCATCAAGACAGTTCCTCACCCTCTTTATAGTCTAGACCTTGCTTCCAGTGACTTTTGGTTATTCCCTAAGCTCAGAGGCTGTTGTTATGAGATAATTGAGGAGCTGAAAGAGGCTGCGACGAAGGTCATTGACACGGTCACACAAGAGGACTTCAATGGGGCTTTCCAGAAGTTGTTGGAACGGTACAACAAGTGCATTGTAGCCGGAGGAGATTACTTGGAAGGGGAGTAGATTTTCATGAGTGTACTATCAATAAAAGTACCCATACGAAAAAAAGTCTGGAAACTTATTTAATCATTGTCGTATTAATGTTTTCCTGCTTCTTTTGGGAGATATTTTTTACTCATATTTTTAGTACTCACCGAAGCTGGTGAGCAGTTCTACGTGGTGCTTTTTTTCTGGACTGGGATTGCCAGGTATCTTCTTAATGTGTTTATTTGTCCTTTCTTGATCATGCCCTGCTTTACTACCATTACAGACACGGAGTTACTTTTCTCATTTACTATTTTAGGTCATCGTATTGACTTATGTGATATTTGATATATATGTTATTATCTGTTGATAGTGGCATATCAATTGAAGGCATTTTTTGTTTGTACTTTTAAACCACTATATCTTGTCTATTACTCTTTATTTTTCAGAGAGTTTGGATAGTACAGTCACGGAAAATAGAAGCTACTTTGACATTTGTCTGATTTCTGTATTCCAAAGTGTTTACTTATTTTCAATAAATACAATGTTCTATCATGCGTTCCTATATATTCTACGATATTAAAAGAAAGGAAAATAAATAAAATCCTTAAACCTTCAGATTCAATATTCCCAATTTCTTAATCATCAGGTAAGCATTGATGATTAAACTCGCGTGTGTGGATAATAAGATTTATAATATATTTCCCGAAAGCATGAACGAAAAGGTATAATAATCATACAATTTCCTTAAAAAATATACCTGTAACATCATATTGTCGAGGTACACGTCGGAATGTAAAGGAAGTAAGGGAAAATAAAGCGAACGACTCTAAAGTGATCATATCGATGCAATTATTGCACAAAAAGGTATAATCTAAGCTTGGAGGTGAAATACAGGCTTATCGCATTCTCAAGAAAGGAAGTCCTTTTTAACAAATGAGAGAAACTAGTACAAAGTAGTAGCCAGGAGGTAAGATATATGCTACGCCGATTAACGCTTGATTGAACTTTTAGTCACGTGATAAAGACTCATGATATAGTCGTTCGTGTAATGGCTTTTTAAGCTAATATAAATCGTATTACAGCCACATTCATCTTTAATCACGAACGCATACTTGATAATCAAGAAATTGGCAAACTCAAATAAGAGGATTTTATTTCTTCTTCTTCTTCTTCTTCTTCTTCTTCTTCTTCTTCTTCTTCTTCTTCTTCTTCTTCTTCTTCATAAAAATAATAATAATGATAATATCTGAGTGTGTGTGTGTGTGTGTGTGTGTGTGTGTGTGTGTAAACCCCGGGGCACGAACGGGATGCAACAAAAGGTAAATTTTGAAGTAGAGTTCGAAGTTTAAAGAACTTAGTCGACCAATTTATCTAGCCAAAACCGAAAAGAGAATAGTTGGATTCAAGTTTTTTTTAGCGCTATGTAAAATTCAAACTGACTCGTCCAGCATTTGAACTCGGCACATCGTATCAATTTCCTACACCATTTAACCCTCTCGGTAAATATATATATATTCTTGTCAAATTGTCGTCATACTATTTAACTCACTGGTGATGGGAAATGGGGTTCATATATTTTCCGAAAGTATTAATCCGTAGGTTAATATAACAGTGCAAATGGAGCTCAAACTCACTAATATGATGTTTCAGTTCAGCAAGTTGGCCTCTACGCTCCTTCATTACCAGCTTTTCTTGAAAACTTTAACGTTTCGGTTTATTTGTTTAATAACATATCAATCTTCTTGAATCATTTAATGGAAATCAATCAGTGCAGTAGAACAGCAGTTATACAATTCAATTCATAGCTGGGACGATTAGGAGGTTCATCTATTTCCAAGTGTGTTAATTCACAGTTGAATATAATAGAACGAATGAAGCTCGAACCTACTTACGTCGAGACGGTATTACAGCACTTAAGCTATTATACAACGAGAATCTTACTCGGTATCTTTGAGTAGATGAGATATTGCTGCCGAGGTAGGTAAAATTGTGAATTAATTTCAGAGATCTGCCACTTAAATGGAAATAACATTAAAACACATGAACTCAGTTTTATTTGCCTTCATGCCTCCTACTGCCTGCTCCGAACGAGGCAGAAGGGATTCGATGTATCTCCGAAAAAATTATATATATACATATATGTATATTTTTCTTTATATGATCAAAGGACTAAATCTAAGGTGTAGGAGCATCCAATATGACTGCTCAATATTGATGGGTATTGATGTATATTAATTTGGGATTGACGATACATCAACACTCAGCACGTAGAGTTAAAAATATTTCTGTTTTTCTTTTGTCTTTATGTAAAAGGAATATATATATATATATATATATATATATATATATATATATATATGTGTGTGTGTGTGTGTGTGTGTGTGTGTGTGTGTAAAATTTCTAAAAACATGTTCTAAGTTAGAATAGTGTAGACACAGTCAAGGAACTGGTTCGTGATCAATTTATCGCTTATATGATCATCACAAAATAGCACATAACTATCTCATAAACGAGAAACTGAGATTCACGAAGTGAGGTTGATTATGTGTTTACGCTATTCTTACTTAGATCTACATATGCTCTCACACCGATATTGGGCATTCTTTATCTATAAATATTGTAAACTACATGATATATTAAGATAGTGTGTGTGTGTGTGTGTGTGTGTGTGTGTGTGTGTGTGTGTGTGTGTGTGTGTGTGTGTTATTCATTTGCAAGAAGTCGTGTGTTCATATATATATATATATTTTCATGATGTGATAGAAACAAAGTGGCATATATTAATAAATGAAGTTACCAGTTTCGAACGACGGATAATGTCACAGATATGTACGATTGTCTACAATGTTAGATTATTAAATAAGTGGAGTAGAAAAAGAAAGTATGAGAGAGAGAGAGAGAGAGAGAGAGAGAGAGAGAGAGAGAAAGAGAATTGTGCCAGGTATTTACAAAAATACATGCAAATTGGATCTTCGGGCAGACATGATTTAGAAGGAACAATCCTTTAGACAAGAAGTCCCTTGTAATCAGTTAATACTTCACAAACAGCGGACACAACTATGTCCGGCAAACAACGAATAGATTGACAGAGAAAGAGAAAAACAGGGAAGCAAAAAAAAAAATTCGATGTTGGCATTTGTCAACGCCAACTCCGTAAGGCACATTCGTGAATTCGACAATGCAATGACCGCGCGTGTGAAATCGATTTCCATCAAGGAATTCGGCACTCACGTGGTTGCATATGCGCTGGCACTCAAATCCTCGTTTGATTGAACACTATGGACCCTTTTACTCGTGCATGCAGATGCCCAAGCTCTTCGACGCGTGAAGCTCGCTTTCACATCCTCATACTTGATTTTCCTTTTTATTATTCTTCTTAATTTACATCCACGTCCCTTTCTCTTTTTTCATTGCATTTCTGCTTTCTCAGCTGAATTCTTCTACTTCTTCTTCTTCTTCTTCTTCTTCTTTATTTTAACTAAATCTTTCTCCCTTCAGACACCTTTCCTCAGCTTTTTCATTAAGTTTTTACTTCTTCTTCGCGTCTTCTACAAATAATATATTATACTCTGTCTTTTTCTCCCAGTTTTCTAGTTGTTGTTGTTGTTGTTGTTGTTGTTGTTGTTGTTCTTCTTCTTCTTCTTCTTCTTCTTCTTCTATTCGATCCTCTACCGCTTTCTCCGTCTCTTTTTATTTCTCCTTCTTCTCATGAGCATGTTCATTTTCCATTTCTTCAGATTCTTTTTTCATTTTTTCGCTTTCTTTTTTACTGCGTCGCGTATCCTTTCGCCATCGCCTTCCATTCACCCTCTTCTTTTACTAAATATCCTTCCACCACCTCTTCTTCTACTCTTTACACTCGATCTTCTTCTTCTTCTTCTTCTTCTTCTTCTTCTTCTTCTTCTTCTTCTTCTTCTTCTTCTTCTTCTTCTTCTTCTCACGCTGTTCATACACAATGTTACAGCATGCCAAGTGCACGAAGCGAAACGGGCTCAGCTGCCACAAAGCTCGGTTATAAATATGGACATTGTTTTGATGCTAAGATACATTTGTATGGAGGTCGTATGATTGATGGATGAAAAAATATATGCGTATGAGTACTATGACAGAAATATAGATATGTACAGTGTAAAATAGATGGGTAGTTACCAATAGAATGACATTGATGTGAACAGCGACAGTTATGTGTACTTCAAACTAGATAGATAGATAGGTAGATAGATAAATAGAATAGGTTGGGAGAAAGATATGAAATAGGTGACCAAAATTATTCTGTTTTTTCTCTCTATCTCTTTCTCTTTCTCACGAACAAGCACACAAACACAGCACACACACACACACACACACACACACACACACACACACACATATATATATATATAGAGAGAGAGAGAGAGAGAGTAAGAGAGAGAGAAATTGAGATAGTAATGGAGAGAGAGAGAGAGAGAGATGGAAGGAAGGAACATAAAAACATGCCTCAGCAAACATATGTACATTTGATGGAATGGACTGAGTAAATGGATAGATCTAAAGTGTTTGAACGATATATATATATATATAGAGAGAGAGAGAGAGACAGACAGACAGAGACAGAGACAGAGAAATTGATACAGAGAGGAAGAGAGCGAATAGGGTGATAAACAGAGAGAGAGAGAAATATAGATAGAGTGATTGGGAGAGAGAGAGAGAGAGAGAGAGAGATCCTAATAAAAGATAAAACTTATCATGTACTATAATAAATTTTAAAACTCAGACTTAGTCCTTTAAAATAATTCCCCTCCCTTGATGGGAGTTTTGCAAAAACAAAACAAAAAAAAAACAATGTTATGTATCAATTTAAATGTCATTTAGGTGATTGCATCTTAGAAAACAACAATATATAAGTCCGTTTAACCTCAACTACTCTATAGAGAAAACTTACTCTGCATATTTGTGATAGCAGTTCCATAGCCCAACATCTAAAAAACATTCATACCTGACAACAAATTTTCAGAAAATTCTTGTCGAAAACACAACAATATTAGAGCAACAAATATCAAGCAAAAACTACAGTTTCTCGAAGCGCTACATTCATGAAATATACACACCAAACTTTATAGAATTTATTTTGAATCCGATGCTTATTTACTTGAATGTCTCAAGCTACTGACGCTATTTATTGAAACACCTTTTAAAAAATAAATGCTACTCAATACACTATTATAAACGCTCATTTTTACAAAGTAGAAAACAACTTGCAAAAGTTACATGAATTCTACAATACACACCTCTGATGATGGCTCAGAATTGGTTAGAAAGTACAAGAGAAATAATTGATTCAGGAAGGCGTATCGAATTTTTTCCGACGGGTATCATAAAATCGATACGGCTACTTGAAAGGACTATTTAAAAAAATATGTAGACAAAAAAGTCTATAATGTTCCATCAAAAATGTATCAATGAAGAATTGCTGCTTATATATATATATATATATATATATATATATATATATATATATATATATATACCTACGTGTGTGTGTGTGTGCTTGAGTGTGTGTGTGGGGGGTGCGTGTGTGCTCAGTAAGATCATATATACATTGGCATACGCATTTAGATCAATGCACATTCAGATATAAAAAAAATAAACAGATAAATAGAAAAGGAAAGATTTTGACAGAAAGGAAAAATAAAGGATGGCACAATCATGACAATATGATAACTCTGAATAAATTGGTTCAATAAAGTTTCTCTCTCTCTATATATATATATATATATATATGTAAACCTTTGTAATGGAAATAATGTTTTAGTTAAACACTATTTGAAAAGCTAATCAAAACTTTAACTTTAAAGATTCCAAAAAGCTAGTTGACAGATATAATAAATAACACAGGAAATATTTTAATCTGTCATAACTTATAGCAATAACATTATCAAATAAAGTCCTTGTTTTTGACGACTTTTCTCGTTCTCTTGTTAAATAACTACAAAAACATTACAAAAATCGCGATTTTAAATTATTTAGTTTTCATCAATTGTTTCTATTAATATTCCCTTTAAATGTTTTACCTATATCACTTAAAAATATAATTTCATAAATTACTAACTGTTATATATTAAAGATAAAAAGAAAACAAGGAGAGAGAGACAGAGAGAGAGAGAGAGAGAGAGAGAGGCTGAGTACTCGTTTTAAAGGCATATTAACAATTGGTGTTTATTTTAGGGCAAAATCATGTTAATATATGCATGCATACTTACATGTATATATATATATATATATATATATATATGCATACTTGCATATATATATATATATATATATATATATATAGTATTCTTGGTCCAGTTAAACCGGAGTTGGGAGTAATTCCATCAGGACAAGAAGTTATTTATGAATGAATATTTAAATTTTTCCTGGTAAAGGATAATAATACAGAGCAATAAATTCTTTAAGAAAAACAACGAAACCGGTCACATGGGATTATAAATTTATTTCAATCCTGTTACGCATTTTTGAAATTTCCAAAAACACGAAAAAAGTAACAGGACTTCTTCAGATCTTTTTGATAAAATAAAAACCTAGAATAGACACATGGTAGAGAAAGGGGATAGTGGGAGGGGATAGAAGAGAGGTGAAGAGTTACCTCTTCATTAAACCCACTTCCGTTTTAAATTTAAATTTCGGTTAGCAATGTAGTAAAAATTGTTTTTTTAAAAAACATTTCTTTAATTAATATTTTTTTAATTATATTTAGACCTAAATTACAGACATATATATATATATATATATATATATATATACTTGCACGCATATTTGCATACTTGTATATATATGTATATATGCATACTTGTATACACACACACTCACACGCATAATTACACACTGACACATACAGACACCCAGACACACACACACTAAAACATAAGGCGCCTTTGGTGGTGTAATGGTTAGCAAGCTCGACTAGCAAACCTACATAAGTGAGTTCGAGTCTCATTGGGTGCCCCTTTCATATTGGCTTGTGCCACATCTAAGCAAAAAGCTTAGTAAATTACCACACGCTAAAACATATCTATCTATCTATCCTTATATATATATAAAGTTTGTAAGTGATTTTATTCGTAAATCCGTTTTGACACAAATGCTTTCAAGAATTGTTATTTTTGTTTGCACTCAGTAAAATGATTTCAAGTACTGCTACGTAATACTACCAATTCAATTTAACGTCAGTCATTTGTTTACATATTCAAATGGTTTCAATTGTAGAAAATGATTAGATATTTCTATTTCAGGGACCGACGGGACCCCAACAAGTGCTTCCATTCCGGGTCAGGGTAATGAAGAGGTAGACAACATTCTCCAAAGTTCCTGGACTGGTGCAGTTTAGTGACGTACCCAGAACTTAAGTTTTCTTTGACCCATAGATGGTACGGTACCCTCTCAGGTACTGGCCGTATAGGTCAAAGTGGACCTGAGAATAACGCCATTGAAGAGGTACTCTGAATTTCCAAAAGCTCACAATTATTTCCAAAAGCTCAGATGCTGTTTAGTATACAGGACAATTTCGAGGGCTTTTGCAATTTGAAATAATAATCACTTGAGTTCAATTAATTTCAAAGTCAACACTTCATTGTCATAGAATTTTAAGAATGAACTGTTGAAATTTTTTGGATGTTGTAAATATGGCGTCACGTTAGATGTCATAACCATGGTGCCACGTTGAGCGCTTAAACACCAAGTAGAACAGACATGACTTCAGTCGTCCTAATTTCATTTTATTGTTTTATTTTATTAAATTGTATCTTTTATCATATTTTAATTAATTTCTTTCTTAAACATAAATATGTATTTGAAATGTATATGCTAAATAATGATATATTCAATTTTAATTCTAGCCTACTGTTAATCTGAGGGAGTAACTTAGTAATTAATAAAGTCTCCTTAATTCTGAGATGACCAACATGACGTACTATTGGTTCTATTTTAATGGAATAATTATTATCATTATTTTCGAATTTGAATAAATGTTTATTGAATGAGGATGCACGTGTGTTGAGGTGTTCTTTTATTCTGATGTGGAGGGCTCTGATTGTACTTCCTATATAAAAATTATGGAATTTTAAACAAATTAAACGATAGTGTAAGTTTTTTGGCACATATTTGGATCTTTTATTGGGCAGTTGGCTAGAGTGCATGTTGTGATAATATTGTTATTTTTCTTCGTTAGTTATTGACGTAGTGAGAATCTGGAGTGGAATAGTTGAATATCTAGTCCTTCCTTGATATCATATCAGAACATGTGATCTCTAAGAACTTATAGTGTCACAATAATGAGTACCTACACAAAACCTTAGTACTGAATATTCAAAAGTAAAAATTTCAATATAGAATAAACACAAGTGTAAAATTCTATCATGGAATGTTAGCATTTTAAAAGTAGTTATATGGATTTTTTATAAGTATAAATTTGTCATATGAAATGTTCAAAATTATTGAATTGTAAGATTGAATCTTGACTAATGTAAAATTCTTATATAAAATGTTCACAGGAAATTTTGTTGTACGGAATCATTCACAATTATGAAATTCTAATATGGAATTTACAGTGGAATAAAATTGTAATATGAAATGCAAATTAATATAAGATTATATTATGTAATATTTGTACTTTAAAAATATTTTCATGAAACATTCTCAAGTGTAGAACGGCAATATGGAATAATTAAAATGAAGGCACAAGTTTATAGTGACTTAATATTCATTTCCAGAAAATATCAATAACGATGAAAATATTTTTTACCATCTTATGTTGTTCCTCAACATTTTGCCTTCTTATAAACCTGTCGACATTTTTTTTTTTTTAAATTTTGGAAGTATTGTTCTTTAGTAGAAATCTACTTCTCCTTCGCAATGTCACTTTTTCTGGTAGACAAAATATTTTATACTGGACTAATTCGACACTATTCTCATTATGTTTTTTTTATTATATTTTCCCGTATTTACCGAGGTATTCAATGGACGTGGGCTTGATATTGTAAACATATTTACTCTGAGCATACGTTTGGAACCAATGACCTTTCTGCAACTCAATATCTATTTTTTGGAAACATTTCCCTTGACATAAAATCTTTTTACAATCACTAACCCTGAAAGTGATGTTAATATACGCATAGGAAATGTATGTACTGTTAGTGACAGACTATTGATCATACGGAAATATGATATCTCTGATAATATAAAACGAAACGTTTTCGAAACTAAAGCCGTGACAGTACTACGGTATGATTGCACGACTTTAACCAAACACTCGGAGAAGAAACTTTAAGAGAACTACACTAGGACATAGCGTACTGTTCTAACCAAATCCTGGAATCAGCAATTCAAATAACAACAGCTAAACGGCCGTTTACCTCCCATCTTACAAGAAGAGCAACAGATGCTGAGAACTGCAAGAGAAGAACATATGAACGCATATGGAAGCTTCTCATGTTGACATCTGTACATGAACATATCAGTGTTGGCCGGGCAGCAAAAAGCAAAAATCCTGTTCTGGTAGCTGTGAGGGGTATTATGATCATCTTTGTAGATCATGGATTCAGCATGACAAATTTGGAATGAGGCTGCTGGCATTTTATTTTGTCCTAAAGCCTCTAGAAAAAGCATGAATCCCTCGATTCATCCATTTCAGATATGAGTAAAATAGACCGATTGTATTGAATGCTGCTGCCTAAATAAGTCACACGGTCTTGAAGGAACACACTATGAATTTAAGCAAACTGTAACACGAGACAGGAAGTGCGGTAAGAGTGTCATTACAAATTATTGTAATATTTAAAAATTTGTTTAAAACATGAGTTTAACTTCTTGTTTTTCAAAGAATATACATTTGTTTCAAATTCGCATTTAAATGCTGACTGATAATGTATTTTTTTCTGATTATAATTATATTATTCAAGAAACATTTAATCATATCATATCGGGCTCAAAAGATTAAATTCAATCAAAGTACTGTGAGTGCTTGTATGAACTTGTGCTGGTGTTCATGCGCATATGTAGGTGTGTGATCCATTCTACTGACGAAGACATTATACGGTTAACAGAATATTCCATTGGCGACTGACGCTTAACCTGGGTCAAAGATATTTGTTTTAAAAACTACAACAGACCAAGAGAAAATATTGCTTTGATGTTTCAAGAATAATCAGTTGTCAAATATCTGCTCTGCAGACATGCATATGCACTAAAATTTGATGAATTTTATTGAGAAAAAATGTAGATTCATGCTGAAATATTTCCTATAATCAAAAGTATACATTTCATATATATATATATATATATATATATATATATGGTAAATTATGTTTAAAATATGAACTCACACGTCATTGATGAACTAGAGTCGACACAGGTATATATATATATATATATATATATATATATATATATATATATATGTGTGTGTGTGTGTGTGTGTGTGTGTGTGTGCAAGTGGGATACTTACTTGCAGAATACGTAGAGCACAACAACTGTTGTTACTTTGTTAAGTACAAGATGAATACCATATCTGACTGTATTATCATTCTATCTGATAAAATCTATCTTTTTAAAACTGTTAAATAATTCAAAGTATAGAGATTTGATGAAAACTTACACAGTAGAATTTTTCCAGGAAACGTCGTCTTCATGATGAATAATTTTTCCTGTTTACTACATAAAGCATTTGCATAAATATTTGATTGGCTTCCAAAAGAAGAACATCGATAACTGACCTGTCTATGCTGGAAGCAAGGATCTTCTAACTTTGAGCCAGCTACCTCCAGTGCCTGACTTTATGGTCCACTGATAGACACGAAACTGCTTACGCGAATAGGAGGCTAGTCTCTAAAAGCCTTTTGACACATCATATCGATTTGCAGTGTGAGAAAATGAAAATAATTCATAAAAGAACTAGAGAAAACTAAATTCGTTTCTCATCTGGTTGGTGGGGCATAGAATACTGCATCTGCATTCCTTAAGAGGAATAACACCCCCACTTTGACAAAGCTTTAATTAAATTGTATCGCTAGAAAGGCTTCAGTTCTGGAGATATGTATCATCTTATTATTTTTTACCATTACTTTCTGGTTGACTCTGAACTGGCATAATTGTACCTGTGTAGGTACATGTCTATTGGGAAATAGATGGGTTTAAAAGTTATTATTATTGGATATAAATACCTGAAAATATATAACTGTGTGCAAACAAATTATTTTTCTTATAAAATATGAAAAGCTATTTGAAACAAACAACATATTTTGCAAGTTAATCGTAGTATTTTGACATTGCAAATTACTCATACTACAAAATTATACTTAAAATAACTAGTGTACAAATTTTATTAAGACTAATTTCTTTACAAATAGTGAATATATATATATATATATGTATATATATGGTGAGAGAGAGAGAGAGAGAGACAGAGAGAGAGAGGGAGGGAGAAAACAAGGGAGAGAGAGAGAGAGAAACAGAGAGAGAAAGAGGGGGAGGGGGAGAGAGGAAGATTGATGCTGTTTATGTATTTTGGTAGATGGAGTTGAATTCTATATAATGTTATCACCAAAAAAAATCGTTTATTCCCGCTTCAAATGTTATTTTCCGAGCTTCTCCAACACCGGAGGTTCAACATATGGTCAAATTTTTAAGCAGGAGCTCTTCCGTCAAAGGACATACAGTTGGGGACTGTGCTAGAATATTTTGGGTCCGTCGATATTTTGCCATTTGGAAGACGCCTCAGGAATCAGTCACTTATTCAGATACGTGCCCTTGTTACATACGAGCATCCATAACTGTGGTTGCTGATGGGCAGTTTACCTGTCCAACATATCTCTTTTTCAAAAGAAACAAGCAAACACTATATATTATTCTGGATGGGTGGTATTTAACTTCCAAACAGTTGGAAGTATTCTTTTGTAAAATTATTACATATTTGTTTTAATCAGCCTGAGTGGTCTTTCATACTATTTTAATCACGCAATATAATATCTTCATTAAAGTCCAAATCAACTAAATTTCCAGGCTATTGCCATTTAATGCTATGACTATGTCGCCGAAAATTTAATTTCATGTATATATATATATATATAAACACACACATGTATACTCATACATATATATATATATATATATATATTAAGTTGATATTACCACTAACTCTATCGATCACTACTATCATTATTTACCTAAAGGGACGAGGAGGATATTAAAATAGATAATTCGGCGCTACTTCATTTTCTATCAAAAGAGAAGTTTCCGAACTGCTTCGAGGAATTGAAAAATCACTTACATAAAGGTGCTGAATGCAAATGAAATACTAAGAAAAATAAAAACGTTCAACAAAATATAACTGACAATTCCAAAACGCAGAAAACCTTTAATACACCAAATTCTGATGGGGCAAGTACAATATTAGATACCTACTTTGACCAGAAGTGAAAGGCAAATTGATACATCGAGAAATTATATATATATATATATATATATATATATATATATATATATATATATATATATATATATATATGTTGAAGTGTTGAACTTATGCGGAAATGTTTGCTATCGCAGAGGTTATATAATACCTAATTTAAAACATTAAGTAAATTTTATTCAATGAATTGATATATCTCGTTACAAATTCACTTTTCATCGATTCTAATGTAATAATTTTAGCAAGGCAATGAAAAAGTATTCCTTCACAAAAATAGTTTTCTCCTGACGATGATATGAATTCGAAACTAGTTGAAAGAAATTATATATATATATATCTATAAGTTCGAGTCAAACACCACGTCAAGAGAATTACTGAGTAATTCCCAAGAAACAACACCTGGGTCATCTCAATCTCAATACGCGGCTATCGGTGATCACTTCTGGGAACATATAAATGCCAGACAAATTACTCAGATGATCGTTTCTCTGTCTTGCACAAGATGAGGTGCAATAAACATCTGTCCGTTCTCGAAGCCATAACAATTACACTATCTTACCGTCACCTGAGCAGATAGAGAAGGTAATTCTATACATTCAGTCGGTTTGGGGAGTCTGGTTGGAATTTAGAGAGTTGAATTTTGTTTTCTTTCCTCTAAGTTTTTATTTATCAATATAACCCTATTTGTACTTTAATTTACTATTTCAATCGATTCCAGTCGTTGCTTATTGAGGGAACGCCGTTTTGCGTTTTATCGTTTTAAACGATCAAATAAAATTATGCCCCTGATCAGATTAAAAAAAAAGAATAATAATATATACATATATATAAATATATATATAGTATTTCCATTTGTTTCATTACTTTTTCTTCATTTTCATTTCATACTTACTCTATCTTTTCCTCTATCTCTTACTCTCTCTCTCCCGCCTCTTTCTCTCTTTCCCTCTCTGTTTCTCTCTGTTTCTCTGTTTCTGTCTGTCTGTTTGTCTGTCTCTCTCTGTCTCTCTCTCTGTATATATATATATATATATATAGGAAAGTAGGATAATCCTATTTTGATTACTGTTTTGTTACATCAATTTGGTGCTCCACTGGTAAGAAAACTTCGTTAACACTACAACCTCCAGTGCCAACTTTTAAATATGGCAAAAACAAATAAGCTAACATCCAGTTAAGATTAAAAAATGCCTTGAAAAAATGAAGCTAAGCATGTTTACATCCTATAAAAAGTAAATTGTATCATTACTGAAAATGACAAGAAACTCAGTCGAAAGCTGTTGAAATCTTTTAGACGATTTCTTCATTTATTTGTTCGAGTTTTATATTCCCTTGTTCTTAAACAAGAAGCTCTTTTAAAGAAAGTACATATTCTTTTTGTTGCTAATTTTGAAGTGTGTGAGTGCGTTTGCGTATTTTAATCTCTGCTCTTATTAATCTGCTGATAGGCTGCTACACCAAATTTACGGTTACCAGCACAAATCAGTCGAATATACAACAGGTATAAGCTGCAAACTTTGGTGAGCATCAGGGTTTCCTGGACAGTTCAATGAATTCATGTACAACTTACTGCTAAAATTATTGTAATTTTCTTTTTCTTATTTTCATATATTTTAATTCTATATCAATTTATACTATAATAATTTATTCATAGAACTTCCGTTAGTTTTCCAACCCCTTTTTTAACAATCGAGTCAGTCCCTATTATTTACATCTTATATCTACAACATACAAGTCCCATTATTCTCTATAAGCCACAAAACTTGAAACGGGTTTGGCTTCAACATTATAGTGTGCTTCCCTTATTGTTCACTCACGATTTTGAATCATAGACGAAAATAAATAAAGAATATCCTTAACCAAACATATGTCCACTCTATTGGATAGCGTTTTAGAATAAGCTGACATCACATCTGCAGAATAAGACCCCCTCAATGAGGCTACCCGTTAGCCATGGGAGAGAGGCGACCCTTAATGCTTGTGTACAGAATTCAAGGGTCTGATAGTCTGCAATCGAAGTGGTCAGGTAACTTGCAACATTGCAATTGTACGCTTACAGAGCTAGACGCTCCCCTCACGGGAGTTGAGCACTTCAGCGAAGTAATCAACGGCTGACACCCATATAATCCAAAGCTTTTCTAACGAATTGAGCACATTGGTTCCCGATAATGCAAGATGTAAACAAACGGACGCTACTATATTAGCTACTACATATGCGTTATAATTCATGAGCTGACATATGTGACTGAAATGGCTGAGCGGTTAGATACCATGTCTAGCGTAAAGTTAGGCGGGTCTTGATCCCAGTTTGAAGTGCCCTGTGTGTCTAGCCATACGGAGGAGTTGTGAAACAACGACACTGTCTATATGTGGATGACAGTATATATATATATATATATATATATATATATATATATATATATATATAAGTTTGCATTCAATAACTCGCAAAAGTTTATATGCCATAATACAAAACAAACAATCTAAAATCAATCAAATAAATTGCTGTCTCGATTTTTGGTCAAGTCATGCTGAAAACTCTGGTAACCGTTTGGTCAACAAAGTTAAGCAGCGAAGAAGCTGGGCGATGATTTGAGGTGTTTCATTATGGCATGGTAGTTACTATAACAAATCTGACGCCTGTGTATAAGATTAAGCTAAATTCATTAAATAAGAGCAAGTAAATCAATTCTCCAAAGGATCAAAACGTCTCTGCGTTTTACTTCATCAGTTTAAGCGGTTTAATTTGAATCTATACTTTCACGTGCATCGGAGCCGGTTGTTTTGTGGGATAAAATTTACTGTACACGTTCAGGTGGCCTTGATCCAGATAGTACCAGTGTACACATCCTAAAAAAGTTACTGTTTTCCATATTTTTGGCCTAGAAAATGATAAGAGTTGTAGTAGACAGCAAGGACTAGCAAACCTCAGTTAAGGATTTTGATTCTCTCTAGGTGCCCCATAATTCTGGTCTAATTCTCAGCTCTGCTTAGTAAATTATATCTAATTAATCTGCGATGTGTCTTCACATGGTGAAATTCTGGACCATGATTAGAGAGTCAGGCATGGTTATACAAATAGGGTTAGCTAGCAGGTCATTGTTAATGAATAAGTGCTGGCTTTTTTATGTCCCAGTAATGTGAGCATCGGTGTGTGTGTGTGTGTGTGTGTGTGATTGCGTTCATGGGTGTGTATAAGCAGTTTCGTGTTTGCTGAGATGACTAGTATGGATTTGAAAATAAATAGCGATTTTTATTCAGCCATAGTTTTATATAAAAAAAGGTTTCTACCATCTCCAGTTTTAGTCATCCACCATAGCTAGGACTAGATTTTTGTTGATAAAAAATATTTCCACCAATCGCAAAGTGCTTTTTTATGTGATTGTGTTTGTGTTTTATTTCTTGGGGATAGAATCTTCATTTCTTATTCGCGGTGTGCGGTGAAGTGGTCTTTCGTTCATACCACTGATTTCTTCGGAACTTTTGTTATCAGCTTTCTTGAAAGCAACACATTGAACGACTTGTCTCTCACACTAGTTCAATCGTTTTAATGCAACTGAATACACAAGTGTCCAGCCCAGACGCCGTGATCAAATGTACACACGTTCTTCTATTTCCCGCACACTTGCAAATACACGCGTATCTAATGTCAAAAACAACAGCGTCGACTCATACAAAGTTTCTTTTCATTTCGTATGAAGCCATTTTTTGTTGTCGGCCATCTTTATTGGATAGCGTTGGTCTGTTATGGCATATGTCTGTGTTTTCTGCTTTTGAATTTGTTTTCACTTTATTACATTGCTTTCCTTTTATTTCGTTTATTCATTACATTTCTCGCCATTTGCCGATTATTTTTCTTTACTGCAACTCCCTGTTCATCGTTTCTTGCTTTTCTAACATTTCACTCGGCCGGCCGATGTTTGCCATGTATTAAACTTCTGTTATTTATTTGGATCAAATGACACTTTTTCTCACTTTCCTATTGTTTTCTTGTTTTAACTTGTTTTACAAACTTTTATTTTTTGTTTGTTTTATTTATTATTTCAAGCCTTTTTTCTTTCTTTTCGATTTTCCTGCTATAATATTTCTTTCTTTCTATCTTTCTTTCTTTCTTTATTTATTTATTTCTGTTATATGTTCTTTCTTGCATTTCTTTTTCTTTATTTTGCGTTTGCCCTATCATATGTTTTAACTTTCATTCTGTCATTTTCTTTCTTCCTAATCTACTTTTTCAAACTTAAATGTTTTGTTTGTTTGTTTGTGTGTTTGTTTGTTTGTTTGTTTTACTTTCTTTCTGTCGGTTTTTCTAACAGATTTTTAAATCTTTAATTTTTTGTATTTCGAGGATCATTAAATAAGTTTCCAGACTTTTTTCGTATGGGCACTTTTATTAACTGTACACACATGAAACTCTAGTCCCCTTCGAAGTAATCTCCTCCAGTTGCAATGCACTTGTTATACCGTTCCAAACACTTCTAGAATATCCCATGGAAGTCCTCTTGTGTGAGCGTGTCAATGACCTTCGTCACAGTCTCTTTCATCTCCTCAATTGTCTCATAACGACAGCCTCTGAGCTTAGGGAATAAGCTGGCCTCTTCCCTAGGAATCTCTTCCTGAACTCCCTTAAAACCTCAACATAGTAACCCTAATCCTAACCCTTTGGCCAATCAAGTCTGGTCTATTGACTTCCTTACTCCTCCCACACCTCTCCTCATCCCTTACAGACACCCTGCAATCCTTGAATCTCTTATGCCACTCAAAAACTGATGCTCGATTCATGCAAGATGGTCAAAAAACAGTCTAAAGCATTCCATACGTTTCTGTGGCACTTTTTCCAAGTTTAAAACATATTTTTATTGCATATCGTTCTTCTAAAATATCATCCGGATTGCATTTTTGAAATTCACCAGCTGTGACAATCAGACTTTAGTAGGGTGTATTCCAATTCCTGATGTAGCCGTTTATTTGAACCTGAAATCATGAAAAATAATCAGTCATCTCATAAGCAATAACATACTGGATTTTCAAGAGTCTACGACTATTTTAAATACCAGTACAAAAAGTCTGCAAATTTATTGAAGGCACCACGTAGTTCCTGTATCTGATTTCTCTGTTCATTCTTTTTCTCTTAACTTATTTGTCCATTTTTACAATCTATTTCCTCTTTTCTTTCTTTCTTTCTTTCTTTCTTTCTTTAAAATATCATTTTCCTTTTTGTTGTCTTTTTCTTTACTTTCATTTCTCTTGTCAGCATTCCTTCCACTTAAAAAAGAAAATTCTATTTCCCTTTGCATTTTTTTCTACAGTATTCTTTCATTAGTTAAATGTCCATGTATTAAAAATGCACTCTTTACCTTCTAGGCTGTTTTCTCGGTTTAGATTCCTTGAATTGTTCCCTAGTCTCGTTTCTCTTCTTTACCAAAAAAAGACGTTCTTCAAATTGGCAAAACGGATCCCATGAATAGCGGTACGACCCCACCCCCACTAAACTAGACAATTGCATAGTTCATTAAAGTGTATCTAGTCGCTAGACACTTGTTTTAAGGCTCTGTGGAATTTGAAGTATCTTTTATTAGCATAACTCACAGCTCCACGATAACCTAGAGAGGAAGTACCGGTTAGGATCCTATTCATCATCATGTCGTGCTGGTAGCACGGATATCCCTGACCCTCTCTCGCCACTTCTCCCTATCGTTCATCACCCTAGGCAGGTCTTCAGGAAAACATCCCGTATCCTCACATAGTTGCTGAATGTATGTTCGTTCTGGTCGTCCTGCTTTTGCACGGCCATGTGTGGGGGTCCATAAGAGTACATCACTTATGAGTTCGTCCCTGCTTCTCCAGCAGTGTCCTGTATGTCTGGCTCGTCTAACTTGAATAGTTTTCGTGATAGGAGGCTGGTGGCCATACAGTTGGAGTCTTGTGGGGTGTTGCCGCCAGGACTTGTTCAAGATTGCTCGCAGCATTCTTGTGTAATTGCCGTCTAGCTTCTTCTCCAGCTGTTT
The DNA here is from genome assembly GCA_963585895.1 of Sepioteuthis lessoniana. Lineage (NCBI taxonomy): Eukaryota > Metazoa > Mollusca > Cephalopoda > Myopsida > Loliginidae > Sepioteuthis > Sepioteuthis lessoniana. The sequence goes on from OY757938.1 coordinate 36,074,032, forward strand.
TGTTGGAGAAGGATTTTAAGTAATGGATTGGAATGTTTGAAGCTATATAACTGTTTATAAATAAATTATTATAATTATTATTATTATTATTATTATTATTATTATTATTATTATACTTGAAACAAGATATTTGCATATAATTTATTAGTGCTATGCAGGCATGTTACAGAAGAGATTGTTGATATCCATTATTGATATGTAGTGTAAGTGATTTAAATGAGCCAACCGTTCAGCGAGGAAGATACTACAGCGTCACTTCCTGTAAGCGACAGACGTTAACCCAGGTTGGATTTGAATCCATGGTTATGATTGGGTTAAGGAGTCATGTGATCAGAAAGCAGATGCAAAACAGTTTGAACACTTATTAAGTTCCGAGACGTCCACTGGAACACATGTATGCATCATTTTCCTATCCATTTAACCCATGCCCGATGTACAGGGATATTATGTATAGAAGAAGGGATGATAAATTAGCATGTGCACGAAAGGAAATTGTTGTTTATTCTTCATTGCAATAAATGTTCTCCGAATTTACTCCAAAGATCAACTGAAAGACAAAGGAGTTGAACATTTGTTATTGGAGATCCGGACGATCACCGGCCATCGTCAGGTATCAGGGAACTATAGATTTCTAAATTTTGTATTGTTTTATCTTTTATTCGTTTCTTTCTATTTTGCTTCTTTATTATTCGTTTCCTTTCTTATTTATTTTTATTCTCGATTTTTCCAAGATTCATTTTTGTCGTTTTTTCTTTAACTTAAACATTACAGCGTTCACTTTCTTTTACACTAAATTCTTATTTTTGGATCACCTTGTTATTCAATTGTCTCTATAAAGTTGAATTCATTGTCATTATTTATTTTCATACATATACCCATTATTTTACTCTTTGCTAGTTTTTCACACCAATTTTTGCTAGAGATCTTTTACTAGATTCTGAGTTACAGCAACTATCCTCAAGTCTCCAGGACTCTTCTGAATACTCTGCTTAATTTTTGCAATAGTGCCGGATTCTTCCTACGATTTCCAGTTGTTCCAAGCCCCATTCCATTTCTTTGGGTACCGCTTCAAGAATACCTTCTACAATTGGTACCACCATCATCTGCATCTTCCACTGTTTTTTAATTCTCTGGTAAGTCCAAGTGTTTCTTTTATCAATAATTTTTTGCTTCTGTACATTTGAAACGAAATTATTGAGAAAACGGAACACTTTATCATAAACTTTTCTGTAGCAATATAGATTTTTCCAAGAGATAAAAATGAAATTGATAAAGAACAAACTTAGCTACAAAGAGCCGAGTTATTAGTATTTTTTCAGATTTTACATTCAGCATTAAAATTATCTCCCTTATCTTTTACTCTTTTCAAAATCAAATAAAGAACGAAAGCATTTCTGCTTGAGAAAATATTCATATTACTTTTCAGAGAATTTAAATCCTTAAAAAAAAATTAAAAGTGACCATCGTCCTTGCAGCAAATTGTCCTGCATCATAAAATTTTAAAAAATGCATTAGAACCAAGCTTTTTTTAGAAATTAATTTTGAAGTTTTTTTTTAGTGAAAAAAACAACATTTGTTTAAATATATTTCTTTCAAATCTGTTACCCACTCACTCCATTTCATTATTTCAATTTAAAAAAGAAAAGTTTTGCATTGGAAAATGTTTAGGATTCTCATTTAAATTTGTTTCATTTCGCAACTAGAACAAATAATAGTTCTGCATTGGCTTTACTAAAATCCACTACTAAATAAAAAAGAAACGATGATAATGAGTAAATAGAATAATTAATCAGTTTTGAGGAAATACATAGAGGACATATTTTTGTTATACTTTTTTCCTGTCTGACTGTAGAGTCATACGAAAATCAAGTTATGATGAAGTGAGTGCAACATTGTTGATTGTTTCTGCTTCATATATATATATATATATAGAGAGAGAGAGAGAGAGGGAGAGAAGCGATAAAATATCACGGAAAATCTCTCTCTCTCTCTCTCTCTCTCTCTCTCTCTCTCTCTCTCTCTGAGTCTCTGTCTGTCTATCTCACTCACAAATTTTCTAGCAGACATTTTGTTCTTTCTCATTTATTTTGTTTTTATCTGTCCGTTTGTCTTCATTGTTGGAAGCTTTTCTTAGAGTCTGTTCTCACCCAAGTTAAATTTTGCTAAGGAGACCATTAAAGTAAGTGAAGCAAAGATAGTGAAATAAAAGAAAGGTGGACAAAGTACTGAAAAATACACAAAAGAAGATTAAATGAAAATACAAGAAAATAAAGAATTAATCGAGCTTTTAATTGTTATTCATTTTTGATGTTTTTATTTCTATTCACCGAGGCTTCGTTCATTTTCTTGAGCATTTACTTCGGCTACAAAATGATGTCATAGCTGATAAAATAAAAGAAGGCATATTTCAGTATCATTTGAAAAGACACAACAACAAAAACAACAACACACGCAATAATGATAATAAAGATAACCCATCATAAATTCTTTTCCGAAGACAAAAAAGTAGCAAGAATGAAACTAAGATTTTCAACGAATAAACGATGCTCTATTGTCAACATTAACTTTAGGGAAGATAACAAAAATGTACTTCACTATTATTTTAAAGAAAGCAAAAACAAAATGTGTATAGGAAAAGAATGAGAAGAATTTGGTGAGAATGCGCTTGATTTAATACATTAAGCCAAAGACTAAGCGAGAATGATGTTAAAAAAAGGTTGTTGTTTTTTACCTTCAGGTACTAGAAATATACCAACGAATAAATAGGGTGGGATATCAGTGCCCCCACAATGCGAACCGAAAAGGGAAATACTGAAAAACAAGAAACGGCAAAGCGAATTTAAACGCAAAATAATGAAAACCGAAATTCTACACCTCCCAAAACCGCAGAGTTGATAAAGAATAAATAATAAAGAAAATCACGACTGAATAAAAGACTACATTACCGTCTCTCAGAAACCAACATAAGAAAAACGTCAAGGTAAATACAGAAAAATAAACAAATTATTTCCCAATATTCTAATGGACAATATCACTGATTTAAGCTTGCAAATTAATGGCAGGGCAAAAGTAGTCTGTGATAAAATAACAGTGCTTCTAAAGCAAGGGAGAAGGCAGGAAAATATGTTGGGATCAAAAGACCAAAGCAAAATAGCTGATAAATCTAACAATGCAATACGAAGAGGAATATCAAAAGATTTTTAGCGAAAGAAGTTAGAAGTTAAAGATACCGAGACAGATTCAAGCAATGCAATCAAACCAGGACATACAAAAATAACGAAAGAAAAATTCTACCAACAGGTCGGTGGAGACATAAAGACTCAACAAAAATAGCAAATGTAAACGATGCGGTGACAGAGACGAAACGATAATGAGCGAATGCAGCAAATTAATACAGAAGGAGTATAAGACGAGATACGACTGGGTTGCAAGGTGATCCACTGGGAAATGTGAAAGAAATTTAAATTTGACCACACTAACAAATGGCATATGCACAACCCAACACCTGTCCTAAAAAAGGACACACATAAACTCCTGTGGGACTTTGAAATACACACAGATCACCTAATCTCGGCCAGAAGACCAGACCTTATAATAATAAACTGAAAAAGAGAATTTGCAAAATTGTCGACGGTGCTCTCCCTGGTGACCACAGAATAAAACTGAAAGAATGTGAAAAGAAGGATAAGTACCTCGACCTTGCTAGAGAATTGAAAAAGCTCTGGAACATGGAAGTGACGATTGTACCAATTGTGTTTGGTGCTTTTGGTACAATAGCTAAAGGATTATTAAAAGGCCTGGAGGACTTGGAAGTAGGCGGACGAGTAGAGACTATGCAAATGACAGCATTACTGAGAACGGCCAGAATACTGAGAAGAGTCCTGGAGACTGGAGGACACTTGCTTTCTCTCAAACTCCAGTGAAAAACCATCAGCTAATACAGATGTAACAAAAACTCTAAAGGAGTAAATAATAATAATAATAATAATAATAATAATAATAATAATAATAATAATAATAATAATAATATTAGCAGAGGCTAGTAACAACAACATCAAAAAAGTGAACTTAAGAACAAGCAAAAAAAAAAACTTTTTAAAATTGAGAAACCAAAAACAGGAAAAAAAAAATAACTGCTTAGATACAGCAAGCAAAAAACTAAGAAAATTGCACTAAAGATGGAATGGACATGTCGACGAAAAAATAGCCTGAAGGCAGAAACTGAATTTCCATAAATAGCAACCCAATATAATTCCATAAGAACTAATTACGTTAAACGCAAACAGTGATCATATGCAGGAGAATAACAATTGTGAAGAATAATGAATAAACAATAAGGCACATAAGCGAAATCAGCAAATAGGCACAAAAGGAATACGAGAATGGTTGTGACGTGGTGAAAAAGGTAAAATATACATTCTGTTACCTGTTCTTGATGGTGAAAATGTATATATTGTTCGAAAGCCGGGTTCTAAGCATATTCTGCGAGATTTTTCGGTGCCGAAAGGAATTATGTTTAAGCTGATTGTTACTGCTGTTCTTTAATTTTTTGCTGTTGTTCGCACACGTCATCATAATTTTCCTTCTGACGTGTGTATCGTTTTTTCATCAATTCTGATCTGTGTGAATAAATATTTCGTTGATTCTGTCGAGAGTTTATTCAAAGTTAGTGAACATAAATTTTAAAGGACACATCTAAATGAAAGTGACCTGGAAATTATCCCATTGTTGTCGGGCGCTCTTTGAAGAGATGAGTACGTCATCGAAGACTCCTGGAGAAACATTGATAAATTTTAAAAAAATGTCTCATACCTGAAATTGAGCGGGCATAAATATACCGGTCATAAAGATTTCAAAAAGTTAAAATTGATACAGCCTATAAATAATATCATATAAAATGACAGATAAATCTGAATAGAAAAATTCAAATGCTAAGTCTCGTCAATTCATTATAACGTTTAAATGATTAATTCATTCAATATGAAATACACCGATTATGAAAGTAAATTCAGTTGAATGGATCATTTAAATCCCGGCAGGCGTCAAATAACAGGAGACTGCTTGAGTATTTTGTGTTGAGTGTACTTTGAAAATAAGAACTTTAAAAAAATGATTTTTCACTTTTGTAAAACAGTTGAAAATCACTTGCTTAATTGTAGAGTTTCATTAAATTTCCTGGTGTGTTTAAAAATGCTCGTATGATAAACAGCGAAAATGTGCTTAGGAAAATAAACAATTTTAACGTAAATTTCAGGCTTTCAAATGCTATTTCGTTTTATAAATAAATGAATAAATCAAACTACTCTAAAAGTACCACTTGATATACCTGAAATTATTGCCAATAATATTAAGTCATTTTATTTTTTTAATAGCATTGCCGAATAATACTTTTTTCAATCAAAAATTATAATTCATTTTGTGTAGATTTTTTTCTTTCTTTCTCTTTCTTGTTATTACTCGCTTGTCAAATGACAGAGACATAGAAGAAGAATAAACCGTTAAACATAAATCAAGCTTGAAATGACCAGACATAAAAAATAAAAGAGTTACTCAGAGAATTCTCAATTTTGAAAGGAGTAAAATGGCAGATATGTGTTGAACAGACCTTCCACCCACCAAAAAGTAAAAGTGCAGTTGTATGTCAGCAAGAAACACAAGAAACTTCCGCTGAATAAGTCACTTGAAGAAACTAAAGTCAGGCTCCAAGAAAAAAGAAATAAATCTTATTGAATGCAAAATGAAAATGTTGAGGAAGACAACAGAATTAGGTTAGCTTCAAGAGAGCGTTATGGGTTTCTTATTGTTATATAAAGGGAGGAAATTTTATTAATATAGAAATTCAACTAATTTTCCTGCAGGAAACAGACACTTAAGGACAAATTCTTAAACTTGCATAAATTACAATTTTTTAATGAAAATTTAGTGCTATTCAAAAAAACGTGGAAAAATATCAAATGTAAAATTATCCATTGCACTCTAGAGAATCGGAGATTTTTCAAAAGCCACTCCCTCCAAAAAACCAACAACAACAAAAAAGCAGGAAGTTTATTGCGAGTCGATACATGACTTATTTATGCGAAAATTGAGGGAAATCGTATTGCGAGATTACGACGGAACCTAGCTATTATTCAAATAAAAGATATGCAATAGTAAAAAGGTTTATACAAACACACTTCCATACAAAAATATCATCCAATAAAAAAGTATATAAGAGGAAAATTATAAATAAGAGTTGCATGAAATGTTTTCACTATTTTATTCATATCTATTTATTCCATATTTTTATAGAGAAAATGCAAACATTCAGTCTCTTATATCTAGTTCAAATGAAATATTCATTTTTAAAAGTAATGTTAATTTGAAAAACATAAGAAGATGAATGTGGATGCGTCTTACTTAAAGACCAGCTCCCAAGTCAAATATTTTATAAAGGAAAAATGCCATGAGATGAGAAATATTCTCTTAATATTCCCATTTTTACGTTTACGTACCATTAAGAAAAAATACAAACAGTATTTATTCAATAAATGCTCAGTTTAAAATGCTTTTAAAATATAATCTTTTACATATCAATGATTTCAAAAATACTTGAATGAATTATGGTGAGAAGTTGACACAAAAACTTTGAGTGTAATCTTTTTTTAAATAAACTTTGTGTTTAATCAAAATCAGTTAATTAGCCGTTTTCATGAGATTTTTATGTGCGTTTTTAAATGCTGAAAAAGTGCGTATTTCTTGTCCATACGTATTGATATTTATTCACGCACAATCGAGCCAATTCAATTAATTTTTTTATCAAAACAGATGTTTATTTTTTTTCACATTCTTCTGAATTATTGCACCAACAGAACTGTATATTTGATGTAAAAGTAACTGTTTTTTCGAATTAATGTCAGAATAAGACCCTACTTAGTTTCGTAGTTTACAACCATAGAATAAGAGAAAAAGAAAATTTTTGTGGGAAGGCTATATATTTCTTCCATAACTCTTACGGTGTCCCAGGATCCAATGGATTCTTGTGAAGAATTACTGGTTTTATTTTATCTATTATTTGTTGTTTGTATCTTTGCTTTGTATCATCACTCTTTTATTTTTGGTTGTTTATCTTCCTCTAGCTAGATCCCAACCCACAAGGTTCACATTCTTATTCACGAACGGCCAACTCTGGGAGATTTGTAGCCAAATTAGGAACGACTTTTCCGTGGCAGAAAATACGTTAAACGCGAGAATAACCATAAAAACTCAAATTGGCATTCATATAATTGGTAGCCGAAACGAAGCAAACTAACGCCGGTCGTAAATATTACACGCACCAGTGGTTATTTCTTACTCGTCTCCTTCCCGCTCCCTTGCCTCGTCATTATTAGTCTCTTAACCTTACGAAGTATTGTTTGATAATGTTAGAGACAGTGAAAATCCTATTTTCTGACGGCCATCTTAACTCAACCTCCTGCTTGACCCCAGAATAATTTCTAATGGTCGACCGGCGAAATTAGTACCAAGAATGCATCTCTATTGGTAATCAGTAACAATTTTGGCTTCTTTAAATACTGTAAATGGCTTGAAGGCGCACGGAAGTACTACCGGATGCGACTAAATGTATTATTTTGCCGATGTGATGAACCAGCTTTTAAACTTTAGGAGAGTGAAAAACTAACTTTCAGAAAAGAATAAGTCTCTATATTCTGATTACGCATTCCTTTATACCCAAACAAGTTCCACTCTGATAAGGAGTGGTAGTTTTAGTATTATTACAATTAAATAGGAATATTTGAAACTGCATAACTGAGAAGACATTATTTGCATTAGATATACATACTAAAAATTGAATTATTGTTATTAGATAGCAATACTTAGAACCATTCAACTGTGAGCAAATCAATCTGTTAATGTTATCAATCTATGAACTACATCACAGTATACTAACAAATTGATAATAAATAGAATTATCAGTCTTAATAGCAATGCTTTCAACCATTTATTTGCAAAATATTAACTCTCACCCATTTAAGAATAAGATTGCCTACTAACTATTCACTTACAACTCATAACCATTTAACTCTGAGCAAACATATGATTGATGTTAAATTAAAAAGTCACTGTTACATAGCAATACTTGAAACCGTTTAACTGTACGCTTGTTTAAAATGTTACACACAAACTATTCGTTTACAAATCATACATTTAATATATGTATAAACAGTATTTGGCAATAAATAACCTGCAAGAGTAGATATGCCATAAAACCTAACTAACCTAACCTTGATATCATGCAATTGTTTGCAGATCATTAGGCTTATATAGGAATACTTGAAACCAATTATCTTTGCGTAAAGAAATAACTATAAAAATGAACATTTACTTAAAACCGTGTTTGTAAATATATGGAAATTATTAGTCGTTGAAAAGAAGGGAGATCTTGTGTAACGGGTAACGTGCGGAACTGCAACATCGTAGTTAATTTGTTTGTACACCACTTATGCTATAATGTTCACTTTCGAAGTAATACTCTTGGGAAAGATACAAACTCTATCATCGCACCCTCTAGATACAAACTCTATCATCTTACCTTCTCGATATGGGTTGAGTAGTTGCACTGCTATTCTTCTACGAGGCTTTGGCATTAAATGACTCATAAAGGTTAATATGCCAATAAATAAAGAAACCAAAAACTAAGTCTTAGAAACACTGGCGATCATCCCACTCTGTTGGTGAGGCTTAAGATACGCTACTCTATCCCTTTCAGAATGGTAAGGCATCCCCCAAAAAGGCTTTCTCGCAATGACATTAAACTGTGTCATGTGGTGAGGCTCCAGTTCTAGAAATCTTGGTAGTGTTGAGTGTCCGTTCATAGCCATAATTCCCAGATCCAACCTTAAAGAAAAATAATCCAATGTTCGATACAATTTATGTATATGTTAATTAAATTTTATAAGACTGTTTGTGAGATCAACATTGGTTAGTTTCAAAGATCTACTGTGGTAGTTTTTTTTAGAGACATACCAACGTCTGTAGTTTATTTAATGCCCTTATAAAATATATTTATATATTTATTTTATATGTGGGGTTAGGTGATTTATACCTTTCCGCAAGAAAGAGGACTTAATAGCGTAAATAGAATTCGTACTCGATTAATACGATAAAACAGTCCAATACATTAACTCTTACACTACGGTGACTGATATTACAGAATCTTAACTTATAAAGGTAGATTTACTAATTTTTTTTTATTTTTTAGTTTGATTTCATAAGTTGGGGGCATTTGGGTTTAGATACAAGGAGCACACAATTAGTTTCCAGACTCTTTTCGTATGGGCACTTTTATTGATAGTACACACATGAAACTCAAGTCCCCTTTAAAGCAACGTCCTCCAGCTGCATTGCACTTTTTGTACCATTCCAACAACTTCTGCAAGGCCCTATGGAAGTCCTCTTGTGTGAGCGTATCAATTACCTTCGTCACAGCCTTTTCATCTCCTCAGTTGTCTCATAACGACAGCCTCTAAGTTGTTCCTCGAGCTTAGGGAATAAGCAAAAGTCACAAGGAGCTAAGTCTGGACAATAGGGAGGCTGAGGAACTGTCTCGATGCCCATCTTGGTCAAATAGTCTGTGACAAGGATGGAGTTGTGGACTGGTACATTGTCCTGGTGGAAATGCCACTGACCCGATTTAAAGAGTGCTGGCCTCTTCCGATGGAATCTCCTCCTGAAATCCCTTAAAACCTCAACATAGTATCCCTTGTTGACTGTCTGTCCAGTGGGAACCCAGTGGATGTAGATCATGCCAGGGTTATCAAAAACAGGATCATTAAAAGTTTGTGGGTGGATTTGCTCTGTCTGTCCTTCTCGGGTCTGGGAGAGCTAGCATGCTTCCACTGGGAACTCTGTTTCTTGGTGCCTGGGTCATAGCAGTAAATCCAACTTTCATCACAGGTCACCTGAGCATCAAGAACTGCGTTATCTGAATTGATCAGCTCGGCCATCTCCCTGCTGTCATAACGTCTTTCTTTCTGATTTTCTCAGAGTACCCTTGAGACAAACTTCGCGCAAATTTTCCACATCTTCAGTTCCTCGCGGATAATTGTGTGTACAGTTCCCACACTGACATCAAACTGTGCACTTATTGTCTCAATAGACACGTAACGGTCCTTATCCGTGGAATTCTTTATTTGGCCAATCAATTCTGGTGTATTGTCTTCCTTACTCCTCTCACACCTCTCATTATCCCTCACAAACTCTCTGTCTTCCTTGAGTCTCTTAGGCCATTCAAAAACTCATGCTTTCAAGATGCTCCAAAAGCAGTCAGAAGAATTCCATACGTTTCTGTGACAGTTTTTCCAAGTTTAAAACATAATTTTATTGCATATCGTTCTTCGAAAGTGTCCTCACGTCTAGATTGCATTTTTGAAATTCACCAGCTGTGAAAATCAGGCTTTAGTAGGGTTAATTCCAATTCCGGTTGTAGCTGTTTATTTAAACCTGAAGTCATATAATTTGGTCAGTCATCTTATAAGATATGTAGCAATTAGATACTGAATTTTCAAGAGTCTACGACAATTTTAAATGTCAGTACAAAAATTCTTGAAACTTATTGAAGGCACTAGTATCTGATTCCATTTGTTTTCTTTTGTTTTTTTTTCTTTTTAAAGCTGTAAATGAATTACTGAAGGAAGGAAGAAAAGAGGCTAAGATACCTTTTAAATTTCCAATTTATATTTGGGTTTCATATGACCACTCTTTAGCAATGAAATTACTTCCTGGATCATTAGAGTCGACTCTCCGAAATAAGGTGTTGAAATGCACTAGTCCTTTTTGGTGTTTGAGACATGCAAGGTCGGTGTGGTCGTGTCCCGTGAGTATTTGAATTTCCAATGTTTGTTTCGGTGGTGTTGGCTTGCTAGCACCAGAAGTGGTAAGGTATTCGGCTAAAAACCTAACCATCACATGTTTTCAATGCTAACGGTGGAAGCTGAAGTAAGTTTGAATCTCTATTAGTGAGAGAATGAGCTAAAGTGTCGTTTAGCGGATACATGGTTTTCCCTACCACCAGCAGAAGAAAGGAACAATTTCCAATCCAGAGTTTTCTGGGAAATTCTACTCTTTAAATTCAATTTATTTCTTCCAACTCCCAACAAACTCACATGTCAGAATATGAGGCTTTTTTCTTTCATAAAATAAGAAGTGATAGATTTGACAACATATATTGGTGTTGATGGTGTACTAATATAACAAATAACTAACATACAATAAAACTAGAGTAAATGTGTTTTGTTTCATAATGTAATAGATTCTAAAATACATGTTCGTATGGGGAAGGTATACATGATAAGAGAGATAATAAACACAATGAAAATCATAGAAAATGTTTTAGAGTGGATTTCTTATAAAAGAAAATATATATCTGCTATTTCTTTAAATGCGATAACGCTTATATCTGCTTTAATAATATTTATAGCGCATTTTGTCGCAATTTATCCATGCAATACAATAAAATAGAAAAAAAAATGGAATTTGTCAAAGGGAAAACTGAAAAAAAAGTTATTAAAAGTAATAAGGAATAGGGGAAATTTTGAAAAAGAAAATGTATCCTCCTATATTTTGTTTTAATTTTCATATCCCACTTACTATCATATACGTATTCCTTCTGATGACAAAAAATAGCTGCCTATCAGCTGTATTGCGAATTAGAATTAGAAATGGTTGATATCACGCCTCCACTTCATCTTATTTTTGATCCGCTGTATTTCTCCAACAATAAATAGAGGCCTTTGGGGTCCCAGTCTCCAAATCAAGGACTCAATATGTGGTGATATTTTTCTTCGCATTTTTTCGTTTTGTCAAGTGGGATTAAAAATAACTGTTATTCATTAATCTGCCCACCAAACCCCAACAAAAACAGAAAGTACAATAGGATGGTTAGAGAAAATATTTTTGGCTACAAAACAGTATTTTTCCAAACTGTTACCAACATTACTAATGTAGTTTAGCTGGCGATGAATCACTGCATGGATATTCATAAAAAATTGCACCAACGGAAGGGACCAACTTTTTCACAACAGTCTTGTTGATATAATGCGTTCTCGTTGGTGAGCTATTTGAGTCACATTTGATTTTCGCATCCTCGGCCACTGCTTATTATGCATTGTCCACAGCTTTTTTAGGCTCACGTCCATAGTTATGAAATCCATAAACTTTGAGCAAGACTCGATTAATTCTAATGGATGCTATTTTTTCGCTGGAAAACGACTCAATTCTTTCATGTCATTTCCCTGACAGTCATTCGGCAGCAATCAGCAACAAGGCGAATAATTATTGTTAAGTGGCTGGACAGTTCTCCTCTACAACCACACCAATGAAAACCTCCTCTTATGTTGAAGTGAAACGTAAAGAAATAGGATGCATGTATATTATCACGGGCAGGATGCAACGCATGATCAAGTGGATTTCAGCTGGTCTGAATTCAGATGCTTTTTTCGCCTAGACTAGTGGCTGACATTACCAATGCTAAAAAAGAGTGTGCCAGTCTATTCATTTATAGCTGAGGAGGTGGAAATATTCATGCCTTTTCCATAGGAAGTGAAATGCAAAAACCATCGTCCAAGATTTGAATACGGGTCGAAGATTTCATGTTTTACGACAACTTTTAGACTAAATACACATCCATAATATGTAGTAATTATAGTAATCATTTTTTGAAAAAGTTTTAATCCGAAACGCATCATAATTAACATTAGGATGGCAAATTAAATGGCATGAGTGCTTCTGCTTCTGCTGCTGGTCGTGGTAATGATATATCCATCTTTTCTACCCGTAGTCCAGAAACGCCTGTGCGGTAACAATTTTAAATGGGTGATATCATTCTACCGGAGCCTATATTCTAACTAAAATCAGTCTCTTTACCTTATAGAACAATCTTATTGATAGATAGATATCAAAGGTATAACATAGATAAAGAGATAGTTATAAGCAGACTAATATATATATATATATATATATATAAAGAGAGAGAGAGAGAGTGAGAGAGAGAGGGAGGGGGGAGATAGAGAGAGGCAGAGATTGATATAACTATGAAATATTAATATTCTCATTTTTCTTTTATGTCTTCTCTCTTCTGACATCAAAATGACCTGGAATATATTCTCTGCTTTCTATTTACTAATTTCCCTTTAATTTCCAGCAAACTTCTGAGTTCTCTTTACTTTAAATTCCTTTTGAAATCAGTCTGCCACGCCTCCGTCTTTCTTTTTCTCGAACTCTTTCTCCTTTTCTTCCGCTCTATTCCTCTCATAATCGCCTAACTCTGGGACGGAAAACATCCTTTGTTCCTTTCTTTATAAATCTCTTCCTAATCCTAATTCTTCCCTTTCTCCTCTACTGGCCACGCCTACTACTTCCATTTGCTTATTTCTATTGGCCAATACTTTTTATACAGAGTGTTCTGCCTTAGACTCTATTTATCATATTGTCTTCACTATTCATTACTTTTTATTTACAATCTTCGAAGAACGCTGAACCCAGTTCTTGTTTCGCTACCATAAAAGAAAGCCCTGGAGCTGAACACCTGACCTCACGATTATTCCATCCCCAGAAACAAGTTTCGATATAAGAGAGGAAATAGAGGGCTGAACAATTTGACTACAATAAAGAGAGAACACTACAGAATAAGACGCCGGTACATATTCTAAAGCAATAGAAACCACTGCCGCCAGAAATAAAGGGGGCTTTAACACGTGGCTGATAACCAATTTCTCTATCTGATAACGCATATATTTTCTGGCACATTTAGTTGGCGCGGCGAATAGAATATTTACTAAACGTTAATTGGAAATGTGCGAGGTGAAAACGAACCAAATGTTGAAACAAATAAACTGTTAAGCGGCTCCAGTATTTCGAATTGAGGGCTAGTTTATCATACACTATAAATTCAATATTTTTGAGATGTAGGAAAATACATTAACTTTACTGGGTGACTGAAAAATTAGTGGCCTCAAGTTAAATGGTATGAGCCACAAAATTTCAGTTATATTCAGTTAAAGTTAATCCTTTTTAAAATGTTGAATGATCGTCTTATCGGCCGGGTTAAGAATGCGCTGAACTATATCTCGAGCAGAGTGGTGACTCCCCTAACAAATAGGAGTATTTTAGGTATAATAATGAATTGCATCTGACGGTGAGGCTCCCATGCTGGAGATAGGGGGAGTTTAGAGTAACTTGTCATTGGTTGACTCTATCTCATATTGATAGTACCTGTAAGGGTCGGTTCTATGGGAGGAATTGAACACTTCAATCCTTTACAAATGATTACATCATTATAACTATTATTATCAATCGTATGAAATCGTACTACTGTACGCTAATTATTGATATTAGATAGACATACCTTAATACAAACACACTATTATGAAGCTACAACATAAAAATGTAAATATGAATGTACAATTAACTCTCAAAGCAAAACATAACCCAAGATGTGTTGACATATCATTATAATAAATCACTCAATCAATCAATATTGCATGCATCGTATGCCGTAACCAATCTCCTCCGCAAGGACAGAATGCGGAACAGGTTCAGTTATTCAACGGAGTACTACAGCTTTAAAGCTTTCCTTCTGCGAGACGATCTACCGTATCAAGACAAAAGAACCAAGTTTGCCTTAGCATTTAACCGTTGCTAGGGTGATATAAAAGAGACGGTTACAAAGTCAGTAGCGCCAGCTGAAAGGCAAATAACTTCATTCAGTATTCAAACTCAGATTCTCGAGTCTATTTTCTAAAACAATAACCTTTTTACCTTGCGCCTTCACAGTATGAAGTTTGTATATATATATATATATATATATATATATATATATATATATATATATATATTAGATTTTTGGACACAATTAGAGCGTTATTAAAGTTTCATATGTTTTCTACAATCTTTAAGGTGGTTAGTAGTAAAAGTTGCCATTCTATCGTCTATATAACATACGGTTTATTCAATGATACTAATTTGCTTCAGTTGTTTTATGAAATAACCGAACCGATCCCCAAATATAGGTTTACTAAAACATCTCTCATGTTATCAACCACCTGAATCTGTTTAATTCAATGATCTATTCTCCTCTATTTTAGGCAGCAAAAAAAAAAACAAACATTTTCTCATTCGAATGTTATGCATATTAACAACGACCACGTTATTTTTTTGTGAAAATGTCTCCCACAATACCACCATTTCACGTAACTAACCCTAATAGAAAACACGCTACTTTTACCACACACTCATCTGAAGATTATGGAAAACACATGGAACTTACGTGATGGATTTATTGTGTTCATAATTTTGATATCAAACATCAATAGGTTTTATCCATACTCTGCTAAAACTTCATCGAGCACACTTTCATGCAAGAACTTGTTTTATGTGCAGTTCTTCTCTCTCTCTCTCTCTCTCTCTCTCTCTCTCTCTGTCTATCTGTCTATCTCTCTCTCTTTCTATATATATATATATATGTATATATATATACTCTCTCTCTCTCTCTCTCTCACACACACACACACACACACACACACACATATATATATATTGTGATAGAAAATAAAATCAAACAATATCATACGTTTTTGATAGAATGAATAAAAGTGCTCTTTGTGTAATCATCGGTATCATTTTATCAAAGTTTTATATCTAAAAGAAATCAACGAGGATATAGTGACTTCACGAGGGCACAACGAATCTCCCAAATTTATGGTTAAGAAATGGGCATGTAAATTCAAACAGAATAAGAAAATCTAGGAATTTAGCCCACATAGAGAGAGGCCTCTTAAAGTCACAATACTGGAAAGCATCAATAAAATTCATGAGATGATAATGCCTGCTCGATGAATACCTGTACATCACATAGCTACAGACTTTGATATCTTAAATAAACGTGTTTGGGCATGTATTTCTAATTATTCTGAAACTCGTTGTGTCGCAAAACTTCTTCAGCTTGAGCGGACGGGACACGATGCCACATATCAACGGACAATATCATGGTTTTAATGCTTATTCAAAAGGGATTTCTAGAACAATTTGACAATCTGAATGGTCCCCCACTTACGGAGACAAAACAAATTTTAAAATGGCAATGATTTATTATAATCGTTTATTATCATTGGTAAGAAAAGCTTGCGCATTTGCAGCAACCAGATGTGTTATATATATATATATATATATATATATATATATATATATATATATATATATATATATCAGATCAAGCAGGGCTTCATCCCAGCCTGCCAAGTGTATGCTATGCTCACTGAAAATGTTGATTTTTCGACACGTTATATGAAATTTGTGATCAAATTGCTGCCACATCGTGTAATCCTTTCCTGTATCTACAACTATCAAGTTAATGTAGATCATTTCAAAACGAAGCGTTAATACAGTGATATAAGAATTGAGTTTAATGACAACATGACGTTTACCGGTAATTGAGAAATCTTTTATATATATGGATTATATATCTGTGAATGTGCGTATAAAATCCGAAAGTTTGGAGTTGTGGGAAAGTGGCGAAGATCTTCAGTTATATATAGGTTTTTAAAGTAGCTTTTTCGTAAAGGCATGCATTATTTTTTGCATTTCTTTTGGAAACAAGTTATATTACTTAACCACTTGTTAATGGGTGCCACTTCTTTATAATAATTTTTGGTAGTAGTGTATATGTCATCATCATCATCATATTCGGGGCATGCTGACAGTTCGGATTTCTTTGACTCTCTCACTCTCTCTCTCTCTCTCTCTCTCTCTCTCATCATACGTCCCTATAATCCATTGCTCCTGATAGATCCTCCCAACTACACTAAGTGTCCTCACGGAGCTGTTATAAAGAAGTTCTTGAGGGTCATCCAACACTGGCACGTTTATGAATTGCGTTCCACAGAAGAACGTTGCTAATGGGTTTTTCTTCGTTTCACCAGGAGCCTCACGCAAGACATATTCGTCTTACTTGGCTAGTTTGTGTGATAAGATGTAAGTGACCGCACAGCAGCTTTATTTTTGGGTATTGCTTCATGGATTTCATCAAAACAGTACGCATCGTTCTCGTATAGTTAACATCTAGCTTTTTCTTCATGAATTTTGTTAGCGTCCACATGGTGCATCCATACACTTGTATTGACACAGCTACAACTTGAAAAATATTTTTTTTATTGGATCGATCGGGCTTGCAGATGACTGATACCATGTCGATCGCAGTCCATGCCTTCATTAGGTATATGCTGATATCAATTTAAGTAGATAAGATATTGCTGCTGAACTATGTGAATTGTGTATGAATTTTAGAAACCAGCCAGTTAGAGAGGAGTTGGCACTTTCTCATTTAAAACGCATGAACTCAGTTTTATTTACGTTCACGTCGTAGCCAAAACCTGCTCCTGCTTGATCTTGGCTATTCAGGAGGGATTCAACTTTAGAAGATGTATATGCGCGAAGTACTATATCATCTGCGTAGTCTGCGTCTGTTATAGATTCTGCAAGATATCAACTTTATGCTTTTAATTATCATACTATTTTCTTTTTGTTGACCAGTCGACATTCTGAGTACGTAGTCGAGGCAGACTGTACACTAATATGGTGTTAATGTATCTTCTTAGTGTCTCTATCATGTGAGCGAATCATTACTCACGTATTATACAAGCATCATTATAGCGGAACAGTTTATTTAGGGAGGCCATATATTTCTAGCCTTTTTTTTTCATCTTTCATCTATGTATGGAATCAAGTGCTCTGGAAAAAAATGTACGAATGGTGTTGCCTCGAGATTATTTGCACGTACTCCTTCGATAATTCGACAAATAGTCAGAAAATGTGAAGATGTGGATCGATTTTTGCGAAAACAGTTCTGATATTTTCCGATTAATTTCAGGATTTCATATTTGATACGTTTGAGAAGCAGAGTATTACAAACCTTGGCTGTTATAGAAGTAAGAGTAGTTCTGTCGTTCTTAGGGATTCTGAGGTCATTTTACTTGGAAAAAAGTAGAAAGCAGCCTTTTACAGAAATCACTGCAAAATTAAAGTTGTAGGTCAACAAATTTTCTTGTCTTTCCTACATTTAGACGGATTTCATTGAGGCTTTTAGGCTTCATGCGTTTAATTCTTATCTATAATCTATCAAGTTCTTTGTCCACAGAGTGTCCTACTTTAATGTCATATTAGCAATTTATATTTTTGTTATATAAATTTACCAAACCCTCCGCTTTGACAGGATATGACACAAGGTCAATTTTTAAGTGGGGTTTATCAGGTTTGAATTCAGAGTTTTCCTTCTCCTAGACTAGTTACCCTACCAAGGCTGAAGAACAGAGTCTGACCTACTATTTACCCATAGCTGGAGGGATAATTATTGGAGTCATACCTTTCCCAAGAGTATTAGTGCTAAGTGAAATGCAATAAGTTTCGTCCAGGATTTGAACTCGTGTCGCCGTGTCCATTACACTACGGCACTTCCTTACAATTTAAAATTTTGTTATAGATTCATCAGTCACTTTAGAAGAAGATTCTTGAAATATTATTAACACTTCTGAATTCTTTATTCTTAGCTGATAGCTATTAGTCTTGTTCTTGAGGTAATCTTCATTGTACTCTCTTTATTTTATGTTTGCCCATCTACGAGTGATTGTCTATCTTGACTGAAGTTCTGATTTTCTTGATATAACCTTGAATATATTATAATTTTTCTTTTTGGTATGAGCTGATTAGTGCTCTGTGGGCTTTCTTATATTCCTGGCCATTGGCATTCATTGGATTTCTTCTACTAAGTATGGATGCTATTTTCATGTTATATAATTTTCTCGAATTACTATTACCTCTAATGGAACTCTATATTTGGTTCTTGGTTTGGTTGGTATGCATGCATGTTGCTGCTGCTGCTTCCATGTAGGCAGTGACGAAATTTTCATATTCGTCATTCGGAGTATAATTTTCAGATATCTCCAGAAGAGTATCAAAATTATTTTAACATTGACCATTTATTTTATGTGTTGCAAACGTTACTATTAGTAAGAGAGGATAACTCGTATCAAGTGGTTTCTGATTCCTGCGTAGACTCAGTTGTATCTTTGCTGTGACGATTCTGTGATAATAAGATACACCTTCAAAGGAGGAATATTCTTCACATATTACAGCACTATTTATGCAAGTCTTTTGCATGAATATATAATCTCGCTGTTGTGTGCGTTATCTGGGTAGGTGTAGGTTCATAGTTTTTCTTCCTTTTTTGGCATTTTAGTGCTTAGGCATGATACCCTCTTCTTGAGTGAAAAGTCTGTCAAATATTTCCTATTTTTGTTTGAAAAGTTGTGTTAGTAGAGTTTGTTATTGTCATCTTTGCCTATTGGAACATTCATGTCTCCCCCGAAAAATTGGAAAAGTATCGGACAAGGAAGACAGCAAGATGTAGAAGGTGATGATGTTCGTTTCATCACTGGCATTTGTGGTATTGAAGCAAGAGACGATTTTTGCGTAAGGTTTGCCATTAAATGAATCTCATATCATTTTCAGAAGGATTCTCTTTACACAACTGAGTGATTTTAAAGCATGCAGACTGAGGTGCATTCCTACAACTTTTACCCTAATCTCAATATACATACATATATATATATATATATATATATAGAGAGAGAGAGAGAGAGAGAGAGAGAGAAAGAGAGAGAAAGAGAGATTTGGTTTTGTATGTCTTAGTTATTTCTCTCTTGGATTTTTAAATAATTTCTTGTGTTTGATGTGTTACTTTTATGAGGAAACTTTTTTAACGGTATCTCGTTTTTCTGTAAATGCTTTTGATTCCCACTAAACTCTACATTTTGTCCTAGATATGTTTGGTATGATCTCAGCAGCAGCTTCTATATGATGGTTAACTCGGCTCTCATATTCGCCATTTCGAATATGTATTTCAGATATATCCGTGAGTGTATCAAAGTTTTTTTCCAACAGTTACCGTATATTGATTACTTATACGCCCTTGTATGTCATATCTTAGATTCACCTGTTTGTTTTTATTCCTGCGTAAACTTTTTGCTGAGATGATCTGTGCCCAAAAGGTAATCCCACGAAAAAGGGTATGCCCCACACTTCAAAACTCTATTCATACACTTTTTGTTTATAGACACACAATGTAGTGGTGCGTATTAGTTTAGGTAAGGATAAGTCCATAGATTCCGATCCTTTCCTTTTTTGAAATTTAGTGTTTAGGCATACAGCCTCTTCACGAGAGAAAATTCTCCCAAGTATTCCCCATTTCTATTTTGAGAGTTTTTTTTAAACGGAATTCATAATTTTCAGATTTGTCTGTATGAGTTATTAACGATGAATAGAACATTGTGTTTGGGAATGTGTCAAGCAAGGTAAGATGGCTCATTATCAAGAGGCCATGAAGCCTTTTTCTATTATAATTAGCAAAACAGTAAATTCATGGGCTGTAATAAACAGGCCATCAACCTAATGGAAATCTAATCTTTCGGATTAAATAAAACGATATTTCATCCAAGCAATGGCCTTGTTAGTACTATTGTATGGCTGCTACTTCAAGATTTTAACGCGACACCCGAAGAAAAAAGTAAACGGGAACTACTAAACGATGATGTACGCTGTTTTGAATCAATCCTGGAAGAAATAACCAACCAAAGAGCATCTGTACGGCCACTTGCCTCCCATTCAAGAAAAAAATCCAAGTAAGACGGACAAGACATGCTGAGCACTGCTATAGAAGCAGAGACGGACTCTTAAGTTCTTCAGTAGGCTCCCACACATTAAGAAACCAGTGTTAGCTGACAAGCAAAGACTTACATCTATCAGATAAGTGCGAACGCAGGACGCTTTCAATAAGACCAGACAAGAACGATGGACAATAGGTAAGAATGGCAAGAGAGAAAGAGAGAGAGAGAGAGAGAGAGAGTCAAGAAAATCGGTATTGTTAACACGATTTGATTTGTGGGATTTACTCTCTTGTCTGCCAAATGATTTCTGCTAACCTTGATATTATAATCGATACTGGCTCACATGACGATAGAACACGTGAAGAAGATAGGTCAATTAACTTTTACCCAATATATATATATATATATATATATATATATATATATATAGAGAGAGAGAGAGAGAGAGCTTTGGCTAAAGACCACGAGATAGAGTTACGTCAGAAGGGAGTATGTCAGAATAATGAAGAAAACACTCCATGTTTTGAGTGTCACTTTTCGCAGCGAACATCCTGTTGCATTAAATACAACATAATAGAGTAGCATATATCATCAAATACTATAAGTTTCCTTGCTCACACCAAACTAGATCTAATAATTCTTCAAAACCAACACCTAGAAAATTCATAGCTTTTAACTTCCGACACACGAGCGTGCGATGAGTATATTTCTACATTCACGCTGTCTGTCATTCACTCCTTTTCTATTTTATTTTAGTTAGTATTTCCCTACCTATCTAGTCCACTCAAGCGATCAAATAAGTTATTGTTAATTGTCTGTATTTGTTCTTCTCTTTATTTCTGAGAGGAAACATTTCTTCAACCATCATTCCACCACAAAATCCGATCTCCCGTGTCAGTACATGCAGCTGAAAACTACTTTCTATAAACAATGACCATTCGTCTCAACAAAACTAGACATTTCCAATGCTAATACTCTAACACACACACACACACACACACACACACACACACACACACACACACACACACACACACACACACACATCATTGCTCGCTCACTCTCTTACACACACAAACACACATATGCACGTTTTAAAACTAGTCTATGCTTTTAATGAGAAATCTAAATAATGTAAATTGTATTTAGAGTGAAAATATCATTGTAGATGTTTACCGGATCCAAGATATCTGTTGAATATTAAGACTGGAATTAGTATCAACATCTCACAACGACATTAAATATTCACTCTCTAATTTGGTGACTTTGAAAATAGTCACAACGTAAATATTGCATGAAATATTGAGACATCTGATTAGAAGTCGGTTAACTTCACTGGACGTTAGACGTGTCGATATAAGTTGACCTTAATATCTCGTGTGTGGAATTTGTTACTTTTTTTTCAGTTAATTTATCTTATTTTATGATTGAAATATCATAATATTCCTTGTAACTTTTTTTTTGCATTGATAAGTATATTTTACTGATTTCGACTGTATTTAGCTGTAATATTTAATGAGAAAGTGTGTGTGTGTGTGTATAAACACACACACACACGCAATCTCTCTCCCTCTCTCTCTCTCTCTCTCTCGCTCACACACACACACACACACACACATATATATATATATATCCTCATGCTCCATTTCTTTTGATTGTCGTAGGAAGTGCTAAGTTAATTTTTTTTTTCCTAATCTTGTTACTTTTTTTGTATTCATTTTTTTAAAATATCTAGTTTTTTTGCAGACAACTAGTACTAATACTACTTCAGCTGCTACTATTACTAATTCTACTACTACTGTTATATACTACCACTGGGTTTTGACAAACAACAAGGAACACTAGGGACATATATAAAAATATGATTTTATACCTTTATTCTTCGACAGCAACGCTCGCGTGGAGCAGGGGGGCAATCGGAGAGAGTGTTTGCGCACATGGAGGAAACGTCGGCAGTCGGAACTGACTGCAGGAACTAACTTCAACAAAAATTCTACACCTTATATAGTCTTAAAACTCCTACGCGACGTCCACGCAATGCTTTCTTTCCATTAGTAATGTCTTACATACGCGCATTGCTTGCTTTTCATGGGTCATGGCTTTCATCCACGCTTTGCTTGTTTTTCTTTGGCTATGGTTTACACTCCCGCAATGCTTGTTCTCCATTGGTCACTGCTTACACTCACGCATTCCTTGATTTCAGTTATCATTTTGTTGGTTTTATTTACGTCCAGATGTATGTCAACAATATCTGCTTGGTTCATTGCAGTTCAAGATGATATACTACACTACTTTGAATTGTGAGACATTTGATAATTCCCATTTCTGTGTAACTATCAATATTTTTTTTCATTTCAGAATTTCATACATTTATTTATATATAAGTAATGTATTCAAAAATCTTGTTTTCTATACTTGTACTGTTTAATATATTTACAAATGAAGAAATTTATATCATAAGACACCAATATATTTTTCTAAATAAATTGTTAAATCTTATTAGGTTTTTGTAAAGATATACATAGATATATGGATTATATTGTTTTGTAATTATATATTCTTATGTAATTTTGCATTAAAAATCTTGTTACTCAATCGAAATAGAATGGTATTAGATTATTTTAAATTGTCACCATCAAATAATGTTGTCTTAAAAATTATTGTAAAAAATTACTGTAAGAAAATATTTGGGTTGTTTACAGTCAGTATCAATAAAAATTGCAGGAACCTCATCGTATTCATTTGGTAGGTATTTCTGATTAGGTACTAATTTTTGAAATATGGTTTATTCTAAGATAACATTTCCTTCAGAGGCTAAATAGAAACAGCCAAAGACATTCAGATTAGATAAAAGAGTAAAGACATGGAAAAACTTACTGGTGCCTTTCACTGAAAATCCCAATGACTGCGACAAATAGATATACTTTCCCCACACAAGAAAAATATTAGCAAACATTAAAGGGAGATAATAAATGGTTAGTACTAACAAATAGAAAAACAAAAAACAGCGATTTGTCAAAATGAAAAAAAAATGTGTACAAAAATAACACTAGTAATGGAAAAAGGCGGAAGAAAAATATCAAAGAAGGTGAGAAAAAAGTCATAGGAATTATTAATAAAGATTACAGTCGTTTTATTGGGTATATGGTTTCTGCAGATAAGTTTCCCTATATATATATATATATATATATAAGTTTTGTTTTTTTTTTGTTTTTGTTTTTTGTTTTTTTGTTAATTTAGTATAAACTTTTCCCTTGGATTTATTCTCATGTTCTGTTTTGAGTTGTTTTTTTTATTTTTTGTTTTTTCGTTTATTGTGTGTTTCACATATGCCTACAAGATAAGCAATGAATATTGTAGAAACCACATGAAATTCGTGCTAGATATCAAGATAATTATTAAATGTTCAACATTATTTCTAGTTTTATCGATACATCTATAGACGGAAAAACGAACCGAGGAAAAGAAGAAACCAGATTCAGAATTTAGAGTTTTCTTTATCTTAGACTGGTTGGCTTCCCAAGGTTTATTAACCCAATCTGTCCTGCTATTTTCCCATAAAGGGATTTGTGAACAATTTGATTTATACGATTTTCAAAAGCATTAGCACTGTGCGAAATGAAAACTGCCTCATTCTGGAACTGAATTAGGTCACCGATTTCATTTCGTTCAACAACTGTCACACCATGGTATATAAGTCTGTGTGTGTGTGTGTGTGTGTGTGTGTGTGTGTGTGTGTGTGTGTGTGTGTGTGTGCACTGTCTTGTTTTTTAGTAAGTTCATTCATACGACACAAAGGCTTCTGGGTACTAATAGTACAAGCTGCCAAAAAGCGGTTCTGAACAGACTCATTGCTGCTTGACTACATCAATCTGATAAGAATTAGTACTTTGGCTTATTTTATTCATGAATTAAATGAAATAAGTAGTTCTAATGTTATAATTATAGCTAAATTCTAAATAAATCTTTCATAAAAGACGAGACCTAAAATATCGTGCAGAGGGATAAGAATCGCCCCAAATTAAGGTATCCTAGATAACACTCGAAACTACATTCGGCAGTGAAAGTTCATTCAAACTGGAATTGGTTAATAGATGATAGTGTTTCTTTTATGGGTTATGATTGTGTATTTGAAATCTATTTGTGTTCACAATAGTCAGTGGAAGCATGATGCAAGTAATATTAGAATTTTTCACACCAGCTTTAGCTGATGGTTTCTCGCTGGAGTTTGATCGACAGCAAATTTCTTAGTGTCTCCTGTACTGATCTCAGTATTCTGGTTGTTCTTTATAATACTGTGGTTTGCTTGGTCGTCACTTGTCCTCTTATTTCCAACTTTTCCAGTCCCTTTAGCAATCCTTTGCTGACTGTACCGAGTGAAATAATTACTATTGGTACCACCACCTCCTTCAAGTTCAAAGTTTTTTTTCAGTTCTCTGATAAGATCTAGGTATTCATCTTTTGTTTCGCCTTCTTTCAATTTCATTCTGTGGTCAACCAGGACAACAAAGTCCACAATTTTGCAGGTTCAATTATTATTATTATTATTATTATTATTATTATTATTATTATTTACTCAGTAGAGTTTTCCACATCAGCGTTAACTGATGGTCTTTCACTGGAGTTTGAGTGACAGCAAGTCTTCTCAAGTCTCCAAGACGCTTCTTAGTATTCTGGCCGTTCTCAACAATAATGTAGTTTGGATAGTTTCCACTCGCCCTCCAACTTTCAAGTTCCCCAGTCCCTTTAATAGTCCTTTACTTTCTATACCAAATGAACCAATCACGAATGGTATAATCGCCACCTTCATGTTCCATAAATTTTAAATCCCTAGCAAAGTTCAGGTTCTTATACTTCTTTTCACGTTCTTTCAGTTTTATGCGGTGGTCAGCCGGTACAGCAAAGTTTACAATTTTGCAAGTTCTATTTTTTGGTTGATTACTATAAGGTCTGGTCTTCAAGGCAAGATTAAGTGATCCAAAGACCCATAGGACTTTGTATCATTTTGTAGAACAGATGCCGTGTTGTGCATATACCATTTGTTCATATGGTCTCATTAAAATTGCTTACACATTTCCCAGTGGATCACCTTGTCCACCCAATTGTGTCTAGTCTTATACTTCTTCTATGTTAATTTTCTTCATGCGCATATTATGTGCTTGGTGGTTTCATCTCTGTCACCGCTTAGCTTACATTTGCTATTTTGTTGCGTCTTTTTTATTCTCGATTTGATATGATCGGTTTCACGGCTTTGTTTTGTGCTGCTACTAGGAAAGATTCTGTTTCTCCCTTAAAGTTTCTTTTTCTTAGCTAGGTCCAGGTTTTCTGGTGTGAGGTGTTGTTTATTAGGGGTTTAAAACGCCTATAATGTTGTTTTCTTCCCATTTTCGTTTCCTAGTTGTCATTCTGTTGTCCATCGTGTTGTCAGTATAGTTTCTGATGGCTATAAGTCCTACCTCATATTTTTCTATATCGTCTTCGAGTCATTGTATTGATGTGACAACGCTGTCATCGATCCTGGCAATACCTCTTCCTCCCTCTTTTCTTGATACGTATAGTCTGTCAGCGTCGGCTCTTGGATATAATGCCTTATGTATGGTCATTAGTTTTCTTGTTCTTTGGTCCATTTGTTTAAGTTCATCTCTCGCTTGAGAAATGGTCCCGAATATCTAATGAGGATACAGCCCAAGTATTTATTCCTTCGATAAGGCTTCTGCGAGAGAGTTCTGTCTCGAGTAGTTTTCTAGTCCTCCTGTGATATTCTTTTTTAACTTTGTCTTTCATTTATCCTTGTTTAATGCTGTCAGCCTCCAAGATGCCTATTTATTTGTAGGTTTCGTTTTCTCCGAGCGTTCTAATCTTGTCTTGATTTGGTACTTCCATTTCGTCAGTTATATGTCGTTTGCCACTTTTCATTACAAGGATGGCACATTTTTCTATGACAAATTCCATTCCTATGTCCTGTGTGTATACCCTAACTACGTGTATTAGAGTTTCCATTTTTTTTTCTTTTTTTGCAAAATGTTTGATGTGTTCCATCCACATTAAGTAATTGCTCTTTTCCTTCAGTCTACTTAATTTGTATCCGGCTGTGTATTTTCTGCGTATGTAGTTAAGTGACATCATGGCAATTAGGAATAGTAACGGTGATAGAGCATCTCCTTGAAATATACCTCTTTGGGTCTTCCCCCTGCTATCAATTCAAATCTCCAGGTTTTCCTTGTTTTCTTGATAAAGTTCATGACTTCATGTCATATTTTGTACATTTTGTGGCAGTTTATTATCCAGCTTTGTGGAACCATATCATATGCCTTTTTTATTCAATCCAGGCCATAGCTAGATTTTTTTCCGTCTGGTCTTGATCTCATTTAGGATGTGTTGGTCTATGTAAAGTAACTATGCAGTGCCTCTCGATCCTTTGTGGCATTCTTTCTTTTCCTCAGGGAACAATCTTTGGCTTGTTAGCGAGTTGTAGATCTTTTCCTTGATTTGTGCTGTAAATATTTTCTATATCATCAGTAGGCAGGTTATGGATCAGTAATTGTTTGGGGCTGTTCCTTTCCTTGGGTTCTTTTGGATCAATGTATTCCTGCCTTTGGTCATCCATTCGGGTAAGTGTGTTCTTTTTAGGCAATTTTTCATTTCTACTGCTAGTCTGTCGTGAATGGAGGTGAATTTCTTGAACCAGAAACCATATATTCCATCATGGCCAGGCGTTTTCCAGTTTGATATTTTTTACGTGCGTTTTGACTAAACCTATAATTAATATAATTTTACTCCGAACTAGTTTTTCAAAACAGAGTTTGGTGATGATCTTTCACTGGAGTTTAAGTGACAGCAAGTATCCTCAAATCTCTAAACACTCTTATCAGTATTCCGGCCGATCTCAGCAATGTTGTATTTTGATGATCTTGTTCCGTCCTCATATTTCCAACACATGCAGTCCTTTCTGAACAGTCGCAACTTCGAAGATTTCCCGTTCGTCTGAGGTACTTTTTTTCTACTTTTCTTTCATCTCCACTTGTTTGATGATATCTTATTCCAATATTCTCAAATACTTGTAATTTTCCTTTTTTCCTTACATTCTGATTCTTTCTTGATTTGGCATTTCTATTCCCTCCGTTGTTTATTTTTATCCATTTTTTAATGTGAGCATGGCACAATTTCTATGCAAAATTCCATTCCTATATTCTGGGTAAATATTCTTATTGTTTATAACTGTCCAAATTTTTTTCCTGCAAACAGTTTAATGTGGTGTATGAACGTAAGGTGATAAATCTTTACTAACGATTTTGTAAACACCCAGTGTATTTCCTATGATTGCCCTATTGCTACTGCAAAGACGAATTGTGAAAGAACATCTCTTCGGAAGATGCCACGCTGCATTTTCACTTCTACTGAAGTTTTTCATTCAGCTGTAAAATACACTTCATAGCTTCCTTGATGAATTTAATGACATTGTTGGATATTTATACATTGTCACCTCGTCGATTATTCAGCTTTGCAGGGTCATTTTAAAAGCCTTTATTTAGTCAATCCACGCCATGGCTACATTTTCCTGCCTCTGTATTTTCTTTTTTAAAATGTGCACATCAACTTACGGAAAGTTACATTTTCCTCTTGTTTCTCTCATATCCTTTTTTTTTTTTCTAAAAACAGTCTGTTTCGTACAAGCGACTAACAGGTCTCCCTTATCTGTGCGGTCCGGATTTTCCGTATCATAGGTGTAACTCTATCATAGTGTTACAAGTTGACGGGATATTAGATTAAATATTTACGACTAATTGGGATAATTTGTTGAATATTAGTTAGAGGCTTTTGATAAGGTAGAGTAGAAAATAATGATAATAATAACAATAATAATAATAGATTCGCACCTAGCGACACCATGCGCTAGAATGCGTTAAATTGAAAGGTCAAATCAACAGTTGAGAAGGACATCAAGATTGTTAATTGTAAGGGTCAAATCGGTCGAACTGGGTTTTGATTGACGGGACAAAAAAAAAACATTTTTTTTTCAATTTCTAATGTTAGCCGAGTGCGAATCTTCGGAAAATTACGGCTAAAAGCCTGGCACGAGGCCATAAACAAAATATTAGAATATTATCGAGTGGCCCACCAATCAAAGAAAAGTGGGATGGAAATTTCACCCATCCCCAAGACATGCAATGTGGGGCCATGGTTTTTGAATTGCTGTCCGGTTAAACACGGGCCTCGGGTGGGGCATCTCTACACCACCATGATTACGCTACGGTGCTATTGGTCCAGCGTTTCTATTGGCTGGCCAATCGGAGCCATGTATTCAGGGGCCTTGACCCCCATAAAAGAAGATACCGTAAAAGGGAATAGGCAGATCGAAGGCTACCACCCTCTTTGCCACCACTGCTGCTTTACACAGAGTCCTAAACATGACCGTTCCTACCAAAATCAATTTGCCTAAGACAGACCAGAGACTAACGGTTATCACCAGTCATCTTATCACTTCTTACTCCAAACTGAAACCCCTTATGGTTGTTTTACATCATTTTAAATCATTTTATAATGAATAAATGCTGTATTATTTATAAATGTTAACAAGTGTTCCTGAGTTATAGTGGTAGTTGACCAGCTAACAGCACCGGTAAGGTTGGCTGTCTTCCAACCCAGCCAGGACCAAGAGAAGTAAGAATCAGCTCTTCCCCAACTTTTCCGTGGATCGAACAACACAACATGGGCACGGAAAACTTAGAAAGTAGATTCATTAGAGACTTCGATCTAAAAGTGGCTCGCAGGGTGACCTGCACTTATAGGACCACAACTGGTGCCGTGACCAGGATACAACTCTGAGTGACACACGCAGAACTGGCAAATAGAATGATGAAATTAGCCAGAATAGCATATAAGGATGTAGGGCATAGAGAGGGTCACAGTGTACTATTACAACTTATTGAATATTTCATAGACGCCTTAAACAATTCATTTATAAAAGAAGATGTAGCGAGAGAAAACCTCGATATGTTATCTGAGACACTGACGATGGCAAGGGACAGTGAAAAACTATTCCAGAGGTTGAACCTACCACAAATGTTTAGATATGGAACTGCACAAAGGTCAAGGGAAGAATGGAGTTCTGACAAAACTCCTAACGGGCAAAGTTACTGGGGTCCCCGTATCATGATAGGAGAGTCCAACGTCGAGGGATGGCACTCTGAGTGGTCAAGAGAGGAAATACACTATAGTAAACGATTATGTTTTGGGCATGCTAAGGGAACCCACGATATGAACTCCCATTATTTTGACATAAATCTTGACCTAAGAGCCACAGAGGGGAAAACAAGAGGAAACACTTATGACAGATCTAGCTCACATTATTCCCAAATAACATACTGGGTGGGGAAAAAAGGGCATATAGCAAACTACTTTCCTGATAGAGAAAGATGGCCTAATAGATTACAAGGGGGTGATCGTAGATCAGAAAATAAGAAAGGGTGGCCAACAACAGGCACTAAAATGCAGCCTAATTACAAAAAACAAGGAAACTTTCAGGGGCCACCCCAGTAACTAAGAGGGTGGCCCGGAATCCGAAATCTGAAAAAGATACGAGAAGTTGGGGACCCAATCAAGTGTGTCATTATAGTGGAAACACTAATAAACCAACAAGAAAGGAATCAAAGAGTGAGAGGGGCAAAGAAAATCAACTTAGTGACCAAAAGAAAAGAAAAGAATATAGAGAATATGAAGTCTTCTCCTAGGGTTCAGAGATGATATACAAAGTCCGAGTAGAAAAGAAAGAAGCAGATGCGTTGATTGACACTGTGTCTGAAATCTCCTAAAGGAAATTTGATATTCGTAAAAAACTAAAATTAGCTAAGTTTTGAAGAATAGGAAATGCCACTAAAGGAAATGTGTTGGTTACCAGTAGAAATAGGGGGCATGATCACCCGTTCAAAATTCTATATAGCACCTAACTTAGAGCAATGATATTGGGAGAGGGCTGGCTAAAGAAAAATCAGGCACAGATACGTTTTAAACCGAATCTTTTGACGATAAAGGCGTAAAAATATCACTGGGTTGAGGTGCTAGTAGAGCAATGGCGGTTTAATCAGAGAAAGATGTTAAACTGCCGGCGCGCACCAC
Source organism: Sepioteuthis lessoniana (assembly GCA_963585895.1). Taxonomy (NCBI): domain Eukaryota; kingdom Metazoa; phylum Mollusca; class Cephalopoda; order Myopsida; family Loliginidae; genus Sepioteuthis; species Sepioteuthis lessoniana. The sequence continues at coordinate 36,104,838 of OY757938.1, forward strand.
CATTGTTGTTTTTTTTTACTTGTTTTTTTTATTCATCGGAATAGTCAGGTGGGATTTATTATAAGGTAATCCCTAGGAATAAACCGTTCTTAGAAAATGAAATAATGGTGGTAGAAGCTATAGTTGAAGGAAATGACAAGAGCCAAGTACCCGCAATGTAAGCTAATTTGAGTAATAAAACCGTGAATGTGCCCAAAGGTGTACAGCTTGAGATAGTACTTAACATCAAAACCAAGAGACAGGTGAAGAATTTTGAGACCCGATCATGCCGTGATGGCAAGACTATAGTTAATCCCGATGAGATACGTGGACCACAAGAACACAGAAGAAAAAATAGTGAAGTTGTCGCTAACACGGATAAGGAATTAGGTCGAACGCAGACGATCCAAATGAGGATGAACGCAGGGGACAACCCTCCTATGAAATTAAGAACTTACCGAACCCCAATCCATTAGTGGAAACTAGTAGAGGAAGCGATAAAGGACATGTTAGAATCCGGAGTAATCGAACGCTCAAAATCTCGGAGTTTCTCGTTAGTGAAAGTAGACAAAAAGGATATTCAACACCGGCTCTCTGTGGATTTTTGGGCATTAAGAAATATCACTAAGCCCCTGACATACCCTTTACCATTATTCGACAATATCCTCAGTCTGCTGGGCAGAGCAATCTATTTTTCCATCCTTGATTTGAATTCAGGATACTGACAAGTGCCTCTTGATTAAGGTGATCGAGAAAAAGCTGCATTTGCATGCTACGCTGCGCTTTTTCAATTTAGAGTGATGTCATTCGAACGTTCGAGAATTATTAGTAAAAAAATAGGCATCAAACTGGGACAGTTTATGCAAGAAGAACTCGACTCTGTACTAAGAAAATTTTAAAAAATAGAAAAGCAGCAGGGCTCGAAAACGACATACTGTTCCAACACTGTAATGCCGTATATAATGAAAACACTATAGACGGATAAACAAAGGGGCGCATCCCCCCGTTTCCTAAAAAGGGCAACCTTTCATTAGCCAAGAACTACCGCGGTATAACTCTTATATGCATAGCGGCCAAGATATAAAATGCTCTACGATGCAACTACATAGAACCCTAGATTGGGAACATACTTTGGAAGAACCAAAATAGCTTTCGGAAAAATAGATCCACGACGTCACAAATTTTGACTATCCGCCGAATTATTGAAGGTGCAAGTGCAAAAAACCTTGAGGCAACAATGTTATTAGTCAACTTCACCAGGGTCTTTGACTCCATACATAGAGGAAAGATGGAGCATATGCTACTCCTCTACGGCCTACCCAAAGAAAACGTCGCAGCTATAATGATGCTATATAGAAACACGAAAGTAAAAGTTCGCTCTCCGGATGGAGACACAGTCTACTTCGACATTACAGCAGGTGCGCTGCAAAGTGACTTAATAGCCCGATATCTGTTTATCATCTCTCTATACGATGTACCTAGAATGTCTACTGATAAAATGAAAGATAACGGTTTCACGCTGACGAAGGAAAGAAGCAGAAGATACCCCGCACCAACAATCACGGTCGCGGACAACGCCGATGGCATAGTGCTTCTGGCAAATACACCCGGCCAAGTCTAACCCCTGCAACATAGTCTGGAACGAGCCGCTGCAGGCATAGGCCCCCATGTCAGTGCACACGAGACGGAATACATGTGCTTTAATCAAACAGGCGACATCTCTACATTAAACAGTAGCTCTCTGAAACTAGTAAACAAGTTAACCTACCAAGGAAGCAATATCTTATCAACCGAGACAGACATCAGCACGCGACTAGCAAAGGCATGGACAGCTACAATAGTCTATTGGTCATATGGATGTCAGCTCTGACTGATAAAATGAAACACAGTTTTTTTCAAGGAACGGTCATGTCGATACTGCTGTATACATGGACGCTAACAAAATGCATGGCGAAAAAGTTTGACGGCAGCTACACAAGAGTGCTGAGAGCATTATTGAACAAGTCCTGGGGGCAGCACCTTACAAAGCAGCCGCTGTATGGCCACTTACCATCAATCACGAAAACTATCCAAGTTAGAAGAACTAGATATGCTGAGCATAACTGGAGAAGTAGAGATAAACTCATAAGTGACGTACTTCTGTATACCCCCACACATAGCTTTTTCCTTAGTTATATATTGTAGAGTGAGTCTGACAGTGAATTTTTAAAACCAGAAGCTCTGTATGTCATCATGGCCTAGAGTTTACTCATTCCTCTGAGAGATTCCTAGTGTATGTCCACCCCATGCCTTCACGAGGTGTCCAAATTATTCTTTATATTATTAATCCATTCAGGGTATTCTAAAATGTTATCTATGTTCCCCAATTTTACACTAAAACTGGTTTGTTTCCTTTGCATCTAATGATTTGTTTGTCCTCGTACGTTCTCCACTTACTTGCTGGTAGAATTTACTTTAGTTGTTTCGGAATGAGCTGTTTTGTTTGTTTTGTTTGATCCTGTCTCCTAATCATTTTATCCCCTTTTTTCGCTCATATGTTTCGATTTATATTTTCTAATTTTATTGTCAGATTTTATTTTTTGCTTTGTTTTAGTCTTTTTACTCAAATGTACCCTTCAATGTTTTTCCTTCCTTTGCACTCTCACTTGCAGTAGTAATTTTTTACTAGTCCTTTTAGCCTAATTCACCATCAGCTTTTGTATATATGTTCGGTTTATTGTTTTAGATTTGGTGGTTTTTGCTCAAATTTCCATCGTTCTTGTTTCATGACCTCTTTGTGCGTAATTGTTCTAAAATAACTGGGAAGTACATTTTTGCTTCCTTCTCTCATCCATTTTTTTTAATTGGTCTGTGAGTTGAGTAGTTTCTTTGGTCATTTTTGAGTATTTGAAATTAGAACTGCTAACATTCACACGATGCTGATCTGGCCCCCAAGTATTATATCAAGGGAGCATCTGCGATTATGACATTCAGATCTAAAATCTGAGTCCCATTTTAATTTGGATTTGGAATTGTCATTTTTATGGGTAGTATAATGAAGCTAAATCATATTTAGGGGTTGGTTCCTATTTGAGCTTCTGTCTCAGATGAGACCTTTATTTTTCCAAGGACGAAGACACTTCAGCGGGCCACCCAAAAATACCAACGCTTTTGCAAAGTTTTAACTTAGTTAAGTCCGGCATATTCATATTTCCTCCCATCAGACTTTGATGAAAAATCTTGAATGGACAAAGCACCTTGATAACGTACCAAACCGTAATGTAAGTGATTTTATGAACTTCCAAGTAAATTATTACATGCTAGTATTTTAATATTTGGAGGTAACTATATAATTTTGTAAAAAAACAGCATTTGCCAAATTTAGATGAAAAATATTAAATTTTTGCTTACCGGCTGCTTCTTTATAACTAACATTCACTGTTAATCAAAGGCATATTTATATTTCCTTCTGCTGACGTAAAACTGACGAAAAATCATGAGTTGACAACGCACTTTCATAATGTAACAAAAACCAAATCAAGAAATTTCAGAAAATTACTGTTATTAATGGTACTGAATGTGAGTTTTTAACACCAGGGCTAGTAGATGGACTTTCAAAGAAATCTGAGTGACAGCAAATTTCCACAGTTTTCTCCGAATCTCCTGAGTATAAATAGTCGATATTAAACGATATTAAGTCGAGGTTTAACTTTCATCCTTATTTCTGTTGCTATTTAAAAAAAAAACTTTTTCGTTTTTCCCTACTACTTTATTAATGTTAATAATGATCATACATCGAACTTCTTATGCTGAATTCATTATGTCCGTCGGTTTCAAGTTATAGTTGGCAGTAAAGCATCATTTAATCTAAGTTTCTTGCTTACTGTTTTTCTTATCCTCTGAAAGAGTCGTTTAAAATAACGAGTTTCAGTCTCGTGACCAGGAAAGGCCGTCCTCTTTGCTTTAAGGATTACTAATTACCACCTTCTTTTTCCCTACTATCCATTCCAGATAACTCATACTTAATTGACTCAAAAGAAAAAAGCTTACAGTAATATAGAAAAAAAAATGAAAGTTTTAAAAATATTTACGAACTGGTAACATTTTTGGTGTTTCAGTGAAGTTAAATTTAACCGTACAGAACGGCTTTTTCTATGGGATTATTCTTATACTTTTCTTATTATCATTATTATTATTTACTCCTTTAGAGTTTTTCACATCAGTGTGAGATTATGGTTTTTCACAGGAGTTTGAGTGACAGCAAGTCTCCTCAAGTCTCCAGGACTCTCCTCAGTATTCTGGCCATTCTCAATAACGCTGTCATTTAGATAGTCTCCCCTCGTCCGCCAATTTCCAAGTCCTCCAGGCCCTTAAATAATCCCAGTTGGTATAATCGTCACTTTCGTGTTCCAGAGCTTTTTCAATTCTCTAGCAAGGTCAAGGTACTTACCTTTCTTTTCACATTCTTTCAGTTTTATTCTGTGGTCAGTCGGGACCACAATGTCGACAATTTTGTAAATTCTCTTTTTTTGTTGATTATTATAAGGTCCGATCTTCTGGCCGAGATTAGCTGATATGTGTGTATTTCAAAGTCCCATGGGAGTTTATGTATATCATTTTCTATGACAGGTGCTGGTCTGTGCATATACCATTTGTTGGCGTGGTCAAATTTAAATTTCTTACACATTTCCTGGTTGATCATCTTGCGGACGTTTTCCAGTTTGATATCTTTTTCAGTGTCTTTTTGAGTAGTTCGATGTGTATTTCCCTTTTTGGGCCTTTTTCGAGTCCTTCTACTTCTCTCGTCATAGTATTCATCCATTCGGGTTTTTTGTTAGGCTTTTTTGGTTGCCATATTTTCGTCCAAAAACGTTCAGTCTCTTTGGCGTCCGGTTGTTGGTATGATTTTGTATCATTCCCTCTCAGATGTCGGTAGAATTTTCTTTCGCTGTTTTGGAATGCCCTGTTTTGTTTGTATTGTTTTACCTTTTATCGATATTTCTTTATTCTCTCTTCTTTCGCCAGAACTTTCGGGTTTATTTCTTGAAGTTGTATAGTTATTTTTTCTCGTGTTGTCTTCTTCATCCTCTTACCACATATTCCAGGATCTTTTTTTTTTTTTTTTACCATTTTGGCTTTTTTTCGTATATTGTTTTTGTCTGCGTTTCCAGTCGCATTTCCCATCCAGGTTTTGACTGTTTTTTTACACACTAATTTCGCCCCAGCATAGATGAGTTCGTTTAACTCTGTTATACTATTTGTTGATATGTAAGATAGTATTTGATTTATCTTGTTCGTTTCTGCTTTAAGTGTTCTCAATTTTATGTTCCTTAATGATTGTAGGTTAATCTTTTCCCTATTCATAATTCTCTTTACATTTTCTACATTTGTCTTTTGTTCTTTTGATAGTGTTTCTTAGGCTCACTTGGTATTGTAGCGGTTTTTTTTTCTAAAGTTGGCAGTTAATTTCAGGTATATTTTTTTTGATTGGCCCCACTTGATGTGACGTGTATTGTATAGTCTTGTTTCTGTGTTTTCTGGTGTATTTCTAGTATTTAAAGGTCGGAAAACCATCCCCTTTTTATTGTTGTTCTCACTTGATCGGCAAACCTTTGGCTTGTTGTTTGAAAACTAGTAAATTCTTGCTAGATCATTCTTTTCCTATAACCTCTTTGTGAAGGCTTGCTCTTAAAATAGCAGTGTAGTCTTCCCTAGTCTATGTTTTGCGTTGTGGTCTCTGATCATTGTGGTTTCTAATTATTATTATTATTATTATTATTATTATTATTATTATTATTATTATTATTTCAATGAATTCCATAAATGTTCCTCCACCTTGGGTTATTCCATAACATTTTCCTCCGAATGATTTGGAAAATATGCTATGAATTTAAATAATTTTGTATGTATAAGGCATATTTCATGAAGAAAGGAAGTAAAGCAGTGAATGGAAATAATTTCACCGTATCGACAGCTAAATAATTATAAAAAGGCACCAAAAAAACAAACAAACAAACAAACAAAACAAACAAACAAGACAACAACATAAAAAGTTGAGCAACCTCTAAATATGGAAATTCAATTTTTTTATTTTTTCAAGGGCAGGTGTGGCATGCATAATATTGCAGAGGTTTAATTTGTAGATATATTCATATATCTTGAAACTTCTAATTATACATACGATTTCGACTTTCACTTGAAACTATCAGTGGCTGAAGGTTGCTTCATGAACATACATGCTTGTCTTTCCAGACAGGGTTGTCGATACCCCGGAGATGAAGGAAGACGTTGCAGGTGCAAACCTGAGCAGTCGTGTGTTTAACTTGAGCCACTAATATATAAAGTTATGATTTACTTGTCTAGATTAGTTGCGGCAAAAAGTCAAAAGTATGCAGAACTCAGTGAGAATCAAACTCACAAGTAATGCAATACGAACTAAGCATGCTAAACGTTACATCACTAGTTGTGACCTTAAAACTGTTCGTATCTTAGAAAAGGAACTAAGCAATATGAGTTTTAATTCTGGACGTGATGCATTTCAATAATCGCTAATAATTCAGTTTTCTTTATTTAAGAGGAATTTTATGAGACCAGTCTGTTTAACTATTAAAGAACAATGTGTAGCATCATATCTCTTATCAGTCTGTTCATGACTAAATATAAAGTATAAATGAATATATTTCTAAGTGTAATAATTCCATATTTTTCGGCGTTAGTACTCAACAAAATATCAGAATATCAATATAAGAGTGCTGTCGTAGTAGTAAGTATTCATTTTGCAATGATGTCATATTTTCTTAGAATTTCATTCGTAAATTTTCGTTTAAAAATTCAAAATCATATTAACAGAGATTTTTGATTACGATATCATGTAAAAGAAAATAACCAAAAATCAGAATAATATTTATGAAGTACCAAGAAATGAGAATATTTCTAATTTAAATCCATCATGAATTGGAGTAAAGCTATCCAAACAAAAACAACAAAATTAAGAATCTTTACGAATAAAGCTATTTTCCAAATTGAAAATATATTGATATTGAATGCAGGCAATTCAAAAACAAGATTTTTTAAAATATGAGGAAATGGTCGTTCTTCACATAGCCAATTTTGGTTTGTCACAGAATGAGATAGCGGAGAAGGTCCCATGTTTTCAGGCAATTTTCAGAAGGGATTCGGAAAAAAAATCCTATGGAACGTCGTGATCAGCAAGAAAATCATATCGGTTAAAAAAAAATCCAATCGTATTCGAATGAAAGATCCTCTGTTTGTACGAGATGATCTGGTGAAGTTGAGCATATCACTAAGCCAAGGAATACATAAAATAATTGGGATTCCTTAGTAACGGAAAATGAACCGGGAGAAGCCCAACACCAAATCCTATCGCACGTAAATGGCTTCTGGACGTGTGGTGCACGTATCAAACGTATCCGTCCGTTTTCGTCTTACGTAGATTGGATTTCCCTGGATTGGGTCGGTCTTCGACATATGGCAGTAAGAAAAAGTTGGCTGTTTAACTGGCAAATCAGCGTTTGATCTTACTGTACATATTTTTCCCTGGTTTTTGTATTTCACATTTCTAATCATCCATCGTTAAGTTAAAATTATTAATATCACCCCTCATGGTCCTGATGATGGTTCAGTATAACCGAAACGCTATAGTGTCGACCGGTTAATAAATCATTCCTTCACTTCGATCGTTGTTATCAGTTTTTCTACATATTGTCGGATTACAATCCTTTAATTACTCTCTCTCTCTCTCTCTCTATATATATATATATATATATATATATATATGCAAACAAAGCTGTTTTTGTGTTTCACTTTGTGTTAATGCCCTTGGGAAAGATATAAACCTTTCTCATGTCACTAATGTATTAGCGTGAAGTGAGGGCGAAAAACGGGTTGTTTATATATATATATATATATGTGTGTGTGTGTGTGTGTGTGTGTGTGTGTCTGTGTGTGTGTGTTTGTGTGTGTGTGTGTATGTGTGTCACGTCTGTTTTGGAATGTACATGACTTATAAGTCAGAAAAGAGATGTCAATGAGCATTAAAATAGCGTAACACTTTAATTTTTCTAATAAAATCATATAAATCAATAATTTAAAAAAAAATTGATTTTTCGGACTATTCACAGTACTTAATAAGTACCAAAGGCCCGTATAGCTCCTCATTTCTTGGTAAGAATCCCTAAGTATAGGTTACACAGATTGTTTTAGCGTCATTTGAATTTAATGCTTTTCAAAAATAATTGTTATATGATTTAGTACCCATTGTAAAAATAATGAAAAAAGAACTTGTAATACGTAACGCTTTACACTTCTAATTTTTCGTTTCTTTTTATTGTAAGGACAGATTTATACTTTTTAGCTTCTTTTTATTATTAATAAGTATAATGTTGCATTTTAGATGGTAAAAAAAAAAGAAAATCAAACAAAATCATTATTCATCGATAACTAAAAACCTGATTTTGTAAACGATTAGTTTTCCTCTATCGTAGATCAAAATATATTAATTTTTAATCAGTCTAATTTAAAAACTTTTTTCTTAAAAAAAAGGAAGAAACAAACTAATTTTAGAATAAAAAAATATTTTTTGTTTGAATCAATACGCCAAATCTTACACCTAAAAATAAGTACATATTTTTTAATTCTTACTTCTTTTTATAGTTATATAGGGTAAAAAACATTTATATAGGGTAAAAAACATTTATATAGTGTAAAAAAGAAAATACACGAAAACATTTTCATCACTTTCACTCAACTGGCAATTATTTAACTTACTACATTCTAACACCTTTCTATCATTCTGGTGTTCCTAGAATCCTTTTAGTTCGGTCTTGGACCCATAACTGCCGTCAACACACACACACACACACACACACATACACACACACACACATATATATATATATATATATATATATATATATATGGGGGTGTATATATGTTTGTATGCTTATGTGTGTGTATGTGTCTTGGATATGGCATGCATCTGATTGTGAGGTTCTTGATATGAGAAGTGTGTTATCACTTTTTAATTGCTAGTTGTCGCAGGTCAATTCTGACCAGGAGTGGTAGTATCTGTTATGGTCCAAAAATGGGTAAAAATATCTTCAAAGAATATTATTCGATTGGTCATGTATAAAAGATCTCATGAATAAAAAAAAACAAATCCTCAAAAAATGTAAATATGAACGAGATTACTTGACCCCTTGGCATAAACTAATCTCTGACGGGTTGTAATGCAATTAAAGTCAATCATTATGTATTTTAGGGTTTGTTACGATTTTAAAGATGCGTCGTCATTTTTTAAATCTCTTTCATTGAACTTTTCAAAATTTAATCATTTTTGAAAAAAAATGGAAAAGCAAAATAATAATGTTAAAGTTACATCACTTCTGATTTATAAATTCGGGATCTTTATATATTCAAAATCCTAGTTTGATAGTCAAAATACAAAACTACTAAGTACACAGTCGAGATACTAAACTACTTGTCAGACAAGATTACTCAATAGATATCTTGCCATACGAGTTAGCATGTAGCAACTTAGACGAGAGAGCAAATTTCTTGTTAGACGATTCAATACTCTAAAATTTACCAGATGAGATTACACACTCATAGACAAACGAGATATTATATAGATATCTAGTCTGAAAAGATAGCTTCCAGTTCCTTCCTCAGATGAGACAACACACCATTTGTTAGACGACATAGCAGACTGTTCGTTTGTCAAACGATATAGTACACCGTCAGGGAAACGATATTGTACACAGCTCATTAGCTCATTATTGGTGAGAAAAAAAACCTTACAGCTTGCACGTCAGATTAAATAGCACATAACTAGTTTGTCAGACAAGATAGCACACAACATGATATATATATATATATATAGGTAATCAAACAATATGTTAATATTACCCCAAACAACTTACTGCTAATGTGTAAAATATTTAATTCAGAAAGTCGAATGAATATGCACGAGAAAATTACTGCCAACGACTGATAAACAATGAAACTGACAGTATTCTAAGACATCCACCTTCTATTGTTTTATTTGAACTGTGTTTCTTTTTTGCATTTAAGAGCATCACTACATAGGGATAATTTCTAAAGGAAATTAAAATGCTATTTGAAATTGATTAACTCACAAGTCTTTCGGGGTGATAGTGCCCGATAAATGTTTTTTAATGTTTCATAGTACTACTACAACTAATAATAATAATAGTAATAATAATCATCATCATCATGTCGCCCTGGTAGCACGGATATCCCTGGCCCTCTCTCGCCACTCCACTATATCGTTCAACGCCCTATGCAGGTCTTCAGGACAACATCCCGTATCCTCACATAGCTGCCGAATGTATGTTCGTGCCGGTCGTCCTGCTTTTGCACGGCCATGTGTGGGGGTCCATAAGAGTACATCTCTCATGAGTTCGTCCCTGCTTCTCCAGCAGTGTCCTGCATGTCTAGTTCGTCTAACTTGAATAGTTTTCGTGATAGGGGGCAGGTGGCCGTACAGTTGGTGTCTTGTGGGGTGTTGCCGCCAGGACTTGTTCAAGATTTCACGCAGCATTTTTGTGTAATTGCCGTCTAGATTCTTCTCCAGCCGTTTTGTTAGCGTCCATGTAGTGCACCCATATAGCAGTATCGATGCGACCACTGCCTAGAAGAAACTGCGTTTCATTTTATCGGTTAGGTCTGATTTCCATATAATCGATAACCTATTGATAGCTGTCCATGCTTTCGTTAACCTCGTTTCGATGTCCTTTTCGGTTGATTTGACGCTGCTTCCTAGGTAAGTGAATTTGTCTACTAGTTTAAGAAGGGTTCCTGCTAGAGTGGAGATGTCCCCCGTTTGATTATAGCACATATATTCCGTTTTGTGTGCATTAACATAGAGACCTATGCCTGCGGCTGCTCGTTCCAAACTATGCAGTAGTGTTTCGGCTTGGTCGGGTGTATTTGCCAGTATCGCTATGTCATCGGCGTAGTCGGCGTCGGTAATTGTTTTGCGGGGTACCTTCTGCTGCTTTTCTTCGTCAGCTCGAAGCCATTCTCTCTGATTTTGTCAATCGATGTTCTAAGTACGTAGTCTAGACAAATGATAAAGAGGTACGGAGCCAGCGTGTCCCCTTGTAGAACTCCTGCTACAATGTCGAAGTATTCTGTGTCTCCATCTGGTGATCGTACTTTTACTTTGGTGTTTCTATAGAGAATCGTTATTGCTGCTACGGTTTCTTTAGGTATGCCGTACGCTAGTAGGATTTGTTCCATCTTTCCTCTGTGAATGGAATCGAAGGCCTTCGTAAAGTCGACAAATATTAATGGCACTTGTAGGTTTTTTGTCCGTACACCTTCAAGGATTCTAGGGATGGTTAATATTTGTGAGGTCATGATCTATTTCTTCGGAAGCCATTTTGGTTTTTCCTAAGTACGTTGTCGATTTTGGGTTCTATGCGGTTTCGTAGTAGGGCATTGTAGATTTTGGCTGCTATGGATGTAAGTGTTATGCCTCGGTAGTTTTTGGCTTATCCGAGGTCCCCCTTTTTAGGGAAGGGGAGTATGCATCCCTTTATCCATCTATCTATTGGATTTTGATTGTATACTGCGCTGCAGTGTCGGAGCAGTATGTCGTCGAATTGTCTGGTCTTCCAGATTCTGGAATCCCGTCCAGCCCTGCAGCTTTCCTATTTTTAATTTTTCTGAGAACCGAGTTGAGTTCTTCTTTTGTGAACGGTTTTAGTTTAATGTCTAATTGTTTACTAATTATTCTGGTGATTGTTTCATGTGTTATTTTCGGTGGGTTTCCTAGTAGGTTTTCGAAGTGCTGTTTCCACAGTTTTATTCTTTCTTATTGGTTTGCTGCTTTCAGTTTTGCTTTGGCTGTGTTCTTTCTTCTACTCACTTCGTTTATTGTTTGCCAGGCTATCCTAGATTGTCTATCTTCTATCGAGTCTCTAATCTTATCTATCTGATTTTGAATGTATTCTGTCGGTTCCTTTATATATATGCCTGCTAATTGATATTGTGCCTTTTTTTAGTTTTCGGGCATTTGTGTTTGTTGGGTTTTTTCGATAGTTTTTGGAGGCTGTTTTCACTAGTGAACGTTTTTCTCTCACCACTAAAGTTTCCTATGGGACTCTATATTTAGTTTTGAGTTTTGTTGGAATGCATTTCGCTGCTGCCTCGAGGTGTGCATCCTGCAGAATAAGACACACAAACTGCAATGGGATTTTGATATACAAATGGATCACCTATTCAGACAGACAATTAAACCTAATAAAAAAAAAAAAAAAGAGAATTTGCAAAATTGTGAACTTTGATGTTCTGGCTGACATCAGAGTGAAATTGAAAGTAAATAAAAAGAAAGATAAATACCTTGACCTCGCTAGGGAAGTGAAAAACTGTGGAACGTAAAGGTGACTCATATACCAATTATAATTGGTGCTTTAGGTACAGTTACTGGAGGATTATTATAGGGACTGGAGATCTTAGAAAGCAAATGACAAGTGGAGACCATCCAAACTACTACATTATGGAGATCGGCCAGAATACTAAAAAAAAGTCCTGGAGATTCAAGGAGACTCGTTGTCACTCAAACTTCAATGAAATACCATCAACGAAAACTAATGTAAAAAAAAAAAAAAAAAAAAAACTCGAAAAAGAGTTGCAGAACATGCAGGTGACAATTGTAATTGGTGTTTTTGGAACAGTAATAAAAGGATTACTAAAGGGACTGGAGGATTTCGAAGTTGGTGGACGGGTGGAGAACTTCCAAACGACAACATCATTGAGAACGACCAGAATATTAAGAAGAGTCCTGGAGACTTGAGGAGATTTGCTGTCACTCAGACTCCAGTGAAAAACCATCGGCTAACGCTGATGTGAAAAGCTCTAATGAGTAAATAATAATAATAATAGAATTTGATTATGGAAAAAAAAAACTTAGAATGGAAAGTTCTCGACAGTCACGGGACATGTAATTCTAAGAAAAGATTAAAAAAAGAATAAATTTCCTTTTTCCTAATAGTTAGCAGAGTTCAAAGGCTCTCGGCAGGTAAAATAGATCTACACAGATGATCGGTGAGAATCAGGTTTGTAAAAAGCCTCTATTTAAAAAAACAACATTGATTTTCAGTTACTTGTATAATCTTTTGGTAAATTATTTTAATTTTAAATGAACGGTTTTCTAATCGGCTAAATTATTTCCAGCTAATATATCCCAACATGATGAAAGATTTGTTTATATTTACTGGGTTAATCTCCTTATCACCCATCGATTTTCTTAATCGATAGAGAGTTTCCACCCTTGATTTTTCCGGAAAAAACATCAGAAGCCTTTAATCTAATAGAATTAGTCTAAGAACAAGACAGTGGATATAAACCATAAAGGTGATACAGGAAAACCAGAAACTAATTCAGCGTCTTAGTTCGGGAAGTAAAATATAAAATAGCAGGACAAGGGACTTTTACTAAGTTAAAACTTAAGGTTATATATACAGTAGCGTCCAAAACTAAGGGACAAAATTTTAAAACCTAATATTTGTTAGAAATAACAACTGTGAAAAGCTGAAATTTTGACCACTGGTGTTGTCAAAATTTCAGCTTTCCACAGTTGTTATCATCCATAATAACATGATAAAATTTGAATCATTTGCAAAGGATAGAAAAAGAATTATAACAATTATTTATTTATTTTCAAAATACGATCGATCAAAAGTAAGAGACAAAATTGAGAAAAATAATGTAAACAGTATGCTATATTCAATTTTTTTGATTTCCTCTAAAGAATAAGTCTTACTTAGTCATTTGTAAACGTTGCATCAACCGGCACCATGGCGAAACGCCAAAAACTTGATTACTCTGTGAGACAAGCTGTTGTGAAGCTACACAAGGAAAAGCACACCTTTAGAGAGATTTCAGAGAAAGTGAAACGTTCCAAGAGTGTTGTAGGCATGGCTGTTAAATCGTACAATGATGTTGGCAAAATAGTTAGTGTTTTTAAAACCGGCAGACCCCACAAAACTTCGGCAAGAAAAGATCAAATAATGCAGCGTATGTCATTAAAGGACCGTTTTAAGTCTTGCACAGAAATTAAAAAGGTTATGAATAGTACCTCATGTGTTAATCTGTCAAGACAGACTGTTTCTAGACGACTGCTAGAAATAGGGCTGTTTAATCGAACCCCAAGGAAGAAACCACTTGTTAGTTCGAAGAATAAGAAGAGATTAGAGTTTGCAAACAAGTATGTAATTTGGACATATGAAAATTGGACAAAAGTATTTTTCAGTGATGAAAGCAAGTTTAATTTATTTGGAAATGATGTAAAAACAATGTAAAGAGACGTATTGGTGAAAGATTAAGTGCAAAGTGTACTAAAAAAACTGTCAAGTTTGGGGGCGGAAGCATCATGGTATATGGAATGTTTTCTAGACAAGCTACAACGCCTCTTGTCCGGTTACAAACTCGTGTAAACGCGCAGATCTATAAAAACATTGATCATGTTGTGCCAATCATACAGAATTCAGGTTTCGATAGGGCTACCTTTATGCAAGATAATGTTGTCAAGAGCGGGCGTAAAAGGCAACAAGAAACTGATTCTTGTATTAATTCAAGAGAGGACACTGTTGTTAGTTTCAGGGCGTATTGAGTCGAGCGCTCTCTCCCTCTCTCTCGTTAGCTGTTCCTTCTCTCTCGCTTTCTCCCTCGTTCTCCTTCCTGCCGTCTTTCTCTCTCTCCTTTCGGTTCTCGCCTTCCTTCCTTCCTTCCTTCCTTCCTTCCTTCTTTCTTTCTTTGAGTTGTAACACGTTCGTCGGGCAACGCATTCAAAACAAATCCGACCCGTTCAGCCGTTACCGTGCGTATTTGTATGTTCGTGAGATCTCGTAAGAATTTGCATGCGTGAAAATTACCTCTCGCTGGTTCGAGATCTCCCCTCGTCAAATATGCTCGAGGCAGCCATATCGGTTTCCGCTCTACATGCCAGACACGTTCGTGCGCGCTTCGAATGCCCAGGTACGTTACCTTCACAGATAATGACCCATGTCACCTGGTAAAGGTGGTAATGAGTTACCTTAGCGAGCAAGATTTCGAAATTATGGATTGGCCACCGCAAAGTCCTGGCTTAAATCCAATAGAAAATCTTTGGAAGACCTTAGGAGTGAAAGTTATGGAAATAAGTCCCACTAACACGGAGGATTTGTGAGTGAAGCTTCAAGAAGAATGGTCTAAAATTAGTATCAAGGATTGTCAAGAACTGATTCGTTCTTGTAGTCGAAGATGTGCAGCTGTCATTGAAAGCAAGGACTCATATTCAAAATATTGATTGTACATGAATTTTTATTGTTTTTGGCTGTTTACATTGTTTTTCTCAATTTTTACCTTACTTCTGGACGTTCAAAATTTGACAATAAATAAATAATTGTCACAATTCTTTTTCTATCCTTTGCAAATGATTCAAATTTTAGTATGTTATTATGGATGATAACGAATACCAGTTGTCAAAATGTCAGCTTTTTAAGTTGTTATTTCTAACAAATATTAGGTTTTAAAATTTTGTTCCTTAGTTTTGGACGCTACTGTATAATTTTTTTTGACCTGCTGTTCACGATCAGTCACCATGATCGTTCTCGGCCAGATCTATGTCAGGCGTGCAGATCATAAATAACCCCTGGGTCTGTTATTGCCTCAATATACCACCCATGATAAAAATGTCCAATCACAATATTACATAACGTGGGACCCAGGCAACAGGCTTCAGTGCCAAGATCGGTAGTTGCTCTCTTGATAGCCAATATGGGAGACCGATCGTCATCCTGTAAATGTTTGCTGCTCGCTTTTTAGGTGCAAGAATAATGACGTAAGGATCCACAACAATCAGAAACTTAAACAGAAAATATGGGCTAGGGAAGACAATCAACTTGCACTAGCCTGCTATTTTAGGAGAAACATTTCACAAAGAGGATTTAGGAAAAGAATGATAGAGACCTGGCTAGAATTTGCTAGTTGTCAGACAACAAGCCAAAGGCTTTCTTATCAAGTTAGAACTTTGATAAAGAAAAGATGGTTTTCTGACCTTGAAATACTAAAAATACACCAGAAAACACATAAAGAAGACAATATAATAACAGACACATCAAGACACATCAAAACAAAAACAACCAAGCTGAAATGAACCGCCAACTTCTGAAAATAAAAATGCCATACAACCAAACAACACACAACCAAGTAACCCTAAAGAGACATTATCGCAAGAACAAAAGACAAATCTAGAAAATGTAAAGAGAATTGATAATTGAGAAACGGCTAAGTTACCATCATTAAGAAACATAGAATGGAGAACACTTAAGATAGAAAAAGAATAAAATAAATCAAGTTCTACTTTATATATCAACGTTTAATATAACCGAGTTAAATGAATTAATCTATGCGAGGTGAAAATTAGGATCCCTTCAAAAAGCACGAAGAAACAGTCAAAACCGGGATAGGAAATTCGACTGGAAACGCATATAAGAAATCTACGAAAACAGGCCGAAATGATAAAACAAAAGAAAGACTCTGGAATATGTTAGAACATAAATGAAAAGACAAAACGCGAAAAAAATAACAGTCCAACATGAGGAAATAAACCAGAAAATACTGGCGAAAGAACGGAGATTAAAGACGTATAGAAAAAGGGTAAAACGATACAGACAAAATATGACATTCCAAAACAACGAAAGAAATTCTATCAACAACTGGGAGTACATGACACAACAACATACTAACAAGCGGATGCCAAAGAGACCGAAAGGTTTTGGACTAAAATATGGCAACCAAAAAATATAACGAAAAGTCTGAATACATAAACAATATGAAAAGAGAACTAAAAGGACTCGAAGAAGGCCCGAAAGTTGAAATACACACAGATCTACTCAAAAAGATACTAAAATAAATATAAAACAGGAAAACACCAGGCCATGATAGAATCCATGTATTCTGGTTCAAGAATTTCACCTCCGTTCACGACAGACTAGCACAGATGCTTACAAGGAGCACAAGTACCTGACTGAATCTCCAAGGGAAAGACCACATTGATAAAAAAAGACTCGAGAAAAGGAACTGCTCCAAACAATTACAAACCCACAACTTGCCTACCGATGATGTGGAAAATATCAATAGTACAAAAAAGGGTGGAGATCTAAAACTCGTTAGCCTCGGATAGTTCCCTGAAGAATAGAAAGGATGCTGCAAAGTATCCTGAGGCACAGCAGAATTACATTACATAAATGACAGCAAGACGAGACAAAAAAAATTTAGCTTTGGCCTGTATTGACTTCAAAAAGGCATATGATATGGTTCGGCAAAGCTGGATAATAAAGTGTCTGAAAATGTACAAAATATCACATGAAGACATAAACTTCATCGGGAAAACCATGGAAACCTGGAGGTTAGAATTGACAGCCGGAGGGAGAAGTTTTCTGAAATAAACATCCAAAGAGGTATATTTCAAGGGGATGTACTATCACATTAATATTCAAAATTGCCATAATTTCCCTTAACCACATACTCAGAAAATACACAGCCAGATACAAACTTAGTAGATTGCAAAAAAAGATCAATCACCTAATGTACATGGATGACATCAAACTATTTGCAAATAATGAAAAAGAACTGGAAACTCTAATACACGTACTTAGAATATACACTCAAGGCATAGGAATGGAATTTGGCATAAAAAAAGTGCCATGCTTGTAATGAAAAGTGGTAGACAACATATGACTGATAGAATGGAAGTACCAAATCGAGACAAGATTAGAATGCTCGGAGAAAACGAAACCTACAAATACTTGGGTATCTTGGAGGCTGACACCATCAAACAAGTGCAAATGAAAGAAAAAATGAAGAAAAAAAAGAATATCACAGAACAAGAAAACTACTCTAGACAAAACTCTCTAGTAGAAACTTTACCAAAAGAATAAAAACTTGGGCTGAATCCCTCGTTAGATATTCGGGACCCTTTCTCAAGGGGACCAGAGATGAACTTAAACAAATGGACCAAAGAACAAGAAAACTAATGACCATGCACAAGGCATTACATCCAAGAGTTTAGAGACTATGTATATCAAGAAAATTAGGAGGAAGAGGACTTGCCAGCATTGAAGACAGTATTGATGCATCGATACAATGACTTTACATCCATCAAACACAATTCTGACAACACGATGGAAAGCAGAATGACAGTAACAAGGAAACGAAAATGGAAGAAAAACAATTCTATAGGCGTTTTAAACGACTAATGAACAACATCTCACACGGCAAAACCTTGACCTGGCTAAGAAAAGTAAACTTTAAGAGAGGAAAATATCTCTCCTAATAGCAGCACAAAACACCGCCATAAAAAGTAATCATATCAAATCGGGAATAGATACGAGGTTCATACGATAGGTTTCCAGACATTTTTCGTATGGGCATTTAAAATTGTCGTAGACTCCTGAAAATTCGCTATGTTATTGCTATACATCATATGTGAAGACTGACCAATTTTTATGATTACAGCTTCAAATGAATTGGAATACACCCTACAAAAGGCTAATTATCACAGCTGGTGAATTTCAAAAATGCAATCTTACACTTTAGAAGAACGTTATGCAACAAAATTCTGTTTTAAACTCAGAAAAAATGCCACAGAAACGTATGGAATCCTTCAGACTATTATTTGGATAATCTTGCATAAATCGAGCATTAGTTTTTGAGTGACATAAGAGATTCAAGGAAGGTAGGGAGTCTGAGAGGAATGATGAGAGGTGTGGTAGAAGTAAGGAAGTTAATACACCACAGTTGATTGGCCAAACGATTACGGTTAGGGATAGGGTTACTATGTTGAGGTTTTAAGGGAGTTCAGGAAGAAATTCCATCGGAAGAGGCCAGCACTCTTCAAATCGGCTCAGTGGCATTTCCCCCAGGACAACACACCAGTCAACAACTCCATCCTTGTCACAGACTATTTGACGAAGATGGGTATCAAGACAGTTCCTCACCCTCCCTATAGCCCACACCTTGCTCCCTGTGACTTTTGGTTATTCCCTAAGCTCAGAGGCTGTCGTTATGAGACAATTGAGAAGATGAAAGAGGCTGTTACGAAGGTCATTGACACGATCACACAAGAGGACGTCAATGGGGCCTTCTCGAAGTTTTTGGAACTGTACAATAAGTGCATTGCAGCTGGAGAAGATTCCTTCGATGGGGACTAGAGTTTCATGAGTGTGCCATCAATAAAAGTGCCCATACGAAAAGAGTCTGGAAACTTATCGTATGCCCCTCGTAAAACTCAAGGAAATAGCAAATATAGGCTATGTGGTGACAGAGACGAAACGATCAACTACATACTAAGCGAATGCTGCAAATTAGTACAGAAGGAGTATAAGACGAGACACAACTGGGCGGGCAAGGTGATCCACTGGGAAATGCGCCAGAAATGTAAATTTGACCATATGAACTAATAGTATATGCACAAACCAGCACCTGTCCTAGAAAATGACATGCATAAACTCCTATGGGACTTTGACATAAAGACGGATCATCTGATCTCAGCCTGTAGACCAGACCTTATAATAATAAACAATAAAAAGCGAACTTGCAAAATTGTCGATATTGCTGTCCCGGCTGACCACAGAATAAAACTGAAAGAATATGAAAAGAAGGATAAGTACTTCGACCTTGCTACAGAATTGAGAAAACTGTGCAACATGTAGGTGACGATTTTACCAATTGTGATTTGTGCTTTCGGCTCAGTAACTGAAGGATTATTATAGAGCCTGGAGTGCTTGGAAGTTGGCGGACCAGTGGAGACCATCCAAACGTCAGCATTATTTAGAACTGCTAGAATACTGGGAAGAATCCTGGAGACTTGAGATTTGCTGTCAATCAAACCATCAGCTAACGCTGATGTGAAAAACTATTCAGGAGTAAATAATAATAAGGATAAAATCTATAGAACATAAGGGTCAAGGTAAAACCAATTGTAGTTGGAGTGCTCGGAACAATCCCCTGAAGAGAGAATGAAATGGTGGAATTAGAAATCAGTGGGAGAATAGAAACTACCGAGACTTTAGCATCATTAAAATCGGCTGGAATAATGTGTTTGGTGGTGTTTCTCTCTCTCTCTCTCTCTCTCTCTCTCTCTCTCTCTCTCTCTCTCTCTCTTACTATATATATATATATATCCTGTTGCGCTGCAAGCACGGATTTCCCTAATTCCTTCTCACCATCCTTCTCTATCATGCATCGCTTCCGAATCTTGTGTCCGTACAGAGCTGTTATTGAAAGGTTCTAGCTGGTCCTCCAACACTTGCGCATCCATGTGATGGGGTCCATGGGAAAACGTCGCTTATGCATTCGTCCTTGCTCCACCAGCCGTGTCCTACACGTTTTCTTCGTGTAAATTGGATGGTCTTCGAGATAAGTGGATGGTGACCGTAAAGCCATTCTTGTCTGGGATTTCGTTTCAAAGATTTGTTTAATGTAGCTCGTAGCATCTTTGTGCTATTGCAGATTTTTCTGTATACCCTTAATAAACATCAAAATGGTGCATCCATACAGTAAAAAATGTGTTTTATTTTATCGGATAGTTCTGCCTTCCATATGACCGATAGCCTATCGATAGCTGTCTATTCTTTCTCTCGTCGTTTATTAATGTCATTTTCTGTAAATGATACTCTGCTTCAGACATAAATGAACTTGTCCATTAGTTTCAGTAATCCACACTTTAGTGTGAAGATATCACCTCTTTGATTAAAGCTCGGGTCCTCAGTATTATCTGCATTCACATGGAAGCCTATACCTCCTGCAGCTGATAGACAGTTAACTTTAGGTTTACACAACTCTTTAGTTTCATTGATGATGAAATAGGGTTGCCATAAAAGACATTCAAAGATTTTAGTTGGGACAATCATATAGGTGATGGTAGGTTGGTTGCTTTGTCTTACGGCGAATCAACCCTTTTCGTGTCATTTAACGCCGAATAAAACTTCAAACTATTCAGTTTAGTTTAAGTATAGTATTTGTTAGCGAACTGTTATATGTCAAAACGGTTCTATTTCAGACAATTCAGTTTAACATAAGACACAATTTCAATGTCAAAACAGTTCGATTTCAAACAATTCAGTTTAGCATAAATACACAGTTCTGTTCTATCTGAGCCATAGATAGGACCTTATCAGGTGCTACCACTCCGGGCAAGAGATCCAGGGAGCGATGGCAATGAGGGAGTATTCTGCATTCCCTCAAGCCCCAGTATTACTGGAACCTTACCATCAGATTGTTTAGTGTCATATTGAGTGGAGGGGCCTTACTCTTCTGCAGAGAAGCAGCCTGTGTATTCTACAGTCCGAACCGACTGGATAAATAGATGCGAGGGCTTGAAATGTCCTGTTAATTGATCCAATAGGGCTTCTTAGATCACTTGTCTAGCTTAGTAAAGGCCAAAGTAAAATGTTGCAGGTAATCTGATCCCTGTGTTTACAAGGTCATGGACAGCTCAATAACCAGGATCCCTTCCTCAAGCATTACAAGTCACCACCTTCCACAAACAGTTAGCCGCTCTGGGAATAGGTTTACCCATCTGTAGAAATGCAATCGGTGTATTATACAGCACAAGCTGACAGACAGTTAACTTTACTCTTATACAACTCTTTAGTTTCTTTTTAATCGTCTATTTGATGAATAATTTTAACTAAAAAACGTATAAAAGACCTTCAATATCAAATTTTCTAGTGTGAAATCATTGAAAATATGAATATATTTTTAAAAAATAAGTAGTTGACAAATTTTAGCAAACAGGAAAATATGCAGGATAACAATAGTACACAAAAGATTAGGGTGTCATTGTTAATTCAAATCCCTTATCAAACTGTCATACAACTGTTTGATTTGTTTTAGTTGAACCCCAGATGATCACACATAATTATCAGGTTTCGCAGAGTAACAGGCTCTTTAGATTTGATTTTCTAAAAGCTTCTGTTGAAAACATGGACCTACACATACGTGAATAAGAGTAAAGCACAGATAGACTACGTCCTTATAAACAGGAAATGGAAAAACAGTGCGATGAATTGCGAGGCATACTCCTCTTTCGAGGGTGTGTCCTCCGATCATCGAATAGTTACGGCCAAAGTACGACTAAGCCAACGAAAAAACGCCACACGTAAAGCGACAACCAAGCACTATGACTGGGCCCTACTCAACAACAGAGATATTAGAGATAAATATGCATTGGAATTAAGAAACAAATTCGAAGCACTACAAGAGAAGGCAGAAATAGGTACCCCAAATGACGAATATGAACATTTTGTAGAAGAACAGGCAGAATACATACAAAATCAGATAGATAAGATTAGAGACTCGGTGGAAGACAGACAATCCAGGATAGCCTGGCAAACAATAAACGAAGTAAGTGGAAGGAAGAGCACAGCCAAAGCAAAATTGAAAGCTGCAAGCCAACAAGAAAGAGTAAAACTGTGGGAACAGCATTTCAAAAATCTACTAGGAAACCCACCGGAAATAACGGATGAACCCATCACCAGAATTATTAGCAAGCAATTAGACGTAAAACTAGGTCCTTTCACCAAAGAAGAACTCGACTTGGTTCTCAGAAGAATTAAAAATAGGAAAGCGGCAGGGCTAGACGAGATCCCCCCAGAAGTGTGGAAGACTAGACAATTCGACGATATACTGCTCCGGCAATGCAACGCAGTCTATAGTCAAAATAGGATAGAGAGATGGACGAAGGGATGCATCCTTCCATTCCCTAAAAAAGGCGACCTCGGACTAGCCAAGAACTACCGAGGGATAACACTTACATCCATAGCAGCCAAAATCTACAATGCCCTACTACGAAACCGCATAGAACCCAAAATAGACAACATCCTTAGGAAAAACCAAAATGGCTTCCGGAGAAATAGATCCACAACCTCACAAATACTGACCATCCGTAGAATCCTGGAAGGCGTTCGGGCAAAAAACTTACAGGCGACATTACTATTTGTCGACTTTACCAAGGCCTTCGATTCCATACACAGAGGGAAGATGGAGCAAATCCTACTAGCATACGGCCTACCAAAAGAAACAGTAGCAGCGATAATGATTCTCTACAGAAACACCAAAGTGAAAGTACGTTCACCAGATGGAGACACGGAATACTTCGACATTGTTGCAGGAGTACTACAAGGAGACACACTAGCCCCGTACCTCTTTATCATCTGTCTAGACTATGTGCTTAGGACTTTGATCGACAAAATCAGAGAAAATGGCTTCGAGCTGACTAAGAGAAGAAGCAAAAGGTACCCCGCAAAAACAATCACGGACGCCGACTACGCTGATGACTTGGCGATACTAGCGAATACGCCTAATCAAGCAGAGACACTACTGCATAGTCTGGAACGAGCCGCAGCTGACATTGGCCTCCATGTCAATGCAAACAAAACTGAATATATGTGTTACAACCAAACGGGCAACATTGCCACACTAGACGGAGCCTCTCTTAAACTAGTCGACAAATTCACCTACCTAGGAAGTAGCATCTCATCAACCGAAAAAGACATCGACACACGACTGACGAAAGCATGGACAGCTATCGATAGGCTCTCGATCATATGGAAGTCGGACCTAACTGATAAAATGAAACGCAGTTTCTTCCAGGCAGCGGTTGTGTCGATACTGCTATATGGATGCACCACATGGACGCTTACGAAGCGGCTGGAGAGGAGGCTGGACGGAAATTACACAAGAATGTTGAGAGCAGTATTAAACAAGTCCTGGCGACAGCACCCCATGAGACTCCAACTATACGGACAATTGCCCCCCATCACGAAAACTATACAAGTTCGACGAACCAGACACGCAGGACACTGCTGGAGAAGCAAGGACGAGCTCATAAGCGATGTACTCCTGTGGACCCCCACATATGGATGTGCAAGAGTGGGACGACCAGCACGAACATACATACAGCAACTATGTGAGGACACAGGATGTAACCCTGAAGACCTGCCGGAGGCGATGAATGATAGGGAGAAATGGCGAGAGAGGGTCAAGGATATCCGCGCTGGCGGCGCGACATGATGATGATGATAAACAACTTTTGTCTTAAATATATAACCATTGATATTGCAGTCTGAGGAAATGAATCTTCTCTTTACAATAAAAAAATACTTCATGTAAGCCATTTAATGTGACATCACCTGCAATGCTGAATTTACTAAGTAGCATTACTTATTCAGAACTTTAACCTTTCGGGATTTAGTTCTGAAATGGATTATATAATATTTACTGAATCAGAACTTGATACGAATGATTAGTGAGTTAAATTTCTTTTCTGTATTTTGTGTTACCGTCTAATAGGTCACCTCTTTCATTAGCTTGCAAAAAAGAGCTGATTTATTAGAAGACTCAACATTTGTAGGGCTTGGGGAAGAATTCGAACTCATAGTTGGTAATATAAATGATCGACATTTGTCTAACAGGTGGGGAATATCACAAATGGTAAAGAATTTGGAGAATGGACCAAAGAGAAAAACAAGAATTTTCCACGGTGAATAGATTTCTCATTCAGATTTGTGTTTTCCCATGGCTTTCTCTTTGAAAAGTAATGGCACACTTATGATTGAGTTATTTTCCGTTTAGTTTATAGTTCCAAACTTTCTATTTATGACATGAAAAGCGAGATGCTGTTTTCTTTAAACGAAAAAAAAACAAGTTTTTTTTCTTCGTCTTCCGTATTGTTCCAATTGAGTAGTTCAAAGAATCGCCTTGTGAGGAAGAGATATAATGCTTTTCAATTTATGAGCGGAAAGGAAAAAATAGAATAAAGATAGACAGATGAAGAGAAAGAGAGAGAAGAAGAAGAAGAAGAAGAAGAAGAAGAAGAAGAAGAAGAAGAAGAAGAAGAAGAAGAAGAAGAAAGCTTATGTGTGGTTTTCAAAACGGATATTTGTTATAGAAAAGAATTAGTGAAAAAGTTAGGAAAAAACTTTTATAAAAAGGACGAAAATATGTGAAAGAAAGAGGGAAAGAAAGAAAGAAAGAAAGAAAGAAACAAACAAACAAAGAATACTATTTCTTAAAAACTAAGAATGAAGTAAAAAGATAAAAAGAATGGATGATTCAATGAATTAAAGAAAGTATGAAGAAAAATGGAGGATATTCTAATGAAAGAAAAACATTGATAGAAAGAAATGATAATGTTCGAAAGAAAGTAGCAAGGATAGAAAAAAATTATTGATTTAGTTTAATAAAGAACGAAAGAAATGACCAAAAGAAGAAAGAGTCATAGGTTTAAAAAAAACAGAAGTACAAAAATATGAATTAATAAATAAAGAAAGAAAGAAAGAAAGAAAGAAAAAGAAATAAAGAAGAAACAAAGAGCTAAAAGGAATTATGAAAGAAAAGAACAAATAAAAGACATTGAAATAAAAGAATGAAGCAAAGAATTCATACGTAAAGGAAAGTAGCAAAAAGTATTTAAAACAAAAGTAAAACAATGAAAACAAGTTAAAACTGGCCGGTAAGAAAGAAACACATGATAGCGTAATTGATTAACTCCCCGACTAAGACGAAAAGAACAAAAAATCAGTTTCAACGTCTTTCCACCATATTTACTGCCTTTTGATTATGTTCCAACGTTAGAGGTGAGACGAACAAATAGCCAGGTGAAAATAAAAGGAAAAGAAATATAACTATTTTCTTAAAAAAACTGAAAAAGGATAATAAAAAATACAATTTAAAAACAATTGAGTTATTTGTTGTATGAGTAAATCCCTTAAAATCAAAAGAATTTCTGCAAAAATGTTTTCCTTTTTAGTAAAAATGTCTAAGAAAAAAATAAGGAAAATGTATAAAACAAAAAACAAAAAAAAAGAACAGACAAACAAAAAAAGAAATAAAAAAAACAACAAAGAGTAAAATGTGAGTTCAAACAATTAGGATAACAATATCCTGAGGTTGTCTTCCTTGGCCTAAAATCGACTCGGTTTTCCGGCAAACAACAATGAAACTAATTTATAGTTTGACGCTACGTTTGAGATTGTTTTTTTTTTCTTTTTTTGGTGGGGGGGATTTTCACGTTCATTGTTTTTCTTAGCATATTTTTATTTCTCATTGCTTACACAACTAAGACTTTATCCCCTAATAGTAAGTTTCATAACAGTCTTTCTCAGTCTTTATATTATCTGTCTATGAATTTATGTTCATAAATATATAAATTTCTTCCTTTCTTTCTTTCTTTCTTTCTTTCTTTCTTTCAATCTATTCCAGCTTATGTACGAAAATATCGATTTCTGTCTAATCGAATCATTCTGCTTCTTATCTATATATCTATCTATGTCTTTCTGATCTCATCAAATTTCCATTCATGTCTCTCTCCCTATCTTTTTCTCCGCCCTCTCTCTCTCTATATATATATATATATATATATATATCTGTGTGTGTGTGTGTGTGTGTAGGTATAGAGAGATAGATCGATAGATAGAGTTATAGACAGATTAATCTTTTCAAATATACCTATGTATCTCGTTCATAAGCAATTTTCTGTCTTTCTTTTTATCATTCCGTCTATATGTATATTCCCATGTATTCATGTATATGCAGATGTATCATTCTATTTCAGTCCATTCAATCTACAAATATCCGTTTACGACATTCTACCTCTCTCTCTCTATATATATATAGATAGATATATACACACACACTAAAAGCAAAAAATTGGGGTCCGATAAAATTTCAGTACCTGTAATGTATTTGCTTTTATTTTGAGAAAAAATAAGCAGTTCCTTAAAATTATCATAGGACACTCAATTATGGAAGGTCCTCTTCCTCCTTCTTTTCTGGAAACTTATAATATGTCTATGTCCTTCTGTTCGGTTAAGACCTTGTGCATAGCCACTAATTTACTTGTCCTTTAGTCCATTTGTCTGAATTACTCTCTTGTTTATTTTTTAAGAAATTATCCAGAGTATTTTACAATGGTGGGTTGGCCAGGTATTTATGTCCTTGATGACAATTACGCTACAGAGATCCATTTCGAGGTACACATTTTTTTCCTTTCATCTCTGCTTCTTTGATGGTGTTCACTTCCAATATTCGAAAGTAGTTGTAATTTTTCTTCATAACAAAACGATCTGATGTTTTTTCCTATTTGTTTGTCCTTTTTCTTTTTTATTTCTTACTTTTCCTTATTAGCCTGCCACACTTTTCAATGACAATTTCTTTAGCGATATCTAGACTATGTATTTCTTATTATTTGTATCAGCGTTTCTATTTATTTTGACTTTTGGTAAATATCTTGATACCATCCATATACTTAAGGTCACTTATCTTTTCCTGTGATTTTGTAAATTAGTAATGTCTGACACATTTCCTGAGTACATAATTTACAAAGAATAATTCTGAGACAAAGTCTCCTTGTATGATGCTTTTTCGGATTTTCGCCTCCCGTTACTAATTCTACTTTACAGTTTTTTCAGTTCTTTCGTAATGGAGTTTGACTTTGTTGGATATTTTGTACACGTTTTGACATTCAATTATCCATTTTGCCGTGCTACTTCTTAGGTCCTTTGTAGGTAATCCATGCTATGGCTTCATTTTACTTCCTTGTTTTGACCTACGTGTGTATATACTTATCTATATATTGATCTTTGCGCTATTGGGTAGAATTTTTGCCTGTGGTCTGGGAGACCGGGGTCGAGTTACACTGAAGACTCAAAAATGTTACTAGCCGCCTCCTTGCTTAACACTCAGTATTATAAGGTGCAGATGAAGGGTAACCCTCGACTACTATTGCCAACTTTACTTTTTATATATATAGTTGGTCATTAGTTCATTTTGTTCCGTTGTGACACAAATTTTCTATTTCCGGAAACATTCCGTGGCATAGCAGTGAGTAATAATTTTCTTTTCCAAATCAGTACGATTAGGACTTTCCACATCATAGTTAAACATGTTATCGGCTGGGAATGGTTCCTTTATTTCTGGATCAGAGTAGTTTTTCCCTTCGTCATCCCTTCGGATATTTTTGCTTTGTATAGGCATTTACACAGTCGCTGAGTCCATCTATCGTGGATTAACGTGAAATGTTAAAACCAGAATCAATGTATGCCATCTTAGCAAGACATTTTTTTAATTTGGTTCTTTCTAAAATGTTCTTTGTGAGTCCAGGTGTATGTTCGCTCCCGGATCTTCTTCTGTCTTAACAATTCTTTTATCATACCCTCCATCAATTTGTTTTTTCTGTTATGTTCTATTTCTTCCCATAACTAATTCCCTTGTATGCAGTTGTTGATTTAGCCTTGTATTTTCTCCATCGACTTGTCGGTAGAATTTTCTTTTGCTATTTAGGGATGAACTATTGTCTTTGTATTGCTTTATCCTGTATCGATATCTTTTGAGTTTCCCTGTTTTTGACAATATATTTTGATTTATTTCTTCCACTTGTGCTTTCCGTATTTTTTTATGTCATTTAATTCCATTGTGCCCTTGTGTTTTTTTTTCTTACTTGAGTAGCAATTTACAAAGCTTTTCACTTAGATGTGGCACAAGGCTGAATAGATAAGGTGCACAATGAGAAACGTACTCAGTAGTGAAGGTTTCTTAGTATAGCTTGCTAACCATTACATCATCAAAGTTTCTTTATTCGTCTTTCTAGCCTCATTTTCCAACTAGGATGTGTTTCTGTTTGTGCTCCTAATTTTATTATTGATTACTTTTCTACCTTATAAATTAAATCGTTTTGTTCGGTAATGTCGTTTGTGATATATTTTGACATTTTATTGATCTTGTTGGTTTCAGACTTTGATTTTCCAAGTTCTGATACCTTATGATTAGTAATGTAAACTTATTTTCGGTCATATTTCTTTCATTAAGTTTACATTGGTTCTCTCTTCTTGTGTTACAATCATGTTGTGCGGCTGATTTCCGTGATATTTTGGCTTTCGATACTTAATGTTTGAAATCGTCTAAGAGGCTCTCCATGACCATGTTCTTCGTAACGTACCTCATCACATATTTCTCGTATCTTGAGGTCAGAAAACTAGCCTCTCTTTACAATCATCCACACTTGGTTGGCAAGTTCTTGGCTGGTATTAATTTGAGCGAATACAGCGCAAATTTTGAGTATACATTCCTTTGCTTTTAAAATAAGAATGGCTAATTTTTTTTGTATTCTCTTGGCCATTTTTTTCGTTGAAATCTCGCAGAAGAATTTTTCTTTTTGGTCCTTGTTCATGTAACTTAAATTAGAACAGCTAACATTTCCCCCTGTTGACCTGCCCTCTTATATCACTAATTTAGAGAGCATTCGCCGATCACTTAAATCAGATATATTACTAAGTCCCACGTTCATATGGATTTTCGTATGATATATTTATGGGTAATATTTTGTTGATAGCATTCTAGATCTGGGGTTTTAAAATAACCTCTACTCTTGATCTAGTATTTTTTTTAATTCTTCCAATTTTTCTTCTTCCTCTTTGAGCATCACACGAGATTCAGCAGATAGTCCTGCACTGGGATTTAAGTGACAACAAGTCTCCACAAGTCTCTATCACTCTTCTTAGTATTCTGGCCGATCTCAATTGTGCGGTCGTTTAGATGGTCTCCACTCG
>OY757938.1:36139434-36156772 GCA_963585895.1 Sepioteuthis lessoniana
ATCAGTTAAAACAAAATTAGTCATATGGACAAAGACAAAACTAATACCTTCAACGGTAAAATTCCACACGAATACCGTATAATTTTACCGGGAACATTTTTCTGTTAATTTCTTCTTGTTTTGTTTTTAGTGTTTTGAACTAATTAGACTCTCAAACTCAAATATTTTTTTTTCATTTTCAAAAACTCAAACAAACCAAAGCAAACAAACCAAAAAAACAATGATTATTCCACATTTTAGTCAAAGTAGAATGATCACCCTTTCCTGAAACAATTAGCGTTGGAAAAGGCAAATAGCCAGACAGAAGGATTTTTGATTTTTACCTTCCGGGGAAGGAGATTCCTTTTTTTCATATTTTTTCATGAAATTTATGATCATTCTACATTGAATTAGAATGTCAAAGTGAACCCTCTTTATATTTTTTTTTCGAAATAAAAACTTGCGGTTTGTTTGTGAATCTAGTTAGTTCAAATCACAACAACAAAAAAAGAAAATTCGAGAATTTTTTTCTTGCAAAATTTAATAATAATAATTCTGCTTACACAACTCGGCAAACACATATGGTGAATATCTTGATGTTTTTTTTTGTTTGTTTTTTCTCGTTTATGCAAAGAAAACTGAGTTCATGTATTTAAAACAAGACAGAGTCATCTCCACTAAAATCAATATTTCATTTACCGAAAGTGATGTCAATATATGTATAGAAAAGGACTGTTATTGACAGTTTATCCATCATATGGAAATATGAAATACCAGATAAGATAAAAAGGGACTTCTTTCAAGCTGTGTGTGTACTATTGAATGGATGTACCACTGGGACTCCAATGAAACACGTGGAGAAGAAACTGGATAAGAACAACTCAAGAATGAGACTTTCTGTTTTAAACAATACCGGAAGCAACCCAACAAAAAACAGCTGGTGTACTATTCAAATAAGACAAACGAGACATACTGGGCACTTGTGGAGAAGTAAGGACGAACATATAAGCGACGTTTTCTTATGAATTCCTACACGTGGGCGCGTCAGAGGCCGATTCGTATTGACCTACATACACCAGATTAGTGCAGGTACAGACAGCAGTGTGGAGGACTTATCGGGAGCAATGGATAATAGGGATGGATATATTACATTTCGTTGATTTAAAACTGACAGACAGGGCAAATGCAGATCGTACAAAATTATCATCTTCTTGAAATTTACATCTTAAAAGATTCGTTTTTGTTCTCTCTAAAAGTATTTCAATTCCGTTACTCTCATAACGATTTTGCTATAATATGCCATTATATATATATATATATATGTGTGTGTGTGTGTGTGTGTGCTCACATGTGTATTTTTAAGTCTCTGTGTTATTTGGAGACCACAAAGTTTTATATCAACAAGTTTTGTTTTTTCAGGCCAACAGCATTTGCTATTTCTAAATGAAGAACTATATAATAATTGAGCATGTTAATATTTTCTTGATTAAACTTTTTTAATGAAAACCACTGTTTTTACGTTATTAGTTCAGAAATGAATTAAAATTTTCCTTTCTTGTTTTTATCGACCACCTGAAAGAACTGCTATATAAGAATATCGTAATTTAACTCTACGATAGTGTTTTTTTGCATAAATGTTCATGAAAGGAGAAATCAACGGAAACTTTCAAAAGTATAAGCAATGTGCTCGAGTTTATTTAAGCTGTCACCCATTAGAGAAGTTAAGAAAAACCTTTTGCCTTAAGCCTTATGCAGACAAGTGTGACTGCCCTGTGTGACTGTTGTCGATTTTCTAAAGATACAATCTCATTAAAAAATTCTCTGCGCCGTGTTCTGTGCAGTTAAACTTGAATTTCATACTTCATTGCGTTTATATGTATTTGTCAGCGGTTGGATAATTTCGCTTGGGAATTTCCCATAATTTTCACAAGTAATTTGACTATTTCTTTTTTCAAATTTTCGCTGAGCTTTTGCCATGAAGTTAATCATCGGTCCGTTGCTCTAGTAACATCCATTTTCAGTGCCGGTCGATTCGACAGGAGACTTGTAATACACTCCTTAGCGGATTCCGATTTCAGTGGCCACCGTCCAGCCGTCTCTATCGACGGACACCTTTCGGGGATTTCATTGGTGTCGTGTTATACATTAACTGGACGTTTGGTTCATCCCATAGCGCCAGTTTTGCTTATCAAAAGTTGCTCACTTGACGCTTCTATTCAATTGTGATCCAACAAGTTTGATTTCTAATGTGAGGGAATGTTTTGTTATTCACAAGAGTCAATCATTTCCTCCTGTTCCAGTCTAGTGCATTTACAGGTTAACATTACAGACCATAAGTATAAGAAAAAAAAGAGAAAAAAGAAAAGAAACATATCAAACCAAAGGCAAGTAAAAAAAAAGCTTGTTTTTTATTCAGAAAAATGTTCTTATTGTTGTTCTATCACCAGTTCATAGGTTTTACAATGTTTTTTCCTCGGGTCATATGGCGATTTCAAGATTGTAAGATATTTTTAAAGAACAGCTTTTTGCTGGAAAATGACTCCTCAGAAGATTTCTAAAATTTGAAGGTTTCCTTCTGTTGTTTCAGAATAGTCTTTTTAGACAATTATATCAACAAAAAAAAAATGGTACAGAGTTGTATGTTTTTCTATTTAATACTAATAATTCATAGAGTATTGAATAGTTTAAAGATACTATTATTAATTCATTTAGCGTATTGGCTAAAGTACGGAATTGCAACCTCAAAGTTTGTGAGTTCGAAATCCATTTGCCTCATTCCATTTACTTTTGCTCTAATAACTTTGGGAAATGTATGGGGCCCCATAATCCCATCAACTGTGGTTTAAATATTCTCACGGTTAATCTTCTACTACCATGGCCTTAGCATTAATTACACTACAAACGTTGATATGTCATTAAACACACCAAACTAGTTCAATAAAAATCATTTGTTTGTATGCAGTTGAATGAATACAAAATAATTTACAGAGTTTTATGTTAACAAGTGTTCCGATCTCAAACAAATAATTTTAGAACTGATCTATTTATCTATGGATGGGACCCTTGTAGGTAACACATTTCCTAGTCAGCAGAGATTTGGAAGTTATGGCATTAATGATAATCTCCACCTCCAGAGATTTTAAATTTGAGTATAAAAAAATTGCAAGTAGTTGACGAGGTTATCATTTTAATACTAAAGCAAAGCTACTGTAAACATATTGAACTGAAAAAAAAGGATATATTTTGAATCCCCGATTTTATTAATTCAACAGATTTATATATTTTCATTAAGAAATCTGAAATTGTCTGAATTGTAAAGTCGTGAGAATCTTCCATGAAAGGTTCCATGAAGAAATGTTGTCAAAGTTTGTCGCTTGTTTTCTACTGACGAAATAAGTTGACAAAAAATAAAATGCAACAATCAAGTAATCAAGTAAACTTACAAATTTAAAAAAAAAATCACGTTTTTTTTTCAAGCGTTGCATGTTCTCTTTGGAGAAAATGACCAAATATATTCGCCTAAATCACGTTATGAGAATTTTGTGTGGCTAGAAATTAGAAATTAGCAGATTAATGTTAAAGAAATAAGGTCAAAATGATACTAGTATGAGCCGGGTGTTTATATAAAGATGTCATACGTGGAGTTGACTTTTTTGATGATAGAATCAAAGCACTGATCCATGCACTGAAACACCGATAGAAGAAGTTGGTGGTGGGGGGCACAAGTGGGACTATCTTTAAAAATATTAAAAAAGATTAGTGTTTCATATTTTGTTCATTTTTTCCAGGTAAATATATATTCAGTCTCTACACTTCTTGAAAACACATCATATTTTCACGAAAATTAACGTTTCATTCATGATTAATTTCTATTTTATTCAATACAGCTTCAGTCACGGAACATTTTGAAGAGACTGCGTATTTTGAAGAAAATTAATGTTTCATTTCTATTTAGATAAATACGGCTTCAGCCTCCATATGTTTTGAACATATCTCCTAAATGTATAAGAAGCAATTTCCGTAGATTTCTACGAGACTGCTATCGTTCGTAAATATTAATGTTAGTTTTCTTTAGGAACGTCCAACCAACACGTACAAGGACTAACTAAAGGAATGCAATCCTTTTACGATTAGATTTAAATTTGCCCCATCTTTCCGAATCTTAACAACGTTTGGTACAAGCACAAAAGCTAAATACAGTGTCAGTGGAATGAGTCAAAAACTATTTATTTTCTTGTGTATATCCAATGTGTTTTTAGACATAATTAAATCCGAAGATTATTTCTTGTACACATCGTATGTCAGTCAAAAACCGGATCAAGAAAGATGCAAATTAATATTAATGATAAAAATGATAATAATGATAATAGAAGAAGAAGAAGAAGAAGAAGAAGAAGAAGAAGAAGAAGAAGAAGAAGAAGAAGAAGAAGAAGAAT
Organism: Sepioteuthis lessoniana; assembly: GCA_963585895.1. Lineage (NCBI taxonomy): Eukaryota > Metazoa > Mollusca > Cephalopoda > Myopsida > Loliginidae > Sepioteuthis > Sepioteuthis lessoniana. Next base: position 36,143,850 of record OY757938.1, read on the forward strand.
GTCAGTTGATAAATCACAAGAATAAATGAAGAACCAGATGCAAAGGAAATAAGCAATTACGATGACACAAAAGTCTCCAAAGTGGCCGTGTACTTGGACTCGGTAAAAATAACTCTCAAAAAAGTACCTAATTGGAAAACACCAGGTTATGATTCCATTGATGGGTTCTGGTTTTAAAATACTCATCGATCCATCAAAGATTTTTTCAGCAACTGAGTAAATACTTTAAAGGAGCAATCCTAACCAAATGGATGACAAAGGGAAAATAACTCTCATCTAGAGAAAGGATGAATCCCCTGCAAATAGATAGATAAAAAGTTTACATCTAATATGCAAAATCCTTTTGTAAGGAATAAGAAAAAGGGCTCCATATGGAAAAAAGAGGAAGAAAGGATCTATTATATATCAACACGGAGGTCAAAACAAGAAAAAAAATAAAGCCATAAAATATACTGATTAAAAGAATATGATATGTTCACACAAACCTGGTTAAAGATGTTTCAAAATATGCGAAATATACGATAAAATTACAAGGATTACTTACTATTGTTCAACTTGTATCCGGTCATGGTTACCAGAATAGGAACAATCTCCCTCGAAGATTAAATACAAGGTTCAGTTCGAGGTTCTGTGTTAGATTCTGGGTTTGACATGAATCATTGGAAGAAGGCCGAAGGACATATCGGCCAAAACCCTGTGAGTATAACAATGAAGATGAAGAAAACAATCTGAATATTCCAATCGATAAAAATTATCAATCTTCATCTCAGAAATTTAGACAAAGAATAAAAAGTGTAGGTTATGCGAAAAGTTGAAGCGGTTAATCATATAATAATCGAATTCAGCAAACTAACATCAACAGAGTACAAGACTAGCAAAATATTATAGGCACAAACTTGAGTCATCCTACAGAAGGAAACATACATAATCTTCGGGGATTTAAAGATAAAAACAGATTATAAGATCAGGGCCTGAAGAATAAGTTTTAATTAGCAATAAAAAGGACGTAATATCTTGAGGATTTTTCTGTTTTGGTTCTACTATTGTGAAAAATAACGAATCAAAAAAAGTTTAAAAAGTACTTGAAGGTTGCTTCAGAGGTGAAAAAGCAGTCGAATTTGTTGGTGATGTTGATAACACTATTGACTGGTCCGCTTCAAACGGCCTTGAAATACTTGGTAAATGGCTTGAAGGAATGAATCAGTGGATGAATCAAGACCATCTTGACGACAGCATTGTTAAGAGCAGCTTGAATGCTTTGAAGATCCCAGGGAATTTGAGATTTCCTATCGCTCAGACTCGAGTGAAAGCTCACCAGCTAACAGTGGTAAGAAAAACTAAATAATAATAATAGTAATAATAATAATAATACGAAGTGAGAATACATTAGAACCAATCAAATCAAAGCGAGAATAGATAAGACGCAACTAAATATCAGATGTAGGTTATGTGGTGATAGACACGAAATGACCAATCACATAATAAGCCAATGCAGCGAATTAGCATAGAAGGAGTATAATACTAGACACGATTGGGTCGGGAAGATGATCCTCTAAGAGATATGCAAAAAATTGAAATTTGACCATACCAACAAATGGTATATACACAACCCAGCATCTGTCCTAGAGAATGACACACATAAACTCCTATGGGACTTGACAGACAAACGGGTCACCTAATCTCTGCCAGAAGACCAGTATCTATAATTACACTGGTTTACAAAGAAATTGAGGCAAGCACAAAAATACCCGTTTTTACCTAATTTGAGGTTGCTGAATTCAAATTTGACATCGGTTTTTACTCATCACCTCTAGTTTTTTAGATATGCGTAGTGTGCATTTTTTGCATATACGGTACATAACGGCGTATATGAATTCAGGGTTAATTCTAATATTGTGAGTCTAATGGCTTATTTTTTAGTTATTATGCACTAAATATAAGTGATAGCATTACGTTATATATATATATATATATATATATATATATATATATATATATATATATATATATATCAAGACGGAATTTGACAGATAAGGTCTCAATTCACATTCTGGCAGTCATTGGAAGAGGTTGTCTCGCAGACGGCGCAAGAGGTTGGTGTCTCTCAACTATCGTGTTACTACATTTTCAAATGCACATTAAGTTTTACTTTGTTATATTTTCAGATTCTTCAAAGGCTTCAAGCACGTCAAAATGTCGAGGATGCCTCAACAAGGCCAATTCTTCTGTTATGTATGTGGGGATTTCACAGCAGGTGTACAGTGTCGAACCATCACTTCCCTCCTCAGAACAGCCTACTTTCACTATTTTGACTATAAAATTGGTGATCAGGACAAGTCTTGGGCTCCACACATCTGTTGTAAACCCTGACACAATGGACTAACTGTATGGTTTATGGCAAGAAAGTGACTTTCAACTTTGTAGTCCGGATGGTTTGGAGAGAGCCGCGAGACCACGCAGATGATTGTTATCTTCTAGAAAAAAGATCAAATATTCCAACCTTCGTTCTGCTATGAGACCTGTTCCCCATTCAGATGATCTTCCTGTACCCACACCTCCAGTAAATAAGGATCTTCTTTCCTCATCAGATGAAGAAATGCCTTCAAGAGAGGATTCTGCCGAGTCAATATCTTTGGAAGATATTGAGTCTACATATTCAGGAAGTGGCAATGAGCCAGACTGGATCCCGCAAGAAAACCTGAATGTTCTTGCTCGTGATTTATATCTGTCAAAACAGCAGTCAGAGCTCTTGGCTTCTCGGATTAAACAGTGGAACCTTGTCCAGGAAGATGTAAGGATCGCCAGTTTCAGGAATCGGAACAAATAAGGTCATTGGTCTTCTTATGGCTATTCAAGCGGGCTTCACAAAGTATTGTTGTTTTCTCTGTCTCTGGGATAGTCGAGCTGTATCCCAGCATTACAAGCAGAAAGACTGGGGGTCTAGAAGCACTTTTGTTCCTGGCAAACACAGCCTCAAGGAGAATCCTCTGGTGGACATGAATAAGGTGCTTCTTCCTCCTCTTCACATCAAGCTTGGTTTGATGCCTTCCAACACTTGTCTACTGTGTTACCAGGTCTTAGTGCTGCTAAGCTCAAAGAGGGCATCTTTGTCGGACCTCAGATCCGAGAAGTGCTGAAGGATACTGATTTTGAGGAGCTTCTTAACTTAAAGGAACTGAGAGCATGGGAAGCATTCAAGTCAGTCTGTAGTGGCTTGCTTGGTAACATACACGTACCAGATTACCAAGCCTGTACTGAGAAGTTGCTAAAGTCTTACGAGGATATGGGGTGCCGAATGTCACTCAAGATTCATTTTCTGCATTCCCACCTCAACTTCTTCCAGCCAAACCTTGGAGCTGTGAGTGATGAACATGGAGAAAGATTCCACCAAGACATTACGAAGATGGAGAGCAACTATCAAGGCAAATGGAATCCCGGCATGATGGGAGACTTCTGCTGGATGCTCTTGCGTGACATCCCGGAGGCAAAATACACCAGATCTTCTAAGAAAACACACTTTTGACTGTTTGTGGTACTATGAATGGTATAATTGTGTCATCCAAGTATATTGATTCAATCAGTGTTCTTTATCTATCCTGTTTTATCTGTTATAAGCTGCTGCAACTCTTGAAATATGCACATATATTATCTGTTTATACTAAAATGAGACTATTTAAAAGCCAGAAAACTAGAGGTGATAGAGCAAAATTATTTATAAATTTGAATTGAGCGCATCCAAATTAACAAAAAACACATATCCCCATTCTTGCCTCAGACCAAAAATTTATTTTTGTAAACCAACAAAAAGAAGCGAACATGCAAAATTGTCGACTTTGCTGTTCAGGTTGACCACAGAATAAAACAGTAAAGAAGTGAAAATAAAAGTATAAATACCTGGACCTTGCTAGGAAATTGAAAAAACTATAGAATATGAAGGTGACAATTATACCAATCGTGATTGGTGCTTTCGGTACAGTCACCAAAGGATTATCAAAGGGACTGGTGGACTTGGAGGTAGGAGGACGAGTGGAGACCTTCCAAACTACAACATTATTGAAAACGGCCAGAATACTGAGAAGATTCCAGGAGACTTGAGGAGTTTCGCCGTCAATCAGACTCCAGTGAAAGTCTATCAGCTGACGCTGATATGAAAAAAATCTCAAGGAGTAAATAGCTTTTAATGTAGTATAAATTCTTTCTTCCTGGAATTTCAAAAAATAAGATGATTGAATATATTTCTTATGCTGATGGTATCGGCAATATAAAAACCTATTTTGGCAATACGAATAAAATGCACAAAAGTCATTTATGAAAACCACTCTTTATAACACACTTTGGATCGGTCTTCCCACGAATAAAATTGAGTGCCTTTTCAATTATGAAGCGATTGGTACAAAATCCTTTACTAACTTCGGAAGTTATCAGTACAAGAATAATCCCAACCCTTACGTAACAAGATCTTCACAGCAACCGAAACAAAATAAAAACGTAAGAAAAATGAAGAAATATTATATCCATTATTCTATACGGTTAACTAAACATCCGGAAGAAATACAACACAAGTAAAATACAATATATTGGTAGAAAGGAGGAAATGTATTGATGCACTCATAGATTGGAATAAATATGAAAATGAGAAGATACATTCTTAACGGAAGTTGTTTACAGATGCTGAAAAATAGAATATAAAATAATTGGTCAGTGTTGATATAAAATGAAATTAAATTAGAGCACTTAAATGGAACGCATTTAACGAAACAAATTATACATTAAAACAATTAATCAATGTTTGTCTGATAACTTCAGCAATAGAAAATTAATGCAGCATATAAGAGAATAGTTAACCTCAAATACAAAACCTAGATAGTACAAAAATAACATTAAAATGATAAATGAAACAAAATATAATTCGATATCTCATAAAGGTAAATGATACTGGTAGGAAAGCAGAGCCTCTCTAAAAAATACCAACCTAATTCAGAGAGAGGTGAGAATCAATTCCATAGAAGATCTTTTATGAGACTCTAAACTAAATTTGTTATTAAATGAATTAATATACGCTGCAGTTATTATCAGAGCCCCGGAGCCATTTAGCATAAACACAATTGCTTTAGTCGACCCGAATCTAATTTGAAGATGCAAAAAGAAAGAGAGGAATTCAGAGGAGAAATAGCCATATTTGATGAAATGTGTAAGTATGACAAATAGAAAACTAGGAAAACAAGACAAATTAAAAGAAAATATCAGTGTTCGTTTGGGTTTTATGGCATATCAACCTTTGTAGGTTATTTAATGCCAAATCAATTCTTTATACGAATTAACGGTTCTATTTCAAGCAATTTAGTCTAGCATAAGTATACAATTTAATAGTAAAAAACATTTCGATTTCAAGCTATTCAGTTTTGTCAAACATTTCTAATTCAAACGATTCAGTTTATTATCAGCATAGTTTTCGTTTACACGCTGTTAAAACAGTTCTATTTTAAACAATTCAGGTTAGCATACAAAAAGAGTTCCATTTGAAACTATTCAGTTTAGCATAATGGTATAGATTAGTTCTATTTGACTCATACATAGGACCCTATCAGTTGCTACCACTCCGTGCCAGACGGGACCTGTGAGCAATGGTAATGAAGTGATACTCCACATTTCCCAAAGCTCCAGCATTACTGGAACCATACGATCAGATAGTTAGTGTCATAACTAGGACACTCGATGGGGGTCTTACCCCTCTGAAGAGATACCGTCGGTTTATTCTACAACCCCAGCAAATAAAATGTGAGCTAACATCAATATATAAGTCTTCGATAATAAGTAAATATTGAAGCAAAATATTCAACAAAAGACCCAGTGTCTTCTAATATATGAAAAACGAAAAATCAAAATATTTGAAGACAATCAAAAATTCTAAATAGGAAAAAGAAAAATGTGAAGGAAACGTCATGACTGAAAAACGGAAGACGTTTTGAAGTAATATATGAGAGTCATGAGAAGCCAGAGAATGAAAAGTAAGGTGGATTGAAAATTAAAAAAAGACACTTTTGAAAGTAATGAACGACAAATGTGCAAAAATGTTACAATAGAAGTGATTATGACTACACCTTAATGCACACATAAGTGGAAGTCAACTGGAATAGATAAAATAACAAACTTTTGGCTACACAATCTATCCTAAATTCATCAACTAATAAGAAAACTTTTTTGAGAAATCTTTTAAGAGCCTAAGAAGAAGATTGATTGGTTAACAGGAATAGTAACATAGCAATAGCCAAAAATAAAGCAAACAACGAATGAAAAGAACTACCTATCCGTATCATATGTAATACCATTGATCCTAAAAAGCAGAATATTCACATATATGGAATGCAAACACCCAATTCCTTAAGAAAAAAGATGAAAAAATGATCCTACAGCAGAAAATTTTTTAAAGATATCCCCAGTTATAATAAAATATGTAAATATAAAATGGCAAAGTGACATTAGCCTAAAATTATTACATGAAAAAGGTGGAGTCAAAGCTTATAATCTGAACATTAACAATGAAATCTTCTAAAGAGACACTCTTACCTCTTCATTTTCTATTGTTTCGATACTTTTCTCCATTGAACTTAAAAGATATAGTCTATGGATACAAATTACGGCTGAAAAATAAATCACTGATTTTATAGAGTATATTTAAAGTTGTTTGCAAAAACAAAAAGATGATGATTTAGAAGGTCTGATAGGCACTGAAAAAATATTTAGTGACGACATAGGGATGCATTTTTTCTCAGTAAAATTTTGCGAAAATCCCATTTATGAAAGTTTTTTTAGTAAACTAAAAAGAATCACCTAATTTATTAACACAGAAATTACAGAATGTCAGTGCAAATAAAACGTATAAACAGTTTGGAATTAAGGAAGTTAATGATATCAATTTCAAAGTAAATTAAGAAAAAACAAGAAAATAATTCGATAGAATAAGAGCTATATCAAAGACATAATATAATGAAAAGGAAATTATATCAACATTCTGGCCATACCAGGAGTGATCTATTGTTTTAATATTTAAACTGGACTTTAACTGCTTTAAAAAAGATGAATATTGAACTGTGGAATCCATTAACCTGATGTGACATGTTTCGCCCATATAGAGCTTATTTATACCAACATAGAAAATGGTAGAAAAGGCTCTATCCAACTACAAAACAACGACGATAGAATTAAAGAAATACTGAAACACTGCAAAAATTAGATGCCACAGTTAGCAAATACACCGGAAAAACAAAATAAAAAGTTGAGTTGGCAAAGAAAGTAATAAATTACCTAAACAGGTCGATCTCACACTGAAAAAAATAAATAAAAAAGTTAAAGGTGCAAAGACAAAAAAAAACTTTAAGAAAGAAACCAAAGAACAAGAATTGATCAATAAGAAAATAGCATAAAACAATATACCCTACACGGACGATATGCTCACATAATCAGAAATCAGTAAAAAACTAATTGATGCTAGAGTTAAGGCAAAGACAGAGAGGTAAATAATTGCAACTTAGGACCGGCGCCACCTAACTAGGAACTATCAAACAAAGGTAAGGAAAAAATTAGATCAAACCAAGTGTCTAAACTATGCAAAAAAAAAAGATTAAAAAAAGAATCAATTATCCTCTTAGTGCGTCCGGTTGTAACAGTGATAGAATATTAAGAATATTGTGATTAAATTAGACATTATATTTTTTGGAAAACATATAAATACTATGGAATACTGAAATGTGAACAATGGTAGAAAAAACTCCAAGAACCAATTGCAGATATCAAAGTTTCAACTATTCTCAGGAAAGTTGCTATCCCAAACACTAAAAAAATAAAACACTTGTTAAGGACACATAAAGAAATTCATGCATTCTAGTTGATATGCCAATGCTAACAGATGGTAACATACCCAAAAAAAGGAGAATAATACAATTAAATATAAATATATGGAATTATAAATTAAAAAATGTGACATCTTAAAATTTCTACCGTGCCAGTAATTGTGGAAACGCAGAGTAGAATCAAGAGAGCTTCGGATGAACGCATTAAAAAGATACCTAGCAGTATTATGCCTACATAATATACAAAATCGGCACTTTGCAGAACTGCTCAGCTCCTAAGCTGAATACTGTAAATATGATTGGAAAAATGACATCGAAAAGAGGCAGTAAAAGATATGAATACATACAATGCTTATAGGCTCTAATTTTCTTTATTCTTGATATGGGTGAAAACCCGGAGAAGGGTCGTAAAAAGCCGAAACTAAAGCTAAAAAATAATAATAGGGAACCAGGAACTAGCATAATAATTGACACAACAAATACTGGCAAACAAGATCTCTCTAACAAAAATGAAGCACAGAGTAATATCAATCGAAACACCACACACCCAGTACACAGAATTAACAATAGAAGAAGAAAAAATGCATATTGAGATTTTAAAAATAATCATATCTGAAAAAAGACCAGATTAACCTCGCGAAGATACTAAGACTAGAAAATAGTCAAGGCAGAAACTGAAAAAAATTAATGAATTATTAACACATATCTTAACAAACCGCATCAGGAAGTTAAGCAAAGTAATCTATGCTGGAGCGAAATTAGTCTGTGACAAAATCGGTATTCTCCTAAAAATTATGAACAGTAACTAAGAACCTGCATGGCAAATTAGACTGGAAAGTCAGATAAAAAATCTACGACAATAAGCATAAATGATTAAACTGAATGGAACATGTAGGGACGGAAAAAAAACGTAGCACAATAAGAAAAGCATACAACTCGAGTCAATAAATCGGAATTGACCGTTGAAAGAAGGAAGAATTAAAAGATCTAGACAGAATAGGACAATATAGACAAAACAGGACATTCCAAAACAATGAAAAATATTCAACCTGGAAGAGGGGGAGAATGCTGAAGACATACCAACAACCAGATGACAAGGAAACAAAAATATCTTGGAGAATAATTTGGGAACAAATGGAATATAACAGGCAGACCAAACGGATTAGCCAGATTGGAAAAAGAGTTAAGGGGGCAGAAAGAGGGATCGAAGGAGAAATACACCTCGACTCACTCAGAGCAGCGCCCAAAAACGTACCTAATGGGAAAACGCCAGTCCGTGATAGTATATATTGATACTGGTTTAAAAAATTCTCTCCCATCCACGCCAGACTGGCTATCGAAAGGATGAGATGCTTACAAGATACTGATATTCCCAAATAGATGACCTTGCTAGAGAACTGAATTAACTGAGGGACATGAAGGTGACAATGATATCATTTGTAATTGGCGCGCTTATTGCAGACACTAAAGAACTGGTACAGGGACTATTAAACTTGAAAATGAGAGAACGAATAAAGATTGGTTTGATTTGGTTTGGTTTAGTTTAGTTTTATGGCATATCAACCATCGTGAGTTATTTAGTGCCAAATCCATTTTATACATATAAACAGTTCTATTTCCAACTGTTCAGTTAAGCATAAGCACACAGTTTAAATGACAAAAACAGTTATATTTCAAGCTATTCAGTTTAGTCATCAAAGTTAAATGGTTCCAAATATGGCTATGTATCATCAGCAATTCAACTAAACATCACTCATTTATGTACACACATTTAAATGTAAAAGTTGTTCTATTTCAAACAAATTAGTTTAGCATAAGTACGGAGTTTAAATGTCAAAACAGTTATATTTCATGCAATTCAGTTTAGCTTTAGCACACGGTTTAGATTTGGTTTGGTTTGACTTTATGACATATCAACCATTGTAGGTAAATTATTGCCAAATCATTTTATACATATAAGCAGTTATATTTCAAAAAAATTAGTTTAGCATAAATATAAAGTAAAAAAAAAGTTGGCGACCATAGTCGAGGGTAACCCAAAGCCTCCCTTTTCGATAGCTACTACACCAAAGTGTAGGGGAGGGAGCTACTCCTTCCGTGGATTGCTCTACTTTACCCTTGATCCGTACCTTATAATGCTGAGTGTTAAGCAAGGGGGCATCAAGTACCATTTTTTGAGTTTTTTGTATGACTCGACCTGGGATTGAACCCAGGTCTCCCGGGCCATTGGCGAACACTCTAACCCCTAGGCCAATGTCCGGTAGCATAAATATATATTTTTTTAAACACAGCTAAATGTAAACACGGTTTTATTTTTTTGAAAATTCAGTTTAGCATAAGTACGCTGCTTAAATGTCAAAAACAATTCTATTTCAAACACTTTAGGTGAGCATAAGTACAGTTTTTGTTTACACAGGCTTAAATGTAATAATAATTATGTTACAAACAAATGAGTTTAGGATAAGTACGCAGTTTAAAAGTCAAAAACTGTTTTATTTCAAACTATTCAATTTAGTCAACAAAGTTAAATGATTCCAAGTATTTATATGAATCACTAATAATTCAATTGAAAAATAGTCATTTCTTTGGTTACAGTTAAATGTCAAAACAGTTCATTTTCAAACAATTCAATTGTGCATGAGTACACGTTTTAAATATCAAAACAAATATATTTCAATCAGTTCAGTTCAGCATAAGCACACAGTTTAGTTCTTTTTTACCCATTGATAGACCCTATCGTATGCTATCATTCCGTACCACAGTGGACCTTTGAGCGATTGCAATAAAGGGGTACACTGCATTCCCCAAAGCTCCGACATCACATTGTTTAGTATCATATAACAGGACACTCGCTGGAGGAGTCTTACCCCTCAGCATAAATTCAGTCGGTATATTCTATACATCCAAACGACTGGGCCAAGTTATATTTCAAGTAGTTCAGTTTACTATAAGTACTCAGGTGAAATATCATACAGATCTATTTAACCCATTGATAGGTCCCTATCAGGTGCTCCAACTCCTGGTAAGAGTGGGCCTGAGATCGATGTCTTACCCCTGTGTAAAGATGCAGTTGGTGTATTCTGCAGCCCAAGCCGACTGGACTAAATATGAAGAAGAGTCTTGGGGACTAGAAGAATGTTGCTGTATCTCAGTCCAATGTAAGAACATTATTTAACGCTGGTGTGAAAAACTTGCAAGGAATAATATCAATTATCTGTCTTTAATCTGGGAATTGTGCAATTGGCTAAAATTTAATCTGGGAATCGTGCATTTGGCTAAAATTTGGACTTGTGTCTAAATACTTTATGCCCAAGCCATAATCTGTTCAAGAAAATTAGACGTAGAAAATATCCTGGAAATCTGAGAGTTAACCCTAGTTAGAAAATCAGGCATATACTAGGATTTCACTTGAGAGTTGAAGTAGAAGTTTAATATGAAAGTAACGGTGATAACGATTGTAGTTATTGTCCTTAAAACAGCCCATAAGGGTCTGTACTGATGGAACTGGAAATAAGAGGAAGGAGGTATACCCTTCAGGCCACAACATTGTTGACATAAGCTAGAATAACAGTGAATAATTACTGGAAAATTGAGAAGAAATACTATCCCTCACACTTCAGTAAAAATCTACCAGGAGAAAATGGTATCAAAAACGGGCATAATCTGAAAATACCGAGGAAGATTTAAAACAGATACCATAAAATTAACAAACATGAAAGAAAAAATAAGAAAAGAGTACATAAAAAAAGAAGAAAAAAAGGGTTTAGGATACCAAATTTTGCTTCAAAATTCTAATCAAAGGAATACATAATTTTAGTTGTGTCCTTGTAAGATACCTAGAAACTTGCTTATACGGGACAAGAGATAATCTCAGAAATACATAATGAGGAAATTAATGACGATTATACAGACTTTATTCGCAAGGAAAGACAGAAATACGCTACGATGAAAGAAAAGAAATAGGATGAGGACTCACCACCACTGATGATTGTAAGGACGCCAAAGTATTCCTGCTGTGTGGAAGGCAAACAATTTCGTTCATGATTGAACTCAGGAAGTCGCGTCGCGTCAACTCATTCTTATATATATATATATATATATATATATATATATATATATATATATATATATATATATATATATATTCCTTGGATTTCCTCCTTGGATCATATGAGAATATATATATATATATATATATATATATATATATATATATATATATGTATATGTATATATACGTATATATGTAGATTGATTGATAGATAGAGATAGAGAGATAGACTGAGGGAGAGAGTCAATGTGAAGAAGGGGGATGATGGAACATAAATACTCTATGAAAGAGATTGATAGCATGATAACAATTTTGCGAGAGAGTTTGTTATACTAATATTCTTCCATTAAATATGCATGTCGTGAATTTCTCCAAAAGGTTATTAAGAACCGTTCCTTCATATGGATTATTCCATGGAATACAAGAATTGGCGGCAACCGATTTTTCCTTTCAAGAACGTTCCAACATCAGACTATAAGGCAGGTGCGACTCAGACCAAAGAGGCAGGAAGCTGGCAAAATATTTTAGGATTATAATTACACAGCGAGACAGGCAGCTGTTTCAGGAATCAGGAATCGCTCCAAGAATTGTTTGCAGAGATGATCTTCGCGAGATAACTGGTTTCCAAAATGATAGCGGCGTTGAAGCGAAAATCTTTCCCCGTGGAGGAAATTTATATATTTCCATATATGAAAGTCTTACGAGCAAAAGATCGAATGCTTATTGATTTTGCTAAGAGGTATAAGGTCCACTAACACTGTAAAGGAAAATCTCTGAGAGAAGGAAAGAAAAAAAGGATTTGTAGAAGGAACTGACGATTTGGTAAGAATGAGTCCGCTGTTTCTTTAACTTTTTCCCACTCTCACCAACCCGTTTTTTATGGAGATATATAGACAGATAGATTGTTAGATAATGATTGTCTGGAATATATATATATATATATATATATATATATATATATATATATATATATATATATAGTCTGAAATAAATAAATAGAAAAGGAAAATGAAAGGACTGAT